>CM060173.1:67791866-68991866 GCA_030549775.1 Tamarix chinensis | reverse complement strand
ATAAAATTGGAATGTGGCTTCATGGAGATACAGGGAAATAACAGAAGACCCTTTTAGCAAAAGCACAGCTAGAGTTTTTTATTATTTTGGACCAGGAGCCTTCTTCTTTCCAGCAATTGCAACTCTCTTTCCCTTCAATGTCCTGCAGTTGTTCTTTGTACGCTGTCCCCTACAAGGCAACCCTTGAATGTGCCTCACTCCTCTATAACATTGAATTTCCTTCAATCTCCTAATTGCTAAAGCGTTAAATCGCCTCTACACAAAATACAGAGAATTAATTAAAATATATATCAAATTTCTGGGCTATTTGATCCTCTGTAGTCTGCAGTTTGTATTCATCCACTCAGATCACTGGGTAACACCAGATTGAACATGAAATTTAATATCAAATAAATTACTCAAACTTTTGTATTTGTGCTGTAGACTCATCATTGATACTCAATGAAAAAACCAATGTCAGGCTCTTGTGATTCCCAGCCCCCTCCCCACCAAAAAAATAAACCCAAAATTGACAAACAAATTTTACTGTAATTATTCGTTCCTCATTTCAAAAAAGACAAGGAATAATGAAAAGATTTTTCCAAAAAGCGAGAGAAAATTTACCAGGTCACCCTCGATCACATACTTAGAGACTTCATCCCTAACACGAATGAGCTCATCATCAGACAAATCTTTCGTCGTCTTATTCTCTAAACTCAAATCGCTCAGAATTTGACGAGCCCTCGCACGCCCAATTCCATGAATATACTGCAAAGAATACTCCACTCTCTTGTTATTAGGGATTTCAACTCCACCAACACGAACACATTTTATGCTCAACCCGCCATTCTGAAACAACAAAAATCAACACCCAAATTCAGAAATTATTATCAAATCATGAAAAATGAAAACAGGAGAATAAAGAGATTGAAGAAGAAGACCGATAACGTAGAACTGAAATGAAAATTTGGGACCTGATAATACCTTGGGTACGGTAGAGTTGGGGAAAGTGGCGGAAGGAGAGAAGAGATAATTGGATGCTTTTGTCTTGTTGCATATGAAAGCAAGTGAAGGCGCTAGTGGCATCGTTAATGCTTGCGCCATTGTTGTCTGTGAGAAGAAAGAGAGTTGAAGAAAGACCAGAAGAGAGGGAGTGAAGATGGCGTTGAGTTCGGCAGATATTCGCTCCGAAGGACAGAGATAACAAGAGTACCTTATCCTTCTGAGTTCAGGATCTGGGTCATTTTAGTGTCAAGGCTCATAGGACCAGGTTGCTCTGATTTTGAGTTCATAAGCCCCATCATCTGGCTTCTGAAATGAAAAAGGGCCGTTGGTGAACATGCCTGGGCTCGATCAAACTTCTCTACTTCTGACCCGTTGTCTTTGTCTGGTTTAATTTGAGCTTAATTGATCTAATTTGGTTTAACGTGATACGCAGGTATTTATACTTGTAGTCTCATATCAATAATAATGTGGTAAAATTATTAATAATATAAATAACATGTTCCGTACATATTTAAATAGTCATAGTAATCTAAATTATAAAATTAAATTTGAAGGCAAACAATTATAAAAAGAATATTTTGATGCAAATGTGATATTGCACAAGACTATTTTGATATTTTTGACCGTTTGGGTTCTACATAACTAAAAAATAAGTCGGGGATTTTAAGTAAAGGGTAGAGAGATTGTGATTGCTATAGTAATTTTTTTGTTTATTATTATTTTATATATTTTCTCTCAACTATATATCTTTACCTATATTTTTCTTCTAAAATTTAGTATCTCAATAATATGTAAACAACAAGAAAATAGGAAGAAAATCTGGTATGGGTAACAATTCTATATATATATAAACATTTAGACTTTGTTTCTCTTAAAACACAACATTTTAATAACTTGAAATTTTAAACAATTATAGTATTTTTTTTAGTTGTGTCTTAGTTGAAAAAAACAATCTAAACGTTTATGACTTAAATTTTTTTATTTTCACAATGTTTATGACTTATTATTGACAAAGTCAGAATATTTATGTTTTTAAATTCATTTTTGGAGAGAGAGAGAGAGAGGGGGAGGGAGAGATAGAGAGAGAGGGGGAGAGAGATAGAGAGAAAGAGAGAGAGAGAGAGAGAGAGAGAGAGAGAGAGAGAGAGAGATTTGGATGCCTAAAATTAATAATAATGTTGTTAATATTAATAATCAATAATTCACTCAAAAAATATTAATAACCAATAAGAACAGATATATTATTGTTGTCTAATGAGCATCCACCAACACTTTAGTAAAAATATAAAAAATGCTAGCATTTAAAATTATCAATTAATTTATGTATCTGCAATTTATCCACATGTTATACTTATAGGTGGCAATCAGGTTGTGCGAGTCAGGTTCGGATTGGATTTGGGTTGAGATAGTTTGGTTTTGTGTCAGATTGGGTTAGGATTATTTTAGGTTGTTGGGTCAGGTTTGGAGATGTAAGTGAGACAAAATTTACCTAAAACCCAATGAATTTTATCTATTAGATACTTAAATAGATATGGATGAATGAATATCCATTGAGTATAGGTACGAATAGGGTATGAGATATCCATATCTGTATATATACCCATACCTGCATTCATATCCATACACCTTTACCAGTTATACAATAACCCATTTACCCTTTATTTAACATAAATATAGTATAAATTAAGGTTAAAATGTTATTTGGTTTAACTCTAAATGGATTTATCAATTAGATAATGGATTTATCAGCTGGTTTGTATATGTTAACGGGTAAATGAATTATTTGTCGGGTAATAAATATCCAACAAATATGGATATTGATGTATTAGTGAATACTTATTTGGCGTACAAGTACAAATTTGGGTACAGATTTTCTTATCAAGTATGGATAGAGGTGTTTGGGTTTTGGCTAAGCAAGCTTGTATTGGGGTGATTTGTGTTTGAGTTAATTTGGCTCGTTAAGTTTGGGTTAACTTAACAAATCAAGTATTTATAGTTTTGATGGGTTGGGTTGGGTTCGAATTAAGTTAATCCTAGATCGAATTATTTTAGATTTATGTCAAATCAAATATTAACCACCAAAATTAATATAATTCATAAACCTCATTGGCATAAATTAAGTTTAACTTTATATAAACATGTGATTATTAATTTTTTATTAACTGTTATTTGTTTATTATTATAATTTTTTAATATTGTATTTTTTGTGAAAAAATCAGTAAATTTAGAATATTGTTTGTGAACAAGTAAGTTCACAATAAAAATAAGAAAAATATGTAAAATTTAAATAATAATGTATTTTTAAAAGCTTTACATAAATAAGTAGACATGTTTATATTTTTATTATCATATCTGGCTAATATTGAATTTAATTTTATCGAGTTGGGTCGGATTGATGATAGGTTACAAGTTGAAGTTGGGTTGGGTCACTTATATTGGGTCAGCGTCAGATTGGATTAGTTTTGGGTCTAATTTGGGTTAAGTCGGATTGATAAATTTATTGAGTTATTTTGAGTCAGATTTTGTGTCGATTGGGTTGGGTCAGACAAATCAGATCAACTTTTATTAGTTCTAATTATATTATTTTGGAGGGAGGAGGAATTAAGTCTACAATGAGCATATAACATCTGATTTAATCATATATGAAAGTAAGTTGAAGATAATATTGCACAGACATTCATGCGTGCATGGCGAGTGTGGCTAAGGTATGACACCCATGCCAAAAGTGCACCAAGATGTGACCAAAAGTACTTAGCGATTTGTTATTTGTTTGGAAAAACTTAAAAAAATATTATCCATTAAGATTACTTTTTTTCAAAAAAAGGAAAGGCTAATAGTTTCCAAAAACAATAATTTTAAGTAATTTTTTTTTAGAGTAGTTTAAAACAAAAGGTTAGTTGTTATGGTTTAAACAACAATACATTTTAGAGCAAATTTTATGCTCATTTAATGAATGAGACACTCATTTATTTCTAAATTGATTAAAAAGAAACTCCCTTATATATTAATGAAAAGGTTTATCAATAGATAGTATGAGTCTTTTCTTTTTTCCAACTAAAATGTCAATGCTTTACCTAATTTTTTCAATATTTAAAACTATAGTTGTATTGTTTTTTTTTTACTTTGTTTTGGAAGGGGGTAATACTTCAAATTTTAAACTAAAGGATAGAGATACCAAGAGTACCTTATACTTAGTAGTTGCGGATTTGCGACATTTTAGTAGATTCATCTATTTAGGCTTATAACCCATTTTAGTGTTTATATATTAAAAAGGAGTTATTATGGACAAGTTCAAACTCTCTTCCAACAATGATTGCATCAAATTTTTAGCCCAAAAAAAAATCCGTCAACTCAAAGGGTGTTTGGTAGTATATTTCTTGACAAGAAAAAAACCCTCTTAAAATTAAGTCTAAAGGTGTTTGGGTAACAAGCTTATCGAAGCTCAAAAACCTTTTTTTTAAAGCTTATTAGAGAAACTTATAAAATAAGCTTCATATTTCAACTTTCAACATTCACTTTTGAATCTAAAGCTTTCAACTAGTCTTACCAAGCATATATTTACACTTAGACCAACTGACAACATAGGCATAATGTTTTAGAATTCCAACTAAGCATCAAACTGGACAAACTATCAACATTGAGTAAAAATTCAACATGTTTTTTTTTGTTTTATTTATTATTTAGCTAAAATCAACATAATTATATATGAAAAATTTAGGAATCATAATTAGTTATATTAACACAAATATATATTCAATTTTTTTTTAGGATCTCATGACCAAAAGTACAAAATACTATATAGGCGACCATAATTATGATAAAAATGTTATAATATTGAGAAATGGGGGACTTGAATTTGATATATTAAAGTATGAGTTATTCTTACTCATTGGGTTACAACCTTATCAATAAAAAAGATGAAGATTGATTTGAGAAAAGTTTACGAAAAAGTGAATTGGAAGTTCCTTGAGGCTATTATGGTGGGACTAGGGTTTCCTCCAAAATTCATTCAGTGGATAATGGTTTGTGTTAATATCACCTTATTCTCCTTGGTCATAAATGGTAATTTTTGTGGTTTCTTTTAGGTCATAAATGGTAAATGGTAATGTTATTACCCAATGTCACCTTACCTATTTGTATTGTGTTTGGAGTTTCTGAGTAGACTTCTTAGAAAGACTGCCCATAACTTATAGTTTTTTATCACTCAAGATGCAAAAATATGGAAATCACCCACCTAGATTTTTTTGATGACTTAATGATGTTTTGTAAGGGATATGTAGACTTAGTGCAAGTGTTGATGGATTTATTAAACAAGTTCAATAACTATTTTGGTCTGCACACAAACTATAAAAAATCAAAGGTGCACATAGCAAGTGTAAAACCAACAATCAAAGAGAAAATTATTGAGGTTAGTAATATGCCTCTTGGTAAATTACCTTTCAAGTATTTAGGGGTCCCTCTCAAACCAACCAAACTAAAGGTAATTAACTATGATGCTTTTAATTCATCCATCACTAATGCAGTAGCAAGATGGAACAAAAAGACCCTATTTTATGCAAGGGAAATTAAACTCATCTGATGTGTGTGGTGTAGGGAATAACTTGCTTTTAGCTAGATATTTTTGATATTTCTCAGATAGTTATTAGAAAAGTCATAAGACAATGCAGAAGCTTCATTTGGGGTGGAAAACAACATCTTATTGCCTGACATGATATGTACTTACCAAAGTATGAAGGAGGATGTGGTATAAAGCAACTCAAGACCTATAATGCCACACCGATGTGCAAATACCTTTCGCATATAAAAAGCAAGAAAGAATCTTTGAAGACGAAATGGTTACACCAAGTGTACCTATAGAAGTGTCATATCTAGTCTTTTACACCTAGTCAAGGTGCGTCGCTAATAAAGTAAATATGCAACATCAGGGACATTCTTATTAGTAAATCGGGTATAGTGGTAGCTACTATAGATGTGCTTAGTGGGTGTGTCTATGCAATGAAGTTATCCACTAAAAATTTCTGTGATGTGTTCAAAATAAAACGGGAGAGGATGAAAAATAACCCTATCACCTGGAATAATATTTACATATAGAGACAGGGATTTATCCTTTGGCTTGTAGCTAAAGGGAAACTCAAAACCAAAGATAGGCTTATCTATCTTGATATCTCTCCACTATTTTTACTCTACGGGTAGGCTAGTGAAACCCATGCTCACATGTTTTTCCAATGCTAAGTCACTTAGGGTATATGGTAAGAGGTTGGAAAATGGATAAGGATTGAAAGATGATGCACCACCCTAGAAAACACCATGAAGGCCATAAGGAAATGTAAGAGAAGGGCTCCACACTATAAAAAAGCCGGAATGATAGCTTCTATTGCAACTTTATACCATGTTTGGAATTCTAGGAATGTTGCTCATTTTGAAGATATAACTATTGATATTAATATGATAATAATGAAGATTAAATTTGATGTGTATAGGATTTTGAACAACAAGAAAAATCAAGCCCCTCTAGAATTCCAATGTTAGTCTTTTGCTTTCTCTTTTTGTTCCCATCTGTTGGATGGATTCTCGAGAAGGATGTTACCCTTTTTTGATTAGTTCTTTAGGTACGCTTGTTTGTCTCTAGTTGAATATATAACCCAAGTATGCCTATTGCTTTTGTACATACATATAGTTCATAAATATAAATCATATTTTGACATTTGATAAAAGAAAAAAAAAAGATAATAGCATGACACAAGTGGTGTTAGCCATGAAAAATAATGTTACGTGCTAGATGATAAGTTAAAAGCGGATCTAAAAGAGGTGCTAATTAGTATCATGATGCTCTGAAGAAATAGTTTGTAGCAAAAGAAAAAAAAACCATTATTTCAACAAAAAATATATGTAAGAAGCATAGTTAATAATAATAGCTTTACTTTATATAACCATTTATATATAGACAATATAGCTTTTTTCCTTATTTAATGTAGTAGAATAAGCTATTAGATACTAATGTTTTTTTCTCATTATTTATTCTATAAGTTTTGTTATATTTATTTCATAATCTTTATAGGATATATCATATGTTAATTGCTTGCACATTATGTCATTGTGTGCAAGGAAAGGCTATATATATATATATATATCAATAATAAATAACTTGTAGAATCAAATTTGTTCTTTTTTTTTGTTTTAAATTTCTAATGTGCCTAACATCATTGTTATAAATTTGATATCACCATGGATATAGGTTATAATACCTAATGTTATATTTTAGCTTCTCTTTTATTTTTATTTCAATTTTTATCATATTTAAAATAAACCATAACAACCCTCTTGTTATATGTGATATGTTAAAGTTTGTTATTTTTGTGAACTTATCAAATGAAATCACATACGGCATGTGATCACATATTAGTATAACTAAAGAACATAAATTCAGTACTTAATATAAAATATTTTTTATAACTAGATTAACTGGTGAAATATTTAAGAAAATGATATTTTTACTTTTTCATATTAGATGTCTAGCTAGTACCAAGTCATAACAATCGAATCATTTGATCTTATATGATATTTAAATCACTACCTCAATAATGATTTCTATTACATAAATCTTCTCACTTCACAACACAAAAATTAAATTTTATTACATTTTTTTTATCTCCAACTTATTTTATTAATATACTAATTATTTTTAATCTAATATTAAACTATATCAAAATTTTTTTCTCTTTCCCTTTTGGGCTCTATCATCTTCTTTATTCTCTTTCCTTTCTTTCACTCTTCCCCCATTATTTCTATTTCCTTTTGATATTCCTTTTCCTTCCTCAATGCTTTATTTTGATGTGACCATAAAAGGTTCATAAGCATGAAAAAAGTTAAATATTAAATAAAAGTACAAAACATGATTGATTAAAGTAGAAAACCCTACCTTTGACCCCTGATTCGATACCTTCCTCCCTTTTTTTATGGAATAAACCAAGAATTTGGCCCCTTTTGATTCAGGGATGGAAGGATGCGATGATCCATAGACAAAGGGAAATGATAGACCTCACCATTAGAATTTAAAGATGCCCTTGTTAGATTTTTTTTTAGAGTAATGTAATCAAAATCTCATAATTTGGAGTGAGAGGATCTTGATGCATCCTTTGATGAGGACTATGTAGATAACACCATAATCATGGAATCACCCTAGTCTCAAGCACAACTTAACGCTGATGAAAAACAGAAATTGAGAAAGCCTTATTGTCAGTGTTTGATTATCAAACTCCTTAAAAGAGCTACTTTATTACGAGACTAAGACCCATAAACTTAGAGATTTGTGGGATGCAGATGGAACTTATGAAATTATTGATTTAGGAAGAGGCCTATTCTTAGTGGAGTTTCAAGAATGATCCAATCATGAATTTTTCCTTAGCAAGGGACTATGGGCAATTCACCAACACTACCTTACTGTTTGGAGATGGACACCCAAATTTCAAGTATTTGATGTTTGTGTCACCTATACCCTTTTGTGGATCTAGATTTAAAAGTTACAAATTGAGATTTAAGGTATCCAAGAAAATCTCGGGGAAATCGGTGAATTGGTGGGCAAATATTTTCATATTAATTAAAACACTACCACAAATTCAAAGGTTCGTTTCTCTAGGATAGCGTTTGAACTAGGGGTATGCATTGTCGAATATCTGTATCCGAACAGATATTTTTTTGGATATCTGATCTGACCAGATATTCGATATCTTATATCTGAATCCGCATCCGAATACACTGGATATCCGAAACATCGGATATCCAAAATATCGGATCGGATTTCGGATATATCTGATTATTGAAAAAAATATCCGATTATTAAATTTACATATATAATCTATAACTAAAAAAAAATTCTACAGAAACACTTGTTTAATTATTCATCCTGCATACAAAAATATATAATACATGATTAATCATATCCACAAAAATTAGCGATCAAGATTTGTGAACAATGACGCTCTAGAACCGTGGAATGACCTAAGTTAATAGGCTCAACAAATTTAGGAGTTTTTTTTTTCTGGTTTGGGTGCTTGCGTGTGTGTGGGTTGTGACCTATTTGACTGTTTGTATAGTGTGGATGTTTATTTCAGACTTTAGTTTAGTAAATTATTTTTGGACTTATGTACTATAGTAAAAAAATGATCTAAACTTGAAGATTGAAAGAAAAAAAATCAATTTTTTCGGATACCAGATCGGTTTTTTGGATCCCGATTTTTCTACACAGCCCTAGTTTGAACACAATTTGGGCAAAATTTTGTTGTAACACCCCCATTTGTAGGAATTAAAAGTTTCATTTAAAGAATTAATTGTTAAAGATGAAACAATAAAAATGCATGGTATTACTGCAACACTTTGTACAAGTTAGATTTTTCCTATTATTCTCATACCAAGTGTTAAGGCTAAAATCATTATTATGTTTAAGTTAATCATACAATTACAAGGACTAGAATAGTGAGAATAGGCAAATGATCATTATCATGAATAAAAAACACATTAGTGGTTACAAAACTTATATGAGAGAGGATGACATAATTATCTAAAACAACCAGATTAGAGATACAAAAATGGACACCAATTAGTCCTAACTCTTAACCCAAACTATCAGCCTTCGACTGATCTTTTATGCTAACATATATAAAGGCCACTGCACATTAAATAGGCAGGAGCCCACAAATTGGAACCCATTAGTGCAATGATATTGAGTAACCTATCATACAGAACTAATATGAAAACTCTGTATGAAACACAAAGAAGGAATCACATCATGACAATGTATTAATTATTGAAATATATATGTAATGATCAAAATATGATAATCATATCATATAAGCAATCATTACCAAAACCACATATTGCTCATACTCATTCTTTCATAACATAATGAAACTTACCAACCAAACATCCAAGGAATACTCTATAAAGTAATGATAAAAACCAATCTCCACATTAGCATCAATAAAAACCATAAGCATAGGTAGGGCTCAAAGGTAACTACAGAACATAGTTAGGCATGAAGACAACTACCAGACTACAAGTAAGGGTGAAGGCTACTTCTAAACCACAGGTAAGTGCAAAGGCTACTGTCAAATGATAGATTGACATGAATGCTACTATCAAACCATAGGTAGGCTTGAAGGCTACTAATGAACCACATTTAGGCTCAAAAGCTACTACCAAACCATGGGTAGGCATGACGGCTACCTCCAAATTACATTCACGAATGCTACTACCAAACCACATATATGCATAAAAGCTAATACCAAACAAACCCAATAATCATTTTAAGCCAACAATCATCATTTTTATTTTTATTTTAATTGAGGGGAGATCATATCAATTTAGAGACACTAAGGTACTCTAGTCATACCAGCGTACCAAGATAATACAATATCCTACCAACTATTAACCTAATGACACTATGATACCTTAGTCGTACTAGCACACGAATGAGATACATTACCATCCCAACAAAGATACCTAATCTATAAGTATGTATACCATCTAGAAGTTTGTAGAGCTAACTAGTGTAAGATATAGAGCCTAGTTGGGGCACTAAGGCACACCAACAAAAATCTATAATAAAATTTGGGATAAACTAATTCTTTAGGGTAGTGACCCCTAAAAAGCCATCATTTTTTATCTCTAAATCTTTTACTTTAAATATTAATATTTTATTAAGGTGATCATGAGACCATATATTCATTGCATATATCTAATTTCCATAATTGACTATTTTTTGTCATTTTCAATTATTCAAGATAATCATAATCAAAGTAATCACTAAGGTTAACATGATAATATACTAAGGTCATCTTAAGATCAATTATTCACATTTAGGCTCATTAAGCTTAAAATGACTAAAATGCCTTTGAGCCATAATTACTACATTATCATCCATTTTAAGTACTAATTCCATTTTATTTGTTAATTTTTCATAAAAATGATAAAACATAATAATTAAATTATTTAGCATGCAATTAAATTATGAAACGTGTCAAATGACCATTTTACCCTTATACATGATATAACATGTAAAACCCTAACATGTGTATCTAATTAATCCAAAATCACATATTCTCATGCTCAACAATAAATAATACATGTTAGGCATACTTTATGAAATAAATAACATGGTACCCTTAAAATGATCAAATTGCTCCCATGGCACACATTGATAATAATCATACCAAAAATATTTCTACGCATGCTCAACATCTCATTTCACTACATATCATACATAATACTTTCCTGACATTAAAATCATTTTAACATACTTTCTTACACATAATACTTACACAGATCAACATGCTCCCTATTACCAGATTTTTGTACTAGCATTATTAAGTAAATAATTAAAATGTAATGAGCATGCATAACTCAAATTATGCAATAATAACTTAATGTGCGATCATGCGATATGTCATATTTTAGTGAAGTATAAAAATTACTATATAACAAACATACTTAACATGGTTAATATATCAAAACCCTAATGTGCTATTAAGTGATATTTGACATTTTTATAGAATATAAGAATTACATAATTTCTAGCAAAAGCGTAAATTATAGGCAACCTACTCAAAAGATTATTAGGCTCCACAAATCAATATCTTTTACCTAAAAATAAAACCAAAACAATACATTAATCACATCGCCCAAAGCGCAACACTTAACAAAATAAAATCAAACTAAGTGGATATGCATTGATCTCACATAGTCAAGGTTAACCAACACAATCCACTCACACTACAAATGTAGAGCTGCATGAGCTGACTACACAATAAGGGAAAATGCACGAAGGCAAGAAACACAATAGGGGATAAGGTGAGGGGTCATATAGGTGACACCACAAGTTAATGATAGTAAGGGGATTAGGTTGGTTGAAGAAAGATGGATGACTAGAGAGGGCATTTCGGCTGGCGGTGATGGTTGCTATAGAGTTGAGACGAGGGGAATCATAAGGAGGAAGTAGTGTGAGCAACTCACGTTGTATGTGAGGTTGCAATGCAACTAGGTAAGAGGTGTGGTGGAGGCTAACACAACAAAGGTAGGGAAATGGGTGCCGAGAAGTGATGTATAATGTGTGGAATGGGCGATGCAAGGAGGTAGTGGTGGTGGTTAGTGACAGATAATAAAATAGAGGCAAGATTTGGTGGTGATGGTGCAATAGGAATGTAGAAATGGATGGGGTTAGTGGTGTAGGGCCTTGATGTAGCTAGGAAGGAGGTTGTGATGTAGAGGAAATGGGAAAATAGGTTGGTACAAAACTAAGGCACAATTGAAAGGAGAGGGTATGAGAGGAAAGGGTAGGGGTGTGTGAGTTGTCTCACATTTGTGCATTTTTTGGTGCAGCTCCATGCAATACACAGAAAAATAAAACCAAGCCAGAAGGAAGAGGAAGGAGAAAGAAGAGAGATAGGTCAAGAGGTGGCAAAGGAGAAGGAATAATAATAATAATAATAATAATAATAATAATAATAATAATAATAATAATAATAATAATAATAATAATAATAATAATAATAATAATAATAATAAATGTGTAGTTTGTCATAGTGATGGTGATGGTAGATGGTGAATGGGGTGGTGTCGTGCATTAAAGATCATGATTGGGTCAAGGAACTAATGTAGGGTAAAGGGAGAAGGAAAAAAGAAGAAGAATAAGAATATAAGGGAGTTAAGGGTTTTATTGTGGAAATTGAAAGAAGATAATAGAGATGGAGTAGGACTATTATATAGTGGGTTGTGGTGGTGTGATGGTTTGACAAGAGGGGAGCTGAGGCATGTAGCATGAGAAGTGGAAAGAGACAAGGGATATGTTTGGTGGAGGTAAAAAATGGCAATATAGAGGGAAAAAATGTTGATTGAAAGAGGGAGATGACATAGAATGATAGGCTAAGAGTAGGATGGCATTATTTTATATTTATTTTAGGTTTACTTAAGTTAGATTAGGGTATTTGGTTAAGAAAAATAGACTAAGAAAAATAATTGATTCAAGATAGTTTTAATAAAAAGGAAAGTGATAAAAATAATTAGGAAAAATTATTTGAGAGTTTATCAAGGTTACGAGTTAATGGTTAATAATAAAATAATTAGGATAATGTTTAAGGGTTAGGTTTTAAATAAAAGGCTAAACACCCAAACACAAAGGTTATAAAATTTTGGGGTGTTACATTTGCTCCCCAAATTTTGGCTAAGTACTACTTTCCATTTAGTCAAATATAAGGGTATTAGCCTGGTTTGCTTCCACTATGGGATGTGCATATATATTCTACATGATTTCCCTATGAACTAGGATAATATACAAAAGTAAGCCAAGGCAGAAGTGCTTATGCCAAAGTAGCCATATTTGAGGAAGGATGATGCACCTTAGGAAACTAAACTAGAAAACCCTTATGGGCCATTAATGTTGGTTATGGACAAAATTATAAGAGGTAAAGGGTTTAGAAATAAAAGTTTGGGGTATAAATATGAATTCAAAAGAGAATTTAAAGGTGGAAGTGGGGTTGCAAACTCTCGTAAATCAAATTCCTTAGCCACTAAGTGGGGCAATAAGAATTTGTCCTTCTTAGTGCTGGAAGAGCTTAACAAGGAAGTTGGGGACATTGGTGGACATTATAAATTGATAGAAAGTGGTTTGATTCCTACAAATAGAGGTGATGACACCAAAGAAAAGAGTGTTGTTTTGAGCTTTGTCCCTTCTCAAAGTATAGGGTGTAGGGATCTCCACTTTTGACACTTAAGAACCTAGTGCAAACTAAGTCCATGACTTTGTATGGAGGTCCCATAACCTTAATTATTCCTTCAGGATCAAGGCCTAAAGTATAAAACTAGTAAGAAGTTATAAGCTACCTATGGAACTCCTGCCAGTGGTCCCATCAAGGATGTTAGTATTGACAAGTAATAACCCATATAAAACAATTTAAAGAGTGGTGTTGCGCTTGAACTAAAGGCCATTCTAGTTTGAGGCAAGAATGTGATGGCATGTGGGGTGCAAGTTGGAATGATTGAAATAAGGCAACAACAACCCCATGTAAAGGCCTCCCTTTCCTTTTGTTATCTTTATGGCTAAAGTTATTTTTTGGAATGTTAGGGGAGTTGGGAATGAGATTTATCTTACTAGAGTAGAGAGAGTCATTAGAAAATTTGGGTTTCGTAAAAATATGAGATTTGATGCATTTGTTTTTTCTAGGTATTTTTGGTTGCTTTGGAAAGAAGATAAAGTTAACCCTCATGTTATTGGTGCTACACATCAACATATCTAGGTGTAATAAATAATGAGGAATGCTTCCCTTTTTCCCTTTATGGGGGTATATGTTTCACCTATCCTTCCACTATCGTTGAGGGCATTCAATTACCTTAGGTCGATGGGTTTTTTTTTAATGATTTGGCATCATTAGTAGAGAGAAGAAGAGGGATTAGCTGCCATCTCCCTAGGTGTATCCTTTTTTATAGTCATCTATAGGGTTGTTAGCTCCAAGACCTAGGGTTTGTGAGGCCTTGGTTCACTTGGTGAGGTAAAGTGAGAAGAGGTTTGACTAGCTTATGTATTGTTTGAGTGGTGGCTAATCAATACTAGCTTAAATCTTTTCTGGATTCTTGTGTCACCCATTTTGCATGTACGCATGGGGATCATTACCCAATTATGCTGAATTTTGATTTGGGAGAGATGAGGCATGGATAGAGATGTTTCTCGTTCAAGGTCGCATGGGTCACCGACACTAGCTTACATGAGACTATGGAGTCCCTTTGGAATTCCTGTGGGAATGTACATGATAATCTTGAAAATTGGGTGGTTGGCCTACAATTTTGGAACCATCAAAGATATGGTAACATCTTTGGGAAGAAAAGGCCAAGAGCCCACATTAATGGTGTCTAAAAGGCTCTTGTGAGTGATTTTCCCCAAGACTTCTTAAACTTGAAGAGAAATTGGTTAATATCTACAACACATACTTATATAAGAGAAAATTATGTGGTTCTCAAAGTTTATGATGGAGTGGTTCTGCTTAAGGACCATAATAATAGATTTTTTCCATTCTACTACTATTAAGTGTAGAAGGAAGAATAATTTCTATAGCTTGAAGGATGGGATGCGCAACTAGGGGATAGAGGAGAAAACACTATAGGATTTGGTGGAGGATCATTTTTTATCCCTCTTCACACACGATGATGAAGTTACAGAGATGGATAGATGTAAAATGGGTTTCCCACAAATCTTTGAGGAAGAGTTTGATCATATTAATCACTTGGTGACCATGGATGAGGCTCATAACTCAAATTTCAATAAAGGAGCTTACAAGAGCATAATTATTGATGGTTTTCATCGTACCTTCTTCTAAAATTCTGAAACATTATTGGCCAAGACTTTCATCTCATGGTGGCATCTGTTTTTGAATTTGGAGACCTTGATCCATGCATAAATGATGTGTTATTGTGTTTGATACAAAAATGGAAAATCTAACAAGTATAAATTATTTTAGGCCCATTAGTATCTACAATGTGGCCTGTAATATCATTAATAAAACCCTTTCACATTGCCTCAAGCCTTTGTTACAACGCAGTGCGGGGATGACCCAAAGTAGCTTCTTGCTCGAGAGACACATGCATACCAATATGATTGTTGAGCAATAAGTTATGTATAATATAAGAAAAACTGAAAGGAAGTTTCAGGTTTGTGGCCTTAAATATTAACTTGGAGAAGGCCTATGATCATCTCTTTTTAGATTTTATTTGGGACACCCTTATTGATTTTGGTATTCCTAAGAAGATGTTTTGCTTTATTATGACATGAGTTAGCACATCATCTATATGAGTCATTTCAAATTTGGATGTTGGAAGTGTCTTCCACCCATCTAGAGGTATTTGACAAAGGGACTCCATCTCCCCTTATATTTTCATATTATGCATGCAACACCTATCTCACCTTATCCTCTATCGAGTTAACTTAGGCCAATGGAAGCCTGCTTGTGGCAACACAAAGTTTTCCCACTTCTTTTTTCACTGATGATGTCTTGCTCTTGGTTAAGGCCTCTATACCTTAGATCGAGGTCATCATGGACGTTTTGGAATCATTTAGTAGTGTGTTTGGCCAAAGAGTTAGTCTTGATAAGTCTACTATTATCTTATTGAATAATGTGAGGTGTATGGATGTTAATATTATTACTAGCATCAATGTTATTCCTTACACACACTCTTTGGGTTGTTATCTAGGTGTTCAGATATGGGAAGGTCAGATTAGCAAGGGTTTGTTTTCTCATGTCGTGGAAAGGGTTCAAAAGAGGTTGTTTGCATGGAAACCTCATAGTTTCTCACTTGTTAGAAGGGTTACAGTTATCTATTTAGTATTGTTAACAACTTGTTTATATTCCATGCAAACATATATGCTATCCAAATATGTGATGTATCTTTTGGACAAGTTGAATCAATATTTTCTTTGGGGATCAACTGTTCACAAGAGAAGTGTCCATATTTTGGAGTTGAATATTATAACACCATAAAATTTTATAACCTTTATTTTCTAGATGTTTATCCTTTTATTAAAAACATAACTCTGAAACTCAACTTAATTATTTTTGTTAACCCTTAATCTGTCTTAAATAAATCAACCTAATTGGTCTTATCTTTTTATTTTTATTAAACTTACATTAAACTGATTAATTTTTCCTAGTTTATTTTTCCTAATTAGGTACCATAACCCTGTGTGATTAATATTTTAATCTTATGCTAATTTATTAATCCTAAATGCAAATCTAATTGTAATCCTAACCTTAAATTCCTTCTTCCCTTCATTTTTTCCCATTTCCTTTCCTCTTTTCCTTTTCCTTCTCCTTTAGTCCTTATTGGTATGCTTCTCCCCCTTTATCTTCAAGCCATGCACATCCTCTCACATGTCTTGCTTTCTTTTCCCTTCATAGCACTTGTCCCTACAACCTATCCCCCTCTTGTACTAGATTTCCCCACCAAATCCCTCTAGTATCCCTTCATTTTTTTCATGCCACATAACACCACTCCAACAACACACCTCACTTCTCTATCACAACATCACTACCTACACTACCAACTTATATGCTCCTCCGTACTCCCATTTATTCATTTGACCCAACTCTACACCTTGACCCCACTCCCTTCCTTTCTCCTTCTTCTTCCTTCTCCTCTACTTTGCTCAATCAACCATCTCCTTTCTTTCCTCACGCTTCCTTCCATGACCCTTTTTCTAGTTTTATTTGGCCATTGCCATCAACAACATCACTATTCACCATCACCAACCTCCCGAGCACCTCATTTTCTTTTAGCAACCGATGGCCATCTACCTCCCCATATATCCCATTCTCACCATCCCTCAACCATAATTACCTAAACATCATCTTTTCCTCCCCCAAATGCCTTTATTTTTTTTGGTTTTTTTGATCCTACAACAATACACCCTCCCTTCTTCGCATAATTATGTACCATTCTTTAGCTAACCATGCACCATTTTTTGCACAATCATTCTCCTCTCACGCATCATCCTCACCATTCACCACCATCATATATATAGCTTCCATATCCATCACACAAGCTCCTCCCACCATCCTCCACCCATAACATGTTCGACCACTTTGACCCATCCCCTATCAACCTTCGTTTGTGTTGCACCTCCCCTATTTGAACCACCATCTTCACCTCCCTTATGCTAAAAAAAGACTACCCTCACCTCTCTTCTTCGTATAGCTCCAGTACTCCAGTGTCACTTATCCATGCAGCTAGCCTCTCCTAAATTGCTCGTTCATGCTACCTAAATCTCTGCTGCATCAACCTCCACCATATGTCCAAACCACCTCGTGTTTCAACTTCACATTTCTCCCCTCATATGGCCTGAGTTTGGTTTTTCTCCCTTGCTAAAATTGAGGAATTTTTGGTCATTTTACTTTTATAATTATTTTAATATAAATTGTTATCTTATGAGTTAGATATTAATATGATTAATGTTTGTTTTATTTTTAGGTAAAAAAGGTTGATTAGTAGAGCCTAATAATTCTTAGTAGGATGCTTGTATTTTATGCTTTTGTTGGAAATTAGAAAACCCATATACTTTACTTAAATGTTAAATACCGCATGATATCATATCAGGATTTTGATATATATACTTGTTTTAAGCATGATTTTTAAGTTGTAATTATTTTGCCTAATAATGCTAGTATATAATTTGGTAAAATGGAATGTGTTAAGTTGTGTAAAGTATTGTCTATATGAAAGCATATGAAAAAGAGTTTAATGTTAGAAATAAATTATGTATGTTTAATATTATAGACTGAGCATGCTTAGGCGTATTGTGACATGATTATTAACATTATATGCCTTAGGGGTATTTTGGTATTTTTATGCATATCGTGATATTTATTCTGATAAGCATACTTAATCTGTGTCATTTATTGCTGAGCATGGATGTGATTTGATGTCATAGAAACACGTTTTAGGATTTTACATGCTAAATTATGTGTGAGGATAAAATAGTCATTTGGTGTGTTTGATAATTTATTTATATGTTAAATAATTTAATTATTTTATTTTATTCTTTTCATGATAAATTATTAAATAAAATGAAACTGATATTTAAAACGGATGATAATGTGGTCGTTATGGTCCAAGGGACATTTTGGCCATTTTCATCCTAATAAACCTAAAAATGGATAATTAAACATATGATGTCATTCTTAGATGTTCAATGTTGACCTTAGTGTTAAATTTGTTTATGATTGTCTTGGATAATTCATAACAAGTTAAAATGGTTAAGTATGAAAATTAGATCTATTTGTACATTATTTGATTTCATATTTAAAGTGATTGTCACCTTCATAAAATACTAATATTTAAAGTGAAAGACCTAGGGATAAAAAATGGTGGCTCTTTCGAGATCGTTATCCTAAATATGTGGTTTATCCTACAATTGGTTTTGGATTATTATTGGTGTGATTGGTTCCTCAACTAGGCTCTATATTTTACTCTATTTAGCTTTGTGGACTTTTTAGAGAGTTTATATACTTATGGATTAGGTGTTATCGATAGGGTATTATGCTTCCTTCATGTGCTAGTGCAACTACGGTAACATAGTGTCCTTGGATTGGTAGTCGATAAGATACCATGTTGCCTTGGTATGTCGGTATGACTTGAGTACCTTAGTGTCTCTAGGTTGATATGATCTCCCCTAGAACAAGTTAAAAATCAAAATAATTATCATTGGTTTGAAATGCTTATTGGATTGGTTCAGTAGTAGCCTTCATGCCTACTTATGATTAGGTAGTCGCCTCTGTGTGTTACTTTTAGTTTTATGGAATTTATTGGCATGGATGTTGAGTTATGAGATATATTATAAATGTTATGGTTATTGGGTTGAGATTGATTCTAATCATTACTTCAGAGAGCATTCCTTGGATGCTTTGTTGGTAAGTTTCATTATGTTCTGAATGAACCAGCATGAACCATATATGGCCTTAGTGATATTTGTTTATCTAACATGTTTATTATATTTTGGCCAATGCATGTATATTTCATTATTTTATATCATATCCTCATGTGACACCTTTTATGTTTGTCATGTGATCTTTTCATGTTTAGTTTTGTATAGTAGGTTATTTAGTATTGTTGTACTAATGTATTCCATTTTATAGTTCCATATTCATTCAATATATAGTGATGACTTTACAAGTTAGCTTGTGAGATAAGTTCTAAGGCTAATACTTTGGGTTGGGAGTTGATGTAATACCCCAAAATTTTAAAACCTATAATTTAATAAATAGCCCTCATTTGGGATAATTTAATTTTAAATTTATTTAATTTAATTATTTTGTGGATTTTGAATATATAAAATGGATATGAATATTTAATAAATTAAAATAAATATTTTGTTATTTTATCATACTCATTTTATTTAAATAATTTTCCAAACCAATATTGTACTAAAATTACCCTTTTAAACCTATATATATATATATATATATATATATATTAAATTCTAATAAATTAAATTATTAAGTTAATATATATATATATATATATATATATATATATTAAGTTAATATATATATATATATATATATTAAATTCTAATAAATTAAATTATTAAGTTAATTTATTTATTTAAATAATTAAATACCATTTGTCTAAAATTTATTTTAATTTTACTTTTTCCTTTTTCCTTTTTCTTTCTCATTTTCCTTCCTTTTTCTCTTCCTCCTTTTTATTTTCTTATTTTTTCTCCTTTGGCTCACTAGCCTGCCTCTTCCTTGCGCTGGGCCACTAGCCCATTCTTTTCCTTTCTCCCTTCTCACTCTCCCACGCGATAGCCCTAGCTTGTTCCTCCCCCATTCTTTCTTTTCTTTCCTTTCTTCCCCCAGGTTGGGCCATCCCTACCTCTCTTTTTTTCCTCCCCTCTCCCTCACATGCAGGCTGGCCAGCTTCCCTTTATTTCTCCTCCAATCGGCCAACCTACCTCTCCTTCCTTTTCTTCTTCTTCTTCTTCTTCTTCTTGCCTCTCTTTTTTCCCCTCTCCTCTCCCTCATGTGCGGGCCGGCCCGCTTCCCTTTATTTCTCCTCCAATCAGTCAGCCTACCTTTTCTTCTTTCTTCCTTCCCCTTCCTTCCTTCCTTCTTCCTGCAACCTGCCACCCTACTCGTCCACCTACAACTTCCCCTTGCCACCACCTAGTTGACGCCTACCATCCCCCTCTCCCTCTCCTTTTCTTCTTCTCTGTTGCTTCATTTCTGCCTTGCTTGAGCCCTCCTTCTTCCTCTACCGATCTCCCATTCTCCTTTCTTCCCCTCTTCTCCCCCTTCCTTGTTTTCACTTTTCCACCTCCAACTACTGTTGTTGTCGCTCAAACAACCACCTTGACCACCTTGCTGACACGCCATCAACCTCCTTGCACCACCCCATCACCCCCTCATGCCCCTGCAACCACCTTTCTCCTCCCTTCTTTTTCTTTCCCCTTCTTAGCCTCCACATTGCATCACCACTGTTTGTTGCCCTCCTTCCTCTTCCGCCGCCTCCACAGCCACCAATGTACTCCCTAGAACCTCCCCTACCACCACCTTGATTCTCTTAGTCGAAATGTAGCCATGCAGCTCCACCCTTCCCTCTTCTTCTTTTCCTTCCTTCTTCTCCTTTACCACCCTTATATCCCATTTTCCCAACCCTGCAGCCATCACCTCTGCCACCGTGAGTCATTGATCATTGACCCCTAACCACCACCTACACCTCTACTCCATCCTTGCACCCAGGCACCACCCTCACTCCCCTCCATAAGCTCTCAACCAAGCCCTAAAATCCTTAACCAAACCTACCTCCCCCTTAACCCTACTTCTCCTCTTTGACCCTCTTTTCCCTTAGTTCCCTACAGGCAGCTCATGCTACTCATGCAATGTGAGCCTTGCCTTTTATTTTTAGCCGAATCTTAGCTAACTTTAAGGTATATAAATATTTCGTATTGATATGTATTAATTAAAGCTTTTGATAAAAAAATTATTCTTTTGATTTTCTGCTTCTATTATGCTAATTTTTGATATTATTTTTAGGTATTGATTTTACTAATCAAAGCTCAAACCTTTAACTGGGGTACCAGTAAGGTTTACTTTTTGCTGGAAATAAGGTAACCATTATACCCTACTAAAACGTGTAGATATACATATGCTAGCACATTAGGGTTTTTAATATGATTTATATGCATGATGTATGTTGTTAAGTATAATGTGTTTAGTTGCATATGTTGGTTGATGAAAAGAAAAGTAAGATAATTTATGTGTCATGTGTAGAAATAATACTTAAGAGAAGGAGCCTCATTATTAATGATAATGTTAAATGCATATGTGTGATATGATATGCTAATTGGCCATATGTTGTATAAATAATGTTAATATGAGCCCTAGGAGCATTTTGGTAAATTTGATTGTGCAAAAGGTGTGGCCTAAATAAGTGTGTGTGGTAGGTGCTAGTGAGTATTAGTGAAAAATAATAATAGTTGGTGGTATTGGATGATGTATATGGACCACATATATTAATATTTATATGGTGAGGGTATTTTGGTAAATTTGGCATAATAAGGATAAAATGGTAATTTATAAGAGTAAAGGGGGTAAAATAGTAAATGGATAAGTAAGGAAGGCATTTTAGAAATTTTATATGAAAAAGGGGATAACTTGGTAATTTTTAGGAGTAAGAAGGTATGTTGGTAAATTAATAAAAAGGAAGGGCCTTTTGGTAATTTTGTAAAGTAAAGGGGTAAAATAGTGAGGTAATAAAGGAGAAGGGTATTTTGGTAATTTGGCACAAAGGAAAGGGTATTTTGGTAATTTTGTAAAGTAAAGGGGTAAAATGGTGATTAAATAAAGGAGAAGGGTATTTTAGTAATATGGCATAAAAGAAGGGCATTTTGTTAATTTTGTAAAATAAAGGGATGAAATGGTGATTTAATAAAAGGAGAAGGGTATTTTGGTAATTTAGCTCAAAGAAAGGGTGTTTTGGTAAGTTGGCATAAAGGAAGGGCAATTTAGTAATTTTAATAAGTAAGAAGGATAATTTGGTAATTTAACCCACTAAAAGGGCTATTCGGTAATTTTAATAAATAAGAAGGAAAATTTGGTAATGTGATCAATAATACAGGGCAACTTGGTAAATTTAATAAGTATAAAGGGTAATTTGGTAATTTAACTAACTAAATGGGCAATCTGGCAAATGTAACAAGTATGAGGGGTAAAGTTGGTGATTTAATAAGTATGGAGGATAATTTGGTAGTTTAACAAATATAATGGGTAATCTGGTAATTATGCAAATATGAAGGATAATATGGTAATTTGGTAAATAAAAAGGAATGACTTGGTAATTTTACAAATACGGGGTATTTTAGTAATTGTGTAAGGATCATGGGGGTAAATTGGTAACTTGCATATAATATGCCGATGCATTAAATGAGTTTCCTTAATAAGACATTAGTAGTATTGAATAATAAGATAATGGTATTTGATAAGT
This sequence comes from Tamarix chinensis, assembly GCA_030549775.1. Taxonomy (NCBI): domain Eukaryota; kingdom Viridiplantae; phylum Streptophyta; class Magnoliopsida; order Caryophyllales; family Tamaricaceae; genus Tamarix; species Tamarix chinensis. Next base: position 68,968,862 of record CM060173.1, on the reverse strand, counting down.
CAATGGATACCACAAGTGAGTATCACAAGAAGATGACATAACCTAGGGTTGGATGGATAATTAAGGGTGCGATATGGTGTTTATCTCATAATCATGCAAGAGGTGCCTAGTTGTAAGTATGCACGAAAATGTATGTTAGATATGTTTGAAGTACGTATTAGGGTTTTATGTATGTCATGATCCTTGATATAGAATGCTTAATTCTATGGCCAATATATCTTTGTGTCTCTAGATTCGTGACCTTTTTTCCTCCCTCCAATTAATTAAATGGACCTATTGAATAATAAATGAATAAAATACTAATTACTTAAAGTAAAAGATTATCGAGCTGGGCCCATTGAGGATAATTTTCTGTCCACCGGCTATAATAGTGGGAAATTTCAAGCTCGATAAACCAAACTTTATATGGTAATAAATCATAGGAAGATACGAATTACTTATAGTGGAACACCACGTGAGTCGGGGCTAGTGAGGATAATTTTCAGTTTATCGGCTATAATAGTGGTGAGGTGCATTTTGTCATGTGGAGTGTTTCTAGTCCAGCGGTTATAATAGTGGGGTCCCTGCATTCACGTGGATATAATTCGAGAGATGATGGTTGAATAATGATTAATTAATGGCTTAAGATCATAAGTAATGTTTTCACCTTGATGATATATTGTTATAATATAAGTTTAACCTTGTTTCCTGTCTCTCTCTTAGTATGTGATGGGCATTGCCAAATGAATGGATCTTGTGCTATACAATTATTATTGTATGAGGCATTGAATTGGGTGTTACCTCTTAAGTTGCTTATGGTTATCTTTGTGCCTGCGCATGTTATCGTTGTATATCGTTATGTATAATGTGTTGCATGCGGCCCTTGCCATTTGATTTGGTATAAAGGGTTACTCGGTACCATAGTACTGAAGGGTTCTATTTGTGGACACCTGCCTATTTAACGGGCAGTTTCCCTTGTAAGACTATTGCAGGTGTTATTTAAGTGGGTACTGGGTACGAGCATAAGGATTATCTGAAAAAAGTTCAGGGTTTCCCTTTAACCTTTTTATTCCTTGTTCAGACCAAATTTTATTCTTGTAACCACTAACAGTGGGTTTTTTTATCTTTTTTAACATCTTTAACACACTACTCTAATTTAAATGAAAGTGAATTTGTGAGTGTGAATTGTAATGTGGTTCCTTTTAGCCTTAGCACTTGATGTTGGAACGATGGGAGAAAACCGGTCTGGTACTAAGTGTGGCGGTAATATCCCCAAAATTTACGATTTTTGCTTCCACAGAATTTTTAATAAAATAAAATTTTTCAGTAGTAAATTTTGGGAGTGTTACAGTTAGGACTATCTAGTGTCTTTTTTGGTATCTTTTGATCTTGATATTTCTGGACTCTTATGTACTCTTATATTTTCTCTCATTTGAATTTTATAACTACTAACCAATTATATTATCATAATGATATTCTTTGGCTTTGTAATCTCTATTTTGATTATTATAATTGTATTTTTAATTTACGTAGAGTAATATTTTAACCTTAGCACTTGGTATGAAAATAGTAGAGGAAACTAAACTCATACCAAATGTAGCGGTAACACCCTTCATTTTTACAGTTTTAGCTTCTACAATTAACTATTTAAACAAAAAAATTTAGTCCTAAGCATGGGGGTGTTACATATACAATGATATTTCCTAAAGATAAGGTTGGCTTAAGGTTAGTAGTTGCTTTTAATATGAGCTTTATTGTCTTCATGAAGCTTGCAAGGGACTTGTTATAAAATAAGAACACCCTCTGGGTTTGTGTGCTACAGGAAAGGTACCTTTCGTCTTCCTCGTTGCTAACTTGATGTACACCCCTAGGTTGAGTTCTTATTACCCCCTTTTATAGAGAGATTTGGAATTCTATGCATACACTCTGGAAGGGCATTAGATGAGTGATTTAGAGTGGTTTGGAGGTTTGTTTTTGGTTCAATTGATAGGTGGGTGATTGACTCTTGATTGATATTACTATAAGGAATATCCCACAAATGAAGTGTTGAATGCAGTGGCAACTTACAAAGCACCTAATGGAGGATGGGATTGGGATAAGTTCATTTGTTCCCCCTTGTTGTATGGCAGACAACATTACTAGTATGTGAATGAATTGAATGATCATGACACTATAGTTGATATTCCAACCTGAAGTGTTTCTAATAATGAGGTGTTTTTAGTCTCATTTTTCTTACCATAAAATCCGTAGGAATGAGCAAGCTATGTTCTTGAGTAGTGGGTGGAAGAATATTTGAAAATTGATGGTTAGGTAAAATGTTCGCTCTTTCCTGTGGTTAGTGTCTCATGATTGCTTTCTAACTAACGTCAACCAACTTTTCCAAGAGGCTACTTGTGACATTTGTTGAAATGATGAAGACCTCAATCATGTCTTTTGAGGTTGTGAGTTTAGCTAAAGCTTCTAGTGTGCTTTAATCTCCCTAAAAAGGCAGATGACCTTCATTTTTGGTAACCTTTACAATTGGATTTAACTTAATATAAGACAACATCATGGGATAGGAAAGAATAAGGTACCATGGGCTATCATGTTTGCTTTAAGTCTCAAGAGGGTTTAGTTAGCTCAAAATAAGAGAGTGTTCCTTGATAAGGAGTTGTCCCTATAGTCTTTGGCACGTTATATGTGGTTGATTGCCTCTGAGGAATATCATACTTGGTTACAAATCCAGGATTTGCAGGAACATATTAAGTTGAGAAGATGGACAAAAGTGGTTTAGAAGGCACCACTACAAGGGTTCATTAAAGTGAATGTTGATGGAAGTTAGGTTGGCTTTGTAATACCCCAAACCTTTATTTAAAGATTAAAGAGAAATAATAAATTTTTGGGTAAAAATTTAATTATATGTGCCTTTTTAATAAAATAATAATAATAATAATAATAATAATAATAATAATAATGGCAATAAAAAAATAATACAAGGACATAGTTATTGGACACTAATTTAATTAACCAACCTAAAATAAATTATAATAATTTCTAAATTAATAAACAAATAATAATTATTATTATTTATTATTATTATCCGTAGAACTCCCAAAAATCCAAAACACCCTACCACCCCATTTTTTCTTTTTCTATTTTTTCTTTTCTCCTTTTATTTCCTCTTTTTCTTCCTTCCTTTCTTTTTTCTTCTTCTTCGGTCGGCTGGACTGCACCTAGCAGTGGCCTAATTCCCTTCTCCCTATCCTTCTCTTCTTTCCTTTCTCCCCTTGATTGGCCCAATCCTTCTTGTTTTTCTTTCCCCGAGCGGCGGCCTAACTCGCATAACCTCCCACTTTCCCTTTCTCTCCCTCTCTTTTTTCTTCCTTTCCTTTTCTATCCTCGTCTCCACCTCCTACTTGTACAACACCTGAACCGTGCTGCAACTCCTCAACCTCCCCTCCCCTCTCTCCCTCTATCTTTCCTCTTTTCGACCTTGTAGGTCATACAACAGACACATCCCCTACATGTTCCCCCTCCCCTACAAGCTCCCTCTCCCTCACCTATTCCCCTGCCCCTTGCAAACTTGCCCCTTCCATTGTCCCCCTACACTGCTATACCGGCTTGCATGCTAGCCAGCAACCATCAAACCCCTTTGTCTTCTTCCTTTTCTTGTCCACTTCCTCCCTCCCCTACACCTTTAAACCCCCATTCCCTTCTTCCCTCTCCTTTTTCTGCTTGATCCACCCTTGCCTCCCTTACTCCCATTGCCCAATCAAACATTGTTGCGGTCTCCACTCCCTCCCATCCTTTTATCTACATCACCCTACTTCCACTGAGCTCCTCCTCTTTCATTCATTCCCTTTCCTTTCCTCTCCCCACACATGCAAAGTGGGTAGCTTGAGCTGCCCTTTTGCACCCTCCGCCACCATCAACGCCACCCTACACCGCCACCATTACTAGTATCACCATCCCTTGCCACCCTTTTGGCACAAAAGACCTCCTGCCACACTAACACCTCCACCTCTCCCCTTTTTCTATCTCCTTACTTCCATTTCTTCCCCTCTTCTCTCAAGCGTTGCCACCGCTACAGCCACTGTAGTGTCGTTGCCACAGCTGCCACCACCACTAACCTCTTGAGCCAAAAAGCTCCACCACCTAATAAACCAAACCTTCCCTCCCCTTTCCAACCCTAAAAACTGATTCTTTACATAACCACCGCCATGCTGCCATCGTTGCACCACCACTACCCTCACTTGCTTGGTCCTTTATGGTTACACCTTCCTCCATCTTACTTGTTTAGTGTATTTTATTTTAATAACTTGTTATTATTACCATTATCATCATCATCGTCATCATTATCTTCATCATCATTATTAGTATTTTGGTTAAGAAAGTAAGGAAAAAGGAAAAAAAGAGAGGTAGGAAGTGATGCTCTCATTATAGGTAATGAACAAATATTCCCCTGAGATGAGGTGTAGGATTCTTGCTTCAAGCCTGGAGCCCAACTAAGTAAGGATATAGTTAAGATTCGGATTATGTTATGAGTCTTATGTGTGTAATGGGTGTATTTGTATGTTATGTCTAAATATATGCATATGTGAACTAAGTATGTGTGATGCAGCTTGGCTTACAAGGAGCTAAGGTATGGTAAGCATGATTTTTATTATTTGTTGTATGTGTGGCTAAAGCTTTCTATAGGTGGACATATTATTGTGTATGGTTGAAATATTAATATATGTATATCTAGATGCCTTAGGTGGGACTTGAATGGCCAAGAGAAATTAAAGAAAGTAAAGAGGGTTGAGTGAGTAAAGTGATATGTGGAAGTGTCTTAGTTATCTCATGAAATATGGTGGAGTAATTAAAAAGAGAAATGAAAATACGAGGGGTTAGGGTAAAAATTTGTATGGGGACTATGAGCCTTGCATGGGGGAAAGATTTAAATGTGGAAGTCTTGTTTGGAGGTTAACCATGGGAAAAAAGTGTGCTTTGGGTGGTTAGTGTACTTGGGGAAGGTTTAATATGTGGGTTGATGGGAAGGTGCATGGGGGCATAAACTAGGATTTTAATGGAAATAACCCTAAGGATAGGGTGTTTAGTGGGGAAAAGTTGAGGAAGTTGGGTGATGAGGAGTGTACCACATAGAGGGTGTGAGTCAAGCCAAATGGAGCATAGAGTTGTGCAAGAGAAGGGGGTATGAAAGAAAGAGGGGCAATATTAGGGTTTTTAGGGGTGACAAGCTAGTATGTCATTATTAGGGCTGTGCAAAAAATCCGGGATCCGAAAATCCGATCCGATATTTAAAAATCCGATCCGACATTTCGGATATCCGAACCGGTTTTATTCTAAAAGGATATCCGACATTCGGATATCCGATTTTTTTTTGGATTATCCGATCCGAAAAAATATCCGATATTTTGTTGATTATTTCAATAATACACCATATTATTGTGTTTTTATAGTTTTAAGTTTTAAAATTTTATTTATTTTTATATTTTAAAATATTTATAATAATATTTTAATACTTCTTTTAGATAAAATAAGATATTTATATGAATATAGATATGAATATTAATTGATATATGATCCTTATTTTTAAAAATATTATAGTAAAAGTTATTAAAATTGATAAAATAGTATTTTCATACGGATATTGGATATATCCGAATCCGGTCTATATCCGGTCTATATTTTTCGGATATCCGCATTCCGAATATCCGGTCTAAAAAAATATGGAGCGGATATCCGAAAAAATATCCGAATGGATACGGATATCCGGTTTTGCACACCCCTAGTCATTATCACATGTGTGATTTGAGGAGTTAGGCTGTGAGGTTTAGATTTGGGATGAGTATGGTGATGTTGATGGTGCTTGAATCAGGGGAGATGTGGGCTAAGTAAGGAGAGAAGAGGCAAGGGCCATGTAGGCCATATTAGGGTTTTAAAAGGAAACCTTAGTGGGTGATGGTGAGTATGGGTGGAGAAAAAGGAGAGCAGGCCTTAACCCATGAATATGAGGTTTCTAGGGTCATTATTAGGTTGGTGGAAAAATGTTGGAGAGTCCTAGGAGTCTTGGAGGGTATGAATGATCCAGGTCAGGGAATAAGATTTTCGTAAAGTCTGGGTTGTTCGAGTGGTAGTAAGTTAGGAGTGTCCATTGTGTTGTGCATGGATGGATTTGTGTTACTTAGCAAATAAGATACGAATAAAATACTAATTACTTTAAGTAGAAGATCATTAAGATGGGCCCAGACGTAGGTTAATTACCGGTCCACCAGTTATAACAGTGGTCGGGTGCATTTTACCCCAAGGTAGTTATTCCTGATCTACCGGTTATATTAGTGGAGGTCCCAAGCTCAATAAGTAAAACCCTTGGATGGTAATAATCTATGGAAAAGACATTAATCACTTTTAATGGAACACCATGTGGGTTGGGACTGGATGTAGGATAATTACTGGTCCACCGGTTATAATAGTGGCCAGGTGCATTTTATCCTAAGGTTGTACATGTGTTACTGGTCCACCTATTATAATAGTGGCTAGGCACGTTCTACCTTGGGATAGTTATTCCCTATCCACCAGTCATAATAGTGGAGTTCCTGTACCTATGTGGATATAATTCGATAGATGTGTAAATATGGTACTGATGGCCTAAACTCTGAAGAGGGTAAATGATCTAATAAAGCTAATTGTATGCATGATCTTTATATTTTGTGTTGCGGTGCCCTGTCTTGACTATATTTTTACCTTACTTAGTACGTAGCATATTAATCATCCTTATCAAAAGTGCTTCTCACTCCCCAAGTAGTGACTTCTTTTGAGTCTGTGTAAGTAAGCAACGAGGCCTTAAAGGACTTTACTACTTACGATGAGCTGGTCAGGACAGAGTGATGCCTTGGTGTCCTAGGGTCGGGGCTGGAGAGAGTGTATTCTAGACTATTTTCTATTGGCACCCTTTGTGCTTATTCTCCTATAGTGGGATTCTACCTTGTATTTTATTTCTCTATTGTACTGACTTGACTCTTATGCATTATGGCGTTACTGTAATATAATGTTAAACTTCTTCATGTTTTAATTAGTTTCTATTACAGTTCTATATTATATGTTAGCCTTATGATTAGTATGAGACTGGTTATGGGCCAGACATATACTGGTCACGGTGGTAACACACCCTTTTTTTTGGTGTGTGGTTTTTCCTAAAATAAACGAAAAAATTTAACTGTGATTTTTGGGGGTGTTACAGTCTTGTAGTGGGTGGTGTTACAAGGGACCGATGGGGTGGGTGGCTCTATGGTTTCACGGAAAACATGGGTTATGGGATCATTCAAACAATGGAGTTTTGGGAACTTTTTTATGTGCTTTCATAGGTAAAAGATAGTGATATTAGTGTGTGATTATCTTATCTGATTCAACTTTTGCAGCTTGTATAGTGCATGAAAGAGAAAATCTCCTCCATCATCACATTAGCTTGGTGGTAGCGTGCAAAGGCCTCATACAAGATTTTTTGGTTGTGCTAAGCCATTCATGAATACAAGGAGTCTAATTCAGTGGTGGATGGTTTGGCTCGAATGGGTCATTCGAAGGACTTTGATCCATGTTCCTTTGATTATCCTCCATTGGAGATTGGTGATCATTTTGGTTTTGGATCGTATAGGAAGAGTCTCTACTCATCTTTCTATGACTTTGATTCAAGTGTTTGGGGAATTCATTCCCTCCCTTTAAAACTACTTTTATGTTGAGCATTTAGGGAATTAAGAAATAAATTCACAAATCTTCTAATAATTCTTTGTTGTAGATGCTTTTAATATACATGCCAAGCTTATGCTTTAATTTTAGACTTGTTGTACCTATGCTCTAGAGGAATTTTATATAAAACTATTTGTATATTGTTTTATATAATTAGATTAATAAAATGTAAATAAGTTTGAATATATATATATACATACATACATACATAAAGTTGATGGTTCATAATTGTATTATAATTTTTTTTTCAGAATTTAACCAAATTATATAAAAAAATTTCAAACCAAATTGTAATTTTATAAACCCTAGATCAAACCATATTAGAAAAAAAAATTCTTAAGTTGATTTAGTTTAGGATTAAATCCATATTTTAGAAACCATTTCCACTCACACTTGCACGTAGAAATATCAGATTTAGACAAAATGAATTAGGCTTGTAGTAGTTAGTATTAGTGAAACTACATTCCACTGCTTTGAGTTTTGTGATAGAAGAAGCTTTTGTATAAACTATAGTCTAAAATAATGGTTCCCAACTTTGTTTTTTTCATTTTCATTGTGTTAAGTCAAGGTATGGCATAATTTTGTGTGAAATGTTTCTATAAAATAATTATAAATAGTAGTGAACATTAAAAATACAACTCTAATGCTGGTACTTATTTTGATGCATTTGAGAACGTTTTATTAAATACCGGTCTCCATTGTATAAATATTCGTACTCAAATATCATATGGTAATAATTCTAAAGATGAGGATTACTACAGTTGGTTGTTCCATGCCTAACCCCATTAACATAAGTAATTCTAATACAATGATTATAAATTAATTAGGAAAAATAAAATAAAATACTGGTCCATATATACATGTATTGATTTCTGATATGACAATTGAAGTCATCCATCAAACTTCTCTTTTAGTACAACTATAATTTTTTAAACAACCCTTAATGTTTACTTTTATATATTTCAGTTGCAATCATTTGGTTTAAAAATGAAGACATTAGTGATCAAGTATTCTAGTTAATGTTAGAGAAAAAATAGAACTCCTGTTAACTTAGCAAAAATAGTTAAAGCAAACTTTTGATAACATAAACTACCACACAGTTTTATAAAATTAATACTAAATTTGATTCTTATCACATTTCCAAATGAACATATATATTGAAAAATACTTTTCATATTTCTAGCATGTTAATTATTTTCCTAATTGAGAAATAGATGTTAGGGTTCATATAATTATTTGATATAAATTGTCCTATTTGAGAAACAAGGAAAGAAAGAAAGAAAGCATAATGATAAATTTAGAAACATAACATTAATTTTTTTTTTATCAATTTGTTACTTATATATATATATATATCATGAAACAATAATAAAGAAGTTATATTTTCTCTATATGGAGTAACTTTTTTGTTTCATTCACCTTAGGCATTAACAAGTAGGATGTTATTTTGAGAGGATCCAAAATGACATCTAAATTGATCATCATATAAGTGTCATAATTACTATAAAATTATAAGGGTCTAACATAGAAGATCTGAAACTCAAAATTTCAACTTTAAGAGTGTTTCTTGTGCCTGGTATTGAAAGAATATTCTGGTAGTCAGACATTTAAATTACCACTAATGCCATATATTGTATTATGGAAGAACACACCATTCAAACCCGGAAGGAGTGCTGTAACAATGTCACTCTTTCTTTTCTTCTTTGGATTAGCTTTTGACATTTTATATTTTCAAAATTATTAATCCTAGTTCATTTTTGTTTTCGAAAATTTAATCCAATTAGTATATCTTTGATCTCATAATCAAATTTTATGTTGGAATATGGCAATGGGTCGGACACACATGAGATGAGACTAGTGTTTATTGCCAACGAGAACGATACAAGCATTACGTCAAACGACAACACTATGTAGCAGCATACTATAGCCTTTTTTGCGTAGATCCTTTTAATAAAGCATAAATACACAGGGTTCATACATCTATATATATATATATAGATATTGCTTTATTATATAGGGTTCATATATCTATATATATATATATATATATAGATAGATATTGCTTTATTATATAGGGTTCATATATCTATATATATATATATATATATATATATATTATATATTGCTTTATTATATAGGGTTCATACATGTCTTATTATTGCGTTTCGGTACATCACATAAATTCAGTAATAAAGGTCGGAGTTTTTATGAGATTGAGATTGAGATATCACTGCTACCCACCAAATAAGCAAAACATCGAGTGTCAATCTAATAGCGTCTTGCTCTTGCATCAGTTCCATACCAATTGTTATTGGCATACCAGCTGTGTTGTGTTGCTTGTGGTTCTGGGACTTCAGGCCTACCAACACCACCATCGCCGTAGTACCCGAATCCAGGCGTATATACGAACCCAATGCCTCCAGATCCTGGTGTTCCACGTGTTGGAGGCTGTTGGTCGCCTGGAGTAGCTCCGGAACCACTACCGCCATACCCGGAATGAGAGCTACCACTTCCCGCTGAACCGCCGCCGCCAAAACTGCCTCCAGCCTGATCCGACCCAGACGAGCTGCTCCATCCGTATCCGAACCCGCCGCCACCGTGATCGCTGCGTCCAGAACCCGAGCCGAGCCCAAAACTACTTCCACCAGGTCCCCTGCCAGTTCCCCACGTGTAAGCCCACCTCCCATCTGGAGCGGCTCCAGATCCCGAACGGTAATCCCATCCACCGGGCCCGCGCCCGGCGCCACTACTTGAGCCACCGCTTCTACCGCTGCCACTACCTGTGCCCTGACCGTCTGCCATGCCAGCAGGTGGAGAGGGGGTTGAAGCGGTAGGAGGAACGAAATTGAAGATGAAAAGCACTATCATCAACCCCACTGATGGTGGTAGCCAATACTGGCGTGCGTTCTTGACTCCCATTATTATTGTGGAGTCCCGAAGAGATTGTCAGTGAATATCCAATTTAAGCGGGCTTCTCTAGTTTTGACTTTTGAGGATACGTGGAAAGGCCGGCTTATGTTAGTGGAATTCGATGGGCTTACTGGTTGAATTTGATGGTCAGCTGCACGGTTTCCGTTTCGGCGATATTCCACGAACGTTTTGTACCAAATTCTCTACAGACGAGTAAGCTTTCAACAAAAAAAAAAAAGTAAATAAATAAAATTAAAATAGATAAAAAAAATTAAAAATAAATAGACGGGCAAACATTTAAAGGTTTGAGGCATTAATACCGGCCTTCTCATTTTTCAATCAACTTTTTTTGTTGGTATCATATGTATGTGGAATGTATAATTTCTACTATTATTTTTATTTATTAAGTTTTATATAGTGTGCCCACAACCGCAACTCCTCAAGAGATTGGGTGGGTGGAACCAACGCTATGGACAATTTCTAGTACCGGTGAATAGAGAAATCTGTCGACTTCGTCATAATTAGACCTGGCAAAGTTGACCCAACCCGATCGACCCAACCCGAATAACCCGACTTGAAATCCGATAGTAACCCGAAAAATAAAACCCGTTCATAACCCGAAAGTCCGAAACAACCCGATTCAATTTGGACCCGACCCGAATTTAGCTAACCCGATAAAGACCCGAACTTAAATTGACCCGAACCGAAGTGACCAAAATCAATAATAACCCGAACTGAGCACACCTCAAACCCGACCCAACCCGAACTCCAACCCGAACCCAAACCGACTCGAACTCTAATCCGAACCCGAACCGACCCGAACTTTAACTTTAACCCGAACTAACCCGAACTCTAACCCGAACCCGAACTGACCCGAAGCAGACTTGAACCGATAATTGATTATTCTTATTCATATATGATATTTTTAACTCCATACTCTTATTAATTTTTGAAACCATGTAAATAAATGCAAACATATATAAGCATAAATTTATATTTTTACTTCACTTTGTTTGATAATTTCCTACAACTTAAACTCTACACTTTGGACCATAATAATAATACACTCATTGTATTAATGATTCATGAGGACCTGACAATCAAATTCAGCATTTCATCATACACTCATTTAACAGGCTAACATGTAATCCTTGTAGATGGTTGAGTAATAATAGGGATACTAGTTATAGTAGATAAATATGGAAGTATTTAACTTGGTGAATTAATGGTACTAGGTCTATTTTCCATCCATAAACCTAAGGACAAAATTAATAAATCATATAAAACATTAAAACTCTACAATGTAAAATTCATACGATTTTACATATATTGCAAACATTAGGCAAAAAGATATACTTAGGTATTTTTATAATTTTTATGAATTCCAAGATTATGATCATCTCACTATCATGCTAGCTTTTGTAACCACGGAGCCATTTGCTAATCCATTTTGCACATCAATATTGAATTATACATAATTAAGTCATCACATCTTTCTTATTTTAATTCATAATGTAAGGTTTACTTATATGAAAAACAACATCTTCATTTTTACCAAGTTTTTGATATGATTTTTCCGCAAATAAGATCTCATTCAATAAGCATATGGTAAACATGCTAAACTAATAATTATATACATAATTATCATACCAAACATTCTCCTATCATTAGAATTATTTTTAAGTCATACTTTTATACCCGAAATATTTTATATCAGATAACATGCTCGTTTTTATCCGTTTTCATAATAATAATAATTGCCACATAATTATATTGAAATAAATCATGCTAAACATATTTCATACACCAAAACCCTAATGTATTATCACGCAATTTTTATCATTTTAGTAGAGTATAACGGTTACCTGAATTCCAGCAAAAACGTAAAATTAACAGTATCCACCAAAATTTATTAGGTCCTGCAAATTAAACTTTCGTACCTAAAAATAATACCACAAATACAAAATTAATTTCTATCGGATAAAATAATAATTATAGTATAAAAATATTTATTTTTCTAAAATTACTAAAATATCCTTACAATTAATATTGGTACCCAAAATTTTATTACAACACTACGCAACTCACGCTGCATGTAGCGTGAGTCACGCACGAGGGGAAGGGGCACGGCTGACTGGGCGAGAGGGTCGGGCAAGGCTGCGAGGCAGGGGAAAGGAAAGGGCGGCAGAGGTGGTGGTTGGTCGGCGGTGCAGGGCGGCTGGAGGCTGGCAGGGCTGGGTCGAGGGTGACGGGCTGCTGGGAGGCTGCTGCGAGAGGTTGTGGCTGGGCTGGAAAAATTTCGAACAAAACAGAGAGGGAGGGAAGGGGTAGATGGTTCGAAGGTGGTTGTTGCTGCGGGGGAAGGCTGGGCGATGGCGGAGCAAAGGGAAACACGGCTGGGCTAAGGGCTGCTGGATGAAGAAAAACCGAGAGAAGCTGGTCGAGATTTGGCTCGGGGATGGAATTTCGGGCTGCCAGGTCAAGGGTGACGGTGGATGGCTGCTGGTTGGTTTGGGCGATGGGCTGGTGCACGGTGCAGGGGGCTCGGCTGAGGTGGTGGCGTTGGGATGGAGGACGCTGGGCGACGAAAATGGAGGTGCAGGGGCTGGACGCAGGACGACGGTGCATGCAGGGTCATGCGATGGGGTGTTGTTTGGTGATCGAAAATGGAGGGGAGCAGAGAGGGAGCTGCGACGGCCGACGGGCAGAAGTTGTAGGCGTGCGTGTGTCTGTGAATCTGTGAAATGAAATGAAGGGGGGGCTGTTTAGTGATTGTGTTGTGCCGTGTGCGTGTGTATATGTGTATAATATGCACTTATGCAGAGTGTCAGAGTGTGTAAGAGACTAGTATGGCGTGAGTATCTGTATATAAATGTACGGACGGAGATAGGAAAAATCTTCCAAAGAAATGTTCGGATAAGGCTTAGACCTTAGAGTAGAGTTTATTTATCTAGTTTTAATTTTAATTTAGGTAGATTAAAATATTAGATATAAAAAAATAGTTCGGAAAAAATTATTAGAATTTAGGTAAGTAAAATAGTCGGAAAGAGTAAAATAATCGAGAATAATTTTTAGGAAATTATTTTTGGTTACGGATCAAAAGATTATTAATAAAATAATTTAAAATAAGATTTACGGGTAAAAATAGGATTAAAATAAAGAATCGGTTTCTATCAACTTTTTAGCTTAATTATTTTTATATCTAAGTCGTCGAAATAATAATAATAATAATAATAATAATAATAATAATAATAATAATACGTTTAATACTAAACCTATTAAGTTAATAATTTTAACTAATCACATGTAATTATAAATTTTAATTAGGGTTTTCTAAAAACGGGGTATTATAGTTAGTTACAACAAACAATGGGCTAAAGAAGAATATTTCAACTATAATTATATGATATCTTCCCAAAAATTTTCAATGACATGTTAGATTCTACCTTGATAATTTTGTTATCAATAATGAAGTTACCATCTTTAAACCACACTCCATATGTACATTCATACATGTTAGACAACTTAATAATAACAGACAGAAAATTTCTAATGGTAGTGACGCGATGATAAAGAGGGGGTGATAAAAGGGGCGCGAGAGAGGAATATACAATCAACGGGAATGGGATAGCCAGATAGCAAAGGGCAGAGGGAGAGAAAGAGGGAGAGAAAGAGGGAGAGAAGAAAATATATATATATATATATATATATATATATATATATATATATATTATATATACATATATAATATGATATATAATTATATATCTTATTTTAAATTTAGTTCGGATAAATTAAAATATCAGATAGAAAAATAATTCGATTGGAGATATATTTAAATAAACAAAGAAGATAAAAATAATTGGAAATAATTTTTTGGAATTTATTTTTGGTTATAAGTCACGACTATTAATAAAATAATTTCGATCAAAGTAAACCGATCTAAGATAGATATAAATAAAATAAAAAGGTAAAAATAATCAAGAATAATTTTTAGAAAATAAATTTTAGGTTACAGATCTAAAGATTATTAATAAAATAATTTAAAATACGATTTATAGGTAAAACTATGATTAATTTAAATAACCTAATCTCTATCAAAATTTTAACCTAATTAAATTTATACTTAAACCGTTGAAATAATGCGAAAAATAATAATACTTTTAAAATTAAACCCTCTAAAATAATAAGATTTAGGTGAAATATTAAAAAATATAAAGTAACTAGAAAATTAGAAATATTCTAACTAATATCTTATTATAGTTTATATACAAATTAAGGGGGTTAGACAAATAAGAATTAAGTAAAACATTTAATAGGGGACAAAGTGTTAAAAAAATATTTAGTATTTAATGTATAAAAAATAAAATGAGTTAAAAATGAAACTTTTAAATAAAATTTAATCATTGTAAGATTTTGAGTTTATTTTCTCATAGTATTTAAATGTAATAATTAGATATATAATGTTATTATTAATTATAATAATCATTTAATTTAAAGATAAAAGTTATTTGTATTTCTAACCCTAATTAAATTTTGAGACTAAATTATATATGTAATTTATTCACAGCATGTTTAACATTTACATCTTTATACTTTACAACCTATAAAGTTATTGGATATTTTAAAGCTTTATTAACTTTACAACCAACTAGGGATAATATTAGCTAGGCATGATATTGAGCTAAAAGATCTGAAGGGAGTCAAGGATGAGTCATCATCATCAAGTTTGCAATGAAAACAAATATAACACCTCACAATCCTCACTAAGAATATCAGATTAAGATTAATACTTCAAATAATCAAAGGCTTATAAGGAGTAGCTATTAACTAAAAATAGGTTGGTTGAGAAAGGTACGAATGGACCAATGTGTGAGATATGTGAACAAGTAACTTAGACTTTGGTGCATGAGATTAATGATTTCCCAATTACCCAAGTGTTTTATTTGGATGATGATAATCCATAGAAAAGTTGTATAATATAAAAAGACAATAAATTTGATTGAGTATATTTCATAATCTAACACTTAGATGATGAGACGTTAGAAATGACGTGTACACTAATATGGGTTATTTGAAGGAATTGAAATAGGAGGAGATCAAATGACTCTGCATCGATTCAATGACCAAAGAATATTATTGAGGATACCATGCACTTGCTTCTAGAATAATTAACAAAGGAAGTGCATGATCCACCATGTTAGCAATTATAAGAACGAAGGAGATGGATGATATGCATGTTGAATTGTTGATGCAAATTGAACATGAACAATGCAGGAAAAGTAATATAGGAAATCATGAAAATTATAATTGTAATTTAAGATGTAAAAGGCGATATATTGTCACTTATTAGCTATGTTGTAACCATTATAAATATCTATCGACATATTTATAATATAGATAATTGTCTTAAGACATCAGACATACAATATAGAATTTAGTGTGCTATGACGGAGTATTGTTTTACTAAGTTAGGCATTGAGACAAATTCATTGGAAGTAGGGTAGGGTTTATAATCATAAGACAACATTGATATTTCATTTTTTACAAAGTTATTTATGATTGTGATTTTTATTTATCACATATTTATTTATTGTATATTAAAATCTATTGTTGAAAATGAAAAAAAGTGACAATGTCACACTGAGAAATTAAAAAACCACAGTAAAAGAAGCTAAAACCAAACTAATAGTAATAGGATAAGGCCGTACTATTATGGCTAGGAAAAAACTCTCTTATTTTAAATTGTGATGGTGGTGTGTTCAAAGATTTTATTAGTATTCTAAAAATACTTAAAGTTAATTTTATAAAAATTAAAAATAATTTTTTTTTATTTCATACAAGTTTTAATTTTTATATTCAAACTCGTTATTGATCATGATTCATACTGTTATAAATAATACCTAATTAGAGTTTTTTGATTTGACTTAAAATCTATAGACCCGAAATAGACCCAAATTTGAAAAACTCGATAGATCTGACACTTAGTTGATCTGATTCACATCCGACCCATAAAGTGACCCGAACCCGAACCCGAACCCAAACCTAACCCAAATTCTATAGACCCGAGTCAAACCCGAAATAGACCCGAACCCGAGAAATCCGAAGAACCAAGCATTGACCCGACCCAAATCACACCCGACCCGTCAATTAATCCGAATCGAACCCGAACCCGACCCAAAGCAACATAACCCGAACCACACCCGAACCGAATTAGACCCGAACCCGAACTCAAACCTGACTCGATTGTATAGTAAATAAAAGTTGACCCGACCCATATCAACCCGACCCTAACCCGACCCAAATGACCCGTTTGCCACCTCTAGTCATAATATTAATATTTTTTATTTATTTTTTAAATTAAGATATTTTTAATTAATTATTATTTAAAAAAATTGATGATATTATGTCTACAAATAAACACCAATATTCATATATATTGACTTAAAAAGTTCTCTCTCTCTCTCTCCCTATCTATCTATTTATCTATCTATCTATCTATCTATCTATCTATATTTCATTATATTGATACTTTTTTTTTGGTTTGTACAAGTATAGTTTTACTATATATAACATAATATTTTATGCACATAAACTTATTTTTTCAAAAATGTTGTACCTATCTTTTGCACTATAGATAAACTAGTCTTTCATAGTAATCGAACTGATCTTTTACCAATATTGAGTTGTTATTTTACCATAACTGAACTTATCTTTCACTAGCATCATATATTTTTTCACCATGTAATATATCTAATCTTTTATTATACATAAATTAATATTTTACTATAATTGAATTGATCTTTCACCATGACAGCACTAATATTTGATTCACGTTGTACTTACCATTCATTGTTGTTATCCCTATCTTTCATTATTATTTTATTGAAATTTCAACATTATTCTTGTGATTTTTCACCATCATTGTATCTTTTTTTTACCACTGTTATACTTGCATTTTACCATTATTGTACTTCTTTTTCATTATTCTTATATTTATCTTTCGCTATTGTACATATTTTCTCTATTATTATACTAAAATTTTATCATTATTGCACTAAAACTAATCTTTCATCATTGCTACACACATATTTCATTATTGTTCTACTCAAATCTGACCATTTTGTTCTCAAAAAGTATTTTTTGATCTTTCATTATGTTTATACTAGCATTTCAACAAAAAAAATTATCTATAGTATATTAATATAGATATCTATTTGTAGAGAAAAATTCCAAAAATATTAAGATATTATTATTATTATTATTATTATTATTATTATTATTATTATTATTATTATTATTATTATTATTATTATTGTAGTAGTAGTTCTACTAAAAGATATAGTTCTATATATATATATATATTATGATGATGATGATGATGATGTTAGTTTCATAGCATATTTCATGTATTGTGCCATACAACCTTTGATAGACTATGAATTGCGTATAAATGGGTATCAACTATGATAATATGGTATTTCCATTGAAAGTAATGGAGTTAAAATCATGGTGGATAAAGAGATTAGTGTTACTATATATTTTTTGCTTTATAAAATTATTGTTGTTATTTTATAAGTAAAGCATTTTACATTTTATGTATATATTAACCCTTAGTATGATCTATATTAAATTAGACATAAATTTTGGCTATAAAGTTTATATTGCATGGTAACATGTTAGTAATTAAGTCTAATCCTAAATTAGTAATTAAGTCTAATCCTAAATCTCTCTATCTAATTCTTAATAGTAGAATTAGAATCAAGTTATTATAGATAAAGGTATGTGTGTTGTGTGATGGAAAAATTAAGTGAGAAAATTTAATTATCTTATTAATTAATTACCTTAATTTTCTTATTTAAATGATTTTTTAATTTAAATTTGAATTAGAGGGAGGGAAAATAGTTATTGGTTGCCATAACCAACTCTACCCCATTTTTCTTACATAACACATATGTGGGATTAAGGGGTGTGTTGCATAATTTTTTTGCTCTCTCTCTCTGTCTCTCTTTCTATAGAAATACTTTCTCTCAAACAAACACACACATATCCATAAGAAAGGGAGAAAATTTAATTTCTTCATTATTTTTCTTAGTGATTTTTATGCAAAATCAAAGAATAAGAAGAAATATAAAGAAGGTCTCCAATCCCATTTCTCATTAGTAGCACACATCATCAGGTTTGGGGATAAGAGAGTGGAACCACATAATTTTTTTTTTCCAGAGATAGAAAATCACAAATTTGGAATCATTAATCCTATAAATGGAAAGAGGTATGCTATATATATAATTTATATATAGCATTATATGATCTTAATTTTGCATAAAGTTTATTAGTTCATGTATTAGGATTTCACATGAATTTTGATTTGATTGTGCATGAATTTGTATTAATAATGTGTTAATTATATAATTCATGTTATATTATTGCCTAACATTTGGTATCATAGCGATTTATGCCTCTACCTTGATTGATATATGGCTCTGTGTGCTTAATTATGATGTTTAACTATAATCGAATTCATGGTTTGTGTACCATGTTTAGGGATTTGGTTTCAAAAATAAAATATTTTTTAACAGCAATACTACAATCTTACAGATGCATATGAGCATTATATCGTCTGTGTTATTTTAAACTTATGTATCCTCAGTTCTATTTATTATTATTATTTTGAACTTGTGATATTCTTTGGATTAAAAAAAGGTGCAATGTGTGGGGATCGGGATTTGAGCTCACGACCTTTGCCCTACATGATGCGCTGAACCATCCTTAATATGTGCTCTTTATGATATTGTTGTGCATTTGTTATTGATAACCAAATTTCTAGGGTGTTGTTTCTTGAGCATTTTGGTTATTATTTGTGACAAGATCATGCATTTTTGCATGACAAGGTCGTGTTATCAATCTTGGAGTTGGTTTAGTTTTCTCCATTTCATGGTTGTGTTCCCATAAACATTAAGGTCATGTTTGGACGGGTTTAATTTACTAATTTATGAGTATCATAAGTGATTAGTATAATTATATTTTATGTGATTTGGACTTAGCCACAACACTCCTAATGATATATACATTATACATTTTTGTGTTTAATTTGTTTTGTCATATATGGTTAATATGATACTAATTGCAATATTATATATTAGTCATTATTAAATTTATTTTGTCACTCATAAGTGATTAGGATCATTTATTATATATATAATACACTGGATTAAGATATTAGTCATTATTCTCAATTTTTCCTTAGGGAGTAAACGATTATGGGATGACTTAATAATTTTAATATTAAGCTACATGAGTATATTTGACTTAAATACTTAGCCCATTGGCAGTTTTAGTGTCTTTGATTCATGCTAGTTGCATTTTTGATATACTATACATTCGTAGAGCATATATATGAGTGTTTTTGGCTTTAAATTGAACATATGCATGTGTGTATGTTTACTTTTTGCAGTAAATTATCCTAGATTATATTTAATGTCTGATATCAATGTTGAGGTCCCTGAGTTGAAAGGGTGAAAATATAAGGTTTGGAAGGAGAGGATTCTCCTATAGCTTAGTTGATGTAATATGGATGAGGCTATTGAGTATCCAAAGCCTATGAATGAGGAAAGCACTGAGGAATAAAAGGCCACACATGAGTGATGGGTGAAATCAATTACATTAGCTGTGTATACATAAAGACTAAGATATCTACTTCCATTAGAGGCTTAGTTGATCATCATCAAGATGTTAATAACTTGCTAAGGGCCATATATAAACAATTCATCCATTTTGACAAGGCCTTAGCTAGTACCTTGATAATAAAATTTTCATCCATAAAGCTCACTACTATCAAAGGTGTGCATGAGCACATCATGAAAATGCGGGATTTAGTAGCACAACTTAATTCACTAGAGGTTGACATGTCTGATGCCTTTCTAGTTCACTTCATTATGAATTCTCTTCCTAAGGAATACACACCATTCAAAGTCACCTATCACACACAAAGAGAGAAATGGTCAATCAACGAACTAATGACCACATTTGTGCAAGAGGAGAAAAGAATCTTGATGGATCTTGGGGAGATAGTGATGATGGAAACTAAGGTAAAGGAAAAGAAAAAGAAGACATACCAAAAGGATAAAGACAAAATCCCACTACACGGTGAGGTAAAGAAGTAGTTTAGGTGTTTCTTATGTAAAAGGAAGAGACACATAAAGAAGGATTGTGCTAAGTATAAAGCCTGACTTGTTAAGAAAGGTAATGTAACCTCTTTGATATATTTTGAATCTCATACAATAGATACAAATTATAACACTTGGTGGATTGATTTTGGTTTAACAATCCATATTTGTAATTCCTTGTAGGTTATGGCAAAGATGAGGGAACCAATGGGTAATGAATGAAGTATCTTTACTGGTATCAAAATATGTTTAGAATTTTGTTATAGCCTTTGTTTTTAAGATAAATAATTACGACAACAACAAACCATTCTATATCTCACAATGATAGGTTTGTGGTTTTGGTGTGTTTAGGGTCTGCCTTATTAGCATGATAGTAGTGAGGAGATGTTTTTGGAATAATTTGTTCAGATTTGCATTTAAAATTTCTCAAATATGATGGAAGAAAACATCTAAAATGTAATGATTAATTAGGGTACAAGTAAATGATTAATTAATATGTAAAATACATCAAAAATTAGTAGTGTTATCACCCGTATAGAAGCGTGATAGATGATGAGATACTAGTTACCTTGACAGTCTAAGCCAATCGAAAAATCATACATAAATCCCCAAAATTCTTCTTCTTCTTTTCTTCACTTTAAAGGAACATATGATGGTGGTTTTAAATAATAATTATGCTTGTACACTTCCACTAACCTAGTATAAACATGAATAAATCATTTGTGATGTTTTTCCAAAAACTACTATGCTTACATCATATAGCAGTTGAACAATTTTATGGTTAAACTACTATGGTGCATAAAGTCTAGATACACTCTTAGACTTCTCAAATTATTTTCAAAGTTAGTGATTAGAAGTTTAAATAAACGTCCACTTTCTATACATATCATCACCCATCCACCCTCATTTTCTATCCTAATAATATTTCTAAAACCTTTCCATCCTTGTGCTTATCCTTTTATATGAATGTTGCATGCTAAGAAAGAGCTACATATAGGGAGGAGATGTCGTAAATCATACAAAAATAATGTAGAGAAAGGAATATTCTTCTATAGCCCTTAAGTTAGTATAAATAGATAAGTTTTCTCACTAATTTGAGTGGGAAAAAACTTATATTTTTAATATGTTTGTCAATAGTAATGTTTGATACTCAAAAGTCTCAACTCAATGACGTTACATATTCCCAACTAAGAGAATGTATGCATGAGGTGGATATTTGATTTCATCAAGTAGCTTGTTGTGAGGATCTCTTTTTGAAGCAAAAGGCTAATGTGGATTAACTTAATGTGGGAAAGTCCAACCACAAATACTTGTTCCTCTGCATCAATAACCTCTTCATTTAAAGTGTGAGAACTAGGAGCCCATCTAAAAATTATTATTAAGGTGGCATCATGAGGCAACTCTCTCCTTATACCACCATGCTCTTTGGTGCTAAATGTTGTAGCTAAGACATCGTGTCTCCTATAATGAAAATAAAATCAAATCTACGAAGTCTCATGCCAAGAAAGGTAATTCTTATACAAATTACTACTCAAATACTCAATCTACTAAGCACAGGATAAGTGCCTCAAGGTCTACTAATGTTGAGAAGAAACAAGGGATTAATAGAGAGGAAAAGGGAAAGACCAAGTTCAATGAAGTCTTTACAAAATAGTTTTTTAAATGTCAAGGATATATAAAATTTTCTAGAGAATGTCCCAACCAAAGAGTAATATCTATACAAAAGATTTAAGTCATGGAGATTGGTGATGAAGATATTGAGTTTGAATCCAAGGAAGAAATTCTAAATGAATAAGAGGATGAATGAAAATGCTTGTTATGTGTTATATAGAGTACTTCAAGTCTAAGATAATGATCAATCTAATTAACAAGAGAAGATATTTAAGACTAAAGGAAGAGTGGGATATATAGTTTTTTGGGTTTTCATTGATAGTGGATCTTGTAAAAATGTGACTAATAAGAGGATGGTGAAGGAATTAGGGTTAAAAACAACACCACATCAAAAGCCTTATTCTTTTTAATAGCTTAACAAGGACAAATGTGTCAAGGTAATAGAACATACCCTAATTTCATTTAGAATTGGTAACTATCATAATGATGTGCTATGTGACATTTTGCCTACGAATGTATATGATATCTTATTAAGTAGACCATGACTACATGATTTATTTGCTATTCATAATGGTATTATTAATGAATATCTTATTGAAAAGGAAAACAAAAAACATAAACTTAAACCTTCTATGTGTGATAATGATAACGTAATCAAAAAGAAAAAGAGTTTATTTTTGCATGAGAAGGCTATGATAGAATGTATTAAGGAAGGCAGTAGTTTTTATGCTATGATTATCAAGGAATCCCTGCAAGGGGAGAAAAATAAAAATAATCCTAAAGGATATGAGCTTATTAAAGAATATAGGATGTATTTCCTAATTAATTACCACCATGATTACTACCTAAAAGAGGGATAGAACATGATATAGACTTAATGCCTAGTATGTCTTTACCTAATAGACTTGCTTATAGATGTAGTCTAGAAGAAGCTAAGGAATTAGAGATACAAATGCAAGATTTCATAGGAAACAGATATGTGAGAGAAAGCATGAGTCCATATTGTGTAACTATATTACTTGTTCCTAAAAAAGATGGTACGTGGTACATGTATATTGAGTCTAGAGCTATGAACAATATAACTATCAAATATAGATTTCCTATGCCTAGATTAGATGACATGTTACATGAATTATGTGGAGCACAAGTATTCTCTAAAATTGATTTATGGAGTGGATATCATCAAATGAGAATAAGAGAAAGAGATGAATGGAAGACTGCTTTTAAAACAAAATATAGTCTTTATGAGTGGACTTTTATGCCATTTAGATTGTGTAATGCACTTAGTTCATTCATGAGATTAATGAATGGATTTCTTATACTTTTTCTTAGAAAATTTATTGTGGTATACTCAGATGATATAATTGTGTATAGTAGAAATGAGCATGATAATCTTAGTCATTTGAAGAGATTATTTGATACGCTGAGGGAAGCTAAAGTCTATGGAAAAATGGAAAATTAAGTGTGATTTTATGATTTCGAGTATTGTTTTCCTTAGATATATTGTAAATAGTGAGGGGATAAAAGTGAATCATACAAAGATTCAAGTTATTTGTGATTAGCCAATACCTCAGGATATTCATAATGTGAGAAGTTTTCATGGATCAATGATTTTTTATACAAGATTTATTAAAGACTTATCAACTATTTCAATGCCGATTACACATCTTATGAAGAAAGGTGAATTTAAGTGGGGAGAAAATACCACTAAAGCCTTTGATATTTTAAAGGACAAGCTATGTAATGCACTGGTATTATCTTTACCTAACTTTGATAAATAGCTTGAAGTTACATGTGATGCTAGTGGGGTAGTAGTAAGAGATGTACTCTCACCAGAAAAAGAGACATTGCAATTTTTAGTGAAAAATTAAATGGTGCTTAAATGAATTATTCAACACATGATAAGGAATTCTATGCCATCATAAGAATCTTGGAAACATGCATTCATTATTTGAAACCTAAACCCTTTTTTTGGAATTTGGATTATGAGAGTCTAAAATATTTGCATGGGCACAATAAAATAAGTCCTAGGTATGAAAAATGGGTTAGTCTCTTAATCTTTTGTGTTTTCTATCAAACATTTCAATGGTAAAGAAAATGTCATAGAAGATACATTATCTAGGAGATCTATGATAGTTGTAGTATTAGACACTAAATTATTAGGATTTTAAATGTTGAAAGGTTTATACGCAAAAGATAAAGATTTCTTTGAAGTTTATAATGAAGTTAAGAAAAATCATAGTTATGGTAATTATGTGCTACAAAATGACTTTCTTTTCAAACTTAATAATTTGTATATACCACTTTCTAGTGCACGTGATTTACTTATTAAGGAAGTACATAAGGGGGTATAGCTGGTCATTTTGGTATTCATAAAACAATGGAAATATTACAAGAAATTTTCTATTGGCCACGAATGATAAAATTAATACAATATGTTATGAGGAGATGTGTGATTTGTCATCGAAGTAAGAGTTTCTTCCTTAAAGATTTATATACTCCTTTACCAATACCTAGATCACCATGGGAGAGTGTTAATATATACTTTATCTTAGGTTTGCCAAGGATGCAAAGGGTAAAGGATTCTGTTATGGTGGTAGTAGATAGATTTTCTAAAATAACGCATTTCATACCTTATAATAAAATAGATGATGAAACTCATGTGGTAGATTTATATTTAAAGGAGATAATAAGGTTACCTGGTATTCCTAAAAGTATAATGCTTGATAGAGGTGTAAAATTTTTAAGTTACTTTTTGAAGACACTTTGGAAAATGTTAGGTACTAAGCTGTTGTTTAGTACATCTCATCATCCATAAATGGATGATCAAATCAAAGTAGAACATTGGGAACTTTACTACGAGGATTAGTTAATAAAATTACTAAGGACTGGGATATAAAACTCTCACATGCTGAATTTGCATACAATAGGAGTCCTTTTAGTAGAACTCACTTGGCTCCATTTAAATTTATTTATGGATTTAATCCCTATTTACCTATTGATATATTATTGAAAAAAGATGATATTAAAATTATGATGCTAAAGAAAGAGTTGAATTCTTTAAAAAACTTCATATGTAAATAAGGAATAATATTGACAAATCTAATGCTAAATATTAAAACCAAACTAACAAAAATATAACTATGCAAATATTTTCACTGGGAGACTTGGTATGGTTACATTTTAGAAAAGAAATATTTAAAAACTTAAGAAAAAATAAACCAATGCCAAGAGCATATGGACCTTTCAAAATCTTAAGTAAATTTGGAAATAATGCTTATGAATTATGATGACTAGAATCCCATAGAGGAGTTTCTAAGACTTTCAACATTGGATATTTATCTCCTTATTATAATGATGCTAATTTGAGGACAATTTCTTATTTAAAAGGTGAGAATGATGTATAAACATCCATCTCTTTCTTCTCAAGTTGAAGGTTAAGAGTTATCATATTTGGAGGTAGTACCAATTATTTTGGAAAATCTTGAACACCTTCATAATCGTGCTAATAATATTTCATTATTTCATTCTTACATGTATTATATATGTTTGCATGAAGAGGATTTCGCTAAGGACATATAGTGTGTAAGATAATGCCAATGCAAGAGTTATAAATTTGCATTGGAGACAAATCGACATGACATGAAGCTTAATTATTGATTATTTCATGTATTATTATAATTAGGTTTTATGTAGCTTTGATATTTTATGTAAAATTTGTAATATCTTGTCATTATAATTATAATTCATCATATATACCATATAGACATGTATTAGTTTAACTCTTATATAATTAGGATGGTTGGTTTGGGCTTAATTAAGGAGAGTTAAGATTAGCCTATTACCATGTGTGTGTGTGTGTGTATGCTTGTACATTTGATGGAGGAAGAATGAAGAATGAAATCAAGTATTAGCTAAACCAAGGATCAAGAGTAGACACTTTTCTTTCTTTCTTCCTATCTTTCCCTCAAGTAAGGAGTCAATCTTAGAAATAATTATCTAGAGAAATTAGAGATTTCTCTTTAGAAATGAATTTAATCTTGGAGTAGAATAAAACAAAACCATTCAAAACTATTTTACTATCATCCAACTTTGTTGAATTTCAATCCAAATTCAAAGATCCTACAATGGTGAAGATAATCATCATTATCTTACACATCAGGCCTATTTTAAAAACACTTGAAGCCCAAAAACATCTAAGACATCCAAAATCAACCTATTTTGTAACTATAATACTTAATCACAATGTAGGACACTTAACCACATACTAATTTGCAATAACTAATTACATCATCATACTTGAATATTTAAGGTAAATCCTAGTATATCCCAAAACATGGAGATTATCACATAAAATCATAGAAAACACAAACTTTCATGAAATCACAAATTAGACATGAATCTAAGAAAAAATAATCTAAAACATGATATTGCAAAATAAATCATGCCTTTATGGGTATTAATATATACCATAAAATATAAAATCAAGCCATAAGATAGATTTATGTATCATTACCAAAGGCTATATTGATCTTTTAGCAAGAACCAATACTCCTAGTTACCCTCCTCTAACACCTTAGAATCATATATGAAATCTTGAAAATAAGAGGTCAGAAATCCTAAAAATTCGTAAAGGATGGAGAATAATGGTGTAAATCAAGGTAGAATGTGGAAGGGCAAGAGTGGTGGAACTCATCATCTATAGCAGCAAGATTAGTTTATTCAATATGAAAAATAGAAATAATATTCAATCCAATAAATTATATATATATACACACTAAACTCTATTTATTTTTCATAACATTTTATTACATATAATCATGTGTGTGTATAATTTAAAATGAGTTTTTCTTATAAGTAAATTTTGTATTTATAGTTGTTATTTTGATTAAATGTTCAAATATTATCCAAAATTTAGAATTACTAACTTAATATAATGTAATTTAATATTAGAATCAAATCATTATATTATATTGGTTCAAACTCAATCAATCTATTATCTATTGATCAAATTCTTTTTTATTTGATATTTCTCATTTATGACATGCTCGTAAGTTTTAGATATCCAATAGATTATTTGTTATCTAATCCAAATATTTGAGCATTTAAGGTTTGTTTTGGATAATTGAAATTCTTTAACAGATATTTTATCATCAGACCCTTACTTCCATCCTTCCTCTTGTATCCCCTCACCACCACACTAGCAAGTGCCAAGTGTTGATGAGGTCCTATTCCAATTGCTACACCATTGTTAAATTGATGTTATGAGTCATTATTCCTCACATAATGTCTTGGAATTAAAGTTGTATCATTGATAAATACACTGGTGTTTTCCTAAAAAATGATTTTTGCTCCATCCCTTTATGTGCCTACTCTTTACTTTCCACCTTCAACTTCATCATGCATTATCATATCTTTCCTTGGCAACCACTAGGATCCACTATTACCCACAAAAGTTGTTGGTATAACCTTATTAGAGAGATTTTAGGCACCAACAATAGTCAGTATCTCCTATTTATACCTTTCTCTTTCTCTTTCTCTCTCTCTCTATCCCTCTCCTTTTTATCCTATTTTGTTGATGAATCTAGATTCCACAACTTGAAAATTTTCTAACTTTTTTCCATCAATTAATCTAGTGTTTGGAATTTCTGCATTAGGTTTTAGGGCACATCAAGGTTTTTGAGTCCAAATTGAGGTGATTTGGTGTTCAGCATTAATTCCCTTTCACTATATCAAAATGATTTATGGTTCACAATAAATCCTCTACTTGATGCTCATTATAATTCCTCTTCTTGGTGCTTATAGCTCAACACCTCTATCAACCTTAGGTAATAGTTAATTAGTTAGTCTTAGATTCATAGTCTTAATTTTATGGTTAAATTTAGTATGGATGATGGATGTATGATATATTTGTTTGATTATTTATTTATTTTTGACTTTCATTATTATTTAGTAATTTAGTATGAGAACTACCAAATGGAGAACATTTGCTTGTGTTTTGATATCCTTTAGCTTTTGCATTAATAGATTATATGGTAGGGAGGCATCAGTGTTTCACATCAATAATTTATGTGGGAGATTAGTTCTCAACATTTGAAAAGGTTTAGTATTTGTTGGACAGTGGAAAAAATTTTGATATATTTTTTTTGTTAAGAGCTTTTCATTGTCCCATATTAGTGGGAAGGAAGAAATTTTCTCAACTTTTATATCCTTTACTCAACTTAGTGTTTGAATTAATTGATATGAGTTGTTTTATAAAGGTTATGGGCTGGACCTAATAACCACATACCAGCATGCACCTATCGTTATTGCCCAAAACAAAATAAAGGTTCAATAAACATTGAAGAGTTATTGCGTTAACCTTAGGGGAAAACTGTAGCACAAGATTGCACCAGAGGTCTAACCATAATTTTCTTTTGGGTATTGATTCTGTTTGTGACACAACAACAATTTTGATAAGTATTTTTGTAGCTTTATTTAATTTAATATATATATATATATATATATTACATTATTTCTATTTCTACGTATATTATTTATACAATCTAAAGCAAATTACATTAGTATACATAGTAATTTCTATTCAATTTAGTGGTGCACTTGGATGATTGATAATTCGTACTCTTGTTGTGTTTGACTATTGTGGTTGTTTGTTCAATCTCATTTATTTTTTCTACTTAACCATATTTATTTTTTTCATTGTTGTTTTGTTTTCAGTTCTATTTCAGAATTCTTGCTTACAAAGTTCTGCTTCCTTTCAAAATTTTACATACTATTTTGCCGGGTTCACTATTGTGCTTCATTTTATATCGGTACTGAGTTCATATGGTTGTAGTTGTTCCAAAAATTATTCCTAATATATCTAAGATGGAACCACTTAATGAAACTAATTACCATTGATTGTCACAAAGGGCCATGATTTTATTTGAAGTTATTAATGTTGATTATGTTATGATGGCTGATCTTCCTATTAAAGATTTTGTTACAAGCACTTGTAATGCTACTTTGATCACTCTTATAACAAAGAAATCAGATAAGATAGAGAAGGAGATGTACGATAGGGATATCAAAATGATATGAAGCCACTTGTTGTCTTATATGACAAATAATTATTGGATACTTAGTTGAGATTTGAGATTTGTTAAAGAAGCTTTATGGATTTGATGAAGCTGGTATGAAGAGACAAATGGTTGGTAACTTATCGAGATTTCAAATGATTGATAACAATCCCATCATGGAGCAAGTACATAATTTCGAAATTTCAATTAATGATGTGTTAGTTGAGAGGATGAAAATTTGTGAAATGTTTCAAGATAATGTTTTGTTAGAGAAGTTTCTAACTTCTTGGAATGACTACACAAACCACCTAAAGGTTAAGAAAATACACCTGACTTTACTAAAGCTGAAAAGCTATATGAGGATTGAAGAGGCCAATAGTTAAAAGATAAAAGTGCTTCTTATGTTGCATATTCTACTGATGCTAATTTGATTGTTTCTAATAATGATGAAAATAGGTTGAAAGGAAAGGGAAAGATAGCCTATAAGAGAGGACAAAAAAGAATCAATCGAACTTCAAAAAGGGGGATAAGATTAAAAAGAAGAAGGTGACAACCTATATATGTGGAAGGACAGGTCTTAAAGCTTATTGGTGCTTTAAGAGGTAGGGCCAAGGAATTTGCACCAGACATGCTCCTTCATCTCCAACTTCTTAGGTCAATATTGTGGATAACATGATAGATTGGATTCTAGACACAAGCGCTTTAAAGTATGTTTATGCTAGCAAAGAGATGATCATCTAGTTCGAGGATGTTGATTAGGGTGAGCTTGGATACATAGGTAACTAATCCACAACTGGAGTTTTTAACAAGGAAAAGGTTCTTCTAAAACTTTCTTCTAGAAAGAAATTGGCCTTAAGTGATGAAACTTATGTTTGATGTTGATACGGTAGTGATAAAAAAATGAGTTATTTTTGGGTAAAGGGTATTTAGTTGATGGTATTTTTGTACTAAACACTATTCCTCTTAGTTTGAATAAAATGGCTTTTACTGGTTGTGCTTATTTGTGTGAGTCAGCTGATATTTTTCATGGTAGGCTAGGACATGTGAACATAGCTTTGTCAAAAAAACTTAAAAGTTTGAAATTAATTAATGTGATGGATATTTTTAATTATAAGAAGTGTTCTATTTGTGTGGAACCTAATTTTATTTGAAATTCTTTTAAACATGCCACTAACAAAATAAATTAGCTACTTGAATTGGTCCATACAAACTTAGCATATTTTAAGAATATTGTAAGTAGATGTGGTTAAAGGTATTATATGACTTTTATTGATGATTTTTTAAGATATGCCATACTTTACCTCCTTAGTTCTAAGGATGAGACTGAATAAATATTCTTGAAATATAAAGCAACAGTTGAAAATTAGTTTAATTGTAAGATTAAGATACTTAGGTTTGATGAAGGTGACGAATGTGGAACTAGCTTCCTATAATTGTTTTTTTGATAGTTATAGTGTTATACATGAGACTAGTGCCCCTTATACCCCCTCAACAAAATTATGTAGTTGAAAGAAAAATAGGACTCTAAAAGATATGATGAATACTATGCTTTTGAGTTTTGGTATATTTAACCATATGTGAGGGGAATAATTTTTGTCCACTTGTTATATTTTAAATCATTCTCCTCATAAAAACCTAGATAAAACAACTTATGATCTATGGAAAGTTTTGCATCTAACATAAAAATTTGAAAAGTTTGAGGGTGTCTAGCTAAGGTTGGCTTATCTTACTTTAGAAGGACTAATATGGGAACTAAAACACTTGATTGTGCATTTATTGGTTATGCTTATAACAATGATACTTATAGATTCTTATGCTTATGTGATAATTCAATCCAAAAACATAAGAATCAAAAGTTCTTTAAAAATTTATTTCTCATGAAAAATAATGCATGTGATATGGCTAGCTCTTTTATTGTTACCCGCGTGCCTTTGATTTTGACTTCTTCTTTTGCCATTGTAAATGATGATGTTGTTATTGAACCTAGAGAAGTAAAATGCATAGGATAGAAGTTAGTTTTAGAACTAGTTTTGTGACCAATTTTCATATTGAGAATGATGATATAGTTAGGATCATTGAGGACTTTATGCATATCTTTTTTATTGAAAAAGATTTTAAATCATATAATGAAGTAGTAACTTTAGTTGATGCTAGCTTATATAAAGAAGCAATTAAAAATGAGTTAGATTCAATGACATATAATCATACTTGGGATTTGATTGACATGTCTAGAGAGTGTAAACTAATTATACGTAAATGTGTCTTTAAAAATAAGTTGATAATTGATGGGACTATTGATACTTTTAAGGCTCATTTAGTAGTTGTAGACTATAAATGAAAGAAATAGGTTGACTTTTTTGATACTTATTCCCTTATAAATATAATTATCATTATTTGTTCTTTAGTCACCCTAGTTGCTATCCATGGACTTATAGTTCATTAAATGGATATTAAAACTACATTTTTGAATAGTGACCTTAAAAAAAAGTTATGTGGAGAAGTTTGAGGGTTGTGTAGTTGAATGTTCGATGAAGAAAGTGTGTAGATTGATAAAATAATTGTATGGCCTTAAACAAGCTCCAAAAAAATGGTATTAAAAATTTAACCAAACTTTAGGGAGAGATGGTTATGTGGTTGACATATCTGATTCTTGTGTTTACTCTAAGATTTTTGGACATGACTGTGTGACTATATATTTGTATATTGAAGACATGCTGATTTTTGGTACTAATGTGACTATGGTCAATGAGACCAAATCATTTCTTTCTTTTAACTTCAATATTGGAAAAGTTTGATTATAATGATGAATTAATTTTGAAAATTCCCTATGATCCTAGCATTCAATTGAAAAAAACCAAGGTTTTAGTGTTTCATAAGAAGAATATGCTAAAATCATAGGTAATTTAATGTTCCTCATGAACTTATTTAGATTTGACATATCATATGACATGAGTTGACTAAGTAGGTATGCTCACACCCTCAATAGAGATCATTAGACCGGACTTCACCATTTACTTAGACACCTTAAGGGTACTAATAATTGGTATTTGCAGTTTTGTAAAGTCCCTATAATGTTAGAAGTATTTGCTTATGCTAATTAGATTTCTAATAATGATAAGGTTATTTCCTCTAATGGATATGTTTTCACACCGAGAGGTGGAGTTGTGTTATGGAAGTTTGATAAGCATACTTGTATTTCTCATTCTACAATTGTGTCCTAGTTTATTGCCTTTGAGTTAATCAGTCAAGAGGAAGAATTTTTGAAGAAATTGTTATCCGATGCGCCATTGTGAAGGAAACCACATACATCGGTTTCCTAGCATTGTGGTTCACAGGAATATATTTGTGTTGCTAATAATAGTGTATATAATGGTAAGAGGATGCACATTTGTGTAAGACACAATTATGTAAGAGAACTATTGAGAAATTATATGATCTCTTTAGAGTTTGTCATATCAGTGAGAAATCTGGAAGATCCTCTTTCAACAGGTTTAACAGGAAAGTTATTTTTGAATATTTGAGAGGGATAGAGCTTAAGCCTTTAAGTTGACGAACGAATGGTAGATACCACTTGTGGTTAAATGAAGTTATATGCTTACTCTGTTGCACTGTATTATTATCCATATGGCATGTGGTAGTGTTTTGTTAGGTAGAGCTTAGTCTCTAAATGAGTTCATCACCCTATTTATAGGTGGTCCTAGTAAAACGAACTTGATGAACTCACCACTAAAAATAATTAAGGTTGAGAATTTTTATGCTCTTAATGTATCTAGAGCCTTGTCTGGTGCTCCTTGTGAGACACACTTGATGTATTCACCTATATGAGTGTGAAAATAGACTTGCCTTCTATGGAAGAGTAAGACTGTCTTTCTAGAGCACTTATGAGTACTCGAGATGTGTGCATGATCATTAAAAGCACTTCTTTATTATTGAAGAAATTGTATAATTCTAAGTATGAAATGTATTATGGGTGTCTCAACCACCATTAAGGTAGTTTAAGACTAGTTCACTCCTTAGATATGATCGTCGCGTCACTTTACTAATTATTAATTTAATCCCCTTAACATTTATACTTAAGTGTTGCACCTTCTTCTCCCAATTTTTGTTTTAGTACTCCCTCAGTTTTTTTATACTTGACGTTCTGACTAAAAGCACTTTTATTAAGAAAGTACTCTAATTTAATACTGCCTCATCAATTAATACACTATCAGCTTACTCACAAAAATTATGAAAAAAAATGAGAAACATCAAATATTTAGAAACGGGGAAAAAGTGCTGGAACGTCAAGTAAAAAAAATTGAGGGAGTATTTGTTTTCATTTGCCTTTGGCGAAGGATTGTTAGACAATGGTGAAACTTTTGATGTTTTTGTTGTTTTTGGAAATTTTGCTTGTCCCACATTGGTGGGAAAGAAGACATTTTCTCAACTTTTACATCCCCCTACTCACCTTAATGTTTGAGTTAATTGATATAGGATATTTTTTTAGAGGTGATGGACTAGACCTAATAACCACACATATGCGCGTGTAGCTGCAACCAATCGGTTTGGCTTCGATTGGGATTATTCAAGTGGGTGGGTTATGGTTCCAACAAGGTCAAGCCCAACATTCTTTTTACCAAAATTTTATTTATTTTTCCCTCTTCTATTCTTTACTCTATTTTCCAGTTCCTTTTTTTTATCACTCCCTTTTGGATGTTTCCAAACATTACAAATAATGTGTGTTGTTGTTGGATCAATTCTTTAAATATAGGTGGCTATTTTTGGTTGTGATTTGAAAAATTGAGCATTCTTTTCACTTTTTCTTTGTCCATTTTTGACATTTACTGGGAAATATTTTGCATTTCCATACTCTTCAGTCTTGAGTGTAAAAGATTAGAGGGTCGCTGTATTTACCTTGAGGGAGAACTAGTGTATGAGATTATAGAGGAGGTCTTGCTATAATTTACTTTAGGGCAGTGATTCTATTTATAGAACAATAACTATTTTGATAAGTATTTTTCATAGCTTCATTTGATTTAATATATCTACTTCATTATTTCTATTGCTACGTATATTTTTCCTATATTATTGATATCATTTTAGTTCAGGACAAGAAACTTAAAAGAGAAAACAAGATAAAAATGATTGTGTTTATACTTTTATAGAAGATGTTATTTATTAGAGATATGACTATTAATGTTGAATCATGCAAGTGGTGATAATATATGGACAAGTTTTTAGATTGTTCACTTGGGGAATAGTAAGTGAAACAAGACTATAAATCATAGAATAAGAAAAGATATATGTGTCGGTAATTATATTCCCTTTGGACTCATTATAATAAGCAACCTTTGTAAATAGATTGTTATTCTCTCATATACATTATAATCAACGACCTTTGTAAATATATCTAGTTTACAAAGTCAATTACACATGTTCAAAGAGAAGCAAGATCAATTACTAGATGCTTTTAAGAAGAAAATTATGCAATCAAATCAAATGATGGTGTTAAATAGTATGATGTAACATTTTAATTTTATGTTAAAAAAATCTTATGTATATATCTACTCAAAATCTAAAAAAACAATTATATGCTACTCTTATTACATATAAAATCTCAAAAATTATATAATGTGACATAGATATGAGGAATGAAGTGGCTAGGAGTGATTTAATTTTGAAACATCATCATCTTGTCATGAACGGTGTTACATTTTATGTAATCTATTTGCTATATATTAATACCTTTTCACATCCAGATCATATATCATAAAACATGTTTAAACCCTAAGATTTCCAAGTCCTCTTTTAGTTTTGACTAGGACAGAATTAATGGCAAACACTTTGAATTTGAATTACATCTTCTTTTCTGTAATATTTATCTTTAATTTTGTTTATATTTCGTGTATGTTTGTGTTTCATTATGATGTAAAACCATAATTTAATGGCCAACAAAATGGATAGTGCTAGATTCTGTCAAATTACGTAAGAATATTGTGTCTTGATATTCTTCTTCTTGTCCATGAGTTGGTGTTTATGATAGTTTGTCATTAAACACTATAAATTAAACTCTTATTTTTACCTAAATATATCGTAAGTAGTACAAGGTGAATAAGAGTCAATCCCACAAGGATAACTTGTTCCTAAATTCTAACGTAAGACTTTGTGTTTATTGTAAACAACTATGCTTTAACCTCTAATTTTTTTAGTAATAACAAAACAATTTATATACAAGTGTATATAATTATCCTACTCTATTAGAAGTTTTAAGTTTAGATTCATTCAATGAATTCAGCTAGAAAAATAGATTCGGTTAGTCCAAATTTAAAAGCATAAATTTTGATGTTAAATGACCTCAAATTCAATCCTAAGTTAGCCACATATGTCCAAAAACCTTTGCCACAACCTATTCCATGTTTGAAACTCCAAATAGAAAATGATAGAAAACATAAAAAAAAAAGGAGTTCGTAGTTTAATGGAAAAAAACTAACCCAAAACATGAAGAAATTGCCTTCAAAAGTGCATAAAAATATATACTCATTTAACTTGATTGATCACTTTGTAAATTGAATTCCCGATTTTATTGCAGACCTCTAAACATATTTCTAATAGGTAAATCAACTTAATACCATAACTAAAATTAGATCTGTATAGTTGAGCAAAACCAGCACAAAAGTATTAAATCTTTAAAAACTAAGCTAAATTTATTATTCATTTGCTATACTATAATTTCCATTACATTTTATTCTTATGAGCATGTAATGAGCTAGGACAATCAAATACAAAATCGGATCACAAAATGAGCATATAATCAAAGCTTCATAAATCATAAGCACTTTGCAAAAATAAATTCAACTCAACTCACTTGAACCTACACTTTCTAACTTTGTTCCCATACTATCTAATACCTTTATGGTATTAAAGACCTGTTTCAATGTATAAAACAGCCTTACTTTATTTTTGAGATCAAACCCAAAAACATAGAACAAAAACTATTTTTTGGCTTAGCTACTTTACTTAGAATAAACTTTACTTTATAAGCTTATACTTATGGCATCCCAAAATCTCTTCTCTTAATCATAATGTTATTAACTAATAAAAATTTGTAAAAAAAGAGCAACCAAATAAATTTCCAACAACTAACAAATAAGATCATATAAACCAGTATTTGAAAAGGCTTAAGGCTTACTGAGGTAATAGAGGTCCTAGAGCTTAGGCGTTAAGTGAAAGGCGAAGGCGTGCATCTAGGAAATGTAAGGCACTAATATTATTTGATCTTATAATGCTTTTAATATTCCCTAAATATTTAATCTTTTCTCTTCAAAATCATGCTTATTGGTCTTCCTAAACCTTTTTCCTCTCTCTTTCCTTCCCAAACATGAGATTAGGTATTGTATTTTTAAAAATAAAGCCTTATAATAAGTAATTAGAATTAATTTCTTTACATTAAATTTATTTGTTTATCTCCATTCAAAATTATGTCTATTGGTCTTCCTATGATGTTTTCGTCATCGCTTTCCTTCCTAATTGATGACAAGTTTTTTTTTGAATGAAACTATATCCTAAAAGTTGCTAATTTTTAGTAAGGCATGGGCCTTAGAACCATGTGCGCCTCAACAACTTTATGCACCTAGTGTGCCTTCCCAATGTTGCCTCACCTACAATGATAAAAGCCCCAAAACCTCTCAAGTTGCATCTTAGTGCTTCAAGTTTGCTGTACCACCTCGAGTTGATATAACCATACAAGGGCTATCTTAGAGAACTTTCGAATTGATCAGCTCACCCCACAGATTAACAAGAGTCATTTTAGCACACATTTTCTCTACTCACAAGTTTCCTGAGAAATTTTTAGAAACTTTTTAAAACTTCCCAGGAAGGTCACCCATCTTAAAAATTATTCCACAGCTAGCACACTTAACTATGGAGTTTTAGGACTTAATAACTAAAAGAATGATATATTATATTGATATAAGTAGCTAGATCAATTCATATAAGACCTCGCTCAATTTGGGGGTATTATATTCACATCCATTGAAAGAACACAACATCCTCATTGTGCCTCAACCACTAATTATTTCAATATAGTTTTATCTTAAGAATCATCTTGCTAGGCAACTGATTGACTCATCCAAGTTCAGTTCATGATAGATGTTTTGCTCTGACTACCAAAAAAATTTGTTTAAAACAATGTGAAAGTTAAAAAAACACATAGGAAAAATGGGGTGTTACTACCATACCTGACACAAGATAGACGTCCATTGTCTACCCCATAATAGATACAAGGCTAAAACCAACCAGTACATTTAAAACAACAAAGTGCGCGAATATACATTACACAAACACTTTGAAAACTTGTTCACATCGAAGGACCTTAATGGTCCCCAACCACATCTTTACAAAGTACAAAAGATAAAAGTACGGGGCTACATTTACATGAAGTTAGGGTATGATAGCAAAATAAAACTACGGTCCACCACGGATCTCACAAAACCTCCAGATGTCCATGCTCTCAAGCCTCGAACCTAAGTTGAGGTAGGCTCTTTGCTAGCCATCCCCCAAAACCTATACATGACCCTCTACTTGTGGGAATGAGTAGGTAACTAAACAAATAGGTATATCAGTATGCTACATACTGAGTAAGCCAAGTTGCTCCCTTAATGGAATACAACATGCAAATTCTATCATATTTAGTTATAATACTTAACATGCATCATGCTAATGTAATATAAAAAAGGTAGGAATTCACCAAAACATGCTATCATGCATAACTCAGACAACATTGAATATATCACACTCAATTACATATTATCATCACGTAGGCACTCATACATGTACTAAATCGATTAATCTAAGCATCCTCTAGGGTTTATTTCCAAATTAGTCAATCCTTTAGATTATATCATTTCCTTATTCATATACGACACAAGATAATCATCCAGCCAATGTTTCAATCAGTAGCCAATTAGTCACTTAAGCCATTAACCAAGTATACCAACAAGCCTTATCCTTTTTCTCATCCATCCATTTTCCATACTTATCCAATTATTTATATTTGCTTATTCATTATCCTGGTCTTTATCATCTAATTACTCATCATCCATATTTTATTATCATCGAGTGATGGACTCTGCACCACCCCATGGTCTCACATACCATGTAAGACTATCCAAATAAGGGACATAAAATTCAGGCCAAAGCCAATCACCAAAGCAGACATAAGTCTAGACCAAAGCTAATCACCATAATGGATATAAGTTCAGGTCGAAGCTAATCAATATGCACAAAATTCTAGATTGAAGCCAACCACCTAGGTAACCAAACCCATTAGTATTGATACATCCTAGTACATTATCAGTGTCTAGAGTAGGTAAGCCACTGGAACCTCTTAGGATCCCGCCTAAGCCAAGACTTGAAGGCACCAAAATATGCCCAAAGGTAGACCAACCCTTAGTAGCTAATCAAGGATCAGGTAGCCTAGACCATACTCAACTCAATTACCTTTTGCTTTACGTGATTATTATGTTATTCATAAGGATAAGTGATCACACAAGGCCCATATAGAAGCAAGCATGGCATTTTCCATGCTTATTCCATATTAGTCCTTTTCTTTCCATTTTTAAGACTGTGTGGGGTTTATATTTTTCCTTGTCCAATATTATTCATATCTACCATATTATTTTATTCAAGCCTAAGATGTGTTTCATTACTCTTTTCTCAAGACCATCACTTATTATAAGTGGAATACCCATTTAGCTTCTACAATACTCATAGAGTATATAATAAATTATAATCTATTTAATCTTTTCATTAGATAATTAATCCATGATAAAATATATATTTTATCCCATTAATAATCATAGGATAGTCTCAAACATATCCTCAAAGCATAATGAAACTAAAAGAAAATAGTTTATACAATCCAGTCGAACCGGTTGATCGATCTGGCCCTACCAGTCAATCGATTTAACTTAACCAGACCATACTTTTCCTCTAATTGATCGATCTATTTAGGCAGACCAATCGACTATTCATAGACCATTCAATCAGTTCTACCCAACTAGTAGATGGTTTTAAGCATACAACAAGATCAAGGTCTTTGTAGGCTTACATGTCAATGGGTTGGGTCAACCAGTTGACTGTTATAGGAACTAGTCAATCGGTTTGACCTAATATTCGATTGGTTTACCATAACTGCTCCAAACCATAAATTTCATGCAAATTCATACTTATAAATCATCCTTAACTACATTAGAACATGTATTAATATAATCTAACACATTTTCCACTACATTAACTTGTATATCTCAAGATTGAATCATTATATCCTATTTTTATTTTTATCAGTTTCTATGCTTTTTACCTAAAGTATATAATCTATCCACCCAAATTAGTTATGCATGCTATATACCTTCATGCCAATATTCTTAATCAACTTAAAGATAATTCATATCATATAGGAATAATCATAAATCATTTAAGAAGAAAAAATCAGTTACTTGGTGTAGGTAAAATTCCCCTTAAACTAGAAATTCCAACTGTGAAATTCTCAACTTTTAAAATTTAAAACAAAAATTTTTTAACTCAAAACTTTTCATAGAACCTTATTAAATTTTGAACTTAAAATAAAAGAGAAAAAAGGAACATACCAACTTCAGGCAAAATAGGAAGGCACTCAACTGAACCACTGAATCTTTTTTTCCCAAATCTAAGTATTCCTTGCTTAACAATTAAAATAAGAGGTATCTAGAGACATGATTATAAGAGTGTAAGAAATTCGATCACAAGGTTCAAATCGTAGAGAGGAGAAATGTGAGTATAGAGACATAGGAATTTTTGTAGATGAAATAAAGGTGCATAAGAGAGGTGATTGGGGCTATTTATAGCCAACTAATTGAGAGGAATAATAGAGGGCTCAAGAAAAATTCAAAAACCCTAGAAATTACCATTTAAACTTGAGCTAAATGGATGGATTTCTTCTAAGATATGCACATCTATTCTCTAGAGCTGAAATGGTGTTTCTAGAAAATGTAGGCTAATTAGGCTAGAATTAGAATACACAAGAGAGGTAATGGAATGTTAGGGTGGAAGGAATCTTCTAGCTAGTCAGAGTCATGCCTGAGATTAAAGAATTGATCTTAGAAATATGCAAAGGAGAGAGGTGGATGAAGACAAGATTGAGATCATCTCTCCCCCTCAGTTGTCCCAATCAATCTCTAGATCAAATTAAGGCAATATTTCAGGCCAAATACATCATGAAAATAGTTAAGAATCTCTTAGAGGAAATTTGACATGGGTTGGTATGGTTCCATTTCAGTATAAGAAAATTTCTAGAAAATAAAGTTTGAAGAATATGCCTAGCTCGACAAACCAGTCGACTAGTTTAGTCGAGAAAACCCATTTTACTGAAATAATGAACTAGTCAATTAGTTCACTTAAAAAACTCATTAACTTCATTTTCTAACCTTATTTGCAATCAAACTTTGCCTCAAACAAAATTATAACATTAAATCAAAATCAAAGGTCCAAAAATTGGCACATTCTCACTCAACATTTTCCAAAAACATATGGTATTACATTTGCCTTTTCAAACAATGAAATAAAAACAATTTGCAACTTTGTAAATACCTATGACATAATTTAGCATTAATCTCTAGAACCTAACTTTAGGTTCATAAAATATGCTTTTTAATATCCAATTGTCATCCTAAACATCTCCATTCATAAATCATATTGTAACAACTTACCTTACGTATAATTCTATCAAATTCGGATCAAAAGACAAAGATAACAAAGCTAGGCAACAATATACACAGATTTTGGGACACATAAACTCCTATTTTAGATCATTTTTTTTACTGAATTATAGCGGTTAGACATGCTTCGAATAATATTAATCATGAAATTGCGTCCAAAAATATGTTTAGACAATAACATATGTTGTAGAAGCAACTATGAATATTGAAACTCAATAAAGTTCAAGCATCAACTAAGGTTATTAGAATTGAGATTCTACCTATAATCGATTTGGAGGCTCAAGATCATATCGTAAAATAGGATTGTATGAGTGTAATATCCTATAGGAAAAAATGTAAAAATATAAAACTTTTATACTTATATAAATAATATATTTTAATTTAAAAGTACATAAGATTACACTCTCAACCTCTCATATAGTCACTAATTGAGTTCTAGCAACTTATAAGAAGCACAAATTATTGAAGTTATTTACATATTAGGAACTATATCAAATCAACTAGATCAAAAATAATTTTTCAAAAAATATGTGAAAATTACAATGAGATTATGGGTAGAAAAAACATACAACTCATTCTATTATGAATATACAATATTGTTAGCTATACAAAGAATGAAGAAAGTAGATGATATAAGGACAACAATGAGAGAACACTATTTTCTATCATTTAAGAGAATAATGCCAAAACAAATTTATATTTGTTTTTAAAATTTTGATGAATCAAGATAAAAAGAAAGAAAAAAGAAATTTGGCTATAAGCACACATGTTAAGTTACTACACGAACCATATTTACACCATAAATTAAAACTTGTTTGTATTATGAAGCTAACATAATCGTAAAAAAAAACTAAATTTGAATTGAATAAAACTTAATATTTGCTAATATTGTAAACTTTAATATATTCATTTTACTATTTATAAAGAGATTACATTCTTACCAACTCATTTTTGATACATGTAATATAATATAGGGTTGAAAATTATAGTATTATGGAAGAAACATAGTTGGAATTAGATTGAAAATAGATTTGTAAATAATTTGATAAAAATTATAGTTATTATATAGAATTGTAAGATTCTATTATAGGATCGTAAGATTCTAGCATAGGATTGTAATATTCAGTTATCTTTAACTAATTTAATATGATGGTTAATTTTGTAATTTTTGGATTGTAGGAGCGTAGAATTGTATGATCGGATCAAAATTTTAATAATCATGGCATCAACTAACTCACAAGATTAATTTATGTGTGAAAGTTCTTATATATTCTAACATAAACTCAGTTTGGGGCTTTGATATGTGAAAAGAAATAAAATAATTCTAACTCTACTGATAAAACATAAATTTAACTAGCCTATTATTATTATTATTATTATTATTATTATTATTATTTAACATATAATCAAGAATCAAAATTAAGTATATAAGTTCAAATGCCAGTTCATTTCTTTTA
Organism: Tamarix chinensis; assembly: GCA_030549775.1. Taxonomy (NCBI): domain Eukaryota; kingdom Viridiplantae; phylum Streptophyta; class Magnoliopsida; order Caryophyllales; family Tamaricaceae; genus Tamarix; species Tamarix chinensis. The sequence goes on along the minus strand of CM060173.1, from coordinate 68,926,224 downwards.
CCACTGAAGGAAATTTAGTAGGATCATACAAGTAGTCGTATCCCTATCCTCCTTTACTAGCTAGAACCAAATTAGATTGATTCTAAAGTCACCAACCTATGAATTATCAAGAGGAAATCATTAACCTAATCAAGATTCATTTGAGATAGCAAGAATGAAACTTTCCTTGATTTTATGATGACCTAACCATATAACCGACTAACCCTTAATTAGTTCCTACTACATTTGCTAGTCCAATGACAATTACAAACTAAAGAACAATGACACCAATAGATTCACAATAAGTAAGGAAAAACATCTCCAAATCTATAAAGATATATGAATCATCATTCGTTAATTCTAACTAAGGCATAAATGCTAAATCAACATTGCATATTTAGTGTATAATTGAAAGTATTGTCTCAAATTATCTAAATCAATAAATAAAAAACTGAAATGAAAATCAATCAAACTTAGAAACTAAGTACAAAAAGGTATATGAATGATAGAGACTCTTTTGATTTTTTGTTCAGATTTGTGAACTTGGACACCACTGTGAATTGATGCGTTAAGATTCAAATCCTCCTCTAATGGTCTCAACCGTACTCAATTGCAATGGTTTTCATCCCTCTTCAAAATTGTGATCCTTGTAACATCTCATTTTTACTAACCTTAAATTTTATGTAATTATGATTGATTGATTATTATCCTTTTTTCAAAAATTTTAATATTAACTTTCATGCATTTAATATTAAATTTGAGTATTTGGTGATTTAATTTATTCATTTGCAGAAAGTCGCATTTTTTTCTTCTTTATTTTTTTAATTTAGTTTTTTCACATATTTAAACTTGTCAATGATTTAGAAACCATTTTAACTTTAACTCATTATGTTCCATTTTTATTCACAACTTTCTTCCAAATAGTTAAATTATGAAAATTTTTGTTGAAGTGATTAGATAATTTTAATCGTTTTAATTCATTTAAAAATCTAAAATTATTTTACATTCATCCGTACCTAATTAGATACTTTTTTATTCATTTTGCACATTTGTAGAAAAATTCCTTTTTTGCAGATTATCTAATTTTGTCGTTTTCATTTATTTTCCATCTATTAGGTTTTAAAGTAACTCTAATACCTAATATATTTTTTTATATATTTAGGTTCCCAAATTTATTTCATACCTTCATATAAATTTTCATTACTTTTTGGGAGTTATTTGATATTTTCCTAATAAATTCCTAATAAACTCCTTTTACACATTTTCATTAAAAAAATTAATAGTAATTGTGAAATGACCACTCTTACCTTGCTCATTTATCATGCGAGCCACTCCACACTTAAATAACCACTTTGATAGTAAATTAGTTGAGGTAGCTCGTGAACTATTTAGTTCAACTTGTTTATTAAATAAGTCGAGGTTAAGGTTGAAACAATTTGACTAAGCTCATTTATAGGCTAGGATCGTTAGAGCGACTCAACTCATTAAAATTTCAACTTAGCTTATTTATTCATTTAGTTAATTGAGTCAAGCCGATCTCAAATTTGAGTGTCTTTGGCTTATTTACAGCCCTAACAATCACATTCAATTTTCCTAGTTTATTCCCAACTCAATCCTTACTATAACCAAAATTTTACATAAAATCTACCTAATCTTACACCATAAATAACCGTTTTCATTCAAGTAAAATGCACTCTACCTCATGCCCATTCCCCTTGCTATCTCACGTTAAATTTTATCAACAAACCATATTCCACCTTATGCCTAGTCATCATGGAACCCCCTCCACATTTTCAGTTCCATGTAATCCGTATTAGCTTTGTTTTTCCTCTCCCTCTCCGCCGATAATATCAACATCTCTTGTGCTCCATTTCCTTCGGTTTGATTTTTCTTATGAGTTTTCCCTTATCTTCAACTTCTTGCATCTTGGTCTTGCATTGCTAATTGATCTTATGATAGTTTGCCTTGTTTTATTGCATTATTTCTCCCCACTCTTGCATCACCTACTACTATTTTGTAACACATTCATGTAACCTCCTTATCATGTGCATTCCCCTCATTCAATGCCCCTTATTATGCACAACCCTCTCACACTAAAATTTCATGCCAACAAAATTATCCCAAGTGTTGCATTCCTTTTTCTTTCCCTCTTCTTCTTACCTTTGTTTCCTATTATTGTTGTTCTTGTGTCTAGTGTTGTATCACCTTACTTCACGATTACCTTAGGTTTTCTTCATCTTCCAACTCTTATAACATCATTTCCTTAATTTCCCACATTTCCCCTTGCATTAGTGTTATTTTGGTTAGAGATATAAATGAGCCAAACTACTCTTGAGATAGCTTATGTTTGGCTTAGCTCATTTATTTAGTTATTCTTCTTGTGGTGTCTTCTTAACCTCCTGAATCTTTAATCCTTCACCCTTTTATGTTGTTTAAATTCTTTGTTGCAAACTCTTAGCTATCATCTTGTTGTTTTGTTTGAAGGTTATCAAGTTTAGGAATTTGAAGTGGTGAATTTTACAAGTATTATTTAATTGCTTAAAGACTTAGCTAATAGGTAATGTGGTTACTTTTATAGGCATAGGTTATGTGCTATTTTGTTACATTCATTTAAATTTCATGATAGCATGTTGATGTTATGTCTAGTGTTTCTATAATTACATTTACTTTGATTATAAACATGATTATTTGGATGAGAGAATAATTTGTATGATTTTAACATAATTTTATATTTTGTGAAACCTTGATGCTGCTAGTGTGTAATGAATATTCTGTTGATTAGTGATGAATTTGTAGTATAATTGCGATAAATATGCCTATACCTAAGTGAATAACTCCTGACCTTGTTATTTTATGTGGGTTTAAGTTGTCCAAATTTTGTATAAGTATGTTCTCATGTATATCTTAAGGTATAAAAGCTTACTTGTGAATATGGGAGTTATTAGAGTTAAATTGAATTTATTAAGTTTGGAGATGAATAGTTTAGTTAAGTGTATTCGTAATACCCTCAAAATTTACTACTGAAAAATTTTGTTTTATAAAAGAATTAGAGAAGAAAAATAAAAAAACTGTGAATTTTAGGGATATTACCACCACACTTAGTATCAAACTGGTTCACTCTTATTGTTCCAGTAACAAATGCTAAGGCTGAAAGAGAAAAATACAAATTATGAGAAATTCAAACCATAATTAAATTAGAGTAGCATAGTAAACTATTTACAAGAATAAAATCCACCAGTGGTAGTTACAAGAACAAGGACCACATTTAAACTGAGGTTTGAAGAGAGAGAGAGAGAGAGAAACCTTAGGACTATCCAAATAATTCCTTACGCTCTTTCCCGTTGCCCACTTGAATAGCACCTGAAATGGACCTGCAAGGAACACTGCCCATTGAATAGGCAGGGCCCCATGAATGGAACCCTTCAGTACTATGTCACTGAGTAATCCGATAAAATACACTAAAAAGTAGGCTTGCAATTTAACACATGATATATAACTATATACATATATGATAAGATATGCATAGACAACATTCACATACTTAACAAGTCCATCAAATATTAATAGGTCATAATGCGAAATCAATACTTCCGGGACTTAAGTCATAGTCCATCATTATTCAGTTGTCTCTCGAATTATATATCTATGTGAGTGCGGGAACCCCACTATTATAGCCAGTGGACTAGAATACATACAGGGTAGAACACTTCTGACCACTATTATTGCCGTTGGATCAATCTCTAGGGCAGAATGCTCTTGGCTACTATTATTTGCCGATGGACCGATATGGCTCTTACTCACATGGTGTTCTATTGTAATTACTTAGTGTCTTTCTCATGTCTTATCGTCGTTAAGTTTGTTTTTTTGAGCATGGAATCCCCCACTATTATAGCCGATGGATGAGAAATCATGCAAGACAAAACGCTCCTGGCCACTATTATTCACTGGTGAATCGGTCTGGGTCCTGCTCAACAATCTTCCTCTTTAAATGATTAGTGTCTTATTCGTATCTTTTTCGAAAGTATTTCACCCTTGACATGCATGTCACCGATCTCTACTTCTATCCTCCCAAGATGGCTCATCCCATATCTTGAGACTTCTACACCTCTTATCACACCCTGACATCCATTCCTCATTTCATTTACTCATAATGAAAACCCAACTCCTAAGGGTGTGGATTAAAGCACATCACCTTATGACATCCAAATTCTCTCACTACCACTCTCTAGGGTTTTACCTTGAAACCCTAATTGGACCTATGTGGCCCAACCATTCTTTTATCGTCCAACACCTCATATCATTTAGATTCAACCCAAATCCTATCACGCTACTCACCAATTATACATGTGACCATGAAACCCTAGTTGGCCACTCAAAACCCTAGTACCTTTCTTATGTAAGGATCATCCCCACGTAGACCCCATCAATCCCATGCAAACCCTAGAAATTTCCCATGCAAGATTCACATTACTCGCTCATTTTAATCATAACCTCCTTTCATTATCCCCCTCATGGATCATGAGATAATTAGGTAAATCTCATATCCCTTAAATCAACTCACTTCCCCTTTTTCCCTTTTTATCCTTTCATCTCATATCGTATTATTAAACTTCCTAGCGTGTATGTCCTAGAGGGTCTCATCATGTAACATCATATGCACAATATATATAATCATCATCCACATGCTATAAGGAAGTCACATAAGCATACCTTCATTTCAAGCTATGCTACAAATGATTAGTCATTAAGCATAAAGTACATAACATGGCACACAGGGCACATAACACATACATAGTTGTTCTTAGCCACATCCTTACTCGATTTAGGTTACCAAGTTATCTCCCACACTTATTAAGTCACTAATGACCCTTCATAATTGTTACACTTATCATATTTCCCATTTGATTGGTTAGATTACCAAATTTTTCTTCTCCTTTATTATAATTACCAAATTGCCCTTTAATTAGTTAAATTACCAAATTACCCTTCTTCATTATCATAATTACCAATTTGTCCTTTAGTTGGTTAAATTACCAAATTGCCCTTCTCCATTATCAAAATTACCAAATTACCCTTTAGTTGGTTAAATTATCAAATTGCCCTTCTCCATTATCATAATTACCAATTTACCCTTCCTTCACACCCAATTACCATTTTACCCTTCTCTTTTATTAAATTATCATTATACCCTTCCTTTACAAAAATTACCATTTTATCCTTTACCTCTAAAATTACCATAATATCCTTTTACTTACAAAATCACCATTTTGCCCCCTTTACTTCCCCTTAACTTCTAAAATTACCATAATACCCTTTTACTTACAAAATTTACTATTTTCTCCTTATTACACCACTTTTATTAAATTATCATCCCTATATGAAATAGTAATATTAATACTCCATTCTCATCATCCAACTCCACAAACTATTATATTTTAACATAATACTCATTAGCACCCATACATATTAGGCCACATTCTTGCACAAGACACATTACTAAAATGTCCCTAGGGCTCACAATAATATTATTCATGCATTAATGGTCACAATAACATAATACATCATGGATAAGTACTTAACATCTCCATTAATAATCAAACTCCTTCCTTAAACATTATTTCCACACATGGCACATAAAATAGCATGCTTTCCTTTTTATCAATCAATACAAGCAAATATATACATTATATTAAACAACATATATCATGCAAAACAACATATTAAAACCCTAATGTGCTAATATATGTTTATCCATGCATTTAAGTGGGGTTTAACGATTATCTTAATTCTTGTAAAATCAAACCTTATCGGTATTTCGGTTAAAGATTCAAGTTTTGATTAGCAAAACCAATACCTAAAAATAATATCAATACTTATCATATTAGAAATGAGAAAACCAAAGTATAAGACTTTATAAAACTTAATTAATGAAATACTTAACTTAAATATTATTAGACCTTAAAATCAATAACCAAAATAACCTAAAGGAAGGCAAAAAATCAAACTACTTATGCAGCATGCATGCAAAACAAGGGTTGGAAGGGGTCGAAGGTGGTGGAAGAAAGGAAGGAAGGGTTGTTTTTGGGTTAGGGCTTTAGGGCTAGGAAAGAGGGCAGGTGGGGGAGGATTTAGGGCAAGGGAAGGGTGCAGGGGTGGAGAGGGGGTGTAGGTGGTAGTCAAGGATAGGTTGCTGGTGGTAGAGGGTGGCGGTGAAGGCAGCAGCAAGGCTGAGAAGGTGGTTGCCGAGGTGGAGGTGGTTGAGAAAGAAGAAAAAGGGAGTAGGAAAATGGAGGGCTACAAGTGCTTATTTCAGGTAGAGGAGGTGAGGGGGTGGTAGGGGAGGTTGCAGGGAGTGGTTTGGTGGCTCGGGACGGCGGCGAAAGGAGGAGGTGCAAGGTGGCTGCCAAGAAGGGAGATAAAGCAGAGGAGGGGAAGAAGGTGGGTTGCAGGGTAGCTTGAGGGGTGGTGTGGTGGTGTAGGGATGAAGTAGAAGGTGGCAGGAGGTGGCACAGGTGGTTGGTGGAAGTGGTGGAGTTGGGCGGCAGTGCAAAATAGGGGGAAGGGATGAAAGGAGAAGGAAGGGAGAGAAAGGAATCGGGAGAGAGAAGGAAGGGCTCGAAACATAGGCAAGATGAAGTAAGGAGGGAAGAAGAAAAAGAAGAAGGAGTAGAGGGGTTAGGTGGCCAGCCGAGGCAGGCTGTATGGTGGTAGGCAACTGGTCAGGTTGCAGAGAGAGGGAAGGGAAGAAGAGAAAGAAAGGGGGTGTGTGTGAGGAGAGAGAAGGGTTGGTTGGGTTGAAAAGGGATGGAAAAACGGCAGGAGAGAGAGAGGGAGAGAGAGGGAGAGTAGTAGGGAGGGAAGGTGTTTGGGCATGGCATCAAGGAAGAAAGGAAGAAGAAGAAGAAGAAAGAAAGATGGGCATGCCAGTGAGGGAGAAAAAGGAAGAAGTGGGCCGACTTGGTCGGGGGCAGAAGGAAAGAAAATAAAAGGGGGGTTAGGTCGAGCGACGCACGCGAGGGACGGAGAGGAAGGAAAAGAAGCAAGCCTGCGACCTGGGTACTAGGAGAAAGGGCAGGCCAGGGTCTGGCGGCTTGAAGGAAAGAAAAAGGTAAAAGAAAGAAAGGAGGAAAAAGGAGAAAAAGGAGAAAGAAAAGGAAAAAAGGAAAGGGAAAATAAGGAAAATAAAATAATTTAATTTATAAAATAATAAAATGTAATATTTTTGTTAGATAAATAAATTTAATAATATGATATGATATAATATAATATATTTGTTTAAAAAAGGTTAATTTTAGGAAAAATATTGGTTTGGAAATTTATTCAAATAAAATGAGTATGATAAAATAATAAAATATTTATTTTAATTTATGAAATATTCCTATCCAATTTTATATACTCAAACATCCATAAAATAATTAAATTAAATAAATGTAAAAGCTAATTTATCCCAAATAAAAGTTATTTATTAAATTATAAGTTTTTAAAACTTTGGGAAATTATAATATTTGTGTCCTTTAAACATTAATTCTAAAATTTGGGATTTAAATTGATTATTATGATAATAAAATGAGTTATGTGTATTAAATAAATTAATAGGAGTAACTATAATTAGTATAAGTTAGGGTTGTGTGATAAATGGCTTAAAATAAGTATATAACACTTTATAGGTAAAATTATCATTTTATATATTTAATTTTGAGTTCAAACTATACCTTGGCTTAATCATGTTTAATATGAAGAATTTAGGTGTTGTCTTGAGTTTGGTAAATAAATGAGTTTAACTAGCAGTTAAATAACCTAAGTAATTATTTAAGGTTAATAAGGATTTCTCAATCTTTTCACCATTAATACAATTTTCTTAGGTGATATTTAACTTTAGAATAATCTTGAGGGCTTTCCTAGATGAAACCATTAATTTTAGTGATTTATTTGATTTATTTTGGATATTAATAAACTTTGGTTATGTGTTTTTAAGATCTTTTGTTTGTTATTATATGTAGATGTTTTTCCTTATTAGATCTTAGTGTAATTTTAATTGGATAAATAAAAATAATTATTGGTTTGAATTCACACAAGTGATAAATGGATAGTAATGATAATAAGTGTCGATTATTTATGAACCCTTAATTTTCAGTTTTCAAATGATATCTATTGAATAAATTATTAACATCAAACTGAAAGACCACAATCAAGATAAAAAAAATGTTTATCCGTTCCATCAAAAACAATAATGATCTCCAAGTGCATAATGCTCTGGAAGGAGCTACATGTCATTTATCATGGTTATGTCAAAGCTAGAGTTGTCCTATATTGACTCTCTACTATAAGGTGTCTAATTTTGTAGTACTAAGGGGTGTATGATACATAATGCTAAACAAATAACATTAAGCTAAGTAATTAGTGTTGAAGGTGGGGAAAGGCTTTAACAAAACCGAAAAGAAGAATGGGATGAGGAGAAATCGAGACGAAAAAGTACTTGAATTTGAGAACCGCAAATTCAAAGACTTGCATCAACCAACTAAGTTTACAACCCTCAGTATAAATGGTGTAAGATTTTGTAATACCCAACACTTCCTTCACTTAAAAGATGTTGAACTCAAGGAGGGAATTTTCCAGCATAAAAAGATCTGCCCTCATTACAAACTTTACTACCCTTTTAACTTCGAGAGGGAAGGTCGTCAACCAAGTTACAAAAAGAACTAACCATGTAGGTTAGTTTAGTACACCCTCACCATATTTTAAGCTACTTAGGTTAGCTAAGCTACCTAAACACCAATCAGCTAGCTACTTGTGTGTCAAAATGAAGCACAACTCCCATCACTAGTTTAATTGATATTACATCCTATGATAAGGATTAGGATACATAAATTACACTTTAGGAAAGTTAAACAATAGACTTTAGCTAAGCTAAGATAAATAAGGTAAAAATACTAGCTAATCTAATCAGTTGAAATTGCTGGATGACTCTACTGAGTAGCTGACTACTTGTTCCTTAAATTAATCTAGGTTTAGGGGACCTTTTTCTCACCATAATGGTCTTCCCAATGTCTAAAAATTCTGCACAAATGCTGGAGTTTTCTAGGAGGTTTATTTGACTGATGTGGTGGCATGTGGAGGTGGTAAAAGGGGAGGAAGTGTGTGGAAATATTGAGCCATTTTGGAGCCATATTTGAGAGTGTTTGGGTGAGCCATGCACACGTGAGGTGGTGTAGGTTGTATGGCTTGCATGGCTATTTGATAGTTTAATTATTTATTGACCCAAATAAGAAGAGTTTTAAACTCCTCAACTTTGGAAACATTAATAAATAGATTATCTTTGAGTTGGGTAGGTTGGGATGCTTTTGCATCAATGTATTACCTTGGAAAGAGCCTTATTCCATACATTTGTTTTGTTCGACAGAAAATAGTGGTCTCCATGAGTTCCATGCCTTGAAGAGAGCTTTTATACTATTAAGTGTTCACAATACTCAATGTGAATAAGAATTCAGTTGTATGAGGATTAAGTAAATGTAATAATATGACTTATTTTGTTTTATGAAAATGATCATAACATGTGTTATAACATGCTCTATTTTTAAGTGTATTATGATCTTTGTGTGTCATGCTAGGTTTCTAAAATAATCATATTACTTAGTATCGTATGTTATGTTCACCATTATCACACATGTATTCTTATGTGATCACCATGACTTATGTGTGTTGATTATCATATTATCACCATGATTCTATAAGTCTGAATTTGAAAGAACAAATGTAGAGAAAGATAAAAAAAAAAAAAGTAAACAAGATAAGGGTACAAGAATGTAGATTTTTGTGTGTGTGTGTGTTTTTTTTCGGCCATATGTTGTCTTCTCAGCAACGCCTTTTGGTTAAACGTCTACCACCTACCCCATATCAGATACAAGGATAAACCAACACAACACTAAGAAAGCAAAGTGCACAAATATCAATTTATTTCAAATAATTCCAAAATGACTATAACAAGCGATCTTAATGGATTCTAATCAAATCATTATAGAATACATATTAAAAGTACAGAATTACAAAACATGGGTTGGGGCATAAGGCCTAAAACAAATACCATAGTCCTCCATGAACCCTATCACAACTTTTTGAATGTCCTCATTTATAAGCTCTGACTCAACTAAGGTAGACCCTTTACTAGCTATCCCTAAAAGCTTGTACATGGTCCTCTAATTATGGGAATGAGCAACTGATTGAGAAAATAGGCACATCAATATACTATGCACTAAGTAAGCCAAGTTACTTCCTTAATGTACACAAGGCTATTAATTTATCATAATAGACGACATGCATCATGGTAGGACTTTATGCATATAATTAAGAGTACATAACACATCCCATCATATTCAGCATCATCATAGCACAAAAATCATGCTTAGGATACCATAACGCTTTTTACATAACCACTTGCATGAGCAATATCATAGAATAGCCCAACAACCCCTAGGATTATTTCCATTTAACCAATTTTATTATGATATGCCATCCATTTATCCATGTAAGATATAGGCCAATCACCGTAATTCATGTTCCATACCATAACCGATTAATCAAGTGCATAAACCAACCTTAACCAATTGGTTAACTATATCATCACTTATCAAGTGCATAAACCAACCTTAACCAATTGGTTAACCATATCATCACTTCCATTTCATAGCCAATTGTCAACCATTCATTTGATTATCATTCATACTTATCATCTAGTATTTACCAACTATATTTTGTTATCATCGAGTGATAACTATACACCACCTCATACTCTTACATACCATGGAAGCCTATCTAAGAAGGGACGTAAAATCCAGGCTGAATCGAATTACCAAGTGGACATATGAAATGCCCCGAAATTTTTAATTTTAAAGATTATATTTAAATAAGGTTTTATTTGAAAATTTAATTTAATGAATTATTTTTACTAAAGTAAAAGGAAATTTAGTAGGACAAATTAATACGAAATTTTATAAATAGGTTAAGTAAAGGAAATTTGGGTATATTATCTAATTAAGGATTTTAATTTGGGAAATTTTTAAATAAATTATTTTATTCAAATTAAGAAAGATAAAATAGTTTCACATTAATTTTAATTTTATAAATAATTAAATTAAATAAAATTTGAGCGATTTATTAATTTAAAATGGAAGTTTTGGAAAAATTCTTTAAAAAGCCTATTTTAGCCTAAAAAGGGATTTGAAAATTATTTTATTTAAATGTTATTAATTTTAAATATCCTAAATATTCAGATTAATTTAATTGGCCCTAACCTAATTAATTCTCTTTTCCTTTTTCCTTTTTCTTTCCTTTTCTTTCTTTTCCTTCTTCTTCTTTTCTTTTTCTTTTTCTTCCCCGAATTGGGCCTGTTGCGCCGGCCCAATCCCTTTTTCTTTCCTTTTCCTTCGGCGCAGCCCGGCCCACACGTTGTCGCTGCCCTCCCTCTCTCCACACCGCGTTTTACTTATTTCTCCCACTTAAACTCCGCGTTTTATTTCATTTTCTTTACCGTTGCGCGACAACCCGAAACGTCGTTCTTTATTCCTTTTTGCACCAAAACTTGTCGTTCTATTTAACCCTCCCCCACCTCACGCTGGACCGCCCGGTTTCCCCTTCCTTTTTCTTTCTTTTCTCTCCCCCGAACCGCCCCGGTCCAACCTCCCCCATCTTCTTCTTCCTCCTCCAGCCTGACGCCATAACCACCAGCTCCCTTTCTCCCCGAAAATGGCGTCGCCAGCCACACATGGTGTGACCGGCCTTTCTCCTACTCATTCTCTCCCTCTCGATGCAAACTTTGATTTTAAACGCTCCACTCTCCATTTTCTTCTCCACAATTGCTCCATTTCTCTCGCAAAGGGTCGGGCAACATTTAAAAATTTTGTCGCCCGATCGACACCATAACCACCACGTTTCTCACCAGCTTCGACCCCTTGGTAACTTCCCCAACTCAAAACTAACCTCCAAAATTATAAATACCTCTCTTATGGCTTGGGTTCGGGATTTTTCTTTCCCCGAAACCCTAAGTATCGTCCGTTCGCCACCACCTCTTTAGACGCCCCTTCCTCCACCTTAGGATAGCCTCGACGCCTCTTCTCCCTTCCAATCTCTTCCCTGAAACACCCTCTAATTAACTAAACTATTTTCAACCTTCGATTCACCTTGTACAAGCCTCCATAATCATGCAAAGTTGACTAGTTATCTTGCTAGAAAATTCCACCCCGAGACCTTGAACCACCATCCACCACCACATCCGCCGCTTTTACCACCTTCCAAGTCCCCTCCACCGACCTATAATCTTATTTTATTTTTCTCCTTCCCTCTCACCTCTTTTTCTTCATTTTTACTCCTCTTAGATCCATTTTCCGGCCACCTCCGGGAACCACCGCCGGTGCCACCCATACCCTCCAACTCAAGGTGAAACTCTAGACCTTTTAAACACTTACTTTCGATTTATTGATAATTATTCTATTTTATCCTAATTTTTAATGTTAATTCGACTTTAATTATTATTATTATAAATATTATTATTATTATTATTGTTATCAACGATATTCTAATTTCTAAATTTTTTTGACAGGTCTGGGAGTATTATTGAGTAAGATAAATTATTATTCTTGAATTTTACTTATTTAATGGAATTATTACATGTTTACTATTATTATTAATAATATTAATAATAATATTATTATTAGTGTAATTATTTAATTAATGTTGTAATTATTTCAGGAGGGACATAAACCAAAAATTTTAATTATGCCTCACACTTTTACTTTTTATTAATATTATTAAAATTTTTAACATTATTTCTAATTATATTATTATTATTATTATTATTATTATTATCTTTATTAACTTTATATTATAAGTATATATAATATTAATATCATTATTACAATTTTGAATAGTGTTATTATTAAATGGAGTGATTTTGAAAGCCACCTTTTAATTTTAAGAATTATGGTATTATTAATATTAATATTCTACTAATAAGAGTGTTATTAATAATGTTTTACTTTTATTATTATTATTATTATTATTATTATTATTATTTTAGTGAAGGGTAGAAACCCTTAGATCACCACCCTCTTCGAATGAAAATAATAAGTCATTTGTATTTTTAAGTAATAGTTTCTATAGTTAATTATTAAGTAGTAGTATTTTAATTAAAAACCAAATCTTGGAATAAGTTATAGGATAATAAAATTATATAAGAGAGTCTAATTATAGTATGCTTTGATTTAATAAGTGAATCCAATCAAATCCCTCAAGTGGAATAAGAGTGTGCACCAAGGCCGGTGACGTTTTAGGTAAGGGTCTACTAAGGCCATTTATGCGTTTGTATGAACTATGTGTTTGATATGCCATGTATTTTATGTTCGTTATTATTAATTATTTCGCATGTGGCATAATTGTAGAGTTGAAGTATGTTGGTGTGAATAAACTGTGGCATGAGAACTATGCGTATGTTTATGTCATTATTGTATGATATGACTTGAGACATGTTGTTAGGGTTCATGAAATGGCATGGTGTTAGGGTCTTGCATGAAATGGCATGGTGCTAGGGTTTGCATGGAAATGGCTTGATGTTAGGGTTTGCATAAAATGACCTGAGGTTAGGGCTTGTATGGAAGCATGTCTATGTGGAGTTAAGGTTTGCATATGAATTGGGATTGCATGAGAGTGTAGTACGTGGATTTAGGGTTTGCATGTGGATTAGAGTTGCATGGAAGTATGTCTACGTGGAGCTAGGGTTTGCATGTGCGTTAGAGTTTGCATGGAAGTATGGTTTACGTGGTGTTGGGGTTTGCCTAAGATGGTATGAACCAGGGTTTACATGGGAGTGTGGTATACATCGAGTTAAAGTTGTGTATGAATTAGGGTTTGCATGGAGATATAGTTTACGTGGAGTTAGGGCTTACATGGAGCTAGGGTTTGTATGGGAGCTAGGGCATGCATGGGAAGATAACTTACGTAGAGTTCGGGTTTCATGGTAATTAGGGATATTGTAGTATCGGGATACGTTACTGGATGTGCATGTCTTGAAACGAATATCTGAATAAGATACATAAATTATTAAATACGTAAAGTGGAAGATGTTGAGCCGGGTCCAGACCGATCCACCGGCATAATAGTGGCCAGGTACTACGGTATCCTGGAGACCGATCCATTGGCTTTAATAGTGGTAGGGTATTTTACCCTAGTGACCGATCCACCGGCTATAATAGTGGGGGATCCCGAGCTCAACAAACCAAACCATATATGTTGATAAGATATGAGAAGATATTAATTACTTACAGTGGAACCCCATGCGAGAAGAGGCCAGACCGATCCACCAGCATATAATAGTGGTAGGGTGTGTACCCTAAGTGACCAATCCACCGACTATAATAGTGGCCAGGAGCCAAAGTGCCCTGGAGATCGATCCACCGGCAAAAATAGTGGGGTTCCCGTACTCGTATGGACTTGATAAAGAACATGGTGTGTATCTACATTTGATAAAAGAAAGATTAAATGATTAATCCGGACCTTTTTAGGCCTTACGTATGGACCTATTGATTATAAGTGATTTCACTTTATGCTTCTATGTATCATATGTGTGGGTTGTAATTGTATGTGATCATTATCCTACATGAATTAATGTGTTTTATGCCGGCCTTAGTATTCGGTTACCTTACTCAGTACGTAACGTACTGATCACCCGTTTCATGGGTGCTGCTCATTCCCACGAGCAGAAGGCCCGTCTGACCTATTGTAGGTATGAGACACCTACTTTGATGCTATTGATGTCTACGGGACATCAGGAGGCACAAAGTGATAGCTGGGCTGGATCGACTTCTAGAGAGACGTGGTCGTTGTCCTTTTAACTTATGACTCATGTTATCTTTTATTATGTTTGAATTGTTGGAACAATTTTATTAACGTTGTTTCGTTATTATCTGGAAAGATAATAGTTAGTATTTCGAATTATGTAAGACTTACACATACTCTAATTTCTGTTTTTATAAATTTGAATTTATATGGTATTACTGATAATGTTTTCTTAGCCTTAGCACTTGGTACCGGAATGGTAGAAGTAAACTGGTCTGGTACTGAGTGTGGCGGTAACATTCCCAGAATTTACAATTTTAATTTATGAGTATTGCTTTTAAAAAAATGTGTAAATTTTAGGGTATTACAACATAAGCCTAGATTAAAACTAATAATCACTTTTTGAGTTTGCTATGTAAATATCAAGCTTAATCACTTCCTCTATATGCTTGCCTATGTCGCAATGATCTAACCCCATAATACTCAATAAGCAACATTTAAATTCTAGGCAAGATAACTATATTTCTTATCAAGGAATTGTGTGGGTTAAAGTTTGGTTTCTACAACCTAATAGAGATAGATTTCCTATTGTTTAAATAAGGGTCATTTAGTAATGCATGTTGTTGATCTTTTCTAATTGAAAACTTTTCAATGAAGAAGCCCTTGTGAAGATCAATAACATCAAAGGAACTAGTTCATTTAACCAGACTAGGTAACCTAACACATATTTTTAAAGGATTTATATCACCTAATATCTTAACAATATAAGAGAAAATCCAGGGTCGATACATATCTTTTTTAGTGAGTTAAGAGAACTTGATAACTAGATTTCTAGTGCTATCATCTTTGATATTAGGATCAATGTAATCAATTAGTGACTTGAAATGGTCCACTACTTAGTATAAAGCGCCCATATCATCATGTTGGAACAATGTACATAGAGAAGGGGGATGGAATTTGATTCGAATTGGGACTCACCAATGAAGAAGGTTTAGGAAAGTGAGGTGGGTGATGTGTTCTTCTTCTCTTTTTTCCCATATTCTAGTGGGTGATCGCTCATTGCTAATATTGTTATGCGATCAATATTTGTGTTGGCTATTTTTTAAGCAACTACACTTAAGAAAAATAGAAAATTAAAAAAGAAAAATCGAGAACCACACATAAATAGGATCCTAAATGCTTAAAATGAGGTGCGATAGTTTATGCAAAAGTTTATTTTGCATATGAATACTATAATCCATTACTAACGTATATTGTACTAGCATGGAATTTTGCATATGTTGGTACAAAGTTTTACGAACCTTAGCCCTACGTTTTATGCTATCGATTTTAAATATTTTTACTACAACAAATTATTAAATACCATAAAAATACTTTGTACGCCATTTATGTCACAATAAAATTTTTAATTAATTTAATAATGCATAATATAAAGCACTTAATTACTTACAAATCCAATGTGAGCGGGAGATATTCCCTATCTAGTGTAGTTGAAAAAGGCCATTTAGTTTCATTTTATATTTAAAATTTTAGGTAGTAAGATTTTGCACTAACAAATATAAATTTTATATTAGCAATGTAGAATATTAGTGCAAATACCATAAATTTAGTAGGTACTAAAAAAATAAAAAAAATTTAGGCACGCAAAGACCGCCCCGTTCCTTTGCAAATAACCCCGCGTCCCCGCCCGTTTCCCAATCCCTCGGGCCTCGGCACGTCCCCCGCCTCCTACGGGTTGATGCCTTCACGGCCGCCTAGAGGCTGTATATTTACGGGCAAAAGAAAGGGCCCAAAGGATCTATCATTATTTTCCATACCGAAGGCAAGTTGGCAACATGTAATCAGAATGTCAATTACCTTTTTCTTGAGCTAGTAGTCTATAAATATGCAGTAATTTCATTCCCTCCATCCCTTGGCCACCACTTACAACTGCTTCACAAATCCACTGCCATGGAGGGTCCAAGGAAAATCAGCATCTCCTCTGCCGCCACAACTCCGTCCAGCATTCCACCTCTTCACACATTCAAACCCTTACGTCGTACCAAGCCCAACCGCATATTTGCTATTATTTACGCATTTGCGATCCTTACGCTCCTCTACCAGCAAGCAGTTGACCTCCTCTCCGCTGCCGCCACAGCCAGCTTCTTGCTCTACCTTCTCCTGTTCATAGCGAACCTAATTCTCGCTTTCCAGTGGGCCACCACTCAGTCCTTCCGCGTGTGTCCCATCAAGAGGAACCAATTGACAGACAACCTTGAGAAAATAATTTTGACCACCGACGGAACAGCTAATGGCAGGGAATATCCAATGCTGGATATTTTTATATGCACGGCAGATCCGTTCAAGGAGCCACCAATTGTGGTGGTGAATACGGCGTTATCGGTTATGGCTTATGATTATCCAGCGGAAAAGATATCAGTGTATGTCTCTGATGATGGGGGATCTGAACTCACATTATTTGCCTTCATGGAAGCTGCTAAGTTTGCTGCTCACTGGTTGCCCTTCTGTAAAAAGAATAACGTTGTTCATAGATGCCCTCAGGCTTTTCTTGATGCTGGGAGCTTTTGTAGGTCCTCCGAGACTGACAATATCAAGGTACGTATTAAATACTCTTGTGATCTGTATATTTTTTTAATAAATTAAAAAATGTTAAATTATATTTATATTCTTTATTAAAAAATAAAAGAATATTTAATATATAAGGAAAAAAAGAAAAAAATAAAAGGTAGGATTTAATTTTTTAAATAATGTTTTTTTATTAAAAATTTAGTGATAGTATAAATTTCTTTTTTATATAAAAAAATAATATATTAATATGGTGAACATCGAGACGACGGTGTGCTGTATTTTTATTCTTTCTTTTTAAAATTGTAGGGGCTTGGAATTATGTATCGGTCGTTCGTGTTTTACAACTAAAAGGATTAGAAAATTAAGTATAGTGCTGTCAAATGTTGGGACCATAGTATTAAAAATTAGAACGGATCAGTTGGTTTAATTGGTGAAGCAACGAACTGATTAGATTATCGGTTAGATTTTATATGTCGATTTTTAAAATTTTAGAATAAGTAAAAATGGGTTTAAAATTAATTGGATTAGTAAAAAATGGATAAATCAGTTAAAAAAAGACCGATCAAACCAATCAAAAAACTAATTAATTGAAAGACAATCAAATTTTTATATAATTTAATTTTTTATATATTTTATATTTTTTAATTTAATATATACTACTAATCCGATT
Organism: Tamarix chinensis; assembly: GCA_030549775.1. Classification (NCBI taxonomy): domain Eukaryota; kingdom Viridiplantae; phylum Streptophyta; class Magnoliopsida; order Caryophyllales; family Tamaricaceae; genus Tamarix; species Tamarix chinensis. Next base: position 68,908,184 of record CM060173.1, on the reverse strand, counting down.
ATTAAATCAGGAAACCAATTAAAATACTGGATTGATTATCGATTTACTTTTTAAAATTATAGTTGGAATTCAATCTCTAATTAGAATAAAATTAATGACAGAATCTTTGGAATATAAAAATATAGAGATAAGTATTAATTTTTAATAAAAGTCATTGTAATATTTTTTTTAAAAATTTGATTATTTAGTTTTTGTAATATATAATATATAAAAAGTCACTGTAATATTTTTTTAAAATTTGATTATCTATTTTTTGTAATATATAATATATAAAAATATAATTATTATATTCATATTAAAAATATTTTTATAATATTATTATTTATAAGTTTTATAAATATATATTAAAATCTATTAATAATTAAATTCATAATAATTATTTTTAGGTACAGAAAGGGTATATAATTATAATAAAAGAATGAAATAGAAATTATTATTAGTGTTTTACTTAAAATCTTAAATGATAGTACTTATTTTAATGAAAAATAATAATTACAAAATGAAGTTTATTTTAAATTATAGATAGCAATACTATTATTGAGGGTTAATTAATTTCTTTTGTGTGAAACTGAGGGTTAATTTTCAAAATAAGGGTTAATTCTTTTTTTTTAAGGAAGTATTTTAATAATTTATATACATTAATATTTTATTTTTATTATATAATAAAAAATAACATATTGATAAATATATAAAAAAATATTAGAGTAAAAATATAAAATAAAATTTTATTTTATTAAAAAAGTTTTTATCATGAAACAGAAAATTACAAATAAAAGCATTTTATTTTCAAATCAGATAGACACATTTGCTCACTCGCATACGAGACAGGGAGGTAAAAAGTAAGCGTGTATTTAGCTAAATAAATGGTAATTTATTAACTAATTTTTAACCTATTCAAACTAGTTTTTTTTAAATAATATTATTTAGCAAGTAAATTTTTATTAATTTATATATTAATTTTTTAAAAAATACTTAAATTAGTTTATGATAATATTAGACGTATATATATATATATAGAAGATACTAAATTTTAATTTATTTGAACAAATCAATGCATTTTTTAAAATAACATATTATATGTCTAAAGTTGACCATACTTAATTACTTATCACGAACAAAATACTTTGAAAAAATTAGTTTGTAATTTATTTTAATAAAATTAATAAGATAAAATTTAAAATAATTTTAAAATATTTAATTTTAGGTATAAAATATTATATATATATATATATATAATTATACTAATATATATATTTAATTATAAAAAATATCCGGATAATACAGATAATATTAAAAAATAAATTAAATAACAAATAAATTGTTTAAGAATCATATAACTTTCACCCGGTACGAGTCTGCAACCCCTATCACCGTTTTGATAAAAGTTTCTCATCTGCCGCCGGACTGCCTCGTGAGTCGTGACATTCAAATACCCGCGAGCACTTTACAGAGCACCTAATTTGATTTGAGTCCGAAAATCAATTTGAGATTTGTAGGACGTGACTACCGACGAACGACAATGAAAGAGGGGGATGGGACTGGGAGACACTGAAGCACGTAAACGTCCGTTTCTGAAATGTTTCGGGAATGTTTTTTCTTTTTAAAATTTTATGGTATAAAATTAATTAATTTATTTTAAAAAATTATTAATAATTTAAATTAATTAATATGAATAATAATTTATAATTTTTTTTCTTTTAATTTTAATAGAGTTAGTGTGTGTGTGTAATTTATTTTATCATTTTCTTCTATCTTTATTTTCTAAAATTTAAAAAAAAATATATATTTTTATCTTTTTTTTTTTTTTTTTTTGTACTCGTTTTCTGTCCCTGTCCTCGTCCGGTGCAACCCTGTTGGGAGTTGCTACTGATGTTGGGTGTCACGTATCCCGCATAGGTTAAGGCCTTAAGGCATCGTTTTGTTTTGTTTTTGTTTTCTTGAGTTTCTGAGCTAAGGCTACGTTCAGATAAGAAGTGGGAGAAGCTTTATGAACTAAGTCAAATAAGGCTACGTGACAAAATTGTATTGTTATAATATTTTCCTCTATTACTATTATATATATATATAATTGAATTTGATATAATATAAATCATAATCGTAGATAATTTATAGATTTTTGAGGAAGTTGGCTATACAATCGACTTGAATTTTAGAGAAAATTTTAAAATCCAAATATTTAATTTGAGATAAAATTTACATATATTTAATTATAATTTTATTGTTATAATAATATTTTTTTAATACTATTACACGTATACTACTAACTAAACTTGATAGATTGATTATTGTAATAGTAAAGGTGGTCGCATGACCAACTTGAATTCTAGATAATTTTTCCTACTATTATTACAAGTATATTACAAATCAAACTTGAAAAATTAATTAAAAGAATCCTAGAAAAATTTTAAAATTCTGTTGAAGTTCGTTGAGACCAACTTGAATTGTAGACAATTTTCTCGAACTTAAATATTTGCTTTGGGATAAATATTAGATCGATTTAATGACGGTTTTAATGTTATAATACTTTCTAATATTATTACATGTATACCAAAATCCAAACTTAATAGATTAATTATAAGAATCTTAGAAAAATTTTAGAATTCCTTTTAAGTTAATCGCGACCTACTTGAATTGTAGATAATTTTCTCCAACTCAAGTACTTGATTTGAGATAAAATTTAGATCAATTTAATGATTATTTTAATTTTGTAATAATTTTTTCTAATACTATTACACATATACTAAAATCCAAACTTGATAGATTAATTATTGAAATTCTAGAAATTTTTTAAAATTTTGTTGGCCAACTCGGATTGTAGATAATTTTCTTGAACTTCAGTACTTGGTTTGGTATAAATTTTAGATTAATTTAATTATGATTTTAATGTTATAATAAGTTTTTCTAGTACTACTACACGTATACTATAATCCGAACTTGTTACATTAATTATCATAATCTTAGAAAAAGTTTACAATTCTGTTGAAGTTGGTCATGAGTCGTGACAACATTGATATACTAAGTAAACAATTTTTTCAAACTCAAGTACCTTATTTTTGATAAAATTTAAATTAATTTAATGATAATTTTAACGTTATAATAATTCTAATGCTATTACACATATACTAAAATCTGAACTTGATATATTAATTATCGAAATCTTAGAAAATTTTTACAATTCTTTTGAAGTTGGTCTGAGTCGCAACAACCTTGTATTATAGATAATTTTCTCAAACTCAAGTACTTAGTTTGGGATAAAATTGAAATCAATTTAATAATAATTTTAGTGTCATCATAATTCTAATGCTATTACAAATATACTAAAAATTGAACTTGATAAATTAATTATTGATATCCTCAAAAAAAAAATTAAGAACTTCGTTGAAGTTGGTCATGACCAACTTGATTCTAAAGAATTTTTTTAAACTCAAGTACCTAATTTGAGATAAATTGTAGATCAACTTAATCATGATTTTAATGTTATAATAATTATTTCTAATATTATTACACACATACTACAAATATAAACTTGATAGATTGATTATTAGAATTGTGCAAAAAATTTAGAATTCCTTTGAAGTTGATCGCGCGACCAACTTCAATTTTAAAGAATTTTCTAAAATTTAATTATCTAATTTAGGGTAAAATTTAAATTGATCTATTGATGATTTGAATGTTCTAATATAATTTATTTATTAAATAAATAATTAATATTAATCATAAATATTATCATTAAGAATGAAGATAATACTCAAAAATAATATATTTTGATTTTTTGAAAATTATAATGATAATAATAATATCAATATATATATAAATAAAATGATAACAATGATGTATAAATAGTTATTTTTAGTGGAAATAATTAATAATAGTAATAATGGAAATAATAATATTTATTATTTATTTATTACTTTTAATAAAATAAATAAAAATAATAAAAACAATAGTAATGTAAATTATTATTATTCTTATTATAGCAATAGTTCTTACTTTTGATATCGGTTTCTCGTATCTTCTTACTAATAACTATATTATTATTATTATTATTAATCATTATTGTTAATTAGTATCATTGCTTTTATTATTATAATTGTTATCACTAATATTATGATCTCCCTACTTCCGTTGAAGATTGGTGTGAAATAAATTTATAATTCAAGTCCTTGGTTTGTGATAAAATATTAAATATAACACATCCTATAGAACAAGTTGCAAGCATATACATATAACACATCCCATAATATTAAATGAAGTTATACACAAGTCCAATAACCAGACGATAAAGGGGCTAGATGGGCATTAAGTATTTCCACCTTAAAAGCTATACATTACCAATTAATAGCACCAACGGCAGTAATTGCATAACACCATTTTTATGTCGATAAAGGGTTGTATCATTGCTTTATAAGTGTGTTATTGAACGATGTGATGAATCGCTATTGTATTTCAATACACGGAAGAAGGTTCTTTGATATATAATAATGTCATAAATTCAAATACAAAAATTATATTAAAAATTAAATTTATTTAAAAATTTATATATTAATGCACTAACTTTATTTTTTATTGATAATTAATTAATGCAAACTAACAATAAGAGAAAATAAAAAATTATGACATAAAAACATGGTAAATTTATTATTTGTGTTATTTGTATTATCATTATTATTTTTATTGTTATTATTATAATAAATTTTAATGATATCTAAAATGACACTTCTTTTGGATAAAAATATCTTGGCTACTTATATAAAAAAAAAAGTTACTCTTTTTGTGTTTAAAAAGTTAATATTACATATTTTAATGATAAAATTTAACTAGTAATATCTTTTTATATATATTGATAAAAAAATATAAAAATATATATAAACTTTTTAATATGAATATAAAAATTATATATTACAATATATTAGTTATGCATTTTTCTAAATTATTTTCTAAAAATATAAACTATATAATCACAAGTTTTGGTAAATACATATTAAAAATGTTACAATAATATTTGAAAACATCAATGTATCACAACTATTAGTTAGCATTTTAATATTGATGAATGAACAATATATATTGGTAATGAAAGAAATGAACATTTTGACATTTATTTGTATAGTTTGTTAATTCATATCCTTTCAATTAGTGATGCAAAAAGAAAAAAAAAAGAAATTAGAATATCTTGAAAAATATTTTGAGCATATAGTGATAGTAGTACGTTTCTATTGTGTTGTAGAAGATAGCAGGACACTCCTAGATTAATGTAATTGTTGTATGTTAGGATAACGTCAAAATTTATTTATCAAGCAAAATTTACTTTCAATATTATAATTCTTATATTATTACATAATGATGACTATTAATATTAATATTCACTAATATAATCAGTCTGCTAATTTTTAAAAACATAACATTTAACCATTATATATTTATAATCAATGGTTTAAAATTATATATATTCTTTCATTTCATATTTGTACAAATTAATTAGACTATTCGTATTTTTCATCAATTTATAAAGCTACGCACACATGAGTGTGTATAAATATGTATTATCTTAAATTTATTTAAATACTTAAGAAAATAAAGTTTTTTCAATAAATCAAGTAAAAAAAATATTTTTTTTATTAGTAGAGACAAAACATAGGATACAATAAAGCGCCGGCTAAAGCCACAGATAAAGACTACAAAAGACCACCTAGGATCTACCTTCCCTTAGCCCAAATAGAACATGATAACAACACCCTATATAAAGCGCCCATATGGAGCACCTAGATCTAAATCCTTTAACTACCCACCCCTAGCAGAGACTGTGCAGGTCTGACAATACTAAAGACAATATCATAAGTACTAAGACTAGGGTTATCGTTCCATCCCTTACTCCAGCAAGCAACATTCCATTTGGCACTCCAGAAAATCTTAGTCCAACATACATCTTTTCCTTCAAATACAACTCTGTTCCTTGATTTCCAAATGGCAGAAAAGATGGCATAAAAACATGCCTGCCAAAGCTTCTTCTTCAAAGTCCTTCCTCCCACACCCTTCCACTCTTCCCAAGCCTCCCTTGTGATCTTTGGCATACACAAGTACCTCCCCCACCAAGCAAACACCTCATACCATACTCTGAAAGTGATGGGACAATGCAAGAAGATATGGCTCACTGTTTCAATACCCCTTTTGCAAAGCGGACACTTACTATCATCTTCTGCTAAGATAGAAAGCCTCATAAGCTTATCTCTAGTCTTCATCTTCTCCTGGATCATGAACCATGCGAGCAACTCTTCCCTCGGGGGGATCGCCTCTGTCCACGACTTTTCATTAACTTGCATGATGCTGATAGAACTCCCATAGATAGAGCGAGTCATAACCTTTTGGAAAGACTGTACTATATATCTCTGACAAGTTTTATAATGCCATAGCAGAGTGTCTTCATTATCATTAAGCTGAATTGAATCAAGTGTGTCCAGTATCCTTTCAAGCTCCACCTTCTCCCAACTGAAGAACCTCCGACGCTAGTTAAAAGCCCAGTTCCACCTAGCTCCGTCCCAGATGCCCGTGTCGCTAATGTGTTTGGCTTGCTGAAGAGACAGGGAGAACAATCTAGGGAATTGAGACTTCAAGTTATCTCCAGCAATCCATTTATCAAGCCAGAACCTGGTTTGCCGCCCATTGCCTACTTTGATGCTAACTCCCTCTTCTAAAATTTGATAAGCGATCTGGTTTTTACATATACTTCTCACAATATTCTTCCACGGACTCGAGCTGCCTCTCTAATTACATCTCCTTAATGAATCTCTAGCCTTGATATCATAAATAGAAGAAATCAACTTTTTCCATAAAGTATTCCTATCATTACTAAACCTCTACCACCACTTAGCAAGAAGAGCAATATTCTTGAACTCCAAATCTCATGTACTCAGGCCTCCGAACTCCTTAGGTTTCTGAATATCCCGCCATTTAATGAGAGGTATCCCGTTTTTTGATCCATCACCTCCCTAGAAGAACTCCCTCTGCAATTTGTAGATCTTTTGCAGCACTCTTTTTGGGGCTTTGAACAAGCTGAGATAGAATATTGGAATAGTTGACATCACATCCTTAATCAATACCAGCCGGTCAGCTCTAGATAACATCCTAGCATTACACATCCCCAACTTTGTCTTAATTTTGTTAATCATTGGCGTCCACATTCTCTCCTAATTTCGTGGATCATCACCAAGCGGTAGGCCCAGGTAGGTAATAGGGAGCGACACCAGCTTGCATCCCAAAATCTCTACTAACCGTCGACTCTCATTATCATTAGTACCAAACGTCACTAGAGAGGATTTAGAGTAATTAATGCTTAGCCTCAACATAATCGTAAAGCAATATAACATGCGCCTCTAATCCACGACATTTCTTTCACAAAACTTGTCAAACACCATGGTGTCATCCGCAAACTGAAGATGGGACAACACCACCCCATCACTACCTATCTTTAAGCCTTCAAACACCCCATTATCCATACCTTTCATCATGATTCGATTAAAGGCTTCAGTCATAATGGTGAATAAAAATGGAGAGAGAGGATCACATTGACGCAACCCTCTTTCCATTATAAAAGGTTTCGTAGGTGACCCATTGATCAAAATTGACATCTTCAGATATCTAATACACATCCCAATCCATCTTCTCCATCTATCACCGAAACCTAACACAATCATTATTTGCTCCAAGAAATCCCACCTTATTGAGTCATAAGCCTTGTGAAAATCTAACTTCAGCATAAATCCTCTCTTCTTGGATCTTTTCAGCCAAAACATTGCCTCATTTGCTACTAAGATGCCATCAATAATCTGTCTTCCATGAACAAACGCAGTTTGAGTTTCCCCCTTGAAAGCCTTGTCGTGAGAAGCTTTGCTATTATCTTGTAGATGTTCCCCACCACACTTATCAGTCGGAAATTGCTAAAACCTTTGCTCCCTCTTCGGGATAAGGGTCACCCAAGTTGTTTTTATAACTTGCGGCATAGAACCTTTCTCAAAAAATCCCACCACCTGCTGACATATTACATCCCCCATTGTACCCCACATCTTCTTAATAAACTTGAAATTAAAACCATCATATCCCGGTGCTTTTGATGAATCACACTCCCATACTGCCTTCTTGATTTCTTCATGCGTCGGCATCACCTCTAACGATAATCTTTGTTCTTCAGACAATGTGCTGAAGCCCTCTAGATTAATTTTGATAACCAGATAATTTGGATCTCTGTATAAATTCTAGAAGAACTCTACCGCCAATCTACGAATGCTATCTTTGTCGGTAAACACCTCATTCCCCTTTCTGATCTCCCCTATATAACTCTTCTTTCTCCTAATCAATGCCTTGACGTGGTAGTATTTTGTGTTGCGATCTTTTTCTTTAAGATTTCTCTCTCTTGCGTACTGAATCCATAACAACTCCTTCCTCTTAAATCAAGACCATAGTTGATTAATGAGAGCTCCTTTTCTGGCCACCGCTACTTCATCCTCTCTATCACCATCTATTGCATTATTTACCTCCTGAAGAGCATCTTCGAGCTTCCAAATATTATAGTCGATGTTGCCAAAAACCTCTTTATTCCACCTCTTAATTGGATTCTTGAGGAGCTTAAGCTTCTGCTGGATAGGAATACAGTTGAGCCTAGCCCATTCCTCCTTAATCAACTTGGAAAACCCCCCATGGTTGAGCCAAGCATCAATAGACCTGAAGGGTTTGGGTCTCCAGTCAATCTCCTTACAACTTACCTAGATGGGAAAATGATCGGACACTGAACACCTGATACAATTAGCCACCATTTGCGGGAATGCTCTACACCATTCCCCCTCAACAAATATCCTATCGATCCTACTAGATGCATTCTTTCTGTACCACATAAACCACCTCCCTACCAGGTTTACTTCCACCAACCCCATACGGGTAATCCAATTATTAAACTCTGTCATGCCCGGATTCATCCTACTCACACCTTTCCTCTCATTTGGAACCCGAATTTCATTGAAATCTCCCATTATTAACATGGGATAGGGAATATCTTGCATCCGCTCCCCTATCTCTTCCAACACAACTTCCACTCCCTATGATGATTATAATTGTATACTAGTACAATGACACAATCGAGCTTTTTGCTTTTTAGACAACCTGTAACATCTAACCACCTCTGCTCTTTTTTCATACTCCTCGACCAAAAAATATATTTTCTCCAACTAAGAATTAGTCCTCCACTCCCATTAACTGCCGCAACATCGCAAAAATCAACATCATCTTCCTTCCACATAGACACCACCCTCTTCTCGCCTAATCTACTATGCTTCGACTCCACAATACCCACCATACTCGGTTTGTGCTCCTAAATTAAGCCCTTAATGGCAGCCACCTTACCACCACTACCAATTCCCCTTATATTCCAACAAACAAAATTCATGTCCATAAATCCATTAACATCTTCGGAGGGAAAATCATCCTCAACACTTCTTCTACGCCAACCGACGACTACACCTTAAGCTGTAAATCGCTTTTAAACATTCATCTTCATTGTCTCCTGACAAACATAATATTCTTCCGATCTCCCATGTCTCAACAGATTCAACTATATCTTCCTTGTCATACTCCTTACTATTTCCGATGTATTCCTCTCCACCTTTGCTGTTATTTCTATTACTTTGTCCCTTCTCATATTGATATTCAAGAGCCGCCATTAGATTTGTTGAGTGACGATTCTTCCTCTCTCCCCTCTTGTTCAGGTTTGCATGGCCACCAATTCGTTGCTCGAAACTTGGTGGGCACTTGGGCTCGGGCATATTTTCTATGTCTTTGTTTATTCCCATTTCTGGGACTATCCTTTTTTTCATCCTGCAGTGGTTGATCATTAAATCCTCCTCGACCAGACTGTGGTGGGCACCTGCGAGTTTTGTGTTGCTCGACGAATCGGTTGAGTCTACTTCCTGTACCCGTGCCCCTTTGTTATCCACTGCCCCTTTATTTCTTTTACTCGAGACCTGTTCTTCTACCTTATCCGTGCCCCTTTCTTTCTGCTTTTCGATCGTAATGCCTCCCGTGCCTCCATTTGCCTCCCTAAGTCTTCTTCCTTATAGCTAGCCCTTCTATTCTGATTCTTACCCGTGAGCACCTCTCTGTATGTTCTTCCATCTCGTCTAGTGTTCTTCCATGGTCTTGCTTGGTTCACTTGGCCTAGTCTAGCCTTTGATTGCTTTCCTAATTTTGCGTGATTAACTTAGCATGTTCAAACCTCCATTTGTTTCCACTTCTCTCTTGTGCTTCTCCTCCTTGCTTCACTGAATCTTGCCCTCTTCACGAACAACTTTAGCCCATGCAGGAGCATGTTGTTTGTACATCTGATAGCTCTTATGGCCTCCTCTTCTTTTGCGAACCTAACAAAGGCAAAGTGTAAGTTTGTGCTTTGCCTTTCTTTCTTGCTAATATAGATGCTTGTGATTGTCCCATAATCTCCATAAATCTCCAACAAATCCTTCCTATGAACTTCCTTCCCCGGGTTATCTATGAACACTGTAAACTCCATTGCACAATCCTTTCGTGTTATATTTATTATTTCATTCGAATACACCTTCAGTTCCCTTGGAGGTCCCTATGACATGTGGAATTAACAATTTTATAAAGCTGTGACCTAGTTGTTACAATCAAGTAAAAAATGTTATAATTATATTGAGTAAAACCATTATTAAAAACCATGAAAACAGTTCCAATAGATTAGTGTGTCATGGACTTAATAATGATTTTTTGATAATAACTATTATTATAAATTGTTTTAATAACTGTTGTTTAGTTAGAACCATTATTAAAATCTTAAACTAAAATTATAATTTTTTCCTTGGCCTACATTTGTGTGTCCCTATAAATGTAATTATAAATACTAAATGTCCCTAAAAAAAAGAAAAAGAAAAAGTACCCTAAACTATAATTATAAAAATAAACTCATGTTGGTAATAAATTAAATTACACTATAATAAAAAACATATTAACTCTCTTATATGGCACTTATTTTTTAAAGGCTTACAATATCTTAATATTTTATTATTAATATTACACATTTTTTAAACTATAACGGTCAATCAATTTTTTTAATAAACACAAATTTCTTTAATTTTATATTATATTTATAATATGGTTGAATATTTATAATTATATATTATTATTATTAAATGATTAAATGATATAACTATAATAAAAATACTATAAAATATTATGCTCAATTATTATATTAGTAGTTGTTTAAAATAAATAAATAAAAACTCAGAAAACGTGCGTCTGCAATGAATGCAGTAAGTCTTCCTTCCTGGCCATCGATGTCTGCCATTCGCAATTTCCCAAACCTCACTGTCAATGTAAAAATAAAAGCTTTTTAACAACATAAGGATATTTTAGAAAGTTTTTTTTAAAAAAAACCAATAATTTCAGAAGATGCCAAATAGCCCTACCGTTCGAATAAAGCATTGATATCTTTTAGTAGGTCATTGAGGATAGGTCTAGCATGTCATGTAGATATCTATAAGACTATAACAATCTCTTACGTTTCCCCGGAATAATCATATAAAAATCTGGACACGCCGTCAAAAGTTTTCATTGATGTATTGATGGACGACAAAATAAAATCAAAAATCAAAACGCATTCATCATAATTCATTGGTGGAAAGTTTAAAATCAAATATTCCCTTTTGATTGATTAAATAATTTATTAAGTTCATTCTTTATCTCCTCTGCATTTTTTTTCTCAGCATTTACAGTTATATTATCGTTACTTTTCCTATAGTAATTCTTCAATTAATTTTTTGAAGCGCCGAGAAATAGGCATATGATATATACAACATTTTATTGTTGAGTCTACAAAATTGTTCCATATTCAGTACCATTACAAAATTTGATGAGTTTTATCTGATAAATACTTAAGCATATTTGGATATAGATTTGAAAAATAGAAGAAAATACTTGTCAGACTCTGGTATAGATATGGGTGAGGGGATCCATATTTGTAACTCATACTCATATCCATATCCATACCTATATACCTAATATATAATTAATATTTTACCATTAATATTAAGATAAATATAGTATAATATTAAAGTTAAAATTATCATTTGGTTTACCCCTAAAAAGGTTTATCCACTTAAATAATAGATTTACTCTTTGAATAATATCCATTAATAGATAAAAAGGTAATCCATCGGATAACTGATATCCGATGGATATGAATATAGATACGTTAATAGATACCTATTTGGACATAAATACATATTCATGTATGGATTTTTATATCAGATAGGATACGGGGTATGGGTGTACGGTGTACCCACCCTGAACCCATTCAGTTTACATCCCTACCTATATTAATAAGGTATATATTCCTTTTGAAAAATCTATTATTAAAGAACTATATAGTTAAGCTTGCTTGACTTGATACACTTTGATGATGTGTGATCTACTAGAAAGTTTTTAGAGATGTATGTAAGTCGATAAAAAAACATGCTTAAAAAAATTGAGTTGATCTATGAGATCATTCATCAATCCTAAATGCATTTCTGTTAACTACCCATGGCCTATGTGTTGGAGTGTTACAAATGTTAGTTGCTTAACCAGACAATTCTTGGGATACACTATGATGGGACAATAAGTGGTCAAGGGAGCAAAGAAGATGTTGCATTCTTGAGGGCATTCCCCCCAAATTACTGATGGATTATAGAGGTTTAAAAAGATTGATAGGACTACTTATATAAATAGAGTATACATTTTTTTTAGAAAATATATCATTAATGAACTCCATAATTAAGCGTATTTGATTTGGAATAATTTAAGGATGTGTGACATTCTAAAAGTATTTTCAAGATGTATATGAGTTGATAAAAAATACATTCAAAAGAACCCGAGTTGATTTATAGAGACAATCATCAATCCTAAAAGTACTTCTGTAACTACTCGTGGCTAGTGTGTTCGGGGGTGTTCTAATAACTCCCAAACTCTAAACTATGAACATTTTACCATAACCATAAACCTAAACCCTAAATCCTTACCTATGTCATGATTTAGACCTTAACATATAACACGAAACTTGCTTGTAAGTCATAATACCATAACAATATCCCACCATCGTTCGCGTCCCTGTTTCAATTTTTTCCTTTTAACATCAAATTGACACTTTTCATTTTATCAAAAAATAATAGCCCTTCTAATACTACCACCCTTACCCTCCCTATAACCAACCCTTTGCACTTTTTCACTATACTTGTATATGATAAAAAAAAATTATGGTGAGATACAAATAAATCAAACCCTATGGCTCATATAGATCTACTAATACCTCTTAGAACTACATCTTATTGATTATAACAAATTTACCAAAATCAAACACACACAAAAAAAAAAGAAAAAGAAAAAAGAAATAGACTTGTAGAGGAAGAACCAAAACAAAGCATGCACAACCTAATGACTATGGAAACTAACAAAATAAGCACATGTCACTCGTTATTTGGGGCCGAAAGCATGTTTACTAGTGTTATATTAAAATGTTTGTCATGTGTCATTTTGCATTCAAAATAAGTTGAAGACAGTGACCTCTAAACCATTTCTATCTTCAATGTAGTCTCCAATCTTATATGGGGATTTTCGTCACTTACTAATATAGAACTCAACCACTATATCATTTTCCGCCACCCTATAAGTCATCCATTTTCATCAATGGATCACTATCATTAACGATTGACGATGACACTAAAACGTCTTGACTTGTGACTTGCATGCTTGTCATCTATGGTAGTGAGAAAACGTGAATTTAATATAGTTGTTTTTCCAAGAAAAGAGAGTATTGATATTTGTTCTATATAGAGGGAGGGAGGCAATGACACCAAACTTAAATTGTGAATTCAACTTTTGATGACAAATAAGTGTCGAATCAATAAATAAGCAATCGAAAACTAAGGCCAAAATGTGACTTTTAACAAGAGAATACTAAGAACATAATATGAGCGAGGGAGAAACGTGAGAGAATGCTACGGCATGAATGAAGACACTATCTTAACAGTGGTTGATGATAAGGATAATGATGGTAGCTAATTGAGGGGGATGACAAAGGTCTCTTACTAGTGGAAGAGACATTGAAGGTTGCCGTCAATGGCTCATAGTGGGAGGGAGGTAGAGGAACGTAATGGAGGATAGAGAAGGGATTGACTTGGAAATAGGTGAGGTTTGGTTCAGATTCACCTGACCAGACGTAGACCCATTTAGGTTATATAGACCTAGACTTGACCTAAATCGACAATCTTTAAAAGTTTAAATTAAAATCTTAATTCAGTGAGTCTAGCAAAGTAATGGTCCTAAATAGGTCTTCAGATTTTTCTATCAAATAAAAGTAATACTGAAAAACTGATATATCTAAATACAAAATACAAGTTTATTAGGACTTGCTTGGTAAACTATATATTGAATAACATTATCATATGTGAAGTCAATAAGATTTCACCGATAAAATGCTATTTGAAGTGTTGCATTAAACGATATGCTCGAATTCCGTATTTACTTGAATATGCTACACACACATACACAAATCTCAGGCCTAAAATCTCTATAATTGGATTGGGTTTGATGGGTCTAGGCTGGGCCAGGTCTGGGCTTCATCATCATTCCTAAATACTATGTTTCATTGTTGCTCCTGAGTGAATTTTATAGTTGAACTGTCTGCTTTGACGTCACCTCCTATGTATATTAAGACCGCTACACTTTTTTAGTTTATGAAAGTGTATTTAAGCGATCCAGTGACTTACATTCTCATTATAAGCAACCGTTCGCGCGTGAGCTTTAATTTGGACGAGTACTTGAATTGCTGCAAAACATTACTATTCATCTAAAATACTTGACTATTTTCATAAGCATAAATTTAACAAAGGAGAACTTACGCTAATGTTTCATGGCGCAGATGATGTACGAGAGCATGAAATTGAGGGTGGAACATGTAGTCGAAAGGGCAAAAATTGGAGATGAATACATCCATGAAGAGAGAGAGCGTAAAGCCTTTGGCAAATGGACACATGATTTTACACGTCAAAGTCATCCTACGGTGATTGAGGTATGCAAATTTTCATTTAATTAAAGTATTTATTTATTTTCATTACATGCCTAACACAAGCATCATGACTACTTCCGATTGGTCAGGTACTTTGTAATAACAGAAAAGACAAAGACGTCGATGGTGATTTTATTCCTAACTTAATCTACGTCTCTAGGGAGAAAAATAAGAGCCACCACCATCATTTTAAAGCGGGCGCCCTCAACACTTTGGTATGTATCTTTTAAAACTGCTCTAATCTATTAATTAGCAAATAATTAATAATCGTAGGCACTCTTATTATGTAAGATAAACAAGTCTAATATTTTGTTATAAAAAAATAAAAACTTCTCACCTTTTCTCTCTCTCTCCCTCTCTCTCTGCCTCACTTCTGTAGATTAGAGTTTCGGCTGCAATGACAAATGCTCCCATAGTCTTGACCCAAGATTGTGACACATACTCCAACGACCCTCAAACCATTAAGCGGGTATTATGTTACTTCTCTGACCCGATAGTCCTCCCGAGCCTGGCGTACGTTCAATTTCCTCAAATATTTTGCGGACTAAATAAGGATGACATTTATGGGTCAGAACACAAACGACTCTATCAAATCAATCCATTAGGCATGGATGGATTTAGTGGCCCAAATTATGTCGGACCGAATTGTTTTTTTAATCGTCGGGCATTTTTTGGAAGCCCGAGCGTTCATATCCAGCCAGAAATTCCTGAATTAAGTCCAGATTATGTTGTTGAGAAGCCCATACTATCAGCCGAGGTCTTGACATTGGCGCATCGAGTGGCAGCTTGCAATTACGAGAGTCAAACCCTTTGGGGCTCGAAGGTATGGTGGTGTTGTTTTTGGTTAGGAAATTTCTTTTCTCTGTGGGGAATAATTTAGAAAAGAACTAATACATACGTGCAGATAGGCATGCGTTATGGGACGCTATCAGAGGATATTTTCACAGGCTATAGGATGCAGTGTGAAGGATGGAGGGCAATATTCTGCCATCCAGAGAAGCCGGCCTTTTTAGGGGACGTGCCCGTTACTCTTATTGATCTACTGGGACAATTAAAGCGATGGTCAATTGGTCTTCTCGAAGTTCTCTTCTGCAAATACTGTCCGCTAACGTATGGCACAAAACACATAGGACTTTTCATGGCCCTTGCTTACGGCCACAATGCTTGTTGGCCCATTTGGTTCGTTCCTGTTACTATATACGCCTTCATCCCTCAACTTGCCCTTTTAAATGGAGTTTCCGTCTTTCCCAAGGTATAATATATATATATATATATATATTTGATCCGTGTTTGAATATTCTCGATCCCTGATTATTAGCTAAGAGTATGATATGTGATAGGTCGGAGATCCGTTATTCTTGGTGCATGTTTTCTTATTCATGGGAGCATACGGACAAGATCTCGTAGAGTTTATGCTGGCTAAAGGAACGTTCAAAAGATGGTGGAACTGTCAACGAATGTGGATGATATGCGGACTTTCTTCATTCTTATTCGGCAGCATAGAGTTCGCGCTCAAATCCCTTGGCATCCCCATGCAGGGATTCAACGTGACTAGTAAAGTGCAGGATGATGAGTTAGCCAAAAGGTACGAACAAGGAACTTACGAGTTTGGCGTCGCCTCACCCATGTTTGTGCCCATAACCATGGCCGCTGTCATCAACTTGATTGTCCTTGTTGTTGGACTGTCCGGTTTGATTACAAGTGGCGGAGAATGGACGGAAAGGTTTGTGTTGCAGGTCTTGTTGGCTGGATTTGTTGCTTTTAATTCTTGGCCGATTTATGAAGCGATGGTGCTGAGGAGTGACAAAGGAAGAATGCCTCCCAAAGTTACTATAATCTCCTTGTGTAATGTGTCCATTCTTTGCCTTGCTGCCAGCTTAGTCTTATAGATCTGACCAATCGGGTTATCCAATGCCTGACATTTTCTATATTTGAACTAGCAGTGTCACTTGTTGACCAAATAATACTTGTTAGGTCCTTGAATCTAATGATTCCAAACTAATGCTATTATGTGTCGCTGATTATTGAATGAATTATTAGGTTTGAAAAATGATTAGTATAATATGTAAGTCAAGATCAAAATATCATAGGTTATTGTATGATATTTGTTTACACGAGTAATTATTCAATAAATGCAGCTGGTAAGATACACATTATAAACCTCTAAATACGAAAGACTCCAGAGCAAATCTTATAAAAGTCCCATTTGCAGTGAGTTTTACTCATATTAATATGAAATTTATGGTTCCCCGTTGGCCCAGCGCATTCAAGATTATCGGAGAATCTTTTTGTTAGCCATAAACAAGGAATGCTCAGTTACTAACATGGGAACATAGCTTAATGGGGAACGGAGCTGGGAGTTTTGTGCAGAGGAGAAATCTTCTTATAAGGGATCACCGGGCCGGATGGGTTTTACTACCAACGCGGGAGCTACTTAAAGAGGTGAGAATTAATCTTGATTTGAGTTATACGCTATGTTCGAGTTGTGACGGCAAAGGTTTTGACGTTTATATGTACATATAAGCTACCAGCACTAGTAATAATTACAATTAATAATCTCGGACAATGAAAATAATTGTCGTATATTTTAAAACTAATACCAATTTAAAAAAATTGAATATTTATACATATCCCTAAGGAATATAATTAACAAAACTATATATTTGGTATTATGCATAATAATAATAATAATAATAATAATAATAATAATAATAATAATATATCACTATCTCCAATGAGATTTATTTATTTATTTTTAAAATAGCACTGGTAGTCATATTATTAATTGAGACAAATTAAATTATAGTCTCATTATACTAATTAGTGTGTGTATAAATCACAAGAAAAGAAAAAAATGACTAAAATGTTTCATGTACTAATAAAATTTGGTTGTAAAATAAAGAAAGAAAGGAAAATATGCACAATATACTAATAATTATGAAGAGGAAAATTATAATATATATCTATCAAAACAACGAATTAGTAGTTCAATAATCTATATTAGACAAAACATAAAGAGGAAAAGCAATTGCATAATATAATAATAAAATGAAAAGAGAATATAAGCTTGCAAAACCATGTACCAATAAAGGGAAATATTTGAATAGATAGGAGTCGAACACAGGTCAGAATATCTAGGCAAAATATAAAAAAAAAACAAAAAACAAAAACACCAACAAGATAAAATATTAAGTATTTGTAATGTGTGTGTGTGTTATATAATAAATTTACATGGGATTAAATGACCCCTTGTGCTCCATATTGCCTTCATCTATGTCTGTAGCTAGAGATATATAGACATGGTGGTTGAATTTGGTAGGGTTGGCATGGGGCTTCCAAATTCACTTATTGATCTTTATGATTAGTGAAGCATCCACAAAAAGATAATTTTTAGAGGAAATTATGGAAATCACGTATGCTCATATCTTTGAAAATGAAAACTACCAGGTTTGTACTATTTATAATATGATGCTTATACATATCCAACATTAGAGTATATCATGGATGCTACTATTTCCTTTTTTAAGGGAGGAGATTTTTTATATTGTTCATTCATAACCAAGCATGAGACATAGTCCATGTACCTCTTGTTAGTCATTAGATTACAACTCCTTATAACATATCATCCATCTTATAGGGGATTTCCTCGCCCTTGGCATTCAAAAATACAACTCTTAGCTTGATAATCACCTTGAAGTAGTTCTCAACTAGTTCTATTATGATTGAAAATAATCTTATCCCTCTCCTTCTAAATAGTGATTTATCTTCATCTTGCTTGATAAGTTTCAACTTATATGATCTATCTTTTGTTTTTAATTTTCTTTGAATGGTGGACCAAGTCATGATATTGCTTTTTGGATATTCAATCCTCATCTATAAGTGTTGAATGTTTAACCTTTTCTTACTCCCAACTTCTTATAATGAACATACTAGAAAGACTTAATTGTATAAATTTATCTAGTAGTAAAGGTCTAAGTTTTTCGTTATCCCTTAATTTGGTAGGAAGTGCAGCTTCTAGTTGATGTGATACCACTTCTACTATGCTCTGTTCTTACCAAAAAAAGTCCCCCTCCATATAAAAATTGCCAAGTTATTCCATAAACTCACATCGCCAACACCAATCTTACTTGTATTTTTGCATACACAGATAATTGATTCTAGCAAATTTACTTGTGTGGTTTGAGTTTCTATTTCAAGTGTCAAGATAACACTTGGTGGTGCTATTTAATGATCATCTTCTACCATTTGGTTATGATCTTGGTTGTATGATCATCACTTTGACAGTCTAAGCTATATCATTCTATTATTGGAGTGTCAGTTTCTTTTGGGGAGGGGAGGTTAAGGGGCTTCATCTTTTATTACTGATTATAGATGTAAATCCACCTTATTAATCCATAAAGGAAAATATAGTAAAACAAAAAATTTGGAAGAGAATTTCCATTAACACTTGAAGTGGGGGATCATATTCTTCTAACATGTGTATACAAAGCCCCACCCTACTTTTTTGGCCATATTATGATACTTTGATGAAATGGACATGAACTTATTTTCTTTGTCATCATCTACTTAAATAAGAATTGTTGTTGGAGTGCAGATAAGGTATAGCCTTAGAGGAAACTAGAAAAATATATAAATCTCATGGATTACTCCTCCCATTACAAATTGATATTATGATGAAACCTTATTTACAATTATAAGATCTTGTTTTCTTCCTTATTGGACTTAGATTATAGCCATATCCTATGCAAGTTTAAAATATCCTTAAAAAAATGAATGAAAGTGGTTTAATAGTTTAGTGAAAATGAGAAGTTGACTTATATACATTTTTTTATAAGTAAATAAGATTAAATTAAAAAAGGGCATTGCTAAAAGCATAAGAAGGGTATACCATAGTTCACTAATCACTTGCTAATCAATATCCTTATAGTTCACTAATCACTTGCTAAGCAATATCCTTGTAGTACAAAACACCATAATGAACCCGCTGCAATAAAACATCTATTGGCTTTAGGGCATAAAGACGCCCCTATCTAGTAAAAGTAAACATTGTCACAACTATATAGGAATTTTCTTTTCCTACTCTTTCAAGCTCAATAAATGTTTCACCTCATCTATTAAATTTAGTCCCACACTATTCGGAGCCACTATATCAATAGTAACACAACTCATTATGTAAGGGTAGATAAACGTAACCGTATCACCCATATGCTATAATCATATTCCTATCTCTAAACCGACTGCACCAACACTCCTCACTAAATACCAGCACCATAACAAACAAACAAAAATATTAGAGATATGTCAAGTAGTTGAATCACATCTTCGAGCTCCCATAACAATATTAAATCAAGGCCTATGTTGCTTAAATATCTCGGCTAAAATTTTCAAAGAACCCATGCCATCTATGGGAGCATATCAACATCCATTGTCATATATCAACATCTATCCTATGTCAATTGAGGCCTCTTGGATCATAGCCTTCCATTATCTTACATAAGCCTAGGAACCAAACCATCTGCGGGAAAAACCAACCTCAAGTACCACACTATTGAGCTTCCTTATAGTTGCGAAGATCTAAACCATAACTAATGTCCTCCTGTAAAAATCTATCACACAAAAAATAAATATCTAACAATTAATACGCATCATAATTATAAAGTAGGTTCCTTAATCCCCCTCTATACACTCCTATAACCATGCAATAAAAAGTTGGAACCTATTGAGTCCCTATTTTGCTAAAGTATCAACAACATTATTCACCTACTAGCTTTCAAAAGCAATTCAAAAAGGCCACAGAGAACATATATTACCGATTTAGTAAATTTGGAAAGTAATATTCCACGGTTCCTCTACTAGTTGTTGCACCATCTAAATGCATTCATTGAGTCTGATTCTATTTTAACTTTTAAATATCTCATCCACAACTTTATTTTGTGAAAGTTTCATGCATCATGTATTGCATAAACTTCAACTTTGTTTATCTCCATGAGCATGATAGGTATTTAAAAGATACAAAGCCTATTTTATTACAAACTTGCACCTATAGAAGCTAAATCATTTAACTTGATTGAAAGGTATAAATAAGATCAAACATTCAAA
The DNA here is from genome assembly GCA_030549775.1 of Tamarix chinensis. NCBI lineage: Eukaryota > Viridiplantae > Streptophyta > Magnoliopsida > Caryophyllales > Tamaricaceae > Tamarix > Tamarix chinensis. The sequence goes on along the minus strand of CM060173.1, from coordinate 68,886,985 downwards.
ATATACCATGAATAAAAAAATATTCCTCATCCATTCCACAAAATACCATTATTTCATCTGTAAATTGTAAGTGACAGTAGTTTCTTTGCTCCTACACATAGCCTTTGTCTAACCTTTATGCATGCCTTTCTCTGTCAACTGGTTATGAATCTTCATGGCTAATAATAATATAGGGAAGAAATAGGAGAGAGGGATCACCATGTCTTAGCTTCTTTTTCTTTATAAAGGCATAATTGGTACCCCACTTGAGTGAGAGTGAGGGAGAGAGAGAGAAAGGATATACCAGGTGTATCAATACATTCTTTTATCCATGATTGCAACAAAAACCAAATCCCACCATTGCTAAGACTTGATCCATTAAGTCCCAAATCATGATATGGTATACTTTTTTGGAATGTCAAGCTTGAATATGACTTCCTTCTCTTATATTTCCTTGGCCATATTATTAATGAACATATGTTTTTAGTTATTTTATACTCTTTTAATTAAATTTTTTTAGTGTCTGTTTGGATAATATATGAGATTATTTATTTTATTTATAATTATGTACTTAAATGAGGATAATGTCATATATTTAATGTTTCAAGGTAACATAGAGAATATGTAGTGGTTTTGACAACATGCAGTATTTTCATTATAACATTCACGTATAAATTTAGATTTAAGTGATTCAAATTCTTATCTGAATATGGAATTGATATTTAAAAATTCTTTTTCTATTTATTTTTCTAAACCTCATTATATCATAATCACAATATATATTAAAGGAACAACTAAAAACATGTCTTAAGCTAAAGAGCTAGTAAGAATGCTACCATAACTTTTTTTCTTTAAGAATGATATCATAACCTTTTTTCTTTCTTTTTATGAGTTAGTTTATTTTCCACTCGTTCTTTGTTATGTACTTACAAGTGAGAAGCTACAACCAACAAATCACATGCACCAAACAAGGGAAAAAGATAGAGGGGGAGGGGAAGCAGCAAGTTACACACATGCATGAAATAAAGAAAGGAAAAAATAAAAATGAGAAAAGATATAAGAAACATAATGAGGAAGCCTTGGCCAACCATTGCATCGAAGATTGGGTATTCATCCAATGAAAACAAAGAGACCAAAGAAATCTACAAACAGACACACAACATGAAGATTGAATAAACAAGAAATTAACGAAAAGATAAAAGATGAGATATTGACTTGTTGATCGAGATGTTTTTTTTCAATCTTCTGTTACTTGTAGCCTTTATATATAAACATCACATGTTCACCCACTCAATAAACAACATATAGAGAACATCATACAATAGAAGATTGACACAAAACGCTTAAATAGGAAGGCACATCTTATTTTATTTTTTATAAATCTAAAGTCCTACAATTTTACATTTTAAATTTTTGAGATTTAATCTTTTATGTGTAATTCAAATTTTTTTATTTAGTTTAATTATGTTTATTCTAGTTAATAACATGTTTCAATTTTTATTTATAAGGATATAGTAAAATCTTATTCTTTATATCATTTAATCAATTGATTGTGTGATCTATGCATTTTAAGATATTATGTTTAAATGTTTTTGATTAGTAAACAAATCATCTTAATAAGTGTTCAATAGGTTGAGTTAAAAATAAGAGATAATTTTCCTCTATATATTGAATAATATTATTAGAAAATGAATGTGTTATGTGAGTTATGCATTATTTCTACAACAATAGGAAGGATAATTAATTAATTATTCAACTATCATCTTTTATTTAAATATTTTATCTAGAGATAGTGAGATTGATAATTCTTGATAAAATTATATAGCTTGAGAGAGTGTAGTTGTTAAATAGTTCCATTAACACATAGTTGATAATAAAAAAAGTTAAGTAATTAGTTAGTTAAATTTTATAATTGGATAGTGGTGAATTCAGACTCTTTGCTAGCATTTTCGAATTAAATTAATAATCATTAGATTTTGTTTATTTTTATATTAAATTTTTATTAAATTATTAGTTTACAACATTAAGTATTTTATTTTATTTTTAAGTGTTTTGATATCCTTGGTTTGATTGAAGTGACTAGGGTATCTAAGTTATATTTTAGTCTCTTTGGGATGATAATCTACTTCTCATAGTGTTCTCATAGGGTATAATTGCCAGTAGATATATTTGACTGACATCACTTACTATCTCATTTGCTACAAGGGTCTTATTTAAAATTTATTTACCTATCAAGACCTTTCATCACAACCATATATATTTCTACTAATATTTTAGAGATCACCTTATAAATATGCCTAACCATACTTACACATCTAACCTACTTGAGGTTACATGCATCCTTCACTTTTGGAACAAAATTTTCTCTTTTAATGTTAATGGCATGGCTACACTTGTCATGTTTAAGGAATTTAAAGACAACCTCGATAAATTCCTCCCCTATGAACTACCACCTTTTTTTTCATGATTCACAAGTGAAATATGTTATAAACTAGGACTTCCATGGATTTGTAAGTCTAAAGTGTTGCCTTCACGATCACAACAGTAGGGAGGAGTTCCAATTGAGTGTTCTAATCCTTAATTAAAATTACTAGAGAATATTGTAATGAAAAGAAGAGGAGCATCACCAAACACTTTCTTAAAAGAATGCATTACCACTTCATTGATATCCTTTATCATATCAAGCATAACCATTTTTTTCTGTTTCATGAAAGGATTTAACATGAAACAAGTTGTGCCCATCACTACTCTACCTTCAAACCACTCCTATAATGAATTTTATAGATATTATTTTCTTACCTTTCGAACATCATCGATCAACTTGTTCTCTTATCCTTATCTCTCAGTCCAAAATTTGAATATTGTAATAGATTAGTAATTTTATACTCGTTGTGATGCAGGGAAAAAAATGATTATCCTATAATCGTTAAAGCAAGTGCATCATTAACTAAAGAAATTATGATTTCAAGAACACACTACAAAATATGCATTCAAAAGGGCACCTTTTCTTATGATCAAAGAGGGAAATAAGGATATTACCTTAGAAAACATGACCTAACAAAGAAATTAATATTTTCCTCATTTGATGAGAATAATTGAGGTATTAAAAAAATACATTCTTAATTTGATCAAAGAGGAAAATATTAAATTTTTTTTACATTCAACCATAGTGAAAATATCACTCTAATTACCTTTACCCCCATTTTATACAATAGTATACTAAAAAAGGTAAATATATCATACTATTTTAGATCTAAACGAGAAGACTATACCTATTAACATTCTTTCTTATGCTGGAAGATTTTTGTTGATGACTTCTAGTTGAACGACAAACACAATTAATGTTATCTTGGTCCTTGGTTCTTCACTACTTCTTTTAATATTAATTTTTTTCTTTGTTAATGTTAATGGTAGTTTCTTCTTAACAATTTATATAATGACTTATTTGCTCTGATAGCTCCTTGATAGTATGTTTGTTTCGATGAATTTGGAATTTTCTTCCATAATTTTTGATTGGCCAATTAATTTTTATTTTTTATGAAGAATAAAGTGATTTTTTATGAGATAGATTAGATTTATCTGTAAATTGGATTTCTATTACTTTCTATCGCTTGTGTTGGTTGTACCATTCATCTTACCTCCATATCCACATAGTGTGCAATCTATGAATTGCTAGTGAGTTTTAACATTGGTGCACAAAATGCACTATATTGATGGGATTGTATGGTAAACCCTATCCAATTATATAATATTACTTTTATATAGAATATCTATAACAAACATTAAAAATGAAGCTGAAACACCTTTATACTATGGAGAAATTAAAAGCAACTCGCTATCATTTCATGATGACATTGATTAATAAACAAGTGAAATCAAACAATCAATCAAAACATTAGATGAATTTTGCTATATTTTAGATATTGAAAGGCCGACTATTCCATTCATGTATTATCTCATATATATCTTCATAAAGCCTCAAAATCTCTTTTCTAGTGCCCAAGTTTCTCACTTATAGTAATCTCTTAAACAATTTCTCTCTACATGCTGACTTATTTTTTTAAAACTATATCTTCATTACCTCACCAAATCCTCTTCTTATTACTGTGATTTCAAATAGTGATTCTAATTAATGTGTGTGGGAGGTATAATTCTCAATTATGTGGGATTAAGGCTCGAATTGAGTTTAGATATTATGAGAAAGGCTTGTTAATAGTGAATTAAAACATTAAAGCTTCAAATGTGATGGAATAAGGATGAGAGTGGTTTGAATATGGTAGAAGAGTGATGATGATGATTCGGTGATGATAGTTTAACAATGATGATGGTTCGAATGGTGTGAACTAATTAGCTTATGAATTTGATGATGCTATGATGATGATTGGTTTTGAAATTTAGGGTTTGGATTATGGTTAGAGTCGTGGTTTAGGGTTAGGGTTCAAAAAGAATGAATAAGGTGGCGTTTGGTTGGTATGGAAAATTAGGGTTTTGAATGGAAGGGTTAGGGCTTCGGTTTTATATACCAAATTAGGGCTTTGATTAACCACAAATTAGAGAAATATTTTGGTGGCAATTATGGCAGGAAAATATGGATTAAGAATTGTAAAAAAGATATGGATTAATCTCTAATTTACACAGACGAAGAGATTAACACTTTCAAGCCAAACCATTCAGACATATTTGATTTGCTTGAGCTTGAACTCACAAAGAATTCATTCAATATTAATCTTCAACTTCAATTCTTCATAATCATCATACAAGCCATATTCTCTAAATTTATGAATAATATAACCTTTTTACCACTAGCCAAAGCATACTCCAAAATATTCCAAGCTAAAAGATATTATGCTAACTTTATGCAACTTTATACTAACTTTATTCTCTTACTCTATTACTTAATTAATAAATTAGCTAAATGAATTAATAATGCTTTAAAATCCTTCCAACATACTCCTCATGAACGTGGTTACTCCCTCCTTGCATGCCATGCACATTCACGCAGACATTTAATTGCTTGTTTGTTATATTTCGAGCAACATAACCATCCGTTGGTCTTTAAATTTACAAGAGACACTTTTCAAATGAAGAATAATTGGTTCCATAATTATGAAATCCAATTCTTGAGTGTTTTCTCCTGCATCATTCTCCCATTGTTGATTTTAATCTACCCTCAAATTTGCATTATCATAATAAGGGCTAATATCTCCAACGTTAAATGTCCTTGATACCCCGCCAAATGAATCTGGCAAATCGAGCTCATAAGCACTCTCTCCAAACTTTTGAAGTACTTTGAAAGGACCATATGCCCTTGGAATGAGCTTGTGTTTATTTAAATTAGGAAATATCTCCTTCCTCAAGTGTAACCATATCAAATCTTCTGGTTGAAAAACATGTTGGCTTCTATGCTTGTTTACTCTTATCTTGTACATTTCATTTTCCTTCTCAATATTGTGCTTGATTTGTTGATGCATTTTTTTAAAAATAACTCCACTCTCTCTTGTGCATCATAACTCTTCACTTTACCCTTCTTCCATGGCACCATATCAATCGACACATATGGATTAGTACCATATACTATCTCGAACGGACTAGAGCTTGTTGTAATAGAAGGACTTCGATTATAAGCAAACTCCGCATATGATAACTTGACATCCCAATCCTTAGCACTCTTACTCACCAATCCCCTTAGTAAAGTACCCAATTTCTATAAGTAACTTCAGTTTGTCCATCCATTTGAGGATGATGTGACGTGCTAAATAGAAGCTTCATTCCTAGCATATGCCATAAAGTCTTCCAAAAATAGCTTAGGAGCTTCACATCTCTATCTAAAATAATACTTCTCAAAATTCCATGAAACCTCACGATCTCCTTGAAGTATAAATCTGAAACACATATAGCATCACAGGTCTTGTGACACGAAATAAAATGAGCCATTTTTTAAAATCAATCCACTACAACTATAATATAATCCTTATCTCGTGTGTATTAGGTAATCCCAAAATAAAATCTATACTAACACCTTCCCATGGTTGAGCAGGCATAGGTAAAGGTACATATAACCCTTTATGAAAGAAACTCTTACTCCTTTGACATGTAGCACACGTAGCAACCATGGTTTGTACTCCTTTTTGCTTTCTCGGCCAATAGAAATGTTCTTACAACAACTCTAAAGTCTTGTGAACTCTAAAGTGTCCTGCAATTCCTCCTTCATGCACCTCTTTAATTAGCAAGTCTCAAACTAAAGTCTTTAATACACATAATTTGTTTTGCTTGAATAAGAGCCCATCTTGAATAAAATAAGCTCCAGAACTCCCTTATTTCTTGAACTCTTCAAAGATCATAGCAAAATCATCATCCATCACATATTGACTCTTCAACATCTTGAACCCCAAAAGCTTTACATCTATTATGGCAAGTACCATGATCCTCCTTAATAATGTATCTACCACAATATTTTCTTTTCCATCCATATATCTTGTAGAGAGCACAAATGTCTACAAGAAGCTTATCAACTTAGCATGTCTCAGATTCACCTTCTTCAGACTATGCAAATACTTTAAACTCTCATGATCCAAATGAAGTACAAAAGGCTTGGGTCTCAAGTAATGAGTCAATGTCTCCAAGCAATGCACTATAGCATAGAAATCTTTATTGTAGGTTGAATAGTTGAGTCTTGAGCCATTTAGCTTCTCAATAAAGAAAGCAATTGGCTTCCTTTCTTGTGAAAGCACACCCCCAATGCCTACACCACTTGCATCACATGTTACTTCAAATAATTTATCAAAAAAAGGTGAATATAATACCTATGCATTTGAGTGCTTTGTCTTCAAATCTTCAAAATCCCTTGTTGCTTGATCATTCCAATGGAACTCTCCTTTCTTCATCATATGTGTAATAGGTGTTGCATGATAAGTTCATATTTTGACACATTTTATACCCTTATAATCTTAGTTTTTGGTAGTTAATTTAACTAATATAGGGGAATCATTATTGTTTTATGTTTAAGTGGTAAAAATTACATAAATGTTATTATTTAAGCTAAAATGATATAAATTAAATAAATTTAGAATAAAATATTATTTATTAATATTTATTTAATTTTATTTTTCAGGTTTTATTTTTAAATAAAAGAAAATTAAAAAAAGAAATTGGACCTTTGGACCAACTGCCGAAGGCCCAAAGGGCTTGAACAAAAAGAAAGCCAAATGAAGTTGAACAAGACCTCAAATGACGGTAGAAGAAAAAGTCAGTAGGGCTGACGTGGCGTGGGAGACACACACATTAAAAAGGAAGGGAGACGTGAGTAGAGAGAATGAGCATCATTAATTAGAGACGCAGGATGTGCGGCAAAGCCTCAAAGGACAAAGCCATAGAAGGAAGGGAAAGTGCGGCTGGATGCATCATGCGAAGAAGAGTCGTCAGGGAACGAATGAAGGCAGGGCGCATGGATCGAAGCCTCGACGCACAGAAGGCAACGGACGGAATCAGTGCCCATGTCAACTGAGAAAGAAAAAGAAAATTGTTGCACGAAAATTCAAGGCAACGACAAGAAAAAATAGGGAAGAAATTTACCGGGAAGAATTTATTTCAGATAAAATTAATTTTTATTTGAATAAATTCTTGATATTTTATCGATAATTAATTTTGGTTATTTCTTTCTCTATTTTTAATTTATATTTTAGATATATATTTCTATGTAATTAATTCTATAATTATGGTTGGCTAAATATTTGTTGTTAGGAATTAAATTGAAACCCTAGCTTAGGATTTGAGATATAATTTTATTTTCTTTGTTTTATGAGATTTTTTCTTGACTCTATGTTAATTTCTATCGTTTTTATATATAATTCTGTCAAGTATAATTTATTTGGTCCATGCCTTGTTCTGGTTTACTCATAAGTGACAGTATGTAGGATTATTTGCCTGCTAGGTGGCCATCTAAATATACTATAATTTATATGTATAAATTGCAGCTAGGTTAGATAATAATTCACCTAATACTTTTGTGATTCTAATCGAAGTAGTAAAACGTTTTGATATGTGTGGGTCAAGGAAAGGAAATATAGCTAGACATACGTTGTGTACTAGTTTGGGTACTTAGATTGACAGCTTTCCAATTACACTTAATGCATTAAATCTAGTTAAATATAAGAGCCCTTGTTGCTGCTATATTGCTAGTATTTAATAGGGTTTGGTGTACAACTTGGTCGATCTCATTCTCCCGATTAAATATTGACTTAGAAATTAATATTATATTTCGACCTAATCTAGTGGTGGATTTTGATTTCCCTAGCATCTTTATCATATCTGCGAGTTTCCTATTATTTCTATTGTTATTAGTTTACTTTATTTTATTTACTCCTTTTATTTTTATTTTTATAAACCCCCATTAGTATTTTTCTTATTTATTTATTTTTTGTGTTATTCAGGAATTTTATTTTCATTTATTTTTAAGCTGGTTAAAATAGATGTGAGCCCTCTCAATCCCCGACCTAGAACGATACCCTTATTTACTAGTGCTTCAATTGACAACAACAGGGTTTAAATTGTGTGTTGGCTACAACCACACCACTGTAATGGAAGAGAATTCTTTGATGAACCTCCTATAGAATAAGGCCAACCCATGGAAACTTTGAACTTCGTGGACATTAGTAAGAATATTGCACGATTTTATAGCCTCCACCTTTAACAGATCAACTCGAATACCATCGCCACTCACAATATAACCTAGAAAGATCACGCTTTCCATCATGAAATCACACTTCTCCATCTTGACATAGAGCTTCACTTCTCTAAGCTTATCAAATATCCTCTTCATGTGTTGTATGTGCTTGAACTCGCTCTTACTATATACCAGGATATCATCGAGGTAAACAACAACAAAGATCCCATGAAATGGTCTAAGTACCTCCGTCATCAACCTCATAAAATAACTTGGTGCATTACATAGCCCAAATGGCATCATCAACCACTCATACAACCCGTACTTAGTCTTGAAAGCTATCTTCCACTCTTCCCCTTCCCTTATCCTCATTTGATGATAACCACTCCTAAGATCAATATTTGAGAACACCATTGCGCCATGCAACTCATCTAACATGTCATCCAATCTTGGGATCAAAAATATTTACTTGATTATGATGTTTTTGATTGCTTAGAATCAATACGAATACTCCATGTACCATCCTTCTTAGGCACCAACAAAGATAGAATTCCACATAAGCTTAAACTCTCCCAAATATAACCTCGGTCTAACAACTCTTGCACTTATTTCTGTAGCTCCTTAGCCTCCTCTAGATTGCATCTATAAGCTAGCTTGTTCTGTAATGTAACTCCTAGCATAAGATCAATAGCATGATCAATACATCTCAATAGAGGTAGCCCACTTGGTAACTCTTTTGGAAACACATTGGCATACTCTTTAAATACTTGTTGCAATTTTGGATCCATATTAACATTCTCCCCTCGTTGAACCTCTTTTACCACCAAGGCATAGCATATCTTCTTGTCTCTGATGGCTTTATTCATCTTACACTCCTTAAGGATCAACAAATCCATATTACTCTTCTTTTTTCCTTTCCTACACTCAAATTCTACCTTCTTTGTTTCTTCCTTTTCACTCCTCAAAAATGAATCCTCCCCATCTAGATTAGGTTTGAGCCTAAACTTCTTTGGACCCTTACATACTATATACTCATTAAGGACCCCATCATGCACAACCTTCATATCAAATTGCCATGACATCCCCAAAAAAATTTTACAAGCATCCATAGGCAAAAAATCTCATAAAACATCATCAAAATAATTTGCAATCTTAAAAGAGAATTTTTTTGTTACCCTTACGCCTTTGTCTTTGTTGAGTCAATGGAGTGAATATGGTCTTGGATGAACCTTGGTATCCAAACTGAGCTTTTTCACTATCTTCTCACTGGTAACATTAGTGCATGAGCCACTATCAATGATGAATTCACAGACTTTATCACCAATTTTGCAGATGGCCTTGAAAATTTTCACCTGTTGAGTAAGTAAAGGTTGTTGTTGTACCTAGAGCACCCTTGGCAACATGTAGCAATCCACTTGGCCTTCTTCCAAAGCATCCTCTGGGCTATCACTTTCTTCTTCTAGGTCTTCATCATGTTCTTCATTCTCTTCACAAGCCTCCATATTTTCTATCTCCTTCAAAGTCAATGCCCTTTGGTTTGGACAATCCCGAGTAAAGTGGCCATATCCTCTACATTTGAAGCACTGCTTGTTCACCTTATCAAGCACTTGATCCTCGCCATTTTCTTCACGAGTGAACCTTCTAACATTATCTTGGTTTACAGATTGAGAAATTGGTGGCTTCGATACACCCTTGAAATTCAAACCATATGGAGCATTGGCTGACTTTCTTGGTGGCTTTGTCCTTTTCAACTATTTCTCAAACTTGATGGCTAACTTGGCTAGGTCTTCAAACATTTCATAAGGGTACACCTCTAACTTCTCCCAAAGATTCATATTTAAACCCCCGATGAATCATGCACACCTTTGTTCTTCTCATTCTTAGACATCACATATTAGACCTAACCTTTCAAACACATGAATGTATTCTTCAAATCCAAGTAACCCTTTCCTTAATATAGTCATTTTATAAAATTTTCTTACTCATATTCCCGAGGCACAAATTTATTCTTCAAATATTTCTTTAATTTTTTCTATGATTGAATCTTCAATTTTCCTTCTCTCTCCCATCTCCTTTTTATATAATAATACCACACTCTAATAAATTTTTTAAGCTTTAATATCACTATTTAGCTCCATTTCTCGTCATCAATTTCCTTATACTCAAAATTTGACTCAACAACTTGCAACCATTCACAAAAGGATTCTGGGTTGAGATTACCTTCAAAGTCAGGAAGATCAAAGCAGATTTTCTTTTCTTCTTCATCATAAGTTTTTCTTGAGGTGTCACGTAGCCTTACCTAATTCCCTATGCTCTCTTCTTCTTCTTCTTCCGCTTAGATTTGTGCCCTTCTCACATGGTCTTTCTCTACTTGTTCCTTTCAGTATTGTGGCTGCATATGAGAATCGTGGGCTTGGGAAGCTTCTATTTTCCCCATATGTCATTTAACCTCCTTGATTTAATCCATCAATGTCTTGAGAATATCCCTCAAGACCTGTCATTGGTTCTCCATCCTTTCTCTTTACCAAATAATTTTGGTACTCCTAAACACGCCCTTAAGTGCTTAGCCCTTTTGTATTTTCTTGATAATTTCTTAGAGATTCTTGAAGATGGGATATTTTCTTGATGAATCTTGAAGAATCTTAAAAGAAATATTGAATATTGATTGCAATACCTCCAACCTAAGGATTTGATACCAAAATTGATGTGTGTGGGAGGATGAAATTCTCAAATTGGTGAGAATATGGCTCTCGGTTGTGTTGGTAATAATTAGAATAAGGCTTGAAAATGATAGATAGATGATAAGAACATTCAAATAGGGTAAGTTAAAGATGAATACATTTCAAACCAAAGTGATGATGATTCTATGATGATGGTTACCTTATGGTGATGATTCAAATGTGTTGTGATAAATAAGATATTTGTTCGACAATCGTGTGGTTCAAATATTAGGGGTTGGATGGAGGATGATGTTGTGGTTTAGGTTTAGGCTTAGGGTTTATCTTTGAATGGAAGGGTTAAGGTTTTGTTTGGTTTGGATGAAGGGTTTTGAATGGGGGTTTAAGGTTTCAAATGTGGAAACTGAATTAGGGCTTCAATTATGCTTGATTTTAGAAGAGGTTTCGATGATAATTATGGTAGGAAAAATATGGCTTATGATGATTAAAAAAGATATTAATTAATCTCTAATTCACACAGATAAAGAGATTAAGATTTTAAAGATTAATCATTTACACAGATTTGATTAATTTGAATTGAACTCACAAAAAATTCAACTTACATTCAACTTCAATTTGCTCTCATCAATTCTTTGTCCATAATCGTGACCTTCATGGCTCTATATAGCCATTATACCACTTAGCTAAAAAGCATAATTCAAAATATTCTAAGCTAAAAGATATTATGCTACTGTATGCTCTATCTAATATCCAACCCTACTACTTAATTAATTAATTAGTTAAGCTAATAATATCTCATGACCATGCTGCAAATAAACTCCCCATGTACGTAGCCATGCATGCCATGCTCATGCATGTAAACACTTAGTAGCTTATTTGGTACATTTCTAGCAACGTAACCACCCTACAAATTTATGGGAGATACTTTCCAAAAAAAGAATAATTAGTTCCATAATTACAAAATCCAATTATTGGGTGTTTTTCCTTGCATCAATAACATGCATATTGATACAATTAAGCTCATTAAATAATAAACCAAGTCAACTTAGATCGTATGTTTTTAGAAAATAAAATTACTTTATTTACTCACCTAACTTTTAAAAAAATCCTTCTAGTAGATATCATGCTAATTAGTGCAAAACCAATATAGGATAAATGCATATGATATTATTATAAAATATTTTAGGTAAATCTATTTTCCATTAGTTAAAACGTTTTTTGATTATTCAGTCTTCACGTGTTACTGTAAGAAACTTAATGTAAAACTTAAGCTGAGTAAAACTCTTTCACAACCACATTTAGCTTATGGTGCATAAGTTAATTAAATAAGAAACTTATTGTTTTTCATAAAGGTATTTAGCTTAGATAATCTTTCAAGCTTTAGGATCATCATATTTCAAATATTTCTTCTTCTATTTCCTAAATTGTTCCATCAAATTATGTCCTTCCAACATTTTAGACCTGTAATACATCATCGCATAGAATAGAAAGGAAATCTTTTTTTTTTATCATTGAATCCATGAACTCATTAATTATCTTTAGGGAATGTTTAGCCTTGGACATAATCTTAAGGGATATCAAATCCCAAGTATGTTCTTAGAGGAATACTCAACCATCCTACCACACCATGTATGGTGACACAACTACAAAAATATCTTTCCCATATATGTATACACCCTCAATATTGTGAAGATAGAGTAAAGAATATACTCAACTAGTGTAGTGGCACCTTCAATATTTAGAGGACTAGAAACTTGGTCAAAGACCCTTGGGTTTTAAATGCTCACCCTGAACGTTGCTTAGAGGATGAGGTTACTTATTACATCAACTCCCAATATTTTTGAGTGTTTTGTATGATTACACACAATGACACAATGTAAAAAACCATTTTTCATGCCTAAAAATATCACAAAGGCATGGTCACATAACACATAGAACATAAGGCATAATGTTTTCACAACTTTTCATGTAATGAATTAGTTAAGATCTTAAGGTTGTAACACCCCAAAATTTACACATTTTTTTTTTCAAAAACATAATACTTATAAATAAACTGTAAATTTTGGAGATGTTACCGCCACACTTAGTATTAGACCAGTTTATCACAACTGTTCCGATACCAAGTGCTAAAGCTCAGAAAGTAATTTACATAACACATTCATATACTGAATTAGTAATAATTAAAATCAGAGTACGCATAATTATATAAATTCAAAGTACTAAATAATGTCTTTCTAAGTAATAACAAACAACGTAAATAAATTGTTTCAACGATACAATAATTTAAAATGACACAATTTAAGATATTAAAAAGGAAAGACAGCCACATCCTTCTCTCGACCCGGTCTGTTTAGTCATCACTCCTTTCCCCTGATGTCCCATGGATATCAATAGCATCAAAGTAGGTATCTCCTACCTGCACTAAATTAGGCGGGCCCCCTACTCGTGAGAATGAGCAACACCCATGAAACAGGTGGTCAGTACGCTTCGTACTGAGTAAGGTAACCGAATACTAAGGCCGACACATAACACATTAATCAATGTAAGATAACATTCCACATGCTTATCACAATCCATACATACAATACATAGGAACATGAAGTAAATCATTTGAAATCAATGAATCCATACATAAGGCCCAAGAGTTCAATTACTTACTTAATCTTTCCTTTATCAAAAGTAGATACACACATGTTCTTTATTAGGTCTATACGAGTACGGGAACCCCACTATTCTCGCCGGTGGATCGGTTTTCAGGGCACTTCGGCTCTTGGCCACTATTATAGCTGGTGGATCACTCACACTAGGGTACATGCCCTACCACTATTATATGCCGGTGGATCGGTCTGGCCCCCTTCTCGTACAGTGTTCCACTGTAAGTAATTAATATCTTCTCATATCTTATCAACATATATGGTTTGGTTTGTTGAGCTCGGGATCCCCCACTATTATAGCCGGTGGATCGGTCACTAGGGTAAAATACCCTACCACTATTAAGCCGGTGGATCGGTCTCCAGGCTACCGCAGTACTTGGCCACTATTATGCCGGTGGATCGGTTAGGGCCCGTCTCAACATCTTCCACTTTACGTGTTTAATAATTTATGTATCTTATTCAGAATATTCATTTCAAGACAGGAAAATCCAGTAACATATACCAATACTACAATAACCCTAATTACCATGAAACCCGAACCCTACATAGTCCATCTTCCCATGCATACCCTAGCTCCCATACAAACCCTAACTCCATGTAAGCCCTATCTCCACGTAAATCGTAACTCCATGCAAACCCTAATTCGTACCCAAACCTTAACTCGATGTATACAACACTCCCATGCAAACCCTCATTCATATGAAAACCCTAGTTCATATCATCTTGGCAAAACCCCAACACCGCGTAAACCATACTCCCATGCAAACCCTAATGCAACTGCAAACCCTAGTTCCACGTAGACATACTTCCATACAACCCTAATCCACATACAAACCCTAACTCCACGTACCATACCCTCATGAGTCCCAATTCATATGCAAACCCTAACTCCACTTAGACATGCTTCCATAAAGGTCCCAACCTCAGGTTAACTTATGCAAACCCTAACATCATACCAATTCATGCAACCCAACCCCATGTCATTTCATGCAACCCTAACATCATGCCATTTCATGCAAACCCTAACATCATACCATTTCATGCAAACCCCAACTCCTTGCCATCACATGCAAACCCTAACTCCCTATCATTCCATGCAAACCCTAGCACCACACCATTTTATACAAAACCCTAACACATGTCTCAAGTCATATCATACATTAATGACATAAACATATGCATAATTCTCATGCCACAGTATATTCACAACAACATACTTCCATTCCACAATCATGCCACATGCGCAATAATTAATAATAACAAACATAAATTATATGGCATATCAAACACATAGTGCATGCAAACACATAAATGGCCTTAGTAGACCCTTACCTAAAAAGTCACCGGTCTTGGTGCACGCTCCTATTCCACTTGGGTAATTTGATTTGGTTCGCCTATTATATCAAAACATACTATGATTAGACCCTCTTATATAATTCTAAATTATTTCGAGGTTTGGTTTTAGGATGACATTTTACTATTAAATAATTAACTATAGAAACTAATATAATTATTTCACTTATTTTCTTTTGAAAAGGTGATAAACTAAGGGTTTCTACCCTTCTCTCAAAATAGATTTAATAATATCATAACTATGATGATGATAATAATAACAATAATAAGAATGATAGTAATAAAAATAATTAGTAATATAAATAAAGTATAATAATATTAATGATACTTTTTATAGATATAATATTAGATATTAATGATATCAAAATTCTTAAAATTAAAAGTTGGGTTTCTAACCATCCCACAATGATAAACATAATACTATTCAGAATTGTGATAATAAAATTAATAATGTATATATACTTATATTATATTTTAATAAAGGTGATAATGATAATATAATTAAATTAATGTTGAAAAATGTTAATAATGTTAATAAAATTAATAAATGCGAAGCCTAATTAAAATTTAAGGCCTCCGTTCTTCCAGTAATAATCACAGTATCAACCAAATAATTATACTAATAATAATATTATTATTAATATTATTAATAATAACATCAATTATGTAAAAATCCAAGTAAATAGGTAAAGGCCGATATAATTACTGTATCTTACTCAATAATACCCCCAGACCTGTAACCAAAATTTAAAAATTAGAATACAGTCAATATTACTACTACTAATAATAATAATTAAAGTTGAATTAATACTAAAATTTTGGCTAAAATTAGAATAATTATAAATAATTCGAAACTAAGTATTTAAAATGTCTATAGCATCACCTTGAGTTGGAGGATGTAGGTGGAACCGGCGGTGGTTCCCGGAGGTGGCCGAAAAATGGGTCTAAGGGGGTTAAAATTTAGGAAAATAGGTGATGGAGAGGAAGAAAATTAAAATAATTATATGGGGCCGTATAGGATAATTATTAGGAGTTAATAGTTGGTTTAAGAGTGTTAGAAGTGGCAGATGTGGTGGTGGACGGTGGTTCACTGTCTCGGGGTCAAGATTCTTGTCGAATCAACTAGTCAGCTTTGGATGATTATAGAAACTTGCACACGATGAATCGAAGGATGATGTTAGTTTAGTTAATTAGATAGTATTGCAGGGAAGAGATTGGTAGCAAGAGGAGGTGTTGAAGTTGGTCGGAGGAGGATAAAATGGCGTCTGATGGGGCGGTGGCGCACAGGCACAACTTAGGGTTTCAGGGAAAATAAAATCCCGAAATCATGCAAATGAGGGTTTTTTTATAGTCGGGGAGATTATATTTGAATTAGGGAAATTACCAAGTGTTTAAATTAGGGGGGAAATGGTTTAATTCAAGCCGAAGGTCGGGCAACAAAAACTTGAATTTTTGCCGACCTTCACGAGGCAACAGTGCACAAACGAGCGGGAGAGAGGGGCAGTTGATGGTTTCAAATGAACGTGCAGACTGAGAGGACAAAAACAAGCAGGAGAAGAGCCGGGCACGCCACGTGTGGCCAGCGGCGCCATTTTCGGGGGAGAGAAGGAAGGTGGGTGGTTATGGCGTCGGGTGGAGGAGGAAGAAGAAGATGGGGGGCTAGCCGGCTGGTTCGCGGGGGAGAAAAGAAGGAAAAAGGGAGGGAGACTGGGCGGTTCGGTGCAAGGTAAAACGTTTAAATGAAACAACGCGTTTTGGAGAAAATAAGGCTGAAGCACGACGTTTTGAGTTAGATGGTAACGATTATAAAATTTAAAGTGAAACGCAGCGTTTAGTTGGAAAAAACGAACTAAAATGCAGCGTTGGGAGGGACGAGGCAGGCGGTGACGACGCGCGGGCTGGGCCGCGCTGAAGGAAAAGGAAGGAAAAAGAAATTGGGCCGGCGCAACAGGCCCAATTCGGGGAAGAAAAAGAAAAGAAGAAGGAAAAGAAAGAAAAGGAAAGAAAAAGGAAGAAAGAAAAAGGGAAAAGGAAAAAAAAGGAAAGGAGAAATAATTAGGTTAGGTCCAAATAAATAGATCTGACTATTTAGGATATTTAAATAAAATAATTTTTGAATCCCTTTTTTTAGGCTAAAATAGGCTTTTTAAAGGATTTTTTCCAAAATTTCCATTTTAAATTAATAATTCCCTCAAATTTAATTTAATTTAATTAAAATTAATTTGAAACTATTTTATCTTTCTTAATTTATATAAAATAAATTATTTAAATAAATTTCCAAATTAAATCTTTAATTAGATAATATGCCTAAATTTCCTTTACCTAACATATTTATAAAATTTCTTATTAATTTGCCATAATAAATTTTCTTTTATTTTAATAAAATAATTTATTAACTTAAATGTTCAAATACAACCTTATTTGAATATAATCTTTAAAATTTGAAAATTTTGGGGTATTTCAAAGGTCGTCCCTTTAATTCTAAAAGATTTATTCAGTAAAAAAATATATATTTAAGTTTGAAATCATAAAATATGGTCATATCTTATTTTTAGAATAACCTACTATTTATAAGAAAAGTATTGTGAGTCAAATTTAAAGTTCAAGTAAAAGATTAATAATGTAAGTCAAGGTTTCACTATTACCCACATATCTTATTTTTTACACGTTTAAGGCTAATTTGGTTATTTTAAGTATAATATGGATTAATCTTACATTAATCTTATTAATGTAATGGGTAAAGCAATTAAGTTGTGACTAACATGTCTATAAATTAACATGAGAAACATGAAAAATAAGAAGAACACTTCATGTCTATCTTTAATGAATAGTTTATCCTATATTTTTGATAAGTACAAATAAAAACAAAGCGATAATGTCTCATGTTTCAAAAAAACACACTTAAATAATGTACCTCATTGCAAGCCAAACACAAGTATAACCCCCATACATACAAGACTTGGGCAATAATGAATGATAATATGAAAAAAAACACACTACAACATCCGCCCTAATGCTACCTAAAAAGGACTTAATATAACCTCAATAAAATAAACCATCCCACTTACATAGAACACACCAACAACCCTGTAGTAGAACATACACATATGAGGACAATAGATGAATATGATGCATCATATCATCAATACAACAATTATACCTCCATTTATCATGTTTAATCCAAAAACTAACTCATGTTTATAACAACATTAATGGTTAATTCATAAAAATACAATATTTCTATAAAAAAACTTATTTCATGCTTCCATATGGAAACTAAAATGGCAAAGATGGCAATGATCTAGATTTTAGCTTATAACTCTTTCTATTGAATGCCCAAATATGTCGAGGAGGCATCAAGAGTGCTTCTAAGGATCACCAATCACAACACATACAACAAGAGACACTACAACAAACATTATTAGTGATCTTGTAATATAGGAACAAGTGATCAGCAGATTCCCTTACCTATTCACAAAAGGGAAAATTTGTGTTATTAGGACTAATAAGCTATAAATCAACTAGTCTGACCTTGGTATTTACCATCTACTATATTAGAAACCATATAGTGAGTTCAATCCAAGGTAGGGCTATCCCTATCAAGATTTTATTATAAAGACTACCATTCCTATCGAAGTCTAAATCTTTCTTAAGATGGGGTTTGTAAAAGGATTGAACTAAATATACCTTGTTCTTTTTATAGTTTTAGAAGACGTGTCCTCCCTATTTTTATATAGTGCATTATTTTTAATAAAATTTAATAACATGTTTTCTCATTCCTCCTTCCACCTGAAGAATCTTCTTTATTAAATAAAATTCTAATGCCACTCTTATCTATCCCACTCTTATAGATAAATCATAAATCCATGTAAGAATAGTTTAATATATTAAACATTTTTATCTAAATATTAACCTCTTATATCTTCACTTATATCCAACTAAATGGTATCATATTTGATATCAGTTTACACCTAAATATACTAATACAAATCTTATAATACTTTTAACACAAAAGAGCAATTCTAATACCCAAATCAAATTCAAACTCAAACTTAAGTGCAAGGTGACAAAACATTTGGCTCCTACACTAAAGGGAAAATAATCATAACTTTTTTGGTACAAGATATAAAATTTTCTATAGAAAGTGGATGCATGGAGATATAATTTTATATCAAATAAGCCTTCTAAAATTAAAAAATATGAGCGATATTTAGCTAAAAATATACCTAAATTTACTTGTCTAAGTTCAATAAAATTCATACTCTCTCTAACCTTTCTTATACCCAACCTTTTGAAAATCAACCCATACTAATTTTAAAAGTTAAATAATCCTATGGACACATTATACATGAATTATAAACTATAAAATAAGCTCATTTGATTGATGGTACAATAAAAACTCAAAATTAGCATAAAATACCAATGTCATTGAAACACTCAAAGTCACAAGATTGATTATGTTTTAGTACAAGTGAACCAAGTTTTAGCACTTATAGATAACTTATTATTGGTACCTACTGATGATGATATCAATATTTATATCGATGTACCTAAGAAAGGGATGTAGAATAAGAATTATCTGATGGTACCTTTGGAATATTTTTTATTCTGAATATTTTAAACTATTGTTTCCCATCCATTTTTTTATTAATATTTTTAGGAGTGGTTCTCTACAAATTATCTCATTATATTATTCTTGTTTCCCCTTTTTTTCTTTTTTCTATTTCATGGATTTTTTTTGTGAACTGTTTTTCCTTTACCCTAGAAAAAAGAAGGTAGTTAAAAATAGTAATAGCAACCACATTTTTCGTTGCAATTCCACAAATCTATAGTTTTAATAGGAACTTTATTTGGCTTATGTTTTTTGGGGTGTTACAAGTTCATATCAAAGCTTTTGGTTGAAAGTTCCTCATTCTAATTTCAAAATTAAAAAAACCTCCATAAGTATTTTGAAAACTAGAGTAGCTTGTGAGGATCCCATCGATTAATCTAGGTAGCCTTTTGTGACTAAGTGCTAATAGTCTTACATTGAAGCAATTTTGTGGTTATTTTTCTTACGCCATTTCTATTTTGTAACTCACGATGGTTCAATATACCCATATTTCATATTTCAAGCATAATTATTACACCCATCTCATGGATGCTTTCATCTCCATTGATGAGTTTGCTTTGTTATAGGCTTAGCTATATGCATAACAGTATATGGTCCATTCACAACCTCCACCATCATCTCCATATTTTCCATAGGATATCATGATTAGCAAGGATAATATATGCAAAGACATTTTTCATCACCCACCAATGTAACATGGTTGAGAGGACTGGATTATTTTTTAGGCTTGAATTCAAGACATGGACATGACCTTTGAGGTAGTAGAATAACTGAAAGTTAGGAGAGAAATTATGGTAAGTTATTTTTTATGAGCAATCAGATATGAGTAGTGGCTTGGAGGCACATCAAATTTTATTCTGAGAATATTAGAGGATATAAGCTAGAGAATTTTCTATTACTCACCCTAGGAACAATGAAACTTAGCGAGTACTTTGTTAAACTTAGAGACCTTTTGAGATTCATCCCAAATATTCCTGTCATCATTGCTATGACTATGTTCTACTTCTAAAAGAGTATAACCATTATTATTTGGTGGATAATGGAAGCTGATACTCGCCAAGATATGACAACTCTTTATATGAAAGATTATAAGGCTATCAGATTAGTACATTATTAGACCTTAATACTAGGCAAGAATTGAACCCCAGCATAGTAATTACCTAATCAAAGATTGAATAAATATTCTCATGGTCAGCATAGACTTCAAAGGGGTATAAATTATGGATATTTCTAAGCATAAAGTAAAGGGAAAGTTCAACACTTCTATTATAGATGTTATAGGGTTGACCATTCCGGTAGTGGTTGTACTGGAGAGATAATTCAATATAGAGTGTTTAGTAAGATATAACACATGTATTTCAAGTGTTAATTGATTATAGGAGATGTAACTCATAAGGTTAGTATTATCTGAGGGCTTAATTTCCTTCCAGATGACTTCAACAAGAAGCAAACCTACTCTTGGCAATTCTTAGAGCTGAATGAGTTAGGGTAGGGTTCAAGAACCTCAATATACTTGTTAGGGAGGCATTAATATTAAGGCTTAGTGAATTAAAAGCTTGACGAGTGGTCCATCAACTTCGTTTTTGAATGTGATCAATTAAGCAGAGGTAGATCATCAAATCAACATCACCAAAGGTATTTTCATCATTTCCTCTCTCTGATTTTATATGTTGGTTAACAATGGTGCATCACATTTGTTCATATCTTTTATTTATATTCATAGAGTTAGAGTGTTACCTTTTTCAAGTATTACTACATCTATCATGCTACCTTTAAGAAACTCCATTACTTATACTAGAATATTTTGTGATGTGGCCTTATTCATAGGTAGGGTAGAGTTTTCTACAAGCCTAAAAAGGTTTTATAGACATGATTTTGATGTTATAAAAGGTGTGGACATGATGGGGACGTATCCAGCGATGTAGGATTGCACTCAAAAGTGTGTTGTTCTTAGGAGACCTTCCAATGCTAGGGTCCCTTATCCTAGATGAAAACCTATGCCCACTATAAATGTTTTGTTCACACTCAACATTGATTCCTTGTTTTGGAAGGGTTGCTTGAAGTACTTTTATAGTGTGTGGGATCGGAATGCTAACATTATAACCTTAAAAGAGATACTGATTGTGTGTGATTTTTCTGATGTGTTTCTAGAGGACATACTCAACATGCTACTAGTATGTGAGGTGGAGCTTATTATTTACCTAGTTCTAGAGCTGAGCATGTATCATGGGAACCCTACTAAATGGTTTCAGTAGAGATGAGATAACTTAAGGCTCAAATGGAGTAGCTTCTATCACATGGCTATATATGTCTTAGTGTACCTCGTGAGGAGAACCAATTTTATTTGTCTAGAATATTGATGGTAGTTTGAGAATATATATAGATTATACAAGTTTGAATTAATTAATAGTGAATGATCATTACCCATGAATGAGGGTTAATGATTTTTTTAATCAAATTTGAGGGTTGACATATTCTGAAATATTAAGTTGTTGTCAGGGTACCATCCACCCTATATTGCAGAGTGTGACATTCTAAAGGCCATTTTTCACACTCAATACTCACAATATGAGTTTGTAGTAGTGTTGTTTGGGCTCACCAATTCCCCAGTTGTATTAATGAATATGAGGAACCAAATTTTTTCACCATACTTGGATCAACTTTTTATGTCTTAATCAATGATATCTTCATTTTCCCTTATAATTTAAAGGAGCACACACAACATTAACATATTATATTAGTAGCATTCCATAAAGAGATTAGTATATATTCTAAACTCTTTAGGTGTGAGTTTTATATAGGAGAGGTTGCCTTCCTAGGCTATGTGATATCTACATCTCTAGTTTTACTCAACTTGGCTAAGATTTAAGTAGTGATAGATTAGAAAGCCCTCATAAATATCATGGAGGTCCATATTTTTTGGGTTTATCAAGGAATTAGAAGCTCTATTTATAAGAATTCTTGAGTGACTCATTCCTTCATGAATTTATTTTAGAAAATGATCAAATTTTAATAGGATGGTGATTGTGAGCATGCATTTCAAGAGTTGAAGATTCGTCTAACTTCGGCACCTATTTTGACATGGCCTTATAACTTATATGGGTTTGAGGTATACAATGATGTTTCAAAGAATAAGTTGGGTCGATTATTGGTGTACCATGAGAGTGTGTTTGTTGACACTTCACAATATTTGAAGCCTCATGAGTAGAATCATCGTACACATGATCTAGATTTAGTAGTTATGGTATTCCCCCTAAAGATTTGGACACAATTCTTGTACAATATCTAGTTTAAGTTCTATTCCTTACATAAAATCATTAAGTACATGTTCATTTGGTGTGAGTTGAAAATGAGGAAGATAAGATGGCTTAAGTTTTTAAGGTCTACAATCTCAGTGGGAGTTAAAAATGAGGAAGAGAAGATGGCTTGAGTTAGTTAAGGTTTACAATCTTGAGTTAACATACTATGTGGTAAACCTAATGTTGCGAAAAATGCATTAAGTAGGAAGAAAATAAATTCCATGAGTTAGATAGTGGTGGTGAGAAAATTATTAGAAGAGCTAAGGAAATGAGTACTTATAAGGTGATATGGAGATCTAGATAACTACATTGACAATCATGCTTAGTGTATTCGACAAAATATGAGATGGATAGACTAGGGATTTAAAGCTTGAGTGGATTTTAGGGAAGATATAGGATGATAGAGAAATGTGTTTTTTGATTCACAATGATGGTAGTATGAGTAATAGAGCCATGTAGTGTGTTACTCAGAGTTGTACAGAGCATTTGTGTTATATACTAGAGAAGGGTCACTATGATTCTTATTCTATCCACCCAAGAAAGGATAATTTACATAATGATATAAAATAATTCCATCAATGATATTATATGATGTGAATAATTGTCGACTTTATTGCATCCCAACATTTTACATAATAGATGGTTAAAATTGAGCACTTCAGACCCATTAGACTTATGAAACCCTTGAACTTTCCCAATTAGAAGTGGGATTGAATCTCCATAGATTTTATTTGTGGCCTTTTAAAGACTTTTAGTAGTTGTGATAATTTGGTATATCATTGATTAGTTGACTAAATAGGTAACTTTTATATCGAGGAAGGATTCCTAGGGTATGGATGAGTTGGCCATTGCCTACATGAGATTTGTGGTGAGTCAAAAAGACACACCCACCGACATTATCTCTGATCAAGATTCAATTTTATTTTTGTACTTCTAGGATACATTATAGAAGGTGATGGGATTAATGCTAAGAATGAGTATTTCCTTCTATCCAACTACATATTTTTAGATAGAGAGGATGATTCAAACTTTGGAGGATATGGTGTGGCCATTTATCTTCAACTTTTAGTGTAATCGAGGGGACAAATCACATTCGGTAAAGTTTTACTACAACAACAGTTATCACACTAGCATTAGGATGTCGCCATTCAAAGAACTCTTCAGATAGAAGTATTGAAGTCCATTGTGTTGGAGCGTTAGTGAGATTATTGTACTTGGATCAGAGATGATTTAATAGGCTAGGTTGATTAATAGTAGAATAGAAGCTATGCTAATTTGAGAAAGACATTAGATGCATATAAGGTAAGTGATAAAGTGTTGTTGATAGTTTTACCTACTAATGACATATAGAGATTTGGTAGCAGAGGCAAGCTCAACCCAAGGTATGTCAGCCCATAAGAGATACTAGACAAATTTCTCAATTTTTCCTACCATTTATTGTTACCAATGGATTTATCTTACTTCCTAAATGTCTTCCACATTTTGTAGTTTCTTATAGTAGTAAAATACCTATGCTAATTTGAGGTAAATATTAGATACATATGAGGTAAGTGATAGCCTTTGTTAAGGGTTTTACCTAATAATGACATATAGAGATTTGGTAGGAGAGGCACTCAGCCCCAAGGTATATTAGTCTATAGGAGATACTAGATAGAGTTTGCAAGGTTTCCTACCATTTAGTGTCACTAGTGGAGTTAGCTCTCATCCAAAACGTCTTCCATGTTTTGTAGCAAATGAAGTATTTTTTTAATTCATTTCCCATGATTTGAATAGACAATATTGAGCTTAATGATTCATTAACCTAGGTGGACATGCCTTTTAGAATACTTAACAATAAGATGAGGTAGATACGATCAAGGTTTATACCAATAGTGAAGATTATACGGTCTCATCATGGAGCTAAGGAGACTACCTAAGAGACATAGATGGATATACAGAGTCTTCATCTTGAGCTCTTCATAGTATGTGTATGTACCTTAGTCAAGGGTTTCTATTTAAGGGGGTAATACCTATTTTATCTAATGGTTTCTTATTAATTGGGCATAATCAATCAAAAATATTTTCCTAACATTTTATTCTAGACTTGACCTTACAGACTAGGTCTATTTTCAAGGGGATAATGATGTGATACTCATTATATAAAAAAATTTATTATATAATTTTAAAGGAAATTAAATTTTAAAATGACTTATAAAAGTGAGTTTCAAATAGGGGAAGAAGTTAACTAGTATGTAAAAGCACTTGGCAGGAATATGGGGCTTTGTTTTGTCTGTTATAAAAAATTGATTAATTATTTCTACTATATTCATGATCCTTATTAAAGTTCTCAATTTTAATCTCTTCCACTCCTTCACCTGTCCTTAGAAATCTAATGTATGTTGTTTATAAAGTTTTAAACCTTTATTTCAAACTATTTTTTTGAATTTAGGTAAAATTTAATATGATTCCCTATCATTTCACCTTTAATTCCCTCTTCCTAGTCCCTCTATCCCATGAATGTAGTGTATATCTTTCTTAAATCACAAGATCCCCCTTTTTATTTGTTTTTCAAATGATTTAAGATCCCATATATCTTCCTTGTTCATTAACTTACTCATCTAGCCCACCATTTTCTCATCCTCGCTTAAATAGCTAGCTATATTTGTTTCTCTTATTTCATAACCCAGAATTAAACCTTCTCCATCACTTTTGTGATTAAATAATCACCTCAATAACCCATATTTAAGCCTTTTCCTTAATTTGTAAGAAATTTCTAAGTGTTCTTATCTTTATGTTTTATGTTTATTATTTGTCAACATGGTTTCCATGATTTAAATTATGTTACAAGTATTTCTAAGTGGTTGGAAGCATGAAATTGGCCTTAAGACCATGATACATTTAGTTATTTAATTTGAATGAAAACTCGTGGGTTTGAATGTGGAACAAATAATGTGTCATTTGTTGTTTTGGGTTTAGAATTATGAAATGTTGATGTTAAATATGATTTTTAGAAAGTTTCATGAGTTATGGATGTGTTTATATTTTGGTTGTGATCATATATATCTTTAAATTATGTTTTACTTAGTAAAACTAAGTAACTACTATAGGGTAACATGATTTAACTAGTTTACTAATCAACAAGTTTTGGCATACTTGTCAATTAGTTCATTAGAGGTGAGCTAGTGTTTTAGAGTGGCACTAGTCAACTATTTAGGCATTTCACTAGTCTTTTGATGGCACCAATTGATTAGTTTTTCCATACTAGCCAACTATTTTTCCATCACGCATAATGTTTTATTGTGGTCTTTTGCTTAGACTGGTCTGTTGGTATGGTACTAGTTAACTAGTTTCCTTTTTTCACCTTTTTTTTTTCTCTTAGTATGTTCCCTAGATCAATCCATTAATTTCTAGGACTAATCAACTTGTCTGCTTAGGATGTTTGGTGTTTTTCTTAGGATTAACTTCCTTATGTGAATTTTAACCTTTTTTAATCATGATTAAAATGGAAATAATTAGTTGAAGTGTGGAGATATGATATGTGTTCAAATTTTATCTTTAATTGAGATATTCTTGAAATAAATGGAAGATAATGAATTTCTTGTTGGTGGTTTTAGTCTAAATTATTTTATTAGTTGTCTTGGCTTACTATATCAAATCAAATAGTAATTTTAGTCCACCTTATTTTATGGGATATATTGGCCATCAATATTAGATTAGTTGGTGGTTTTAGGCCACCTTTTTTTGAGTTATGTTGGCTATCTATATTAGGTCAACTAGTAGTTTTAATTCACCTTATCTACTAAGTTATCCAAACTATATATATTATGTTAGCTGGTGGTTTTATTCTACCTTACCTTAATTTGTGTTGGTTATCTATATTAGGTTAGCTAATGGTAGACAGTCTACCTATGTTAATTGTATAAATCATGCCAATTATCAATGTTGGATTAGCGTGTGGTAGATAGCTCATTCTTTTGAGTAAGGAATATGGTTATAGTATTTCATTTTAGTTGAACTTGAGGTTATAAGATAGATTAGTGTGATACCATGTTGTTTATTTGCATGATTTAACTTTTTTACACCATGCACCACATGCCACATGTTGCTTCTATAGGGGAAGCCTTGTTTATTTTGTACATCAATTGTAACACCTTAACCTCACTAGGCCCATGGATAGTTACTTTAGATTGTTTTTGGGATCAATGACTAATCCCATAGATCAGCACCAATCATTTTGAGCGTACTTTTTATAAACTCACGCTCATCTCCAAAAAATTTCTAGGAGGTCACCTATCCTTAAATTACTTTAAGTCAAGCATGCATAACTATGGATTTCTTTGATGATAAGTTTTCCAAAAGGAAGGTCTACCTTGTTTATATAGGTAGTCCTATCAATATTTTTAAGCCTCCACCATCCATCACTAATTTTTGGGGTTTTACATTCACCCCAAATCAAAAACACAATAATGTTTTTACACCTTAACCATAAACTATCTCATTACAACCTATCCTGATGTGGAAGATCATGTATGAATAATTCTCTATAATGTAGGACTTTTATTTGGTTGTCATAAGTTACAAAGTAATTCTAAAAACAAATAGATGTTTCGACTTGTGTAGGTTGATTTCAATGAATTTGGTAATGTGATATTGATCTAATCCACGATCAATTTACCTCAATAGAGAAACCACTTATTTCTCTAGAGAATAATCTGCAACTCCTCCAAAAACTCACACATGAAGAAAAAGAGGCTTGAATTGATCTCAAATGGTTACTTTCATTCATTCATTCCTAATAATTCTCTCATGTACAGTACCTATATCTACACACACATGCATGCCTTAGTTTACTCCTCATTAATCAAGCCCATATAATAGGCCTAATTAAAAAAGCGTAAATATGCACATTTATATTATATATATAGTGATTACAATGACAAATTACAAACATTACAAAGTATACAATACAATAAAAATGCTACAAAAAAACTCTAAGTATGTAATAAATTAAATAATCACAAGTAATCAAGCTTTATGCCTTACAGCCTCGTATTTCATGCATCTTTGTAATCCTTATAATGCCATTGTCTTGTACATAAAATATCTTTAATGGATTGATGTCCCTGCAAACATATATAATACCTACAAGAGTTACTTAACAAAGGATTAGAAGTATTAGGATCTTTAAGAAAAATTAGTACCATCTCTAAGTATGATAATTGTTTTCCTTCATAATTAGAAGAGTAAGATTGAGATACTCCTACATCATATCCCAAGAATCATCCTTCTATGCAATTGACTGACTCATCCAAGTTTGGTTGATGGTTACAAATTTGCTCTAACACAATTTTGCAACACCCCAACCTCACTAGAGTTGATGGTAGTTACTTTGTGGTTTTTTAGGATCAATGATTGCCACCAAAGATCAACACGAGTCTTTTTTAGTGTGTTTTTCTATCAACTCATGCATATTCCAAAAAACATTCCTATATGGTTACCCATCCTTAAATTTCTCCAAGTCAAGCATACTTAATTGTGAAGTTCTTTAAAGATAGGTTTCCCAAAAAAAAAGGTTTATATGATTAATATAGGTAATTGTATCAATCCTTTTAATCCTCGACCATCTATCACTAATTTTTGAAGTATTACATCCACATACTATTAATACACTTGTAGGTAACTTGTTGAAGGTACCCTCTAATGATGATATTGATTTTTATGCTTATATGCTTGGGCAAGAATGATACTAGTTAGGTTAGGGCATAGAATAGGTTCTATCTGGTGGCGCATTCTAAATATTTCATATTCTAAATATTTTAGACTCTCGTGTCTTATCCCCTTTGTTGTTATATCTTTCTACAAGTGGTTATCCACAACTTATCTCTTTATATTATTATTGTTTCCATTGCTTATATTTCGTGCTTTGGTACTAAGCCTAAGGAAAGTAAGGATATGAGACTCGTGTTAAGAATAGAGGCAACACCCATGTTTTTGTTATCACTTCCATAAATCTATATTTTTAAATGACAAGATTTTTAGCTTAAATTTTTTGTTATGTTATAAATAGAAACTTAGGTTCCTCCCTAAGAACCAAAACATTATATTTCCTCTTTAATACTCAACTTGAAATAATATATCTCCAAAGTAATAAACAAATATTTCTAATAGCAATATTAACTTTCTCCTTCTGACAACTTCTAAATTATACATTAATTAGATCACAAATATGCCAAACTCTTCTATTACCTTATGCTCACTTGTCTCCAAATAATGAGCAATGATGCCCAATTATGATAGTATTATTTTTTTATGTCCTATAACTTCCACCAAAGTCTCGAATAGGTACATTTTTTAACAAAAATATTATGTCAATTTTATACACATCTAATCCAAATTAGTAGGAATGACCCCCTTAAGAATATACTTCTTAGAAAACTAGCAATACAACATATTATTAATAAGCAACACTAGACATAAGGTACAAATATGACCAGCAATATAAAAATAGGCTAACAAAAACAAAATTAACTTAAAAACAAAGGAAAAAACACACAAACTTAAAACAAAGTGGAAGCATTAAGAGATAAGATTATGACCATAGACTATAACCCAATAATACTCATCCACCAGATATAAAATAGAAAACCATTGTAGTTAGAATAACATCATCAAATAAGAGTGCCCGTGACTTTAAAAACCTTTTCTTCAAATTATTCTAACTCAATCTAATTATTATCCTCAAAATTTTCTTATTATACTCCAACTAGAACCTGTGAAGCATCAAAGGTCTGATTATGTTGAAGCACTCTTTTTGTCCAATCCTCATATAAGATTCTCTACTGTAGCACTTGCTCAAGATATACCTTATCAATAACTAAAGATTCATTTAATTATTCACTAAAAGGTATTTCTTACCTGATTCTCAAATCATCATTAATCATTTAAAGATCCTTAGCAAGCCAACAATACCATATTAAAACTGTACTTTTATCGATGAGCCTAGGATGTGGAATGTTAGAATCATAAAGATCTCTACACAACACTTCCACTCCTAACCATAGTTCAACTTTAGGTTATGTTTAAAGAAAAATGGTAGAAACTAATAAGGTTTCAAGCATTGACCAAATTTCAAGAATTGATCCATTTTTTTCCACAATCATCTTAGCTAAATCCTAATGTCTTCTTCTAATAACATTCTAATATCATCCAATAGTCAAAAAACAATTAGTTTCCATATTTAATCCTATAATAGTAAGCCTAGTCACCTTTTTTTTGCAACCTCAAACAAACATTACTTCTTATATACTAATTAACCATTAGGGTTAGAGTAAGGTCAAGAACTTGTACACCACGATTCTAATTTTTTACATTATCAACTCTCGTACAAATAATCTAAGGTATCATAAAAAAATAAAACTTTCTCTAGACCCAAAAAAAACTTCTAGTCCTCTCTCTTACACCATAAATAGTTTGAGTTTCTAATATTCCGCACCACCATTCATTTTCCTAAGTTAATGAACTTTTACAAAAATTTCAAAAAAAAAACATCGCCTAAGTAAGCCTATTACTCTTCTAATAAACTTTTATATCCTCAAGTCTTTAAACATTTTGCGTAAAAAAATTGTATAGCTTATTTCTATAATAGAACCAATCATATGGATAGATAACAAGAAAGCACATATATGTAACAAAAAAATAAACCAAATCCCCAAAACCTTTGCCAACACCCACTCACCACTTTAAAACTTTTCCAAAACATTGGAGTTTAAAAATCTTGAAAACATTTAATAGTCACATGGAATTCCATGTTTATAAATTATTTTTCAGGTTAAGAAAACAAGGATCTTTGACATCAACTTATATTAGCCCATTTTTAATAGCGAATTTATTTTATTTAAAAGAGAAAAGTATGTGTAAGAAAACTAAGAAATGAGGATGAAATCATCATGACATCCATGGAGAAAGATATGGCCATTCACCTAGCATATGCCCAGCATAAGGCTAAAATGTAACATAACCCAAAACTTTATTAGATAAACATCCTTCAGTTAAAAAACACACACACACACACACACACACACACACACACACACACACACACACACACACAAAGTTTGCACTAAATGTTATTTTTATGACCTAAATCATAAGAGTAATTCAATAATCTATGGTAAATATGAGATAATTTAAAAGCTTAAAACTAAATACCAACATGTTCTTCCTTAGATAAAGCATCACTCCTAGACCAACTTTTAAAATAAGACTAAATTTTATGCCACATTTGTGAAGTTCATTAGAGTGCCACAAAAGATGATAGTAAGGTTAATTACTTAGTAAAACATAGATCTTATGAGCACTTAAAGCATAGCTTGAAAAATAACATGGTAAAAAAATATTATACCTAGTCATATAGGGATTGTTAGGCAACAAAATGAATATAACATGTAACCTCATATATCATTTTATAAAAATTTTATGAAAACAAAAGTTTCATACCCGTGACTATATAAAAACAAAATCATCAAAACACTCATGCCGTACCTGTATGTCATAATTAATCGTTCTCAATTCATTTAAAATATCTCAAATCATTATATTATACATGCCCACCATGCTTATCATTTTACCAAGGTTATATTTTAAAATCACAAAACAAGCTCTTAGGAGGAATGATCAACCCCTTTTAAAAACATGAACAAGAGCCTTAAATGAATTTTCAATCCCAAATAAGATCTTTAGGGAATTTTTAGGCCTATAAAATCTCTTAGGAAATGTATAACTCCAGAAAAGCTTGTAGGGGAATTCTCAATTCCATTTCCATACCACATAGGTGAAGCAATTGAAATATATATATATATATATATATATATATATATATATATATACCTAGTCCATAAGTGTATGCACCTTGAA
Organism: Tamarix chinensis; assembly: GCA_030549775.1. NCBI lineage: Eukaryota > Viridiplantae > Streptophyta > Magnoliopsida > Caryophyllales > Tamaricaceae > Tamarix > Tamarix chinensis. The sequence goes on along the minus strand of CM060173.1, from coordinate 68,854,856 downwards.
AACACCATAGATGAGGTGAATAGGGTTTTATGGAATGGATAAGACTAAATAAAAAATTTACACACAATATAGAGTGGTTCAAAATTAAATTACTCTTTTTGTCTACTACCAAAAGATTCTCCCTTTTGGATTTAGAAATAGTGATGTTTTTTATTGATGATTACTCTTTTCTTAGTTTATGACCCTTATTGTCTCATTGACCCTCTAAGAGGTGAATTAAAATTTAACTTAGTTATACTCTTTATATTCTTCATAAAAGTATTTCAAGAATGATAGGCAAACACTCACTAACCCCTTGAAATAAATTTTGTATGGTGGTTGTGATTACAAATAATTTTCATTAAGAATATAATATATGAATGTGTAGAAATTTTGATGAGATGTGATCTAGCTATATATCATAAGATATATTATAATTTAGGAACAATTATAAATAAGAGAGTGATCAAATATCACTTTTCAATAAAAATCAAAATATGAACGTTTAGAAAGTTTGAATGAGCAATTGAATGATTTAAAAGTAGGAGATTAATTATAAAATCAATGTAGTTGGAAAGTAGGTGTAATTAATGTTGTGGGACCTTATTTATAAGGGTTTCCATCATTTAATAGCCATTAAATAAAAAAATTATGCCTAATTAGCATTTGCTCACCAATTGATCTATGTAGCTGAACCAATTAATCGATTGTATGGCCATTAGATTGCTGGTTCAAACCAGTCAACTATTTATGTTCAGACTAGAAATAGAAATTTACCATTGTGTAAAACATTCAATTGGTTTATTCAATCCAGACTAATTGTAACACCCCAAAATTCACTAATTGTTTTTAAAAAACGGAAGCAATTAAGATAGAAACACTTAAAACCTGTGAATTATGGGAATGTTACCGCCACACTTAGTACCAGGCCGGTTCTCTCCAACCGTTCTAGTACCAAGTTCTAAGGCTAAAGAAAAGATTTACGTTAAATTCAAATTAACAATTCATAAAAGGATTCAAAAGATCATACAACAAAATCAGAGTACGAGAAATTAAGAGTTAATTACAATACCCTTGAAGTTTCAAATAACACTTGTAACTTCCAAATAGAAATACATTTAAACAAGATAAAAACCGATGGATCAAATTCCGGATTGCCTACTCACTCAAATCAGGGTTGCCACCCCAAAATAGTTTCTAATCTTAAACCTGCACAAGAGGTCTGCTCCCCACCATCAGTGGATCATCACAGGACCCATCAACCAAGGTAGTATCAGTACGGGTCCAGTATTGAGTAAGGTGACTTGATCACTAAGGCCAACACACAAACACATAAATCATGCAAAACATAAAAGGGCATAATTACCAACATAATGACATAAGGTGCTTACGACCATCCAAGTAAGAGTACAAGGCCCGATTGTAGACTAGATTAATTTTTAAATTAATCTCTGATCAGAATTCATTTCACACCATATTTTTTTTATCAAGTCTCTACGAGTACGGGAACCCCATTATTTTAGCCGGTGGATCGGTCACAAGGGTAACATACCCTGCCACTATTTTAGCCGGTGGATCAGTCGCGAGGGTAACATACCCTGCCACTATTATATGCCAGTGGATTGGTCTGGCTCCCTTCTCGCACGGTGTTCCACTGTAAGTAATTAGTATCTTTCCCATGTCTTAGCAACTGTAGGGTTTGATTTTGTTGAGCTCGGGATCCCCCACTATTATTGCCGGTGGATCGGTCGCGAGGGTACATGCCCTGCCACTATTATAGCCGGTGGATCGGTCGCGAGGGAAATATTCCCTGCCACTATTATGCCGGTGGATCGGTCTAGGCCCGACTCAACATCTTTCACTTTACGTGATTAATTTCTTAAGTATCTTATTCAAAGGCTTTCACCCTAGACATGCATAAATCATCACACATAACAAATCATAAATTCCACCATCATAATTACACTTTATCACCACATACACATGGTAACACAAATACCCTAATTAAACACCACATACCCTAATTGACCCCCACAACCATAGTCAATCACTCCAAACCCTAATTCAGTCACCTCCATACCCTTATAATGTCTTACGTATTATTTTTCACCCAAAACATTCAAACGCCCAAATAACTCTTCTACTTCCTCCCTTACATCCCAAATCAACTTTTCACAAGTAAATTTCACTTCCATGCAAACCTTCGAACCTTTTTCATGTGAACCCTAAAATTCCACGTGAATCCTTAAATTCAACCATTCAAACCCTAATACCACCATACAACTATAATTAACACCATACAAACCTTAATATCATCATACAAACCCTAATACCAACATACGTCCAGTAATACCACCAGGTAAACCCTAAATTTCGTCATATAAAACCCTAAGCTCAAACCATATAAGACCCAAAGATTTGTCCATACCAACCCTAAATTCAAACCATAGAGATTCTTCCATGCCAAACCCTAAGTTCAAACCATAAAGATTCATCCATACCAACCTTACATTCAATCCTCACAAAACTAAAGACTCATCCTTACCAAACCCTAAATTCAAACCATACCAACCCAAAGATTCAAATCATATAAAACCCAAAGATTTTTCCTCATACTACAATTGATTAGATTCTCCCCTTTCATAACCACAAATTAGATTCTCCCATACAAGATCATAAGTTAGATTCTTTCACATAAAATCATAAACTAGAACCTCCCAAGAAAAACCATAATTTGGATTCCCCCAAGCAAATCATAAATTAGATTCCCCCATATAATATCATAAATTACATTTTCCCAAATAACATAAAAAAATTAGATGCTCCCAAACAACCATAAATTTGATTATTCCATATAACCTCATAAATTACCTTCTCCCAATTAACATCCTAATTTAAATTCTCCCAAACAAACCATAAATTCGAATCTCCCATATAACATCATAAATTACCGTCTCCCAAATAACATCCTAAATTAGATTCTCTCAAACAAACCATAAATTCTGCTCTTCCACACATAAAATCATACATTAGATTATTCTTTATAAAACCATAAAATTAGGTTAACTCACTTCCCTTAATCAAATTCTTTCCCCATCCTCCTTTTTCATCCTTTCTCTCACACAACCACATCGACATCCTCTCATGCATGTCTTATAGGGACACAACACAAATTATCATACATAAATAATACAAATGCCATACAAAAACATACTTCACTCCACGTCATACCACATACGACATAATTAATAATCATAAACATGGAATGTATAGCATATGAAGCACATAATGCACATAAGCACATAAAAGGCCTTAGCACCCCTTACCTAAAACAACACCGGTCTTGGAGCACGCTCCTATGCCTCCTTAGGGTTTTGACCAAATAACAACTTACTAATACAAATAACATTAATAAAATTCTAACTTTGCTAAAGATATAGAAATAATAGAAATATTATAAAGGTTGATAATATAGGGATAAATACTTTACCCTAATAATAATAATGATACTAAAATAATATCAATGAGAATATAAATAAGAATAATAATAGTGCCAATAATAATAACAATAAAAAGAACATTATTCAAAAATAAGGTGAAGTAAATGCTTCGGCCCCTTTTCCAAGATAATACTAATAATAAAATAAATAATCAAATTTAGTAGTAGTAATAATAATAATAATAATAATAATAATAATAATAATAATAATAATAAATTTAGTAGTATTAGTAGTAGTAATAACAATATATATATACTTATAATATAAAAGGAAATAGTGCTAAAAACAATAATATATTAGTAATAATGTTAAAATGCTAATAATAGTAATAAAAGGTAAAAGCTGCGAGGCTTAATTAAAAATTTAGGTTTCTACGCCTCCTGAAATAATTACACTATTAAATAATTAATTACACTAATAATAATAATATTAATTATATTATTATTAATAATAGTAAACATGTACTAATTCTATTAAATAACTAAAATTTGAGAATAATAGTTTTTCTAACTCAAGAATACTCCCAAACCTGTAAAGAAGATTTAACCATTAGATTACAGTTGATAAAAATAATAATGATAATTATAATAATAATAATTAGAATCGAATTAACATTAAAAATTAGGATAAAAGCATAATAATTATCAATAAATCGAAAGTAAGTGTTTAAAAGGTCTAGGGTTTCACCTTGAGTTGGAGGATGAAGGTGGCACCGGCAATGGTTCCCGGAGTTGGCCGGAAAATGGGTCTAAGGGAGGTAAAAACGAAGAATAAGAAGGAAGGGGAAAGGAGAAAAATAAAATAAGCTTATGGTTCGGTGGAGGATACTTAGTAGGAGATTTTGAGTGGTTTATAGGGTGGCAGAAGCGGCGTATGTGGCGGCGGACGGTGGTTTAAGGTTTCGGAGTAAAGATTTTGGCGAGATGAGAAGCAAAATTTGCACGGTTATGGAGGCCCGTGCAAGAAGAATCGAAGGTTGAAAATGGTTTAGTTAGCTAGAGGGAATTGCAACGAAGAATTTGAAATGTGGTGGTGGCATTGAGGTTGGCTATCGGCGTCAGAAAATGCGTTTGAAGTCACGGTGGTGGGCGATTCTCACTTAGGGTTTCGGGAAGGAAGAAGCTTCAAAAACATTCACAACCAGGCTATATATAGATTTTAGATGGGTTATTAGGGTTTTGGGGGTCGCGTGGATGATATTTGATGGAAACCGGGTAGGGTTTCGCAAAAGGATCGAAGGTTTAATCGAGCGCAACGTTCGATTTCCGCCGGTACAGCTTAAGGAAATCTTTCCAAAGGAAGAACCACAACTTCAGAAGCACAATTGATTCAATGGAAAATGAATTTAGAAGGTGAAAGATCAAGATCGATCGAGAAGAGAACGAAATAGAAGCAGAGAATAAGCGAAAGAGAGAATCGCCAAGAGAGAGAAGAGGTCGAGAGAGTTCAAGCAAAATCGAATGAAACTTTATTTCTGTCCAAAAGTGTCCGTATTACATCGTATTTCCCCTATTTATATGTACACAAAAACCGTATATGATACACAATACATACGAACGACGAAACAGATCTGTTGGGCCAAGGATAAGTGTCGAACAGCCCAAAACCAAACAACACCAACTGTAGTGTCGACCAGCCCAACGCAACCAACCACAAAAAAATGATCCAAAATACAATTAAGCTTAAGGCTTAATTTCCCATCAGCTAAAATAACTATAGCTAATCATGGTCATTAAGGATTGATTAATCCACAATCCAGCTAGTCCAATTTAAGGATCGGGTGGCGGATTATACAACCGTCCTAATTCCCATTAGCCCATTCCGACCGACGAATGCATCATATGGGATTACAAGAATTTTAATAAAAAGTTACAAAAAAAAACTGTACACTCCAGGCTTAATCCGAACGGCCCAGCAGACATGTTCCAGTTCACAGAATCCCATAAGCTGCAACATTATCCTATTAATTCAACAAATAAGATAAACAATTGTAAGTAATTAATTCACAGCAAATTTCAAAATTACTCAGATATAAATTTACAAGATTCACATCAATATTTATTGCTAGGGTTTTGGTGGCCGGTGACAGAAATCGGCCGGCATTAGTTTGGTTCGGGGTCGAACTTTCGCGAAGCCAGAGAGAGAGAATGAGCGAGAGTTAAGGTTAATTGATTATTCCAAGCTAATGTGCGAGCCGGGAGGAAGAAAAAGAGAGGTGACTCGGCCGGTCAGAGTTCTCGTAGCCGGCGCCGCCATTTTTGGCTGGGAGTTGCAGGCTGCGGTCGATGGTATCGGGGCTGGGGTTGCGAAGCTGGGGAAGAAGAAAAGGGATGGACCGGCGGTCCAGAAGAAAGAAGAGAAAAGAAAGGAAGACGGGCGAACCGGGCGCGACGGGGAAGATTTATTAAACAAAACGACGCGTGTTGAGTGGAGAAAAGAAGAAATGCGGCGTTTCGAGAGGGGCGACGGGTGCCTGGCGCGGCTGGGCCGAAGAAGGAAGAAGAAGAAGAAGAAGACTGGGCCGCCGGGCTGGCCCAGTTCGGGGAGAAGAAGGAAAAGAAAAAGAAAAGAAGAAGAAAAAGAAAAAGAAAAGGAAAAAAGGGAAAAGGGAAAAATAAAAATAGTGGGTTGGCTCAATTAAATTAATTAGAATATTTAGGATATTTAAAAATAATAATATTTAAATAAAATAATCTTTAAATCCCTTTTTAAGCTAAATTAGGATTTTTAAAAGATTTTCCATAAATTCCTTTTTAATTAGCAAAACATCCTAATTTTCTCTAATTAAATTATTTATAAAATTAATATTCATTTGAAACTATTTTCTTCTTCTTATTTTAAATAAAATAATTTATTTAATTTATTTTCAAGATAAAATGCTTAATTAGCTAAAATACCCAAATTCTTTTCTAATAAAAATACTTATAAATTTCTTCTTGATTTGCCCTAATTAATTCAATTTAAAAATAATTTATTTAAATAATTCTTAGAATAAATATCCTTTAAATGTAGTTTATACAATTAGAAATTTTCGGGGCATTTCACTAATGGTTATGGATAGTGCACAGTTAGTCTTATGAAGATATATGAATAGTGACATGGTATGGTAAGACCAGTCGATGCGTTCATTTTACTTGTTGATTGGTTTATTGAAATCGATATATTAGTTTGAAAAAACCAGTTGATGAATATAAATAGAGACAGATGGATTTTTGTAGGAATGAAACCCAGGGACTTGTTGATCAAACTAGTCTATGAGTTTAAATAGAAGTGGATGGGTTTCTGGAAGATTGAAACCCATAAGCTGGTTAGTCAAACCAGCCCGTCAGTTTGGTGAAACCAATCTATAAGTTTAAATAAAGGCTAATGGTTTTCTATAGGATTGAAACCCATGGACTGTTTGGTCAAACCACTCAATCGATTTGTCTTAACCAATTTATCAAAAATTTTTTGCTAAAAGATCCATAAAAGTTTAACTCATTTTATGCCTTTGATTAAATGAAACTTGCCAATTGATCTTAAGACCAACCGACTGGTTCCAACTAAAGCCAACCATTTAGTTTTCAAACACTTTTGAAGAGTTTAGAAATCAGGATCAACCATAAGTTCTTAATAAATGAATTAAAATCAAATGTTTAAAAAAATTAAAGAAATTTGATCAAAATGTGAACTTGCTCAAATTAACTCTTTATAAGGAACCTAAAACATAAGAAATATAATCCTTAACTCCAAGTATTGGTTATCTTTCATGCTTTGTTCTCTTGTGCTTAGAAACTTGATTGCTCTTTTAAATTTGCACATTTATAGAATACTTTAAGTGGGTGCATTTAGATTTCTTTGTAAGTCAATTATAGTACATGCACACTAAAGGAAAGACATTAATTATCAAGATCATTTTATTATCATCAAACCAAGGAAAATTACATTTTATTTACCTATGAGGTCAACACACCCATATACTATTAATATAGAGTAGACAATATAGTGAACCAGTATAGTGGCCTATTCAATTTTTAAAGGATAGGGAACTTAGTCAAGAACCATTTGGAAACCCATAAAATTTTCCATAGGTTGAGTTTAATCATCCCCTAATTATAACGTTTTTTAGTGTTTTGTATAGTTACACTCGAATATAAAAAACACTAAAACCATTTTCCAAGCTTAAAATTGTCATAAAAAAATGATTGTATAGCACATAAGACATGAAGGTGTCTCAAATTTGTATGTAATGAGGTAGTTAAGGTTTTAAGGACATACTTTTAATTCCAAAACATTACTTAGGTTCCCTTTTAAGTAAAAATGGAAGCCTTAATTAAGTTAGAAGTTGTGAAATACTCCATTTTTAGAAAAAAATATGCTTATTACAAGAAAAAGATAAAAGGTCAATAGCTAAGGTTTGACTATTACTATTCTTTCCATATTTTATCCTTTTATGGATAATTAGGTCATCTAAGTCTAATTTTATTTAATCTTACATTATCCCTTATTATTTCATTAGTGAGTCAATTATGTTAAGATTAACATGTCTTTAAAATTGGCATGAAAAATAAGAAGAAGAACACTTCAAGTATATCTTCAATGAATAGTACATTACATTCAACATAAAATCTTAATTTTTCCTATATCTGTAACCTCTTATAGATCCACCTTTATCTATCTAAATGGTATCATATATATATATATATATATATAATCATTTTGCACCTAAAAATACCAATAAACAACATAGAATTATTACAACAAACAAGAAGAACTCTAATACCCAAATAAAACTAAAACCTATGCCTGAGTGTTGGGTGACAAAAAAAAAAAGGGTTTACACACTTGAGGGGAAATGATCATAACTCTTTTGATACTAATCCATTTAGATATCATTTTTTTTTCTGCAAATTATAATCATATAGATTTAGTTTTTTTGCACATTATCTTATGTTTTAATCTTAGTTCATGTATTTAAGTTCAAAACAATTAATAGTTTCTCTAATTTTTCTTATACCTAACCTTTAAAAAATAGTCCCATACTAATTTTAATAAAAATTATTATATCAAAATGATTTATATGAATTACTAACTCTAAATAATCTCATTTGATTAATGATATAAAAATGTTAAGAAAAACACACTAAATCAACATAAAATACCAACTTTATTGTAACACATGAGATCACAACAATGGTTATGTTTTAGTTAAAGTGAACCAATTTTTGCCTTTCCTTATACGTTAATAAAAATCCTTTAAAAATATGGGAGGCCCACAGAAAGCTTTGTTACTTCAAATTGCTATAGAAATCTTCAAAAGAGAAGAAAACTATATAAGATTTTTATAAAACTTAAATGTTTCAAATTAAAGGAAAAAGAATAAATAAACCATAAATATTATATATTTATAGATAATTAAAGCATAATACAATAGGCTGATTTAATTCACCAAATCAGTGGCCGTATATGTCCATTATCTTCTTATACAGTGTTAAACATTTGAATTTTATAATTTTAGAAATTTTTTGTTATAGAGCATTATGCTGGTTGTTTTGGTCAGTTATAGGAGCTAATAATTTGTTTAGAAGTTTTCCATATAAAGATAATAACAAGTATATATATTTATTTGAAATTCTGTTGCAACAATCATCCATAAATTCCACACACATAAAGGCATGGGAGTTGAACTTACATAATAAATTATGACAGATGAAGGTGGGTAATCATTAAATATATATTTCATGAGTGTATAAAGCATAATGTGGGATGATCATATTATTTATTTTGAATGGGTTACGGTTCAATGAGAGATTAAGGGGCATTGGGGTTGAATGTGTGAGGTTTTGCATGTTAATTGGTTAGTTAGGATATTATTATTATTATTATTATTATTATTATTATTGTATTAACGTAGCAAGTGGATGTTTATTTTGGATTGAACTTATGTCGGCGAGGTGAAACACGAGTCTAAGAGGAAGGAGAGAATCCTATGTGTAGCATGGGGTTGGGTTAGATTAGATTACAGACATCGTTAACTTAGGTTACAAGTTTTAGCATATGAATTAGCAAAAATGATTAAGAAAATCCTTAGGGATTTATTTTCTACTAAAACATGTCATCAAAGGATAATTATATGATAAATCAATAGTTAAGATTAAGTCTTGATAGAAGTTAGAATCTTAAGTTAAGGTTTTCAAATGTAAGTACTGAGTTAAGAATAAGTTTTAATAATTAATTATCCTAAAAAAGTTGAGTATTATTAAAAAAAATATTTTTTAATACTTTTCATATTATGAATAGTCAAAGATGATGATTCTTACAACTTTAAAATTTTATGTTAACTAGAAGATTAAATTGATACATAAAACACAAAAATAATAGAGCATGACATTAATAATACTATTTCATCATGATCTCTGTTTATTTTTTCAAACATGATTAATAGAATTAAAAAAGTCAAGGAATTTAAATATATAGATATTGGAAAAACTAAAAGAAGTTGGGTACCAAAAATTAGCTTAGAAGTCTTACCAGAATTAGAATCATAGAAAAGGTTAAGAATAAAAAATGAAACATTTTAAAGCATTTCTAGGGTTTTGAAACTCTTGAAGGATTTACATAAATGCATTATTATAATATAAATATTTAAAAATTTGAAATTTTATCAACTTAGGATTTTCAAAATATGGTGTTACATTACTACCTCCTTAAAAATGAACTTTTACCCTAAAGTTCGGCTCTAAGTCCAACAAAAATAGGTAAATTGATAAAACCTTTGATAAGATGGTATCATGGTATAATTTTAAGAGAACATAAAGAAAAAAAATAGTTAAATGAGACTCTATTACTATTCACATATTCCATATTTTACCCTTTTAAGTTGATAGGTATGATTTATGTTGGTCAATTAGAGCTTTAGAAGAAATATTTAATACAATTATGTGATGAATTTTGCTTACTTGTTTACATTTATTCTTGTTTAATACTCTTCATTATATTTTATATGTATTTAGAGAACTTAAGATATAAAGAAGATAAAACACAACAATTGGAACAAATGAGAAGTAAGAATGAGAACTAAAGCATTCAAGGATGAAAGAGATACATATTTAGCCATGATGCAATCAAAATATGGAGTTAAGCTAAGCATACAAGTTTTATATATTTTATTATCTTTCAAACTCATTAAAATAAGCTCAATTGGAGTTCAAACAAAGAAATTATAGCTAAAATATGTTGCACTGTCAAATTTTCCTCACAACTCAAGTGCCGACAGAACCTGCATGTATTGTTTGACAAGGCCATGTTGGCCACAAAAGAAAAACGCAAAAGTGGAGCATATCACAGGGCACCTATTTCATATAACATGGTTGTGTTATGCTTAAAAAATTTATGATTTTAGCTATTTCTATTATGTAATCAAAGGTTTTTGTTATGATATATAATGGGGGTATAAAGAGGAATATTATAAGGTTTCATGGGGGAGAATTTAGAGACTAATTAGCCACACCTGCATTAATCTTAAGTGAGAGAAGAAGAAAATAAATCCATAATTTTTCTATCTTTATAGATATGAATTGGAGATTATTGATCAGAACCCATAATTTTAAAGTTATTTTTTAAATTCATATATTTCCCTTTATGTATCTATAGAACATGATTAATATTTTTTATTTTGTAATTGTGTGCTTCTAATTTTCTCGTGCTAAATAGAAGAGAGAATTTTCTAATCCTAATGTGTTGAATGATTTCCATATGCCCTAATTTGAGTTTATTGTTAAGTGAATTGATTTGTGTTTGAATGTATCAACTAAAATATTGCTCAACTTTTGATATTGGAAACTTTTATTAATATCGAGAGATGAAATGGTTAGTAGATCTACATAGCAAAATAAGATCTTAGGAATTAACATATCAAAAGATCTTAATCTAATTTCTACAAATATATGAGGGAATAATTGAATTTATTGCTCTGATAATTATATAAATCTATGATAGAGATATTTGGACTTATAATTGGAGAAAGGTCATTACAACTTCAGAAAACGTAGCAATAATTATCCCTGTTAGCACACTAAGCATAAATTTTTTTATTAGGATTTGCAGAATTATTTAGCATATCATAAATAGGGGAATTTAACTAAAACTAAGCCTTCATATTTTATATCTTAATTTTGATCATTTTAAATTAATGTAATTTGAGTGCTTCCCTTTTATCACAATTTTCATAATGTTTTTACCCACTATGCGGTAGCCTAAACATAGAGAAGTCTAATCACCATTTGGTGCTCACTCTCTAATCCCTATGGAATCAACATTTAGTCCTACCTCAAAACCATGCACTTGCAGTTATAGTACATTAATTGTTTTTGTATCATTACCGCAGATTAGGTAAAGGTCAAATAATAATACAAATGAATTTTTTTATGATTTAGGCATTTATTTATTTTATTTATTTATTTATGATTTAATAATAATTATTTTTATTATGTTTGTCTAAACTTGGATCAAATGAATTTCTATTTGAGTAAAGGTACTATGACATCCCCATTTTTCATTACCAAAAAATATTATTTAAAACATTTTGGAAGCTAAAAACACACATAGAAAAAATAAGGTGTTACCGCCGTACTTAACATAAGATAGACATTCGCTTCATATCCCACATTAGATACAAGGATAAAATAAACCAAGATATTTAAAGCAACAGAGTGCACGTGTGAAATATTATATAAACAAATTGAAAGATCATTCACATCAAAGGACCTTGTCAGTCCCTCACCAAATCATTACAAAATAATGTAGATAATAGTATGGGGCTACGTAAAAATTATTTTGGTTATGACACCGAAATGAAAACCACAGTCCCTTACAGTCCCCATAAGATCTCCAAATGTTCACGCTCTCAAGTGCCAACCCAACTAAGGTAAGCCCTTTACTAGGCATCCCCAAAGACCTACACATAACCCTCTACTTGTGGGAATGAGCAAGTGACCAAGCAAATAGGTACATTAGTACACTATGTACCGAGTAAGCCAAGTTGCTCCCTTAATATAAATGCAAGCATAAAATTCTACCGTAAATAGATATAAAGTACAACATACATCATAATAAAGCCATATATAAAGGTAAGAGTACATCAGGATATACTATCATGCATAACTCAATCAATACAGAATATATCAGGATATATTTTCATATTGGTACTCACAAATATAGTAGTAGATAAAATCCAAGCAAACTGGGGATTATTTCCAATTACTCAATCCTTTAGATTATACCATTTCCATATTCACACATGGCACAGCCAAATAATCTAGTCAATATTCCATTTGATAACCAATTTGTCATTTAACTCGTTGGTTAAGTATATAAACTAGCTTTTATCCATTTTTGGTCGATCATACCATTACTTCCATTCTTATCTAATTATTAACCAGTCTCTTGGTCCTCATTCGTATTTTATCAACCAATTACTTATCATCCATATCTTATTTATCATTAAGCGATGGATTGTACACAACCCCATGGTCTCATATATCATGGAAGCCTATCTAAAAAGAGATAAAAGTCCAGACGAAGCCAATCATCAAACAGACATAAGTTCAGGCCAAAGCCAACCACCTAGGTAACCAGACCCTTTAGCATCGATTACCTTAGTACATAATTAATTATTAGAGTAGGTAAGGTGCCAGGACCTCTTAGGATCCCACCTAAAGGCAAAGCCCTAAGGCACCAAAAATTCCCAAAGGTAGACTAACCTCCAGTAGCTAATAAAAGATCAGGTAATCCAAATCCATACTTAAATTGATTATATTTTGCTTTACATGATTAGCATACTATTCATAAGTATTAGTGATCACATATGGCCCATACAAAAGAAAGCAAGGCAATTTCCATGTTTGTTCTATATTAATTCTCTTCTTTCCATTTTCTCAACAATGTGGATTTTCATTTATCCTTGTACTATATTAGTCAAATCCATCTTATCATTTTGTTCGAGCCAATGGTGAGCTTCATTATTCTTTTCCCAATATCATCATTTATCATAGGTTAAATAACCATTTATTCTTTACATTACTAATAGATTACCCCATAAATTATGATCCATGATAAAATCTTTATTTTATCCCATTAATAATCATAGTATATTTCTAACCATAGCCTCAAAGCATAACCAAACTAAAAGGAAACAAACCATTCAAACCTAGTCAAATCAATTGATTAGTCTAGCTTAACCACTCAATCATTTGCACCAACCGATCAATTGGTTTGGGTCAATCGGTCATTTGGTTTGAGTCAACTAGAACATGCTTTTCTCAAACCAGTCAATTGGTTTAGGAAAACTAATTGACTATTCATAGATCAGTTGATTGGTTCTGCCTAACCATTCAATTGGTTTAAGTAGAGAGAAAGACCAAGGTCTTTGTAGGCTCAACAATCAATGGGTTGGGTCAACTAGTTGACTATTCTAGGAACAAGTTGATAGGTTTAACCTAACTAGTCAATCAGTTTACCCTAACATAACACCAAACCATTAATTTCATACAAAATATTACATATAAATCATTATTAACCATGTTAAAACATGTATCAACATATTTTTACACATTTTCAATCATATTAAGCTACATTTCACAACATAGAATTATTATATCTTATTTTTACTAAATTTCATGCTTTTTGCTCAAATAATGTCATCTAACCATCCAACCCACTTATGTAGGCTATATACACTCATGCTAACATGTAGAAATCAACTTAAAGTAACACATAACATGCAATAATCCTCATCAAATATTTTAGAAGCATGAATTACTTAGTTGATGCAAGCAAAATCTCCTTTTAAACCAGAATTTCCAACTATGAAATTCTTAGCTTTTAAAAACTTAAAATTACAATCTTAAAGTTAGAAATTTACTCCAAAACCTTATTAAATTTTCAAACTCAAAATAAAAGGAAAGAATAACATACCAACTTAAGGTAAAACAGGGAAATACTAAGCTAAACCACTCAACCTTTTTTCCAAGATATATATCTTCCTTGCTTAACAACTAACATAAGAGAGAGAGAGAGTTAGCAATAAGATCAAAAAAATGTAACAAAATTGATTGCAAGGCTTGAAGTGTGGAAAGAGGGAAGGTGAATACAAGACGTAGAGATTTTGGTGGATGAAAGAAAAGGTATATATAAGGGGTGAATAGGGCTATTTATGTCCAACCAATCGAAGAAAATCATAGAGGATTCAGGTATTAACTCAAAACCCTACAAATCACCATTTGAATTCGGGCTAAATGAATTGATGTTATCCAAGATATGCATACCTATTCTCTAAATCTCAAATGATGTTTCTGGAGAATGTAGGCCAATTAGGTCAGAATTATCTATATGAAAGAAATATTCCAGCTACTTAGAGACGTACCTGAGATCGAAGCATTGATATCAAAAATGTGTGAAGGAGAGAGGAAAAACAAGAAAAGTCTGAGGTCATTTCCCCCCCCCCTCAATTGTCCTAATTGACCTCTAGATTGATTTGAAGTAATATTTCGGGTTAAATACATCATAAAAATGATTAGGAATCTCTTAGGGGAAATTTAACATGGGTTAGTAAGGTTCTATTTTAGTATAAGAGATATTTTAGAAAATCAAGTTTGAACAATATAACTAGCTCGACTAACAAGTAGATAGTTTGGGCCTACTAGTCAACTTTTCTTTAAACCAATCAATTGTTTTACCTAACTAGTCGATCGATTTAGTGGAGAAAACTCATTTTACTAAAATGACAAACTAGCTAATCGATTCAAGAACCGGTCAATTGGTTTTCTAGAAAAACATGATTTCAAATCAAACCTTTCCTCAAAACAAATCATAACATTAAATTAAAATCAATGGTCCAAAAATTGGCATAATTCTCATTCAACCATTTACAAAAATATGGGGTATTATAGGTGATCTAGTGCATGACTTGTGCTAGATGGAGTGGACTAGTGTTATTTGATCTTGAAATCAAAAAGACATTCCATAATCTATGTAGGTTTAATTTAGCTGAAAATCAGATGGAAGACACTAGAAATCAACATGCTCCACCACTAGGACAAGTCATTTTCAAATGCCAAAGTCCTTCCCTATAATAAGATGCTAATCCTCCTTAGGTACAAGTTTTGGTGGGAAGGACTCGTTAAGAATATGCTACTCCAAATATTGATTGTGTAACTTCTAGCATTGGGAGACTAAATGCTCAAGCAAAAAATTTTGAGATTAAACCTCCTATTATTAACATGATCCAGACTGCAATATAATATGGATATTTGCCTAATAATGATTTGAATGCACATATCGCTAACGTTTTAGAGATTTTTGATACATTTAAGAAAAATGGGGTCTCTGATGATGTTATAAGACTTAGACCTTTTCCCTTTTCTTTTAGGGATATAGCTAAAAATGGATACATTCTTTACTTATAGGGCCCATTACTATATGGGATAAGATGGCTAGGTAATTTCTTGCTAAATTTTTCCCGCGATCTTAAAGTGCTAAAATGAAAAATGATATAGCTACTTTCATGCAATATGATCAAAAGTCTATATATGAAACTTGGGAAATATTTAAATAATTGCTTAAGAAGTGTTACCACCATCATTTACTAACTTGGTTGTCGGTTCAAAATTTGTATGTTTGTTTCTCTTATACTAACTATTCTATGATAGATGCAACTAGAGGTGGGATAATCATGAACAAGACCCCCTGAGATGCCTATATTTTTATTGAAGAGTTAGTTTCCAATAGCTATTAGTGGCGATCTGATAGGTTACCTATAAAGAGTGTTAGAATTCACTCTGTTGATGTTATGACTACTATTTCTACTCTATAATATGCATTATCCAAACAAGTTGCTAACTTGAGTATGGCTAAAGTGCAAGTCCTGATGGTTACATATGATTTTATGTGGGCGACCTCATATTAGTACTAAATTCCATGATGGTAACACTTTTGTACAATCTATTGAAGAAGCTAACTATGTTTCAAATTTTTCCAGGCTGAACAATAATCTATATTCAAACATATAGTCTTGGCTTGAAGAACTACCTAAGTTTGTCATAGAAAAATCCAAATCTAATTCAGGCTCAAATTTAAGTGAGACCACCTCCAAGGTACCAAGTTTATGCTTCTAAAACAAATACTAAGATGAAAGAATTGTTGATGAAAGTAATTAACTAGAATGAGTCTAGATTCCATAATCAAGGCACTTGAATGAAAAATAAGGAGACTTCTTTAAAGAACTTGGAGGTGAAAGTAAGATAGTTGGTTAGCATGATGTTTGAGAGAGATCAAGGATTTTTTTCCTAGCATCACATAAAATAACCCATTAGAGGATGCAAAGGCAGCAACATTGAGAAGTGGTATAGAGTTGTCTGATCTACCATCTTAGAGCTTGGAAGAAAAGGGTAAGGAAAAGGAATTTTACAAGAAACCCCTAACAATTTCTAATTCTCAAAAGGAGGTAATAAATGAATCCACAACCAATGAGATTTCACACCATGTAAAACTTTATCATCCTCACATCCTAGTTCCTTAAAGGTTAATACAACAAAAATTAGATACACACTTTTATAAGGTTCTTGAAATTGTTAATAAATTGCATATAAATATCATATTTACTAATGCTTTGATAAAGATACCCATTTATGCTAAGTTTTTATAGGAAATTTTAGCTAAAAGAAGGAAATTGGAAGATTTTAAGATGGTTCAATTGAATGAGGAATGTTCTACTCTACTCTAGAGAAAAATACCACCTACGCTAAAGGATCCAAGGATTTTTACTATTCCTTACAATATTGGTAGTTTACGTTTTAATAATATACTTTGTGATTTGGGTGATAACCTCATTCCTTTTTCCATTTTTAGACGGCTTGGATTCGGTGAGCAAAAGGTTACCATAATATATGGGGTATAAAGTATATATGGGGTATAACAGAAGAAGTGTTAGTTAGGGCTAACAAATTCATCTTTCCAATGGACTTTATTGTTATGGACATGGAAGAGGATTGTTATTTACCTATTATCATTGGGATATATTTCCTTACTATAGTTGGTATGATTATTGATGTGAAAAACAGAAATTTATCTCTTAGTACTGGAGATGAGAATGTGTACTTTGAATTATCTATTGATATGCACATTCCCTTGAATAATTATGATTGTTATAGAATTTATTATGTTACTATGGAACTAAATGAAGGCATTAAAGAGAAATTGTTAAGTATTCCTTTAAAAAAATAATTATGTGTGAAAGAAAATCCACCTGATAATAAAGGTGTTATGCCCTTTCATGCCACATGCAAGGAAAGAATAAAGGAAATGAATGAATTGGCATCTTTTACTGCCACTTGTTAAAATCAATTATGACAAATAGTATGGAAATAAAAGCTTAAATGACTTAAGTATCATAAAAAAACTAGTGTTAGTTGAGTGATGAAGGAGTCAAGATAACAACTTTAAACAAGCGCTTCTTGGAAGGCAATCCAAGTTTATACTTTCATTTACCTAGATTTTTTTCTTTATTTTCTTTTGACTTGTGTAGCTCTTACTAACTCATAGATATTTATATGGTTATATTATGTTAGGTGATGAAGTCTCAAATAGTATGATCTAGGTTCCAAAGATTATCAACAAAAGGAAGCAACAAAAGGATGAAAAGAAAAAAAATTTAAGTGTTGAAGTGATGGGGGATTTTATGAGTGAATATTTTTTCAATTATTGGGAAAAATATTGGAAAAGATGGGATGAAATTTTTCTAGGTGTTGAAAAAAATTGTGAAATTTAAGCATTAACATCACACAGGCATGCTGGTGGCCAAGAATATCCTAGTGGAAGAGCTAGAAAAAAATATCGAACTGCGAGATTCAACACAGCATGCCCATGTTGAATGATGCAATCATGTTAATGAACCATTTAAAAAATGCATCAAGGGGACACGACATGTGGTTCCCATGACAATTGACATGCCCATGTTGATACCTAGTGTTTGATATTAGCATTATTTTTTAACGTATGATTTAGCCAAATTATAACTCCCATTCTCCATCTTCCTCCTTCCCTTAAAGCCATTATCTTTTAACCTCAATAGGCACAATCATACAAAGCTTCTCCATCTTTTCCTTCTTTTTTCTACACCCATTTTCCACCATTTTTCTCACTTCTCTTCATTTGTTTACTTTTCCTCCCTTTCAAGCCCTGATGTTTCACCTTCATAGCCATCTTCATCTCTCATTCATTTTTCATCTTCATTTTCTATTTTCCACCATTTCTCATCATTTACTCTTTCATTTGATTGATTCATGCATACATTGCCCTCATCTATAGTTATATGATATTAATTGGATAATTTAAGGCTTAATCGAAGAAAACTTATATTAAGGGTTCATTATCCATTTGAAAAATTATCACTTTTCATCCCCCCTCAATTGCATATTATTCATGGCCTCAAAGTGATGCAAAATTAGCATGGGAAGTTTTACCATCGCTGCACTACCACCACGACCTTAAGATAATGGGAACCCGTATGGTATCATTTTTGATAATAATGAATAGGTTTCCAGATAAAATTTTATGTGCAAAAGACTTTTGTTGGGCACTAGATAATTAGATTAAGAATTATTGAATGTTCTAGGAATTGGAGGTGATGTATTTAAGTTTATTGGTAATGTTAGAGGGATCAAATTTATACAACAGACAGTTGTTCATATGCTTGTATTAGTTTGAAGTTCTTAAGTTTAATTAATGTGGTTGCTAAAAAGCATTATATGGGTGATCTAGGGTAAGTGAATTTTCTATTTTTCAATTAAACTCATGTCTTTACCCTTGTAGAGTTCAATTAGTTATTGAGCTTGCCTAT
This sequence comes from Tamarix chinensis, assembly GCA_030549775.1. Classification (NCBI taxonomy): domain Eukaryota; kingdom Viridiplantae; phylum Streptophyta; class Magnoliopsida; order Caryophyllales; family Tamaricaceae; genus Tamarix; species Tamarix chinensis. The sequence goes on along the minus strand of CM060173.1, from coordinate 68,835,503 downwards.
AGTGGCTTTATGTGAAGTACATGATAAATTTAGAAGCTTATTTTTGGTAAGGAATTGTTCATGATTAGATGATTTACCTACAAATAATCATCTCATGCCAAGGCATCCTTCATCTATAACCCTATATTTTGCAACATCTAGTGATTAACGGCTGGTAATATTTTTGAAAGAGGTGACAATGAGGAAATCTATCATGAATTTGAGTTATTTTCCTTATGGTAACTGGTGTTTTGATTAAAATTAGCTTTTTTTTATGGTAAAAAAACTTAAGAAAGTGGGTCATATCAAGGCTAATGTCATAGTTAATGGGGGTTAATCACTATCATTACACATCAATTGGTATATGAATTATGAAAGGAGGATATTTACACACCTAAACTTTGATTGGATTTTGATAGTTGCAGATCATTTGTGTTAACTGTGAAATCTAATTAAAAAAAAGTATTGGTTGGTCTTTGCAGAAGAGTTCTAGTACCCATTGCTAGATCAGGAGCATATAAATATTTTGAATGAGAGCAACTTACAACACCATTATCTAGATGACCTACTAGACATCGACACCACTACTATTACTCTAGGATATCCTCATTTTTTTCTCATGGTGCCTCCTTGTCACGGAAAGCCCAACCACTAAACTAGTACAGTCAAATCTTAGAGTGTCTTGACACTTGGGACTAATAGTTTACTGATTTTTATATTTAGTGGACCAGTGGTTCCACATCTTAGAGTCTCTCATGGATAATAGATTTGAGTTAATGGACATTCAATTGAGTCAAATACATTCCTTCTTTGAGCAGATGCACTATTAGTACTCGTCATTACCCTCCACCACCACCTCCCACCGAGAAAACATGGTCTCTAAGTTCCTTTCTTCCCTTTTACCTTACTAGCATATTGGGGACAATGTGTCTGTTAAACATAAGAAAGTAGTTTTTGAGTTATGATGTATATATGAGTCATTTACGCATTATTTTTGTCTACCGAGTATTTTCTTTATTGTCTTTGGTGTTTATTTGAGTTAGTATTTTTAAGTGTTGTAAGTCATTTTATTTTCTTTGTTTTATCATTAATGTCTTTTTAGTGTGTTAATTTATCATTTGTAAAAAAAAATGAAATGTTTTTTTGAAACAGCTAAAAATTGAAAAAGTAAAAAGGGATAAAAGTGGGAAATGATCTTTCATTGACGATGATAGAAGAATGTTTAGCATACATTTTACTTGAATTGTTTATACCCCTTAACATTTTCTTGAAAACAATTTTTATTTTGAGCTTAAAATGTTTTTGTTGCACCAATATAAAGGAAGTGTAAACATTTTGGTGAAATTGAAGGTCATAATGCATTGAGACTTTTCTATGGTTTATTATAATGTAACTAATGTGTTGAATTGTTATATAATTTACAGGATTAGAACAAGAATTTTTGTTTGGTCCTTGTGAGATTTTGAGGCTAAAAGGCTCATTAATCAAATACAGTCTCATTATCCTTTTTCTGTGTGGTATCCTTCCATGACTTGTGAAACTATAACTTACAATGACTTTCATCAAAATCACATATGACTGGAACATGCATTAAAATGATAGAGGTAATATTTTTGTAACTACATTATTCAAATAGCCTATCCTTAATGCTATATCTTTTGCCAGCCCCCACTGAGCTTTTGGCCTATTTTCTTTATCAAACCACACTTGTAACCTTTATTTGTGTATCCCTGCCTTTGTCTAGAGCTAGTGAGGTGATGATTCAAATGAGAATAAAGGTGTGAGTATAGTGTATCTTAAGCAAGGGGAGGTGTGAAAAGGTGAATGGGTATGGATGAAAAAAAAAAAGAATAAGAAGTTTGGGGTTATTTCTCATGAATGAAGATGTTGGGACTATTAAAAAAAGGATATGAAAGGGAGAGAGAAAAAAATATTAAATAATGTGGAAGAGTCATATATAATTTTTGAAGACCACACTCCATTAGTACTAGACTTTTAGTTCTATATATAAACAATTTCCATCCTACCCTTATAACCTTTTGCCTTATTACAACCTTGAATAAGACCTCCTGATTTTTATGTGGTTTATGTCAATACAGTGGTGGAGAATTGAGAAGCATTCCAAAAGAATATGGGTTATCATATTCATGAGTGCAAGGACTTGATCAAGTTTTAAAATTGATTCATACAGATAAACATGAGAGAGGAGTGTCTCAATACCTAAATTGAGGTTGCTAGTTTTAAACTTGAGTCTTGAACGAGTTTAGCTCACAGTTCCCTACAACTCACATAATATGTTTTCCTTGTATAAATTTGACTTGATAATTCAATGATACATTTCTACTTATTTCTTAAATATGCAACTTGAAAATATTTTCAAGAATTGATTTTTTTATTTATTTTGATGAGTTTTGGGGTCTTGACGAGTTGACTAGATTTGATATTATGTGAATATTTGAACAATCTTTGTTGAGAAAGCGATCTCATTATTACCTATCACTTCTTCTATGAGCTCATATATGTGTTGGTTTCTTGAGGACAAGTGATACTTCAAGCATAGGAGAGTTGATAGGTATGATTTATGTTGGTCAATTATTGCTTCAATGAAAATATTTAATATAATTATATGATAAATTTTGCATACTTCAGTTTATTTGATCTTAATTACTACTCTTGATTATATTTTATAGTAATTTGTAAAAATTTGGATAAAAGGAGATAAAAACAAAATAATTAGAACAAATAAGAAGAAAAAATGTGACCTCAAAGTGTGAAATGATGGACATGTAGACATATTATACCATGACGCAATCCTAATTTTGAAATATTCTAAGCATAGAAGTTGTAGATCCTTTTTTTTTATCTTTATAAAAAATCAAAAATAATCTTAATAAGAAGTTGAACAAAGAATTTGTGGCTAAAATATGCTATATTATCAAAGCTGCCTCACAAGTCGAGAGCTAATAGAACTTGTCTGTGTCCTCTAATAAGGCCATGTTATGCTTAATAACTTTAAAATTTCTATCCTTTCTCTTATGTAATCAAAGGTTTTTGTTATGTCATATTTTAGAGGTATAAAAGGGAATATTTTAGGATTTTATGTGGAAGCTTTTGGAAACTATTTGGGCATATCTCCATTGATCTTAAGTGAGAGAAGAAGAAAATTAGTACAGAGGTTTTCTATCTTCATAATTATGAATAGGAGTAGTTTATCAAAGCCTGTAATTTCAAGGTTAATATATAAATTCATATATTTCTCTTTATGGATCTATTGAATATGAATAATATCTTTTATATTGAAATTATGTGTTTCTAATTTTCTCATGCTAAGGTGAAGAGAGAATTACTCGATCCTGATGTGTTGAATTTTCTACATATATCTTGATTTGGGTTTGTAATCATGTGAATTGTATTATATATGAATGGTTAGTCAAAATAATAATCAAAATTTGATATTGGGAACATCTATTGAAATCAAACAATGAAATGGCTAGTAGATCTATATAACCAATTAGATATTAGGAATTAACAGGTTAAGAGATGTTAATCTAATTTCTACAATTATAAGGGGGAATAATTAAATTTATTGCTTTGACAATTATATAAATCTAAGCTAGAAATAGTTGGACTTTTAACTAGAAAAAAGTCATTGTGGCTTGAGAAAGCATAGCGGTAATTATCTCTGTTGGTGCACTAATCATAATATTTTGGTTTGGATCTACATGTTTATTTAGCATATCATAAATAAGGAAATTTAACCGAACCCTTAGATGTTGTCTTTATAGTTTAATTTCGATCTTTATGAATTTTTGTGTTTTTAGTTTTTTTTTTGTCACAATTTTCATACATGAGTCCTAACTCATCATTTCGGTGCTTACTATCTAGCCCCTGTGGGATCAACCATGAGTCCTAACTCAAAATTGTGCGATTGTGATTAGAGTAAATCATATGTCGAACTAACTCATTTTAACTCTATCATGATTAATCTTGTGTTTTTCATACTTATGTCAATAATGAGGCTATTAATTCATGACTAGCATGCCTTTAATGTTATCATGAAGAATAAGTAGAACACATTATGTATATCATCAATGAATAGTGTATTATATTCAACATAAAATCTTATGTTGGCCTAAATTTGTACCCTTTTATAGCTCCACTTATATCCAAATAAATGGTATCATATTTTATATCAATCTAAACCTAATATATGCTAACAAAAACATAGAATCCATAAATCATATAAAGAATTTTAACACCCAAATCAATGTAAACCTGAGCCTAAGTGTAGGGTGAAAGAAAATCTTGTTTTCACACTTGAAGATTAATGGCCATAACTCTTTTTCTACAAATATTTTTTAAGATCTGTTTTTTAACCATCACTAATAAGTTAATTTAAATTTCCATGTCCATGTTCAACCAAATTCATAACTTATGTACTCTTTCTTATACATAAAATTTTAAAAATAATCTCATACTAATTTTAAATACCCTATGAACATGATTTAAACGTGTTATCCACTCTAAAAAAACTCATTTAATTGATGATACAAAAATAGTAAGAATAACATACCAAATTTTTGGAAACACATGAAATCACAACATGGATTATGTTTTAGTAAAAGAGAGCCAAGTTATAAGTTTTCTTAATAAATATTCCTAAAAAATATGAAAAGCCCACACAAGACTTTGGTGCTTCAAATTTCCATGGAAATCATCAAAGCGTAAACCTATATAAAATTTTTATAAAACTTCAATAGTATAAAAATAAAAGGAATATAATGGAAGAACCATTATCCTTAGACCATTTTAGAGAATAAAATTATAATAAAAGAGGTTTAATCGGTTCACAAAATCAATGAAATTATCTACCCTTCATCTTATTAGAAAAAAGAGATTCAAAAATATGAGTTTTATAAGTTTTGAAGGGTTTGACTATGGAGGATTGTGGTGGTTTTTTAGTTCAATTGTGGGAGCTAAAAATTTGTGTGGAAGGATTCCACATAAAGCCAGTAATATGTAGATAAATAGGGTATTAAATAAATTGTGAATTTATTGAAATTATGCAGCAATATGCATCCCTAAATTCAATAGACACATAAATGCAAGCATATGGAAGTTAAATGGGGGTTGTTGTGTGCTGAAAAAAGGAGAAGGGCTGTAGAGATTTGGATGATAAGTGTTGAGAGACGAATGTGGGTGCTAATTTATGAGACAATTATTGAGATTTTAAAGCATAAGTGGGGTGTACATGGGCCACAAACACATGCACAATATGAAGGATAACTTAAGAAGAAAGGTTCCTAAACTAAATAAATGGTTTAGAGTTTGTTGTTGATTCATTGATGAAGGTTTGGGATAATCTTGAGGGAATATTTCTAGCTAAAGAGGGATGTATATTCTTGATATTTAGAGTGGTAAGGTTGTAGAATAAATTGAGGGACATGGGGGATGAATGTGTGTGGTTTTGTGTGTTAATTAGTTAGTTAGGATAGTGTAATGATTAGTATTATATTCACAATACAAGGGGTGGTTTATTTGGGTTTAGAATTATGTGGGGGCAGTGGCCACGAATTTAAGGGGGAGGAGAAGGGGCTATGTGTATGTTGGGGTTAGTTTCGACTAACTCAAAGGTATCATTAGCCTTGGTTACAAATGTTAGCATAAGAATAAGTAGAAATGGTTAATAAAATCCATAATGATTTTTTTATAATAACACGTGTGTTAATTTCACACGTCATTTTTGAATTATTCTAACCTAAATAAATAGTAAGGATCATGTCTTGATAAAATTTAGGAGCTTGGATTAAGGTTTGCAAATGTTAAGTACAAATAGAGTTAAGAACAAGTAGTTTTGTTAATTAATTATGTTTGAAAGGAGAGTATTATTAACAACTAATAAAAATAAAGATAAAAAATTTTAAAAAAATTTACCTTACAAATATTCAAATATAATGATCCTAGAAGTTTCAAAATAGTCTTTTGACTAGAAGATTAAACCAAAGCTTAAAACACAAAAAATTATAAAACATGATGTAAATAGTACTATGTTGCCATAATCTCTATTTATCATTTCCAAAATGATTAGAAGACTAAAAAATGTCAAATAATTCAAATATATAGAAATTGGACAAATAAAATGAAGTTTGGTAACTAAAAATATCTTAAATGGCTTATGGGACTTAACACTATAAAAAACGGTTAAGATTGAAAAATAAAAAATTTTGAAAGCACTTATAGGGTTTTGAAACTCTGAAAGGATATAAATAAAATTATGATTAAAATATCTTTATTTCAAAATCACTAAGATCCTATGAATCTAGGGTTGCAAAAGTTCATTTCTAAGTGCAAAAAAAGGTAAATTAATATATATATATATATATATATATATATATATATATATATATGATAAGAAACTCTTAGAGTAGAAACTTGAGAGAACATCAAGAATATTAGGAAAAAAAATGGAACTATTCTTGTTCACATATTCCATATCCTTCCATTTTAAGGCTAATTAGGACATCTTAACTAAAATCATAATGAATCTAGTGTTAGCCCTACTTATATCATTAATGTGGTTATTAAGTCATAACTAATAGCGTAATATCCCAAACTTTATCTAATACTAATCCCAATCCATTAATATATTTTTCTAATCCTAATCTCACGTAATGGATATTTTTATTTTATCCTAATTCCTTAAGCCTAAATCTAAACCTAATCTTAAACCTAATTTTTCGTCATTCATATTTTAGCATAACCTAATCTTAGATAGTTAATGAATTAATTCTGCTCTAATTTCCTAATAAAAAATTTAAATATAATTTTGATACTAACCCTAAACTCTTTTCTTTTCTATTCCCTATTTTGCCTTTTTATTTTATATTTTATTTTCCATTTTCATTTATTTTCTTCTCCTCTATCCTAATTATTCTTCAATTAATACCTCGTAATTTGATAATTATAATCTATAAAAGTCATATGTTTAATGATTTTAGATTGTGTTTGGAAATGATTTGGAAATATATTTTAGGTTTATTTTGAAAATGGATAGGAAAATATTGAAAAATTTGAGAAAAATAAGTTTTCATAGCCCACAAATAGATGAATTATAGGAACCTATCAATTATTCTATCATTTTTAGCTTGAGTTTGGTTCAATAAAATTGATTGACTAGTTTGTAAAACTGATTAACTCTTTTGTCAAGCTGAGTGAATTTTTTAGCATGGATTTTTCTAAAAGCATTATTCTTATGAATTAAAAGCTTGGTAGTCAAACAATGATATGTTCTTGAGTAAAAATTAACCCTTTTGAACATTTACTAGCTTTTCTATACATTGAGCGAATTCAAAGGTCTAATTTTTACAAAAATGTGGAGAATGACCTTATCCTTATGACTTCTTCTTGCTTTTTCCACTATATAGCTCTAGAATAGGAAATATCTTCTAAATTATCATTAAATGCCTAGAAGATTTGTTTTCCACACTTATTTGTGCATTTACTTTCTTATGTTTGACCTTTCTTTAGAATATTAACCTATATTCTCTAAAAATCACTAATGGAGCATTAAGAAGAAAATTGATTCTGTCTTTGATAAATCCACCATGTATGGTCCAATTTTTAATATTAAATTAAGGGTTTTATTTGTTGAACCTTTATCCCTCATCCCTTAGCTAATTATTTAGGTATAAATAACTCTTATCATATTTTTTCTTTACCTCTTTTCAAACACCGAGAATACTCTGAGTTTCCACACTTATATTCCCTTTGTACCTTCTCATGTAATTCAGCTTACTCTTATGATCCTTTGTCTACCACACTCTTGGTTTATCCTTGAGCAAGAAAAATTTAGATTTAGGAAATTTTGAGTTTGGGTTCCAACTATTTTCCTTGGTTTCTTTTTAGAGGTGATATCTTTGATTTTTTTTTTCACTTGTTTATATTCTTGACTTATGAGATTTTTTAAGAATTTTTTTTAGCTTTAATTTTTTTAAGGCTTTGAGAGTTTAAATCTTTCATCTAAAGATTTTTCATTATTAGTGTGGTATTTTTCCAAGCTTTCAAGTAAGTCATTATTGCCTTTAAAATATGGTGTGTACAAGCATGTGAGCTAGTATAGTTTGTAAATTTCTGATCTTAGTTTGAATTTTTGATATTATTAGTTTGGTGATACATGTTAATAAATTTAAGAATTATGAGAAAAATTATAAATCATGAGAAATTATGGTTGATTCCTTGTTGATGTAGCATGATTAGTATGGTAGCATATGTAACCTTTTTTTTCTACAATGGTGATATTATGATGTTGACATGATTGAATTTTTAAGCCTTAATCATGTTTCAAATCCCTATAATGTGTTTTTTTTTTAGAAAATTAATCGATTGCTTAAGAAAAATCAATCAACTAGTTAACCTTACCCTTCAATTAGTTTGTTTATGGTGGCTTTGGGTTGCTCTCTGTTTGAACCCATTAACTAGTTGATGTTTAACCAATAGACTGGTCTTTAGAACAATTGAATAGTTATGATAACTCATCAACTAATTCTCTAGTGATAACTTTGGGTGCTTTCTAACTAAACCCATCAACTAGTTTGTTAAGACCAATTAATTGGTCTTAATAAAGAACTCTAGGGTTGGTTGAGCTAAAACAACTAAGTTTGGCCAAACCAATCATCCAACTCAACTAGAGAGTGTTTTTTTTTTTGCTTCTTTTGACCTCGATATGATTTCATTCTTTGTATGATGGCACAACATGATTCTTTAATGATGATAACTCAAATCTTTTCATAAATTAACTAATGTAGGAACATCCATAGATCTTCAAGATGATAAAGATTTGGCATACTTAATTATGGAACCAATCACATTATATGTCTTTGATAATGATATTAATAATGTTCTAACCCTAATGAGTTTACTTTAAGTCATTCTTGCAGGTATGTAACATATTTTCACGAAAAGATCAAGCTACTTTAATATGTCAACATACAGAATTTTTCGTCTGTTACAAAGTATTACAAAGGAAGCTATTATATATGAAAGTCAACTCCATGAGTTAAGAAACATAGTCAACATCCTAGTCATCATTCTTATTTTGATTAGGGTTCTTGTTAGTTTCTTTCATGAACTAATTAGATTGATTGTTTGTAATATTTTTTTTGATTCATGTATTATATAGGATATACCTATATTTGTATTACTAGTTTATGTGCTAATTATCCGTTTGTGTGTCATTTGGCTATATTAGTGTACTAGTTAGCAATGTATGGATTCCTATACAAGGCATGATTGTCAACACTTATAACACATGATTGAATCATTTCAAATCTTATACAAGTATTGAACTTGGCTAATTTTCTTTTTTATGAGTTAGTAATCCTAACTAAGAATACTGGAAATAATCTTAAATAAGGCGATTTGAATGAAACATTCAAAGTTTAAAAATCTTATTGAATTCTTTATCGATTCTTTCTTGAATATCCTCTTACTCCTTCTTCAATTTCCACCACCAAAACCATCCATAATCTCCATCCATTCAAATCTCCAATTCCGTAGGAAGATTTGTACTATTATCTAAAATAAAGAATGGATTAATAGGATTATAATTCATGGTAATCATAATAAATGCAATTGGATTATCTAATTGGGTAACTTGTAACAAGTATGTGACCAATCTACTATTAAATGATATATTCTTGATTATTGGCATGAATGGACAAATCTAATGTATTTCCTAAACCTAGATAAGTGTTAATGGAACCCCATCACATGGTTCAATGGTGAAAGATCATATGGATACTTTAGTAGAGTGAATAGAGTATTTTGTAATGTCAAATTAAAATTTATTAGAAATAAATAAAAGAATGGAAAACAATAAACATACAATTTATAGTGGTTCAAAATCTACAAAGTTTATCTACATCCACTACCAAAAGATTTTTCCTTTTGGATATGAATCTCTCTTTATTTATAGTGTGTTTTTTTTATGATGAAAACGCCTCTATTGGTTTATGAGTCTACAATATCAATGACTCTATAACAAATGATTTACACATGGCCTAGTTATCCTCTCTAGGTTTATGAGACTACAATTTTAATAACCTCTCTTAGGAATGCCAGACAACACACCACTCTTTACTTGTATTTGAGATGATGCGTTTTACTGAAGAAAATAAAAATCTTCACTAGATAGCTTATGAAAGCAAGTGATTGCTAGTGAAGATTTTTATATAGTAAAAGAAATAATAGTTACAAATGTATAAGTACTCTAGATAAATATGAAGAACAAATTGAGTACTAGAGAAGTTTGATTTGGATTTGAAATTGTCAAATAAAAACTCTTTTTAATTATTTGTAAGATGTAAAAATGATGATTTTAGATGAGTTGTGCGAGTTTGATTAATGTTCATCAAAGTAAAAAAAAAACTCGTATTTATAGTGCTAGAAGATAGAAAAAATTGACACTAGTTATTGGGTGTACAAATTACTCCAATGATTGAATTACTGTGAGAAAAAAAATCTTATAAATGCCCTATTCAGTTGACTTGTTTAACAAACCAATTGATTAATGGAATAGTTTTTAGCACTATGCACCTTTAAAAAAGACCATAACTTGAGCTATAGAGCTCGAAATTGAGTGCCATCTTTTTTATATAAAGTAGACATCTTAAGCTTTCCAATAAGGTATTATTAATCCAAAAATAATGTCTAGAAAGTTTTTGGTTAGTTTTTAAAATTCAAATCGTATGCAAAAATAATTTGACATATTTTTGGTACATGAAATCACTTTAAGATCTTTTAAAATAATTTTTGAATAAGAATCATTAAAATATCTAAGTCCTCAATATGTAAACCTATGTACATAAAACCTAAGATAGTAACATACTCTTTGATACTTGAGTCTTAGAATCTTGAGCATACTTACTCATCCCTTCATGGTTTATATATTACACATATAAAATTGAAGTACTTGAAGTTAGAGTATTATTTTTACCTCCTTATTTATGTTTGTCTTGTTTTTGGGATATGATTTGTAAAATTGATATCCATAGTACTCCTTGACTTAATTAAGTTTTTGATACTTCACTTTTTTCTATGATACATGCACACTAACAAGATAATTTAAATTTATAATTAAGTTTTCTATCATCAAAATAAAGGTTGATTGACCTATGAGGTCAATAATCTCCCCATTTTTTATGATAAAGAACAAAAATATGCCAATATAGTGAGAGATGGTGTGTAAAGACGTAAAAGTGAAAATCAGTATTTTTTTCTCAAATCATATGGATAATATATTAGACACATTGCAAAAACAAAATCACACAAATATAATATTAATGGAAATATAATGATAAAAAAAACTCAGTATATAGTATCTTTTCACCCTTTGTCCCCCTTTTATCATCAACAAAAGGAAAGGGCTTTGGAAAAATCCCCCTTAAGAAATACACATGTTCTAATAATCTCCCCCTTAAGCTATGCCTAGGGTAATATCAGGTAAAACAAATATGCTCTACATAATGGTTTGCATATAACCGCAATAAGATTAGAAAACAATATGATCAATTAATATATTATTATCTTAAACAACATAAGTAGTGGAAGCAGAGATATGAGTGTCAAGATTTATAGGAATAATTCAAATATTATATCACTAAAGCTTGTGATATTTCATAGTTGCGATATTTATAGCAATAAGGCATGAAGTATTTAATGAGTCACAAATGTACTCAAGTAACAAAAATAATATGAAAATAAATTTCAAAGTTACATAAATCCAACTAAGCCAACAAATAGGAGGGTGAGCACAATAAGGATTATGCAAATATGTGACAGCATCCCTCAACATGAACATAGATCAATATGATACTATAATGATAATTTCATCTTGAATTTTATGACAAAATACATTATTATATGTTTTCCTTTTATATGTTATACATAAAGCACAAGGAAAATAAGGAATCTGATGAATGATCCATTTAATGAATAACTTGTCAATAATATTATGAATTAGAGATCAAGGCAAGCTTATTAATGAAATACAAGAGTATCACTCATTTGTAAAAATTAATATATTTAATCATAATGAGGATACTTTTTAACATGATGTTGAGAGATGGCAATGATCTTGTACATGAGATATCATAAGTGAATCTAGTAATGAAGTCATGTGACCAATTATGTTTAGAATTACATCTATCAACCTAGTCAATAAACTGAAAATTTTATGTGTGGCTATGATGTGTACAAAAGCATGTAGGTAAAAGGTCATATTATAATGATCTCAAGAGTGAATGTTTATGATCAAATCATATAGGAGCATTACATCATTCAAGATCAATAACATGAGAAAATACTAAGGCTTAAATCATAGAAGCACATTTTATCAAGGAGTTGTATAAAATTAAGAACCATAAATGATGTGAAAAAAAAATATCATAGTTAGAAGTATATGCCCAAGCAATAGATGAAAAATTTGTGTTTGTAATTTTTAATGCAAAAGTAAGACTTAAACAAGCATATTTAGGCTACATATTATTTAGTCTAATCAAGCAAGACAGTGTCTCAACACCCTATTATGCCTATATTGTATTAATTATTTCCATTTTACAATAATCAATGGATGAGAAGTATAAGGGATGTCAAATAGGATGAAGCATGCACATAATAACCAAAATTTAAAATAAAAACATAGTGCATTAGTGAGCTTGACAATTGTATTGATTTCAAAACTTAAAAAAGCATCCATTTATATCACGTATAAGCATTTAGCATCAAAAGGAGGCACTTTTTATATGCATGGATGAAAATCTAGCAAAGGAAACATGTCCTAAGCACTTCCTATTTCATGAAATATATATGAGTGGAATACAATATCAAATTATTACAAATAAGCATTAGCATTCACACTTTAATGGCAATTAAATTATAAGTGTTAATTACAAAGCCATACATGAATTGCTTCTTCATGTATAATCAAGAAAGAGAAGGAGGGAGAATATATGTACATCAAGAAATTATTTTTCCCAACATATATGACTTGAAAGATTTGATTTTTTAAGAACAATCATAGAGGTTTATAATCAATATCAACTTTTAGAAAACTTATTAAAAGTGTCATGTACACTCATAGGATATAAAAACTTTATTAAAATATTTAGCATAAATCAAACCATGTCTTAGTTAAAGATATAAAAGTAGAGGAATAGACTAGCATGATTATTCTAAAATCATATATATTCACAAAATGATCAATTAGATATAAAAAGAGGTTAATGTATCAAATAAGTCCAAACTTAAGAATATACAAACATGTTAAAAAATCGAATTAAGATCATTTTCTTAACAATGGAGTGTTGTGAAGTGTGTGCACTAGATAATTCAAAGATAAGTTCACACATAAGAACTAAGGTTGTAATGGAATTTCAAATTTAACATAGAGAGCATATAACACATAATGTAATTCATAGAGTCGTGTGAAAGGAACCTATAAGTTTAAGTTCACCATACCCGAGTCGCTTGCGTAAATTTTCTAGATTACCTAGAGTGGTTAATAGGATACAACATATGGTACATAGAGTAGGGTATATCTTGCAAACTCTCATCATGTTAGATATTTCAAATAACCATAAAAGAGAGTGAGTGGATAAAACATAACTATTTAAGGCATATCACCTATGAGAAAAGACAATTTATAATTATGTATATTTGATAATAACATATAACAACACAAATATACACAATTTTAAAATAGTGATCAAAGATAAGCATGCTTAAAAAGATGAAGCAAAGTAGTATGAGATATCCCAATAAACCATAAACAAGAATTGAATCTAGAGAATGTAAAAATTATATTACATGCACAAGAGAGTATACCTAGTGAGAAATAAAATGGACTCAAATGAGAAAAATATAAAGTATCCCCTTAAACATATAAGCTATACTTTTTTAGGAATCGGGGTGAATAAACTGAATCAAATAAAATAATTTAATGCATTTCAAGTTGTTTGGCTAGAGTCTACCAGATATAGATGACTAATGTAAGCAAAGTTGAACTCTTCTCTTAGAGTCTTTCGAATATCTCTCATGCAAAACAGTTACGGTGGAATCACAACAGTATATCCAATGTGCAATTTGGAGATTTCATTCAACATGTAACTTATACTCATGTGCAATATAGAAACTTTTCTCTTCTAATGGATTTGGTACTTATCAAGACAATTTTATCATAGAAAATTATAACTATCATGATGATGAAACTTCTTACTAAATGTAGCAATTTATCAAAAATATTAAGAGCATATTTTAAAAATATACTTTAGTGAAACATTTCTTCAATAACATAATATTTCAATCAATTTCTCAAAATGTAACATAAAAAGCATAATTACATGAGAGATATCATTAGATGAGTTAACATATTCATGTGTGAGATAAATCATCAAAAAGCATGAAAGTGTGGCAGATGCATAAGCACATTAATTGTGCAGCATAGCATATTATCATTATAGATCAATCCATTGGGGCATAAAGAAATTAAATAGTATTCATTCAATTAACCAAATATGAGTTAAAAATATTTAAGAGCAATTATTCCTAATATATGTGTAAATTAATATAGAAAAATATGTTTTATGAATATATGTGAGCAAAGATCATGTAGGGATAGAAATGAGAGCATGAGTATAAGAAAAAAAAATATATCAAACTAAGTAATATGGGACACATACTTATATGATTGTTGACCATGTAGAGCTCTAATGATCACCAATGGTACCTAGATGTAGATGTAAGATTAAGCTTAGAAGGTGTGGATCTAGGTGGGAAAGGAATAATGGTGAGATAAATCACAAGAACATTTGGGTTTGAGTAAAGGGAATCATATAATAGTGTATCCTTTGAGTTCTCTATATCTACATTATCCAACTTAGTGTCAAAACCATCTCGAATGCCCAAGTATCATTCTATATCCTTAGTATTGATTGAAGGTGCAATATCATTAGTTTCATTAACCTTGACACCCTAATCACCAATAGAGACAATATAAGTAACCATGCCACCCTCAAATATAGCAGATTATGGAGCTATAGATGTATCTTCTGCCCAATTATATGTTGTAACAACTTTAGGAGCATACACATGAGTCTATAGTCCATGAAATGAACAAGTTTCTCAATACTAAAAAGCCTGATACTATGATCTAGCTTGTGAATAATTTATACGTGTAAGTATCTAGTCAACCATCTGAAAGCCTCTGATAAGAAAATCTTACTAACCTTAAACTGTAGCTCTACCCTAAGGAGTTAATGGAGAAGAGTAGTAGATATGGATGGAGCATATGATATAATAAGTGGAATTGGGGGGTGTGCAGTGAGTAGATCATGATTAGTAGGAAGGATGTCTTAATCATTTGTATTATGAGCATGAGGAGCTTGAGTAGCTGGTATCCTACTTGGGCATATCAATGAAGCTCTAGCCTTTGTAGTAAGTATGAGACTCCAACCATCTTCTCTCAACTTATATCCTATTGCTTATAAGGTCATATTATCAAAGATATCCAATCCATTCTTGAAATAGAGAGGAATGGAATTGAAATGTCCAAATGAGACCTACTAATCCTCCAAGATCCTTATGATGAGAGAACTGTACCCTAAAGAAGATTGTGTGTGACTCTACAAATGTGCCAAGTTTTTGAGATATGTCAATCCTAAATAACATGGAAAACTCTAATAAGATGTGGTTAACCACGTACTAATTTCTAGGATACATATCAGCCCTAGATGTTGCACGAGGGAAATAACTTGCAAATAGACTAATGCAATACTCTCTTATTGGGTTGTATAAAGTAAGTGCTAATGGCGCCTCAAATGACATATTTATTCCTAGTCACATCTTAAATAACCATGACATGTATCCTCACACTTATCAAATTCTTATATGTAATCCCCATAAGAGGTGGGCACTTAAATGCCTAGGCACCTAACACGTCTATTCTCATTGACCTGAATGGGAATACTTAGAAATTTGGCATTGATAGTGGAACCATTTTTATAAATAATAAAATTCTCATAGAAAAATTTGAATAATATCAAAGTAGATAGGATTACGGAGCTCAAAGAGTGGACAAATATGAAGATTAAAGAAATTATGTGTATAAGGATATCTCGATAATGTTGGAACTAATGTTAAAATTAATGCATTTGTCCCTTAAATATTTTCTTCCCATGGAATCCTAATAACCTAAACTACCCTAGTCTTATTCAAGTGTATCTTTACCATTCTGTCATAAATGTTTATCACCAGGGTGCTTTTATTGAAGGGTAGATTTTTCTAGAAGAGTTTGACTAACTCGTGATAGTGAGAATTTTTTAGAATGATTAGTGGGAACATGTGAGATTCATGTAGATGATGCATAAAGGATAAACGGAATTTATTGATTCCAACATCAATGTCGATTAAAAATCTAAGGACAAGTTTGTTTCCCTTAAAGCCACTCGGTTATTTTATTGCTTAGAAATAGATGGAATATTCCTTGGTGAGGTGAAGTTTGTAAGATTTGGTGGAAAAAATGAATAGGAATTAAGGAGAGGAGTAGATTAGAGTAAGGTAGTTTGGGTTCAAGTGGCCTACTAAAGGAAAGTAAATAAATTTAAAATGTTTTATTTTAAAAAAAAAACTTTATATACCCTAAACAAACTAGTTGATTAGCTTAAAAAACACATCAAATATTCTTACCCTATTTTGAAAAACAATGCTCACACCTATCGACCAATTCAAATGGGGCATATCGACTAGTCCCTTTAATGCCTCAATTAGCTTTGTCACTAGTTGATTGGTTTCATCATGTCATAAAAACTTATTATAAGCATGAAAGATAATAAATTCATGAATGTAAACATGCATTGTGAAGTTAGTTTAAGCATAAATCATGTACGCTAATTCATAATCAAATCAACATTTATCTAGTCTATCTAAACAAGATTTTAACATCACTTTCGTACATCAAACAATAACATTTAAAGAGTGAATAATGTTCAATTTTTTAAGTCAAGTTTAGCTAAGAATTATTACCAAACATGTTTGTCATCTACTCATGCAATATTTCACATTAACTTGGAGTTAGCAAAACTCACATGTATTCTTCTTTCTTCTCTGAAGAGTAGAAGATGGTTTGATATTGCAATTTTTATTCTATCCTTCAAGCTCTTTCTCCTATTCATCTTCTCCCTTATAATACATTTTCAAATACATTCTTTTGGTACCCATATATATAGGGTCATAGAGGTTAGTCCTTAATTACTTATCAATAACAATATATTTTTCTAGAATCTAAGTCACTTTTAAACAAGGGAAATGAAGCCTTACTTTGTATTGATGTAGATTGTTTCTAATGTTTTCATAGTTTATTAAAGAATAAATTTCAATCATTTTAATTTTTGCATCCAATTAAATTTTTAAGTTTTTAACCATAGTTACAAACTATTCATTTTCATTCTTCAATTTTACATGTTTTGAGAATGAGTGATAAGACATGTTATTTAAATCAAATTTTAACAATCCATAATTACAAAATGAATTATCAATTTCATAAGAACTAATTATAGAGTTAGTTGGAAAATTGGCACCTCATCCTTTTTACTTGAAATGCCTTCATTTATAAGGATGAAACAATTATGCAAAATTGCTTCTTCCTCATTATCCCCATAAATGATATTTAATGTTTCCCAAATTTCTTTAGCAGTAGTGCATTCTAAGATATGCTCATATATATTTTATCCAAGGCCACAATAGTGCATCATGATAGCTTTGTCATTTAAGGTGGCCTTTTGTATGCTGAACTCCATCCATTCTTCAATCGGCTTATCGATTAATCTATTGATGGTGGATTTTTGAATCTTGGTTGGACCATGTTGAATGATGAAGCACAGGTCCTTATTGTTTGCATTGAAGAAGCTTCTAATCACCATTTTTCAAAGGCTAAATTTTTTTCAATGAACGACGGAGGCTTTGAAGGTGTTACATCTTTATCCATGAAGTTATCCATACTTGAGGATATTCATCTCTTGATTGCTAGATTAATTTTATGAAGCCCCCAACTCTGATACCAATTAAAAGACAGTAAGGATAATCTAGAGGAGCTGAAGAGAGTATCTTATACTAATAATGCTAAATTAAAATTTTGTGAGAAACAAGTAGAAGGACCACAAAAAAAACACACGCACACACACACAATTGATAGTGGTTCAAGAAACTCTACAAGGTATCTCTATATCAACTACCACAAGGTTTTGTAATGCCCCAAAATTTTAAAACCTAGAATTAAATAAATAACTTTTATTAAGGATAAATTAACTTTTAAATTTATTTAATTTAATTATTTTGTGGATTTTTGAGTATATATAAAGATGGATAAGAATATATAATAAATTAAAATAAATATTTTGTTATTTTATCATACTCATTTTGTTTAAATAAATTTTCATACCAATATTTTACTAAAATTAACATTTTTAAACCAATATATATTAAATTACAATAAATTAAATTATTAAATTAATTTATCTATCAAAAAATATTAAATTCTATTATTCTAAAAATTATTTTATTTTATTCCTCTCCATTTTTCTTTTTTCTTTTTCCTTTTCCTTTTTTCTCTCTCCTTTTTCTTCTTTTCCTCCTTTTTCCTTTTTCTTTTCCTTCAGGACGCCAGCTTGCTTTCCCTCTCCTCCTCCTTGAGTGGGGCGTTGGCCCATCTCCTATCCCTTCTCTCTCCCTCTCCCACATGACTAGCTTCGGCCCACCCTTTTCCTTTATTTTCCTTCCTTTTTCCCCCGATTGGGCGAGCTTAGTTTTTCCTTTCCTCCTATCTCCCTCACTCGCGGACCAGCCCGCTTTCCTTTCCTTCTCCCCACCCGGCCGGCATGCCTCCCTTTTCTTTCCCTTCTTCTTCTTCTTTCTCTTCTTCTTTGATGTTGATGACCTATACGCCATGAATTCCCCTCCTACAACGCTGCCAGCCACCACCTGCCTTCCCCCTGCAGCCTACTCTCTCTCCCTCTCTCTCCCTGGTCCCTTTCCTTCCATTTTTGGGCCATACATGCCCTACACCGCATGCCCCTTCCTTCCTTTTTCTTCCTCCCCTCTTCTTGAAACCCGCCACCCTACACCTACCACCACAGCCTCCCAATCGGTACCTGTCTCCCCCTCTTTCCCTCTTTCTTTTCTTTTCCTTATCACCATCCCTTCTACCAATTTTTGACTTGCCTCAAGCCCCCTTACCCCTGCAGAACCCTCTCTCTTTTCCTTCCTTCCCCTCTTCTCCCCTTCCCCACCTGCACCACCTCCCTAACACCCCCACCAACCTCCTTGCACCACCCCATAACCCCCACACACCCTAGTAGCCACCCTCCTTCTTCTTGTTTTTCTTCCCCCTTCTTGGCCTCCACCTTGCACCACCACCATCTGCTGTTGTTCCACCTCTTTTTCGGCCTCTAAAGCCACCAATCTACTTCCCAACACCTCCTCTACCACCCCCCATATATTTTCGTTGGCCAAAAATTCCCCAATAGCCCCTCTTTTCTCTCCTTCTTTTCCCTTCCTTCTTCTCCTCTACCGCCCCGGGCCACCAATCATCCACCCCCGACCACCACCTACACCCCACTCTATCCCTACACCTTAACTCCCCAAGACCCTAACCAAACCAACACCCCCTCCCTTCTTCCATCCTTCTTTGATCCCTCCCCCCCCTTCAATTCTGCACATAGCTCACGCTACTCATGTAGCATGAGTTTTCTGCTCCCTTTTTATAATTTTGGCTAAATTTTGAAGTATAATAAAGGTTGATATTAGTATATATTTAATTAAGCTTTTGATAAAAATTATTCTTTTGATTTTTTGCTTCTATTATGCTATTTTTTAATATTATTTTTATGTATTAATTTTTACTAATCAAAGCTCAAACCTTTAACTGGGGTACCAATAAGGCTTAATTTTTATTAAAAAAATAAGGTAACCATTATATCCTACTAAAATGTATGGATATACATATGCTAGCACATTAGGATTTTTAATATGTTATATGCTTGATATATGTTGTTGAGTATAGTGTATTTAGTGGCATATGTTGACTGATGAAAAGGGAAGTATGTTAATTTATGTGTCATGTGTAGAAATAATGCTTAAGAAAGGAGATTTGTTGTTAATAATAATGTAAAGTGTATATGTACAATATGACATGTTAATGTGGCTATTTGGTGCATAAGTAATGTAAATATGAGTCCTAGGAGCATTTTGATAATTTTGCATGTGCAAAAGGTGTGGCCTAAATATGTGGATGTGGTAGGTGCTAATATGTATTAATGATAAATAGTAATAGTTGGTGGTGTTGGATGAAGTGTTTGGGGTATGCATAGCAATATTTTATGTAGTGAGGGTATTTTGGTAAAAGTAGTATAATGGGGGTAAATTGGTAATTTTGTAAGTAAAGAGGTAAAATGGTAGCTTTATAAGTAAAGGGGTAAAATAGTGTTTTTGTAAGTCAAGGGGTAAAATGGTAATTTAGTAAGTAAAGGGGTAAAATGGTAATTATGTGAAGGGATGAATTAGTAATTTAATAAAGGAGAAGGGTAAGTTGGTAATTGAGGATAATGAAAAGGGCATGATGATAAATTTGTAAGATAAAAGGGTAAAATGGTAATTCTAACAAATCAGAAGGGCAATTTGGTAATTTGATGGGCAATCTGGTAAATACAATAAGTATGAAGGATGATTTGATAACGTAATAAGCCTAAGGGTTCATTTGGTAAGTTAAATAAGTATAAAGGAGTAATACGGTAATTTAACCAACTGGAAGGATAAATTGGTAACTTAGCAAATATAAGGGGTAAAGTTGGTAATTTAATAAGTATGGAAAGGTAATTTGGTAATCTAACCAACCTAAGGGGTATTTTTGGTAATTATGCAAATGTGAAGGGTAATATGGTAATTTGGCAATTAAAAAGGAATGACTTGATAATCTTTACAAAAAAGGGGTATCACAATAGTCCTATAAGGATGATGGTGATAAATGGATAACTTGCTTATAACCTGCCAATAGATTAAATAGGAATATGTAATCAAACATAAGTAATGTTGAATAATGAAATAAGAGGATTTGACAAATCAGTGAGTATCACAAGGACACGGAATAACCTAGGATTGGATGGATAATTAAGGGAGTGGTACAGTCTATATCTCATACTCATGAAGCATGTGTCTTAATCATTAATCATGTATGGTATAGTGTGGTTGTGAATTAAGGGAATGTTAGGGTTATGTGTGCCATGATCCTTCGATGTGAACTAACCTGACTCTAAGACCATATTGTGATCATGATGTGATAAATCATTTGTGGAATATGAATAAATGGAAATGAATCTTGAATCGGAATTGGATGAGAGAAGGACGACCTTAGTGATTTCTGTAGGTTATCATGAATAATTGTATGAATAAGGATTACTTAATGATATTAGGAAAAAAATGGAAGTGAATAAGTATGTGATTGTTGTACTTCTTGTGGTCACCTAAATTAAGACACTAATAATTAAAGTGGAAGACCTCGAGATTGAGAATGGTAGATCTTTATAGGTCACTACCCTAAAGACATGTTTTAGCCCACGATATTTATAGGTCACTACCCTAAAGACATGGTTTAGACCACGATTATTCTGGTATTTGCCAGTGTGTATTAATGCCCTAGCCAAGCCCTACATCTTACCCTATCTATCTCTACGGACTTATTTAGGGGGTATGCATACTTATGGATTAGGTGTCCTTGTCGGTAGGGTATTGTGTAGCTTATATGCACTAGTGCAACCAGGGTACGTTTGTGTCCCTGGGTTGATGGTTGAAGGGTATTGAGTTACTTATATACGTCAGTATAACCGGTGTACCTTTATGTCTCTGGATTCTTGATCTCCCACTCAAGTCAAATAAATAGAACTGTTATACTAATTAAAAGGAAAACACTAATCAAGTAAAGTGAAAGAGGATTGAGCTGGGCCTAGATGGATTATATCATATGTACTGGTCCACCAGTTATAATAGTGGCCTAGAAGCGCTTTGTCCTGGAAGATGTATATGTGTATTCCGGTCCACCAGCTATAATAGTGGGGGTCTCGAGCTTAAAAAACTAAATCTTGGATGTGAATAAATTATGGAAAATACTAATTACTTATAGTGGAACACCATGTGAGGCAAGGACAGACCGATCCGCCAGCAATAATAGTGGCTAGGAGCCTTTTACCCTAGAGTGTATTCTGATCCACCAGCTATAATAGTGGGTTCCCACACTCACATGGATATAATTTGAGTGATGATGATGGAATAATGATGTTCATTAATGGCTTGAGACTAAAATAGTTACTAACACCCTCGTGATCTATTGTTATAATATAAGTTTAGCTTTGGTGCCTATCTTCCTCGACATATGATGGAATTGCTAAGTACATGGATATTATTTTATGCATATCTTATTGTATTTGTGTTGTTGAATGGTGTATTAGGTCATATTTTATTATTTTATACTATTTATGTATAATGTGTTGTAGGTGAGCCTACATTTTAGTTTAGTTTTAAAGGGTTTCTTAGTACTATAGTACTTAAGGGTTCCATTTGTGGGCCCCTTCCTATTTAATGGGCAGTGTCTCTTACAGGTCTATTATAGGTGCTACTCAAGAGGGCTTGGGTACAAGCGTAAGGATTATCCAAAAATTCTTAGGGTTTCTCTTCCACCTTTTAATACCTTGATAAATGATTTTACTCTTGTAACCACTAATAATAGGTTTATATCTTTTGTAACAAATTTAATGCGCTAATCGATTTTAAATTGAATTTTTATAATCATATATTATTTCATTGAGCCTTAGCACTTGGCACTAGAATGGTAAGAATAAACTGGTCTAGTACTAAGTGTGGCGACAATATCCCCAAAATTTATGCTTTTGCAAGTTTTGCTTTTGCTATTTCTTATTTAAAATGAAATTTTTCAATAGTAAATTTTAGAGGTGTTATAGGTTTTACCTTTTGGATTTGAATCTCTCTTTATCAATAGAGTATGTTTGATGATGATCACTCCTCTCTTGGTTAATGAGCCAACAATCTCAATGACCCTCTAGGAGATGATTTATACTTTGCCTAGTTATCCTCTCAAGGTTTATGAGACTACAATCTCAATAACCCCTCTTAGGAATTCTAGACAACACACCACTCTTCACTTGTGTTTGAGATGATGAGTTTGAATGAATACAATAAAAATCTTCACTAAATAGCATATGAAAGTGAGTGATCACTAGTGAATATTTTTATCTAGCTAGAGAAATAATAATTACAGTCATATGATCACTCTACCTAAATATGAAGAACAAATTGAGAACTAGAGAAGTTTCATTTGGATTTGAAAGTGTAAAATCAAAAATCTCTTTGATTCTTTGTAAGATGAGAAAGTGATGAATTTAGAAAAGTTGTGCTAGCTTGATTGATGTTTATTAAAGTCTAACAACTCTTATTTATAGTGCTAAAAGATAGAAAAATTAGCACTAGTCATTGGGTGAAAAAAGTACTCCAACGATTCAATTACTATGGGCATAAAATCTCATAAGTGCCTAGACCAGTCGCTTAGTTTGGCAATCGGTTGATCGGTAGAATAGTTTTTAACACTGTGCACCTTTACAAAAAGGACCATAATTTGAGCTACAAAACTCAAAATTTAGTGCCATATTTTTTTCATCTAAAGTAAACAGTTTAAAATTTCCAAGGAGGTATTATTAATGTAAAAATAATGTCTAGAGATTTTATGGTAAAATTTTAAATTCAAATAATATGTAAAATTGCTTAAAATAAAATCAATTTAATACAATATTTTGCATAAATAATTGGAAATATTTTTGGTGCTTGAAATCACTTTAAGATATTTGAAAATGATTTTTGAATAGGATTAGAAATATCATATCATTGAAATATATAAGTACTCAATATGTAAATCATATGTACAAAAAACTTAGGACTATAACATACTCTTTGAAGCTTGAGTCTTGGAATCTTGAGCACACTTGCTTATCCCTTCATAGTTTTTGTATTACACATATGAAGTTAAAGTACTTGAAGCTAGAGTATTATTTTGACATCCTTTTAATCATTGGATTGTTCTTGATATATTATTTGTAAACTTCATCTCCTTCTCACTCCTTAACTTAGTTAAGTGTTAGATACTTCACTTTTTTCTATGATACATATGCACACTTAACAAGATAGTTCAAATTTATAATTAAGTTTGTTATCATCAAATTGAAGGTTGATTGAACTATGAGGTCAATAAATGGTAATGATGGTTAAGTTAGCATGGTTATGTGGATGTGTTTCCTTGGTTGTTACCTAGGCCTAATATGATAATGTAATCTTGGAGAACATTCCACACATGGTTAGGGAATGGTAATGATTAATATGGAACAAGTATGTGAATGTCTTGATTGTATTTTATATGGACCTTATATAATCACGTAACCTTGAAGATAACATACTAATCACTTAAAGAAAAATACAATTGAGTTGATTATGGGTTTTGGTTACCAGATCCTCGATTAACTATAAGGGTTGGGCTACCTTTAGGCTTTTCCTTCGAGTACGATCCCATTAGATCCGTTATCTTACCTACTCTAGAAAATAATAACGTACTAGGGGGTATCAATACTAAAGGGTATGGTTACCTAAGTGGTTTTTGACTTCAGCCTAAACTTATGTCCATTGGTCGTTACTTCACATTAGCTTAGACATATGTCCATTGATTTTGATTTAGTATTATGATTTGGTTTGAGGCAAAGTTTGATTTGAAAAAGGGTTGGAAAATTCAATTGATTGATATTTTCAGGAAAACTAATCAACTAATTTGTCATTCTAACAAAATGGTTTCACTTAACTAATTCAATAGATTTGTTAGGGAACTGATCAACTGGTTTGTAGAATAGCCAACGGTTATGCCAACTTGATTGATTGGTTTATCGAGTAGCGCATATTTTCAAAACTCAATTTTTTGAAAAAAATTCTTACAATGAAATGGAACTTTCTTAACCCCTACTGAATCATTCCTAAGACATTCTTAGCCTTTTCAAGATACATTTATCCCAAAACACCATCTTGAATCATTTTGGAAGGTTGATTGGGATAATTGAGATAGGGAGATGAACTCAACCTTATCGTCTTCCACCTCTCTCCTCCGCACATTTCTGAGATAATTGCTTCTATATCAGTCATGATTCTACTGAACTAGAAGATTCCATAAACACTAACCTTCCATTAATCTTCTTATGAGTTTCAATTCTAGACCAGCTGATCTGCATTTCTCCAAAATCACCATTTGAGCTTTAGAGAATAATTAAGCATATATTGGACCAAATCCATCCATATAACTCAAATTCAAATGGTAATAATTAAGGTTTTTGAATTGTTCCTAACCACTCTATGATTCGTCTTGATTGGTTGGCTATAAATAGCCCCAATCACCCATTTTGTTCACCGTTCTTTCAGCCATTGAAAATACCTAAATCTCTATACTCACCTTCTCCTTTGAATTTTGAACCTTACAGTCAAAATTCCTTTCACTCTTCTAATCCCTTCTCTAATTCTCTCTTATTTTAATTATTAAGTAAGGAAGAATTAGATTTGAGAAAAAGGTTAAGCGGTTCAAATAAGTACCCTCTGTTTTGCCTTTAGGTTGTGGTATGTTCATTTGTTCCTTTCCATTTCAAGTTTGAATTTATTAAGGTTATGCACGAATTTTTAGGTTAAAGATTGTTGTTTTAAGATTTTAAAAGTTGAGGTTTTCACAAGCTGAGATTTATGGTTTAAGGAAAGTTTTGCCTACATCAAGTAAGTGATTCTTGCTTTCAAAATTGGTTAAGAGTAATCTTGCATAATATGACACTCTTTAAGTTGATATTATATATTAACATGAATGTATATAGCTTAAAAAGCTGATTTTGATGGTTAGATTGTGCATTTTGAGTAAAAATCAAGAACCTTGAGAAAATTGGGTTGTGATGATTAAATGTCAAGATCTGCACGTTAAATGGGCTAAAAATGTGTTATACAATATTAATGCATATTCTAATGTATTATGATAAAGATTGATAAGCATGATTTATATGAACATGATTTTTTAGTGTCATTGTAGGGAAAAATGATCAACTGATAGGGCCAAATAGATCGACTAGTTCCTAAAATAGTCAATAGGTTGACCCAACCCATCTACTGATAAGCCTATAAAGACCTTGATCTTGCTCTTTGTTTAAATCCGTCAACTAGTTAGGTAGAATCAGCTAACTGGTCTACGAACAATAAAGTGTTTTGGATAAATTGATCGATCGGTTTAGGGAAAATTAGGTTTTAGTCGAGTCAAATAGCTTAACTAGTTAACCAAAACTGATCAACTAGTTGGTACAACCAATTGACTAGTTAGGTGAAACAAATCAACTAATTTAACTTGTTTATGTGGTTTCGTTCCTTTTGGTTTGGTTTGGTTATAGTTTGAGGCTATCCATGGGACTGTCTTATGATTATTAAAGGGATAAAATATAGATTTTATTATGGATTAATAACCTAATAAATAGATTAAATGGTCCATAATTTATGACATATTCAATGGGTATTGTAAAGGCTAAATGGGTATACCACTTATGAAATGTGATGGTCCTTGAGAAAAGAGTGATGAAGAAAAACATGTGCTTGAATAAATTAATGTAATGTTTATGAATAATATTAGATAAGGATAAATGGGAATCCCACACATGGTTGAAAAATAGAAAGAAATAATACGGAAGAAATATGTGAATGCCTGGTTTGTTCTTTATATAAGCCTTGTGTGATCACTTAACCTCATGAATAATGTACTAATCACATAAAGAAATATATAATCTAGTTGTGTATGGGTCTAGGTTACCTGATTCTTGATTGGTGTTAGTTTGCCTTCGAGCATTTATTGGTGCCTTCGGATGGGATCCTAGATATCTTGGTGCCTTACCTACTCTAGACATTGATGATATACTAGGAGGTATCGATACTATAGGGTTTGGTTAGCTAGGTGGTTAGCTTCAGCCTAGACTTATATCCGTATTGGTTGGCTTCGGCCTAGACTTATGTCAATTCCAGTGATTGGCTTCAACCTAGACTTATATCTGCTTTGGTGATTAGCTTCGGCCTTAACTTTATGTCCCTTGGCTTAGATATGATTCCATGATATATGAGATCATGGGATGGCACACCATCCATCATTCATTATTAAAATTTAGTTGACAAATAATTGGATAATGATGGGAACAATAGCTTGAATGACCAATAATGATAAATTTTGGTTTGTACACTTGGATAATAGCTTAAATGAGTAACTGGCTAATAATTGGAAAATTTAACTAGATATTGACCTAAATTAATATATGGATAAAGAAATGGTATAATCTAATCGATTGAACAAGTTAGAAAATAAACCCTAGGGGTTTCCTGAATTAGTTTGAAATGCCCCGAAAAATTCTAATCTAAAATATTATATTTAAATGAGATTTTATCATAAAGATTAATTAAATAAATTATTTTGATTAAAATAAAAGGAAATTAATTAGGAAAAATCAAGGATAAATTTATAAGTGTGTTAATTAAGAGAAATTGGGTATTTTAGCTAATTAAGGATTTGTATTTTAGAAATTAACTAAATAAATTATTTTATTTAAAATAATGAGGAGAAAATAGTTTCAAATTAATATTAATTTTATAAATAATTTAATTGGAAGAAAATTAGGGTTTTTGCTAATTAAAATAGAAGTTATGGAAAATCTATTAAAAATCCTAATTTAGTCTAAAAAGGGATTTAAATATTATTTTATTTAAATATTATTATTTTTAAATATCCTAAATATTCATATTAATTTAATTGACCCTAAACTAATTATTTTTCCCCTTTCCTTTTTCCCTTTTTCTTTTTCTTTCTTCCTTTTTCCTTACCTTTTTCTTTCTTTTTCTTTTTCCTCTTCTTTTCCCCGACTGGGCCTGGCGCGGCCCAGTTCTTCTTTTCTTTTCTTCTCCCTTCTTCGGCCCAGCCCGCGCGGCTGTTTCTTCTGCCAACGCAACGCCGCGTTTTGTTCCGTTTGTCGCCGAAACTCGTCGTTCCATTTAATCCGTTACCCCTCGCGCCCGTTGCCTTTCTTCCGCCCGAATAAGCGCTGCGTTTCGTCCGTGTTACGGCCGAAGCTCGTCGTTTCATTTAATGCACACTCGACCGCGCGCGAACCGGCCCGGTTCTCCCCTTTTTCTTTCTTTCCCCGGCCGACCGGCCGCCTCCCTTCCTTCTTCCTTCTTCCTCCTTCCTCCTCCGTCGACGCTGCTGCACCTTCGACCCCGTCAATGGCATCTCCGGTTACGGTCAATAATACCGGCCGTTTCTTGTCTCATTGTCTTCCTATTAACTCCAGAAATAACTTCGTATAATTATTTGACGTTAACTCTCGGCCGTTTCTCCTCCCCAACCTCTCGAAACCCCGAAGCCAACCCAAACGTCGACCGACCGTTTTCCGACGCCGGCTGCCCAAATCCTTGCATTTAACACTTCCATGTCAACCTCCAGCTCCTCTTTATCCATTCCAACATCTATAAATAGCCTAATGGTAGGACCTTTGGATTTCTTTTCTTCCCCGAAACCCTCGGCCCGAGCTGCCGCCACCCCAACTTCAGACGCCTCATCCGCCACCTTCGGCCAACATCAGCGCCACCGAAACATTCCATTCTCTTCCCTGAAAATTCCTCTAGTTAACCAGACTATTTTTACCTCTCGATTATTCTTGCACGAGCCTCCATAGCCGTGCCAAGTTGGATGCTCGTTCTCGCCGGAATTTTACCCAGAAAGCATTAAACCGCCTTCCGCCGCCGTGCGCCGCCACCTTTGGCTGCACCAACACCATCATTTTGTCCCTCTCCTCTTGGGCAACAATAAACACCTCTTATATCACCTCAATTCTCCCTATCTTTTTCCCAACATTCATCTTTCCCTCTTTTCTTCTGTTTTTCCGGCCACCGTCGCCGCCGCCGTGAACCACCGCCGGTGCCACCATCCCCACCAGCTTAAGGTTGAACCCTAGACCCTCTCAACCATTTTCCATATTAGTATATGCCTTGATTTAATTTATTTCAATTATTTGCATATAATTACCATTATTATTATTCTTAATATGTTTTATTACTATTTGATGAGAAATTTTATTCTGAATTTTACTTGCAGGGTGGAGAGTGGTAATAAAACAATATTATTGTTAGTTTTGAATTTTAAGTTATTAATTGAATTATTATGGGATTATTATCATTCTTCTTAGTATTATTATTAATATTATAATTATTAGAATATTTATTATTATTATCATTTTATTAATTATTCTGGAAAATCTTAGGCCCTAATTTTGTATTAACATTTGCACTTATTTATTTTAGTATTATTGTTTCTATTGTTCTTATAACTATTGATAATAATATTATCATTATCTTTATTATTTTAATGTTATTATATATGTTAGTAATTTTATTATTATTATTAAATAATTGTTAAGTCATTAGTTATAAGTAGGGTCGAAACCCCACTTTAAATTTTAAAGCTTATTATTATTATTATTATTATTATTATTATTATTATTATTATTATTATTATTATTATTCTCATTGATATTAGTTTTATTATCTTTGATATTATTATATTAGTATCATTATTATTATTAGGGTAAAGTCTTGAATCCTATATTATCAAGTTTTATAATATCTCTATTATTTTTATGTCTTTAGCAAAGTTAGAATTTTGTTAAGGTTATTATTTGGTCAAAGCCCTAAGGAGGCGTAGGAACGTGCTCCAAGACCGGTGTCGTTTCAGGTAAGGGGTGCTAAGGCCTATTATGTGCTAATGTGCATTGTGTGCCTCGTATTCTATGCATTCTATGTTTATGATTATTAATTATGCCGTATATGATATGACATGGAGTTGAAGTATGCTTTCGTATGACATGTGTATTATTTGTGTATGACCCTTTAAGACATGCATGTGAGGATGTTGATATGATTTTATGTGAGAGAAAGGATGAAAAAGGAGGATGGGGAAAGAAGTTGACTAAGGGAAGTGAGTTGACCTAATTTTATGAATTTATGAGGAATAATCTATTGCATGGTTTTATTTGGAAGAATGTAATCTATGATGTTATATGGGAGAATCGAATTATTGTTTAATTGGGAGAATCTAATTTATGATTTGTGTGGTAAAATCCAATTTATGGTTTTATATGGGGAAGTTTAATTTATGGTTTGGTATGATTTTATGTGAGAGAAATTAATATATGGTTTGTATGGAAGAATTTAATTTATGATTTGATTGGGAGAATATAATTTATGATTTGTTTGGGAGAATCCAAATTATGGTTTTGCTTGGGAGATTCAAATTTATGATTTTATGTGGGAGAATCTAACTTATAGTCTTGTATGGGAGAATACAATTTGTGGTTATGAAAGGGGAGAATCTAATCAATTGTATTATGTGGAAAAATCTTTGGGTTTTATATGATTTGAATCCTTGTGTTGGTATGGATTGAATTTAGGGTTTTGTGTGAATGAATCTTTGGGATGTATATGGTTTGATCTAGGGTTTGGTATGAATGAATCTTTGGGTTATGTGGATTGAATTTAGGGTTTGGTATGATGAGGTTTTGGGTTTTACATAATGGTTAATGTTTGCATGGTTGAAATTAGGGTTTCACATGGAATTTTAGGGTTTGCATGAAAAAGGTTCGAAGGTTAGTATGGGGAGATTAATGTCTGCATGGGTATGAAATTA
Organism: Tamarix chinensis; assembly: GCA_030549775.1. NCBI lineage: Eukaryota > Viridiplantae > Streptophyta > Magnoliopsida > Caryophyllales > Tamaricaceae > Tamarix > Tamarix chinensis. Next base: position 68,804,638 of record CM060173.1, on the reverse strand, counting down.
TGTGTGGAAAGTTAATTTGGGATGTAAGGAAGGTAATGTAAGTGTTGTTTGGGTGTTTGAGCACTTGGGATGAAAAATAGCATGTGGAGCAAATTAAGGGTACGAAGGAGACTAAATTAGGGTTTTGGGATAAAACCCTAGAGTGAGATGTGAAGTAGAATTGGAGGATAATTGTGAAGGGAGCAATCTATGCATGTCTAGGGTTTGGTGGTAGCACGTGTGTAATTGGTGAATAAAGATGATGATGAATATGGAATTTATGATTTATGATTCGTGCATGTGCATGGTGAAAGCCTTTGAATAAGATACTTAAGACACTAATTATTTAAAGTGGAAGATCGTTGAGACGGGACCAACCGATCCACCGGTTCGGAATAGTGGTTAGGGTTCTTACCCTATGTGTGACCGATCCACCGGCTAAAATAGTGGCAGGGAACGTTTCCCTCGCGACCGATCCACCGGCTATAATAGTGGGGGATCCCGAGCTCAACAAAACAAAACGTTATATGTTGAACGATATGGGAAGACACTAATCACTTAAAGTGAAACACCGTACGAGAAGGGGCCAGACCGATCCACCGGCTATAATAGTGGCAGGGTATGTTACCCTCGCGACCGATCCACCGGCTAAAATAGTGGCAGGGAACGTTTCCCTCGCGACCGATCCACCGGCAAAAATAGTGGGGTTCCCGTAATCGTATGGACTTGAATAAAAGTATGGTGTGACATGATTCTAATAAGAGATTAATTAAACAATTAATCTGGATTATATGGGCCTTTGTACTTTTACCTGAATTGTTCATATACCTTTATGATGTTATGTTGGATTATGCCCTGTTATTATTCTGCATGGATTATGTGCTTATGTGTTGGCCTTAGTGCTCGGTTACCTTACTCAGTACGTAGCGTACTGATCACCCTTTTTATGGGTGCTGCTCATTCCCACGAGTAGTATGCCCTTCTGATTTGTGCAGGTGGGCGAGATATCAGTTGGGGTTGAGTGTTGAGCATGTTGGGCTCGAGATTCAAGAGAGTTGTGGCCATATCATAGTCTTTATATGACTCTAATTCTTTTTGTTAAACTTTTATCGGTTGTAAGTTTAATTCTCTTTTGGAAATGAATTACATTTCTTGATGCGTACTCTGAATTTGTTTTACAACCGTTTAATGCTTATTTGGAAATTGAATTGTATTGGTTATTTCTTTTCTTAGCCTTAGCACTTGGTACTGGAACGGTCAGAGAGAACCGGTCTGGTACTAAGTGTGGCGGTAACACTTCCAGAATTCACAGGTTTTCAGTGCTTCTAATTTAATTGCTTCCGCTTTTAAGAAAAAAAAAATTAGTGAATTTTGGGGTGTTACAAAGTGGTATCAGAGCGGTTGTTCCTTTCGGACACGCTCTTTTGTTTTTTTAAAATGTTTTAAGCTGATACCACAAGTGGTATCAAAGCAGGTTTCAACCATGCTCTTCTACTTTTAAACTTTTAAGATGATACCACAAGATGGTATCGAAGTTGATTTCAACCAAGCTCCTTGTTTTTAAATTTTTCTTTAAGCTGATACCACAAGGTGGTATCAAAACTGGTTCCGATAACCACGCTCTTGTTCGAAAATTTTTAATTTAACCAAGTATTCCTTGTTTTTAAAAATATTTACGCTCAGAGTTGGTTTTAAAAAAAAAAAACCATTTTCTATTTTAAATGCTTAGCTGATACCACAAGCGGTATCGGAGTGGTTGATTCTTCGAACACGCTCTTTCGATTTTAAAAAAAATTTTAGTTGATATCACAAGTTGGTATCGAATCTGGTTTTGACTGTGCTCTTTTGTTTTTAATATTTTTAAGTTGGTACCACCATTTGGTACCAGTGAGGTTGATCTTTTTAATTACTCTTCTTCTTGAAATTATATTTGGCTTACGAGTTTCTTTGTTATTAGTTTTGAAGCGTGTTTCGGTATCTTTTGATTTTAATCTTTTTAATTTGATACTAAGAGTAGTATCATTTTCAAAATGAATTGGGATTAAAAATTTCTCCTTGAATTGAAATCGTTTTTAAACGAAAAAGAATTCATTTATTTTAAAATATTTTCATTCCGGCCACAGTGAGAAGAGAAGGGTAGAATTTTAATTAAGTTTATTCTTAAGGGGGTAGTTTTACAAGTATTTTTTTGTATGGTGTCCTTATTTCCGTTAATTTAAATTTTCTTTGGTAAGTTTATCCCTAAGGGGGTAGTTTATATAGATAGTAATGTTATTTTGGTTTCTAACAACATAGAGCATTTCCTCCCTAACCCTAAGCGCTCCCGGAGACTTCGGGGGCGAAGTCTGTTTTTAAGGGGGTAGTAATGAAATGCCCCGAAAAATTCTAATCTAAAATATTATATTTAAATGAGATTTTATCATAAAGATTAATTAAATAAATTATTTTGATTAAAATAAAAGGAAATTAATTAGGAAAAATCAAGGATAAATTTATAAGTGTGTTAATTAAGAGAAATTGGGTATTTTAGCTAATTAAGGATTTGTATTTTAGAAATTAACTAAATAAATTATTTTATTTAAAATAATGAGGAGAAAATAGTTTCAAATTAATATTAATTTTATAAATAATTTAATTGGAAGAAAATTAGGGTTTTTGCTAATTAAAATAGAAGTTATGGAAAATCTATTAAAAATCCTAATTTAGTCTAAAAAGGGATTTAAATATTATTTTATTTAAATATTATTATTTTTAAATATCCTAAATATTCATATTAATTTAATTGACCCTAAACTAATTATTTTTCCCCTTTCCTTTTTCCCTTTTTCTTTTTCTTTCTTCCTTTTTCCTTACCTTTTTCTTTCTTTTTCTTTTTCCTCTTCTTTTCCCCGACTGGGCCTGGCGCGGCCCAGTTCTTCTTTTCTTTTCTTCTCCCTTCTTCGGCCCAGCCCGCGCGGCTGTTTCTTCTGCCAACGCAACGCCGCGTTTTGTTCCGTTTGTCGCCGAAACTCGTCGTTCCATTTAATCCGTTACCCCTCGCGCCCGTTGCCTTTCTTCCGCCCGAATAAGCGCTGCGTTTCGTCCGTGTTACGGCCGAAGCTCGTCGTTTCATTTAATGCACACTCGACCGCGCGCGAACCGGCCCGGTTCTCCCCTTTTTCTTTCTTTCCCCGGCCGACCGGCCGCCTCCCTTCCTTCTTCCTTCTTCCTCCTTCCTCCTCCGTCGACGCTGCTGCACCTTCGACCCCGTCAATGGCATCTCCGGTTACGGTCAATAATACCGGCCGTTTCTTGTCTCATTGTCTTCCTATTAACTCCAGAAATAACTTCGTATAATTATTTGACGTTAACTCTCGGCCGTTTCTCCTCCCCAACCTCTCGAAACCCCGAAGCCAACCCAAACGTCGACCGACCGTTTTCCGACGCCGGCTGCCCAAATCCTTGCATTTAACACTTCCATGTCAACCTCCAGCTCCTCTTTATCCATTCCAACATCTATAAATAGCCTAATGGTAGGACCTTTGGATTTCTTTTCTTCCCCGAAACCCTCGGCCCGAGCTGCCGCCACCCCAACTTCAGACGCCTCATCCGCCACCTTCGGCCAACATCAGCGCCACCGAAACATTCCATTCTCTTCCCTGAAAATTCCTCTAGTTAACCAGACTATTTTTACCTCTCGATTATTCTTGCACGAGCCTCCATAGCCGTGCCAAGTTGGATGCTCGTTCTCGCCGGAATTTTACCCAGAAAGCATTAAACCGCCTTCCGCCGCCGTGCGCCGCCACCTTTGGCTGCACCAACACCATCATTTTGTCCCTCTCCTCTTGGGCAACAATAAACACCTCTTATATCACCTCAATTCTCCCTATCTTTTTCCCAACATTCATCTTTCCCTCTTTTCTTCTGTTTTTCCGGCCACCGTCGCCGCCGCCGTGAACCACCGCCGGTGCCACCATCCCCACCAGCTTAAGGTTGAACCCTAGACCCTCTCAACCATTTTCCATATTAGTATATGCCTTGATTTAATTTATTTCAATTATTTGCATATAATTACCATTATTATTATTCTTAATATGTTTTATTACTATTTGATGAGAAATTTTATTCTGAATTTTACTTGCAGGGTGGAGAGTGGTAATAAAACAATATTATTGTTAGTTTTGAATTTTAAGTTATTAATTGAATTATTATGGGATTATTATCATTCTTCTTAGTATTATTATTAATATTATAATTATTAGAATATTTATTATTATTATCATTTTATTAATTATTCTGGAAAATCTTAGGCCCTAATTTTGTATTAACATTTGCACTTATTTATTTTAGTATTATTGTTTCTATTGTTCTTATAACTATTGATAATAATATTATCATTATCTTTATTATTTTAATGTTATTATATATGTTAGTAATTTTATTATTATTATTAAATAATTGTTAAGTCATTAGTTATAAGTAGGGTCGAAACCCCACTTTAAATTTTAAAGCTTATTATTATTATTATTATTATTATTATTATTATTATTATTATTATTATTATTCTCATTGATATTAGTTTTATTATCTTTGATATTATTATATTAGTATCATTATTATTATTAGGGTAAAGTCTTGAATCCTATATTATCAAGTTTTATAATATCTCTATTATTTTTATGTCTTTAGCAAAGTTAGAATTTTGTTAAGGTTATTATTTGGTCAAAGCCCTAAGGAGGCGTAGGAACGTGCTCCAAGACCGGTGTCGTTTCAGGTAAGGGGTGCTAAGGCCTATTATGTGCTAATGTGCATTGTGTGCCTCGTATTCTATGCATTCTATGTTTATGATTATTAATTATGCCGTATATGATATGACATGGAGTTGAAGTATGCTTTCGTATGACATGTGTATTATTTGTGTATGACCCTTTAAGACATGCATGTGAGGATGTTGATATGATTTTATGTGAGAGAAAGGATGAAAAAGGAGGATGGGGAAAGAAGTTGACTAAGGGAAGTGAGTTGACCTAATTTTATGAATTTATGAGGAATAATCTATTGCATGGTTTTATTTGGAAGAATGTAATCTATGATGTTATATGGGAGAATCGAATTATTGTTTAATTGGGAGAATCTAATTTATGATTTGTGTGGTAAAATCCAATTTATGGTTTTATATGGGGAAGTTTAATTTATGGTTTGGTATGATTTTATGTGAGAGAAATTAATATATGGTTTGTATGGAAGAATTTAATTTATGATTTGATTGGGAGAATATAATTTATGATTTGTTTGGGAGAATCCAAATTATGGTTTTGCTTGGGAGATTCAAATTTATGATTTTATGTGGGAGAATCTAACTTATAGTCTTGTATGGGAGAATACAATTTGTGGTTATGAAAGGGGAGAATCTAATCAATTGTATTATGTGGAAAAATCTTTGGGTTTTATATGATTTGAATCCTTGTGTTGGTATGGATTGAATTTAGGGTTTTGTGTGAATGAATCTTTGGGATGTATATGGTTTGATCTAGGGTTTGGTATGAATGAATCTTTGGGTTATGTGGATTGAATTTAGGGTTTGGTATGATGAGGTTTTGGGTTTTACATAATGGTTAATGTTTGCATGGTTGAAATTAGGGTTTCACATGGAATTTTAGGGTTTGCATGAAAAAGGTTCGAAGGTTAGTATGGGGAGATTAATGTCTGCATGGGTATGAAATTATGTGTGGAAAGTTAATTTGGGATGTAAGGAAGGTAATGTAAGTGTTGTTTGGGTGTTTGAGCACTTGGGATGAAAAATAGCATGTGGAGCAAATTAAGGGTACGAAGGAGACTAAATTAGGGTTTTGGGATAAAACCCTAGAGTGAGATGTGAAGTAGAATTGGAGGATAATTGTGAAGGGAGCAATCTATGCATGTCTAGGGTTTGGTGGTAGCACGTGTGTAATTGGTGAATAAAGATGATGATGAATATGGAATTTATGATTTATGATTCGTGCATGTGCATGGTGAAAGCCTTTGAATAAGATACTTAAGACACTAATTATTTAAAGTGGAAGATCGTTGAGACGGGACCAACCGATCCACCGGTTCGGAATAGTGGTTAGGGTTCTTACCCTATGTGTGACCGATCCACCGGCTAAAATAGTGGCAGGGAACGTTTCCCTCGCGACCGATCCACCGGCTATAATAGTGGGGGATCCCGAGCTCAACAAAACAAAACGTTATATGTTGAACGATATGGGAAGACACTAATCACTTAAAGTGAAACACCGTACGAGAAGGGGCCAGACCGATCCACCGGCTATAATAGTGGCAGGGTATGTTACCCTCGCGACCGATCCACCGGCTAAAATAGTGGCAGGGAACGTTTCCCTCGCGACCGATCCACCGGCAAAAATAGTGGGGTTCCCGTAATCGTATGGACTTGAATAAAAGTATGGTGTGACATGATTCTAATAAGAGATTAATTAAACAATTAATCTGGATTATATGGGCCTTTGTACTTTTACCTGAATTGTTCATATACCTTTATGATGTTATGTTGGATTATGCCCTGTTATTATTCTGCATGGATTATGTGCTTATGTGTTGGCCTTAGTGCTCGGTTACCTTACTCAGTACGTAGCGTACTGATCACCCTTTTTATGGGTGCTGCTCATTCCCACGAGTAGTATGCCCTTCTGATTTGTGCAGGTGGGCGAGATATCAGTTGGGGTTGAGTGTTGAGCATGTTGGGCTCGAGATTCAAGAGAGTTGTGGCCATATCATAGTCTTTATATGACTCTAATTCTTTTTGTTAAACTTTTATCGGTTGTAAGTTTAATTCTCTTTTGGAAATGAATTACATTTCTTGATGCGTACTCTGAATTTGTTTTACAACCGTTTAATGCTTATTTGGAAATTGAATTGTATTGGTTATTTCTTTTCTTAGCCTTAGCACTTGGTACTGGAACGGTCAGAGAGAACCGGTCTGGTACTAAGTGTGGCGGTAACACTTCCAGAATTCACAGGTTTTCAGTGCTTCTAATTTAATTGCTTCCGCTTTTAAGAAAAAAAAAATTAGTGAATTTTGGGGTGTTACATAGTTTGTCTAGTACATGTGTAAATACCTATCTGATTATAATATGAAGATAATTATGATATATTATGTGTTGTATGAGTTATGAATGATAGTATATTTCGATGCATTACTACCTTTATGTATATGCCATTAACATCACATGTGTTAAATATGATATCCATGTTATGATAGAATCTGCATACTTATGTTTTCCATTTAGGAGGCGACATGGCTTACTCAATATGTAGCATATTGATATGCCTATTTTCTTGGTCAACCACTCATTCTCACAAGTAGAGGGTCATGTGCAGGTTTTTTGGATGGTCAGTAGTCGGTCTACCTTATACGGGGTTCGGGTCTTAAGAGCGTGAAAATCCGGTTAATTAGCTTGGTCTGTGATGGACCATGGTTTTGGGGCTCACGCCCTAATATCATTTTAATATAGCCCTGTATTCTTAATTTATTTATCTTTCTATATTGATTGGGTCAGGGACCGTTGAGGTCCTTGATGTAAAAAATCTTTTAAATATTTATGTAATTTAAGTTTGAGCACTCTATTATAATCGGTTGGTTGGTTTTAACCTTGTATATAACATGGGGTAGGTAGAGGACGTCTCTCTTGTGTTAGGTAAGATGGTAGCACTCTGTTTCTCCTAAGTGTATTTTCTACTTCTGCATTGTTTTAAATGATATTTTTTTGTAGTGAAAAATGGAGGTGTTAAGGTATCCTTTGGAAAATACACCCTCAAACTATCCTCCTTCCCTTTCTCATACACACATGTCAATTTCCATCATCATCAAGCATAGAGCCTTCTTCCGTTCTTCTTTTTTTTCCTTCCTCCTTTTTGTCACCACCATAAATGCCACACCAATCCAATAATGACACTCACAACCATTTGTCTCTCCTTTTCTTCATTTCTCCTTAATACAATCACCTAGACCCCAAACAACAGTCATCACCACTAGAACCACCCGCAACTAATAGCCATCACCATCGAAATAGCCCCAAACCATTTTCCATCACCTCCATTCCTCCCCCTTGAGCATTAGTGCTCCTCACCATTCCCCTACCCTTATCAATGATAGCTAATATTGTTTCTAACTTCTTTATCTTCAGTACTTGGTGCTTTTGTTCCTTCCATTTTGGCACACCATTTTAACTGAAGTAGTTGACTTAGTTTGGCTTGTTTTTCTCCACTCTTCCACTTTTGTTTTTACTTATCTTTTCCTTGGTTATTCTATGAGTTCTAATTTTGTATTAAATTAATTTTTAGGCATTATTTCCATGGTATTAGAGTAGATATATTAGGTTATACGTGCATAGAGACCGGAGACACTTTAGTAAGAATATATGTCAACATAACTAGGGTTTTTGTGTGTCATGTGTGTTTTTTATGGTATATTATATTTGATATTAATATGATGATAAGGTTATACCTATATTGTTATAGTATGATGATGTGGTATTAAATCTATGCAAAGTGAGAATATGTAAAAAGCATGACCTTAAATGTTGTTGTTGTGGTAAATCTCACTTTATAACCCTAAGTGTGAGTATGAGACCTATGGAATTTTAATATGGTTTGGATACATATTTAATGATGTTAAATAATATGGTAATTAGTGTCTTGTTTATATAATGGAAGTTAGGAACCCTTCTTCTTATGACTCATAGGTTTTTCAAAAAGTTGGTTATTTGGCTAGTTTAGGAGTATTTTGGTCAATATAGGTTACAAATGAGATATTTGGTATTTTAATGTTTTTAATGGCTATAAATGAACTACATATCTTATATGGAATATTTAGAGTGATTATGAACAATTTAAGGTCAATAAATGATAAAAATGGCTAAAGTGGGAGTAGTAAGTCTAAGGGCGGGTTCATTATCACATGTTTGAAATGATCGATTTAGATATTTTTTTTATTATGTTGTTACTATGCTTGTTTTTGGAATGTCTACAAAATTTTGGGTTCATAGGATTCTTATGAAAAAAGTTATTTTGAATTTATGAAATTAGGGTTTTGTGAGAATCCATAAATAGTAATCCTAAAGGTAGGCTATTATCACATATGTTAGACATTGGAGTTAGACCATGATTTTTAGGATTCTATTAATAATAATATTTTAAGGATAGGTAATGGTGATAAAATGAAAGCCAGGGAAGAATTTATGGTTAACTTATGAAAATTAGGGTTTCTTATGATGAATGTAGCCTTTTCTTTAGAGAAGTGTGTTGGTATTCACTTAGTTTTGCTTTATATGATACAAATGATTATGTTTATATATATTATGTGTTTTTCATGCCTACATATGCATAAGCATGGCAACCTTTAGAAATATCACTATGAATAAAATACTAATTACTTAATGTGAAAGATTACATGAGCAGAGACCGAGGTGTTGGGGTGATTCAATGGGATGATGTTATTAACTCGGTTTTTTTCCTGATAGGTGCTACAGACCATTCCACCCATTTAATAATAGTGTCGAGTTTTATTTTACCCTACAAGTTTTTGGGTCCATTCCACCAAATGATAATAGTAACTCAATTTTATTGTCCCTTAGAGGTACTTCAAACCATTCAACTAGTTTAAAAATCGTGGGGTTTTTTAGATTAACATAAAAAGGAACATGATCTTGAGATAAGAATAATGAATAATATATTAATCATGTGAAGTGAAAGACCATATAAGTTATAATTGAGATGTTCAATCCATTCCATCAGATGATAATAAAGGCTTAGGTGAGTATTTCCATGAGAGATGTTTCAAACCATTCCACCGGTTCAAAAATAATGGTCAAGTACCTTTTGTCATGAAATATATTAGGTCCATTCTGCTTGAAATAATACTAGCTCTAGTGTTTTGTGATATGAATCTTAAGAATTTATATTTAATTAAATTTGAAAATTGTTGTGAATTATTTACTTATAATTGTTTGTCTTATTTGGTGAATAAATAGGAGTGTAATGCAGCGTATGGACTCTGTGGATCTTTGGATGCAGCTGTTGGAATGTGCAGATTATGTATCTGAAGTGTGCAGATTATGTAATTTTTTGTTAATAAATTGTAATCCCATATGATGCATTCGCCGATCGAAATTGGCTAATGGAAATTAGGTCGGTTGTATAATCCGCCACCCGGTCCTTAATTTTGGACTATATGGATTGTGGATTAATCAATCCTTAGAATCCATGATTAGCTAAAGTGTTATTTTAGCTGATGGGAATTAAGTCCTAGATTTAATTGTATTTGGGACATTTTTATTTTGGGGTTTAATTGGGCTGATCGACTATTTATGTGGCCCAAAGCAATAAACCGTTCGGCCTTTTCATTGTAAATATGGCTGTGTATTTGATGGCATGTATTGTATATTTGTACGTCGACATACGGTCTGTAATACGCCTATAAATAGCTGGGACAATGTGTAGCAGTGGACGATTCTTTTTGACAGAATATTTGGCTAAGTTTTCTCGATTCTTCTCTCGTGACTTGTCTCTCTCTCTCTCTCTCAACAATTCTCTCGCTCGCTCGTTCTTCTGAATCTGCTCTCTTATCTTTGATCAATCTAGATCATTCTCTCTTCAAATTTTAGTTGCCGTTGTGCAAATTGTGCCTCTGAATCTTTTAGTCTTCCTTTGGAGTTGTTCCCTAGGCTGAACCAGCAAATCGAACGTTGCGCTCGATTAATCTTTTGATCCTTTCGAGAAACCCTAACAAGTTTCCATCATTTGGTATTAGAGCCTCGATTATTAGAGTGCTCGTAGTTTCTTTGTTACTGATTAAGTTTTCCTCCATTTTTGAGTCGATTTCTGTATTTCGCTAACCCTATCTTGAGGTGTGAAATTTTAGGGTTTACAACGATGAGGACTGTTTTGATTTTCGTCGTTCTAAAACCGGCGATTAAAGTGTTTTGGTCCGCTGTTTGGAAAGTCTGAAGAGAAACCCTAATCGACCTAGGGTTTGGTCAAGAACTTGAATCTTGACTGACTGTGCGACAAATTGTTGTTGGTAACCTCGATTCGTAAATTTTCTTGTTTAATACTACTATCTGCTATACTTAATTTCCAATTTATTTGCAAATTACTTGTTTGTTAATAAGTATACAGGTAACATAACCGGCGAACCATTTGGTTTCGAGAAAAAGGGATAGACCGCCAAGAAGAGGGGTACCCTAGATAAGTGAATTAATTGCTTAAGCAGACGCGGTAATATCGTTCCCTTTTACTTAGTCATTATTGTCGAATTATTATAGAGATTGAATAAGTCTGAGTAAGCTTTACTATTGCTATTTCTGTTAATCTTTGATACTGTGATACTTCTTGAGACTATACTGTGTGTTCTGTTTGTCTGAAATTCTTGAATAAATTGTTTCTGTTAATTAATTGATGTTGTGTTAGTTGTTTAAATCTAAAAATTTCATTATGTCTAACAATGGTCAGTCTGTTAATCAATCTGTGTCTAGTAATGATCTTTTAGAAACCCTTAGAACTTTTCAAGAACAAATGACTGCACAATTTGCTGTTTTATCTGCTAACCTAGAACAAAGACTAGGGGAACAGGAAGTAAGAATCAATGAATTGCAACATAACAGAGTTGAAACTAATCAAGCAGAAGTTTTAGGAAGGGCTCCAATGGATCCTAGGATTAGAATTCCACCCATAGCTAATCTAGAGGAGTTAGAAGACCAAGTATCTCACAATAGTGATAGGATGCCTAGACAGAACAATAGGCAAGATAGGGAATTAGAGTTCATTGATAGGAATTTGAATAATTTTAATCTTAGTATACCAGGGTTTAATGGCAGGAATGACCCTGATTATTATTTTGAATGGGAAAGGAAAATAGAAATATTATTTGAGTGTCATAATTACTCTGAAGAAAAGAAAATTAAGGTGGCTGTAGTAGAATTTACTGAGTATGTGTCCTCTTGGTATCATAATTTGGTGTTAATTAGACGAAGGTGTGGGGAACCACTTATACAGACTTGGGCAGAATTTAAAACCTTAATGAGAAAGAGGTTTGGCAAGAGGTTTCAAACTATTAGTCAAGGAGTGAGGACAGTGGATGATTATTATAAGGAACTAGAAGTTTTGATTATTAAGACAGGAGTTATTGAGGATGATGATGCTACCATGGCTAGGTTTCTGAGTGGATTAAATTCAGAGATAGCTGATAAAGTAGAACTATATCCTTGTGGAACCTTGAATGAAATGGTGAATATAGCTACTAAGATAGAGATTCAATTAAGGAAATCTAGACAATATAAACCCCCTGGGATTGGGTTTAAGACTACAGTAAGGAGAAATTTTGGAGGAAATACTTCTGAAAACTAGAAGAATAATAGTAAGGTTGAATTTAAAGGTAGAAACAATGAAGTTAAGGTAGGACAGAAGTTTGAAAAGGGTAAGAATGTGATGACAAACCCTATAAATGGATCAAACAGGACTAGGGATATTAAATGTTTTAGAAGTGGAGGATTAAGACATATAGCTTCTGAATGTCCAAAAAAGAGAAACATTTTAATTAGAGAGTCTGGAGATATAGAATCTGAATCTGAAGAAGAAGAGGAAGAGGTCAATATAGTTGGAGAGGATGATAGTGACCTAGAAGAGGAAGTAGAATTGCCAGTGAGTAGGGATCTTTTTGTGGTTCGTAGGGCTTTAAATAGTAATAAATTACCTGATTCTAATGCTATACAGAGAGAAAATATATTCCATACCCAATGTTTAATTGATGATAAGTGCTTTAACATGGCCATAGATAGTGGTAGTTGTATTAATGCTGCTAGTACCCTGTTGGTGTCTAAGTTAGGATTAACCACTACTAAACATCCAAAACCATATAGGTTGCAGTGGCTTAATGAATTGGGAGACGTTAAAGTTAGTCAACAAGTTTTAGTGAATTTAAAACTAGGAAAATATGAAGATTCTGTTTTATGTGACATAGTTCCTATGCATGTTGCTCACCTGTTGTTAGGTAGACCTTGGCAATATGATAGGAAGGTAATACATGATGGCTATAAAAATAGGTATACAGTACAGAAGGATGATAAGAAGATTGTCTTAGCACCTATGACTCCAAAAGAAATATTTGAGGATCAAACTAAAATTAAATCTGATTATAAGGAGTTATCTAAGCCTAATTTGGAGAATGATCTTAGTTCAAAGGACATGAAAGGGACTTCTGGATTTTATGCTAAAGGTAAGGATGTAGGAAAAGCAATGAAAAGAAATGCTAATGTGTACTTGATGATTTATAAGGACTGTTATGAGTGTCAGAGAGGAATAATTGAAGAAATACCTAGTACAGTGAAACGGTTATTGGAAGAATATGGTGAGTTGTTTCCTGAGGACATTCCTAGTGGATTACCTCCATTAAGGGGAATAGAACATCAAATAGATTTTATTCCAGGAGCTGTTATACCAAACAAACCTGCTTATAGAGCCAATCCTGAAGAGGTTAAGGAATTAAAAAGACAGGTCTCTGAACTGTTAAGTAAAGGATATATTAAGGAGTCTATGAGTCCTTGTGTAGTACCAGTGTTATTAGTACCAAAAAAGGATGGTAGTTGGAGGATGTGTGTGGATAGCAGCGCAGTAAATAAAATAACTATCAAGTATAGATATCTTATCCCTAGGCTTGATGAAATGTTGGATCAATTGCATGATGCTGTTATATTTTCCAAAATAGATTTAAAAAGTGGGTATCATCAAATTAGAATGAAACCAGGAGATGAGTGGAAGACAGCTTTTAAGACTAATTTTGGATTATATGAATGGTTAGTGATGCCTTTTGGGTTATCAAATGCTCCTAGCACTTTTATGAGACTTATGAACTATGTGTTGAGGGAATTTATTGGAAAATTTGTGGTTGTTTATTTTGATGATATACTTATATATAGTAAATCTTTAGAGGAACACCTGAAACACTTAAGGATTATTTTGAATGTGTTTAAAACAGAATAGCTTTATGCTAATTTAACTAAGTCTAGATTTTGTTTGGAAAGTGTGGTTTTCTTAGGATTTGTGGAAGGAAAAGAGGGTGTACCTATAGATGAAGAAAAGGTTAGAGCTATTCAGGAATGGCCTATGCCAAAGAGTGTGAATGAAGTAAGAAGTTTTCATGGATTGTGTTCTTTTTACAGAAGATTTGTGAGAAACTTTAGTACTATAGCTGCTCCCTTGACTGCCATAACAAAGAAGGATAATGGGTTAACTTGGGGATTAGAACAACAGCAATCTTTTAAGACACTTAAGACTAAATTAACCCAAGCACCTATGTTGAGTCTTCCTGACTTTCAAAAGATGTTTGAATTAGATTGTGATGCTTTAGGGTTAGGAATAGGGGTTGTACTTTCTCAAGAGGGAAAACTAATAGCTTATTTTAGTGAGAAATTGAATGGTAGTACTTTGAATTATTCTACTTATGAAAAAGAACTGTATGCTTTAGTAAGGGCTTTGGAAGTGTGGCAACATTATTTGTGGCATAGAGAATTTGTAATTAATACTGATCAGGAAGCTATTAAGTATTTAAAAAGTCAATCAAAGTTAAATAGAAGACAAGGTAGATGGATAGAATTCATTGAGATTTTCCTTACATAATTAAATATAAGAAAGGTAGTGATAATATAGTTGCAGATGTTTTATCTAGGAGATATGCTTTATTAAATGCTGATGATACTATTTTATTAGGTTTTTCCAGTATTAAACTATTATACTTAGAAGATATTGATTTTAAAGAAATCTATTAAAGGTGTGAAGTTTCCTCACAAGGAAAGTATTTCATTAATGAAGGATATTTGTTTAGGGAAAATAGATTGTGTATTCCTGCATGCTCTTACAGAAGTTTATTAATTCAAGAAGCTCATTGTGGTGGGTTAATGGCACATCTAGGATCTCAGAAAACTTTAGATGTTTTAATTGATCATTTTTACTAGCCACACATGAAAAAGGATGTTTTAAAACATTGTGTCAATTGTATTACTTGTAGGCAGGCAAAAACTACTTCAAAACCTTTTGGTTTATATACTCCCTTACCTGTCTCTAACCATCCTTGGGTTGATGTATCTTTGGATTTTGTTTTAGGATTACCTAGGACTAATAGAGCTAAGGATTCAATATTGGTTGTAGTATATAGGTTCAGTAAAATGGCTCATTTTATACCTTGTAATAAAATAAATGATGTTGTAGCAGTGGCTGAATTATTTTTTTCTAATGTGGTTAAATTACATGGTATTCCTAAGACTATAGTTTCAGACAGAGATGTTAAGTTTTTAAGTCATTTTTGGAAGGTTTTGTGGGGAAAATTAGGGACTAAGTTATTGTTTTCTACAACTTGTCACCCTCAAACTGATGGAAAAACTGAGGTAGTAAATAGAACATTAGGAAACATGTTAAGATCTTTCCTTGGAAAGAATCTTAAACAATGGGAATATGTTTTACCTCAAGTGGAATTTGCTTATAATAGGACTTTACATTCTACAACTAATAAAACTCCATTTGAGATTGTGTATGGTTTTAATCCTTTAACTCCTTTAGATTTGAGTCCTTTGCCTCATGCTGAATTGCAAAATTTTGATGTTAAATCTAGAGCTGATAATATG
This sequence comes from Tamarix chinensis, assembly GCA_030549775.1. Classification (NCBI taxonomy): domain Eukaryota; kingdom Viridiplantae; phylum Streptophyta; class Magnoliopsida; order Caryophyllales; family Tamaricaceae; genus Tamarix; species Tamarix chinensis. Next base: position 68,789,009 of record CM060173.1, on the reverse strand, counting down.
AAAATGTTACATGAGACTGTAAGCCAACAGATTAACAAAAAGGTGCAACAGATGGCTGAACATGCTAATAAAAGAAGGAGAAAATGATTTTTAAACCTGGAGATTTAGTCTGGGTTCACCTTAGGAAAGAAAGGTTTCCAAATTTTAGAAAGTCAAAGTTGGATTCTAGAGGAGATGGACCATTTACTGTATTAGAGAAAATTAATGATAATACTTATAAAATTGATTTACCTTTTAAATTTGGGAATGTGAGTAATACTTTTAATGTGGCTAATCTTAGTCCATTTCTGGGACTTATTCAGGTTTCAGAGGTGAAACCTTTCCAAGAAGAGGGGAATGATATGAATCTTAAGAATTTATATTTAATTAATTTTGAAAATTGCTATGAATTATTTACTTATAATTGTTTGTCTTATTTGGTGAATAAATAGAAGTGTAATGCAGCATATGGACTCTAAGGATCTTTGGATGCAGTTTCTGGAATGTGCAGATTATGTATCTGAAGTGTGCAGATTATGTAATTTTTTGTTAATAAATTGTAATCACATATGATGCATTCGCCGGTCAAAATTGGCTAATGGAAATTAGGTCGGTTGTATAATCCGCCACCCGATCCTTAATTTTGGACTAGATGGATTGTGGATTAATCAATCCTTAATAGCCATGATTAGCTAAAGTGTTATTTTAGCTTATGGGAATTAATTCCTAGATTTAATTGTATTTGGGACATTTTTATTTTGGGGTTTAATTGGGCTGATTGACTATTTATGTGGCCCAAAGCAATAAACCGTTCGGCCTTTCCGTTGTAAATATGGACGTGTATTCGATGATCTATATTGTTTATTTGTACGTCGAAATACGGTCTGTAATACGCCTATAAATAGCTGGGACAATGTGTAACAGTGGAAGATTCTTTTTGACAGAATATTTGGCTGAGTTTTCTTGATTCTTCTCTCGCGACTTGTCTCTCTCTCTCTCTCTCGGTGATTCTCTCACTCACTCGTTCTTCTGAAACTGCTCTCTTACCTTTGATCAATCTAGATCATTCTCTCTTCAAATTTCAGTTGTCGTTGTACAAACTGTGCCTCAGAATCTTTTGGTCTTTCTTTGGAGTTGTTCCTTAGGCTGAACCGGCGAATCGAACGTTGCGCTCGATTAATCTTTCAATCCTTTCGAGAAACCCTAACAGGTTTCCATCATTTTGTCCCTAAGATGATCTTAATAATATTCCACTAGTTTAATAATGGTAGGGTCTTTGAGTTTAACTTATTAAAAATATGGATTATGATTGTAATTAATGATGGATTTCTAGAATTATTAAGATCTTACCTTATGTAATATGTTGGCTTATGTTTCTATATGATTTACATTATGTGCAACTATTAATGGCTATATTATTGCCTTACATGACATGTAACATACTAATCATCCTTTTATGGGTGTTACTTATTCCCAAGAGAAGATCTTCCATGTTTTAAAGCATTATTGAATACTACTTTTAGTGTGTTCTCATTTGGTGAGCACTAATCACATAAAGTAAAAGGTATGGTTATCCAAATATTTCTATCTCTCTATGGACTCTTAGTCCTCTATTTTCATTATATGTTTTCCTTCTCTCTATTTCTTATACCGTAACATGGTTGAATCAAATATTTCCCACACCTGATACCTATGAATGATGTTACTTTTTCCTTATACACGATGTAAACTAGGCATAGGGAGTGCCTTTTTATGTTGGATGCAGTGTGATACCCCTATGTTTTGTCTTTTAGTTTTTTGTAGTTAACTCTTTTAAACAAAATTTTCCAATCCTAAAACTTGGGGATGTTATAGATGGTATCAGAGCTTTTGATTGTTGAGAATCATGTTTAATGTGAGATTTGGTTTTCACGATCCTAAATGTTTTAAAAATCTTCTTATTTGTTTTAAAAATATAGATTAATTGTGTAGGGAATTGGAAAATGGTGAATTTATGAAATCTTATAACATGTGAGTTGATCTTATGTGTTTAGTAATCTAGGGCCGTTCTCACATTGTTTTAATGTTGTAGCTCAAGAAGACGTGTCAGTTTATACTCGCCACATTATGAATCATGGTTAACTGGTATACCTACTAACATGGTCTCCACTTGAGATTTATAATCCCTTCGCAAATCTAAGAGGAACCATATGGAGGCTATAGGAATGAAGATGAGGATGTATCATTATTCCATGTAGGCACAAAGGAGATGACTGAGGCAACAAGTCATTTTCACAAAGACGATAACCTATAGTGGTAGAAGAGCCCTTGAGTGTTTATGCTTTAGGAGCACCAATAATGTGACAATGCAACATGAGTGGGCTGATCAAAGATGTAGCCACTTGGAGAGGATTCTGTACACATGATACATTTGCCAACCATAATCCTTAGGAATCAATCATGCAAGGTATCTACACAAGTTATCAACTCAACAAGGGTGAGATCATCAAGGAGTATAAGGAGACCCTCTAGTAGTCTCTAGATTGTGAAGCATCAAACCCGGGATACTTTAATTTTCCCTTTCTTCTTTTCATGTTTACATTGTGTGTAGACTTATCTCTTACCCCATTTCACTCTTTGGCTTGGGTGTACTTCGGAATATGGTTTCTAGTCTAGTGTTTTATTTTAATCTTCTTCTAATCTTTGTCCTTACCCTATCAAGTCTTGTCTCCATTACCATATTCTTTGTGGTTTTGTGACATTTTATCCTCATTGAATACCTCTTTTAAGGGAGTAGTACCCCGACATGCCAGCCTTAATTCCTTATAATGTTTTCCTTGTAAACCTTGAAGACCACCACTGGTTTTAATCACTCCACCTTTACCCTTACCAACATTTTTTTCATTAATCACTTCTCCAATCTTTATAACCTATTATCCTTTTGGCTATTTGGCCTTTTAAAGAGATATATTATTGATCCTACCCACATGAATGGAATGAAAAAGATTAAACTAGATGACTCATTATCATATGAGGATAGACCTTTACAAATTATTGACACCAAGATATGCCAAAGCCGGACGAGTTTGGCTCCACTCATGAAGATTCTCTAGAGCTTCCATAGAGTAGAGGAGGAAAAATAATAGATAGAGAAGGATATGTGTGAGATGCATTCTAAGCTCTATGGCACAAGTGTGCTAAGTTTTGGGGCTCTCTCTCTCTCTCTCTTTTAGGGGGAGTACTCAAAAGTGTTGTGTCAACTCCCTTAAAAATAACCATTGAGAGCACCTTCCCTTACATCCTTCTTATCTTCTTCCCAAACCTTTAATTTTTCCTTTAGAGATGAAGTCTCTTTTAATGATATCGTAAAGTATTACCCTAAATTTTTATCTAGTCCTATTCCCGATTATTTCATATTTTAACATAATCTTAATCTTAGATAGCTAATAATTTTATTTTACCCAAATTTCTTAACACTAAGACTAATCCTAACCATAATCAAAATTATTTATATTCTAATCTAACCCTAACCCTAAATATTTTCTAAATTAATTTTATCTTTATCCTAATCCCCTAAGCTAAAATCTAAACTTTAATTCTAAATCTAACCGGAAATTTTTTTCCTTCTTCTCCCTACCTCATTTTGTACCTTCTTCTATTTTCCTTCATTGTTCACACCCCTTTCCCATTTTCACTTCCCGGCTATGCACAGCTACCCTTAGCCTACACTATGTTACACTTTACCTACCCTACAACCAAGGGCAGATCCAGGGCTTCTGCATGGTGTCCCGGGACACCACGGAGCCCTAGCCCGAAAGTAAAAAATATGCTTGAATTTTAGGTATTAGATATATGTTATATTTTTAGGACACCATAGCAAAGAATAAAAATGGATGAATGGTTGGGCAAGTTGGGTTCCCCGTGTATCGACGTCAAAGGTCACAAGATCAAGTCCCATGGACAACTCGTTTTGAATTTTTTTTTACATCATCAAAACGATGTTGTTTTGATGAATTCCCCCCTAACCCTTACCCTCCTCTTCAACTCCTGTTACTAGTTGCCTACCTGCTGGTTTCGACCCTCCTCGATGCATGACGCCAGCACACTCTGTGCACACAACACACAGATCTCAGTGACTTGGTCGTCCATCGGAGGTCCAGAGCTCACCATTTCTACCGCCGAATGCCGCCAAATCTTCTTATTCTAGCCTACTGTGGTGTGGTTGCACAGTGTACTGGTGCTACAGTGTTGTTGCCCGCTGGACCGTTGGTCGCTGCTCGGTTGTTGCCGACTGCCACTGCCTGTTGTCGCTGTCTGCCGATCTCAATTCTCAACCCTCAACTATCGCGCGCCACCGAAGCCACCCAAGAGCAAAAGCTACAAGCCTACAAGTTTGCAACTGCTGGCTGTTGCCTACCTACCTTCATTCTTCAATCTTCAACCGAGCCATAGCAAGTCCCAACCCAGAAGTTGATTAGGTAAAATTTAAGTTAATTTTTAGTTTTTTAAATTATTTATCATAAATTTATAAATTTGTGAAATTAGAATACAGTTATTTGTTTCTATTTATTATATTAATTGATTATATTTTTTAGTTTATAGAAATTATAATTTATCTTATTAATGTAGAAAATAGATTTTGGCTTATTAATTAGGTAGAAATCAAAATTAATTTGTAGAAATTAATTTTTTTTAGATTTATAGATTGAATTTTTTAATTTATTAGTTAGTTTTTGAATTAGTTCGTTATAAAATTATATTATCAATTAAGTTTTAGTAAATTCCTTAGTTAATTCATTAAATTGTTTGATAAGTGATTCTAGTAAATAAATTGATTAGTGATTCTAAATATTTGATATTGTTATTATTAAATATAGATATTTCCTTTATCATTTTTATAATATTTTTATTTTTTGATAAGTCGTTTGAGTTTTAATTGAAAGACACAAAATCAAGCTAATTATTTTAGTCACTAAATTGTATGAAATATATTACCCCAATTGTCTATAATTTTTTTAAGATCAAGGTATAAAATTTAATGAGAAATTGGTAAGTGAATATATTCTTATGATAATTGCAAATACATTTTTATTTGATGTCATTTGTAGTAAAACTTATAGCTAATATGAAAAAAAAATAAAAATATATTGAAAAAAATATGTATTAATTTTGTGTGTTTACACATGACACTACGGGGACACCATGGGATTAAAATTCTAGCTCTGGCACTACCTACAACCACAAAGGTAGGCCTCTCGCATGAACATGTTACCCAACCTTCAACATTTGTCATGTTTCACCTCCCTCCTTCCCTTTCTCTCTCGTGTCCATTTCCATCACCATTAAGCACCAAGCCTTCTTCCTTTCTTCTTTTCTTTCCTACATCCCTCTCATTGTCACCACAAACACCACACCAAGCCAAAAATTCCACCTACCACCATTCGTATCCCCTTGCTTCGGCTTTCCTTTCTGAAATCACCTCCAACTAATGACCATCACAATTGAAACAACCCCCAACCAATGGCCATCACCACCAAAATAACCCTCAACCGTCAGCCATCACCTTCATTCCTCCCCCTTGAGAACAGGTTCTCCTCACCATTCCCCTACCCCTATTAATGGCATATAGTTCCATTGCTACCTTCCTTAGCATCGGTACATGTGGTTATTGTTCCCTCCACTTTGGTGTACCATTTCCACTAAAGTAGTTCACTTGGTTTGGCTCAATTTTTCTCCACTTTTTCACTTTCCTTCTTCCTTATATTTTCCTTGGTTATTATATTATATATTTATTTTCTATTAATTTTTAGATGTTATTTCCATGGTCTTGGATTAGATATATTAGGTTATACGTACGTAGAGACCGAAGACACTTTGGTAAGGATATATGTCAACATAACTAGTGTTTTATGTGTAATGTGTGTTTTTATGATATCTCGTATTTGATGTTAATATGATGATAAGGTTATGCCTATATTGTTATAATATGATGATGTGGTATTAACTCTATGTAAAGTGAGAATATGTGAAAAGCATGACCTTAAGTATTGTTGTTATGGTAAGTCTCACTTTATAACCCTAAGTGTGAGTATAAGAACTATAGAATTTTCATATGGTTTGTCTAGGTATGAAATGATGTTAAATAATGTGATAATTAGCTTCTTGTTGATATAATGGAAGTTGGGAACCCTTCATAATGGGATTTATAGGTTTTTCTAAAAATGGGTGATTTGATTAGTTTAGGGGTATTTTGGTCAATAAAAGTTATAAATGAGATACTTGGTATTTTAATGTATTAAATGACTATATATGTATTTATACCTTGTGTGGAATATTTAGAGTGAGTATGAATAATTTAAGGTCAAGAAATGAGAAAAAATGGCTAAAGTAGGAATAGTAACCCTAAGGATGGGTTCATTTTCACATGTGTGAAATGATGGATTTAGACCATTTTTTTGTATATGTTAATATCATTGTCCTTTTATAATTTCGTACAAAATTTGGGGGTCATAGGAATCTTATGGGAAAAGTTATGCTAAATTTGTAAAATTAGGGTTTTGTGAGAATCAATGAATTACAGCCCTAAAGGTAGGCTATTATCACATGTGTAAGAAATTAGAGTTAGAAAATGAATTTTGGGTGTTCTATTAATAATAATATTTTAATTATGGATATTTTAAAATGGTGATAAAATGAATATTAGGGAAGAAGTTATGGTTAGCTTATGAAAAGTATGGCTTCTTAAGTGGGATGTGGCCTTTTCTTTACAGAAGTTTGTTGGTATTCACATGGTTTTGCTTTATATTATCCAAATTATTTTGTTTATAAATACTATATGTTTTTCATGCCTACATATGCATATGTATAAGGACCTTGAAAAATACCACCTTGAATAAAACACTAATTACTTAAACTAAAAGATTGCATGAGTCAAGACCGAGGTGTTGGGTATGTTTCTAGATGATAATAGTGTCTCGGGTGTCTTTTTTCTCTAAGAGGTATACAAGTTTAAGATTATTGGTCATGTTCATTTTTCCCTAAGAGGTGTTGGGTCCGTTCTACCTATTAATAATAATAGCTCTAGTATGTTGCCCCTGAAAGATGTTTCAAATCATTCCACTAGTTTAAGAATAGTGGGGTTCCCAAGATTAACGTAAACTAGAACATTATCTTGATATGATTATAATGAATAAAATATTAATTATTTAAAGTAAAATATTGTGTGAATCAAGATCGAGGTGTTGGGTCCGTTCCACCAAACGATTATCGGGGATCAGGTATATTTTTTCCCTACTAAGTGCTTCAAACTTTTCAACCGGTTTAAGAATAGTGGTTGAGTGTGTTTGTCTCTAAGAGGTACTTCAGACCATTTCACCGGTTTAAGAATTGTGGGACCCTTGAACTCAATGTATTAAAAATACAGATTACTATTTTAGTTAATTATGGATTTCTAGAATTAGTATTATCTTACCTTGTGTAACATGTTAGCTCACGCTTCCATATGATTTACATTATGTGTACCTCGTTATTGATATATTGTTACCTTACTCAGTAACCACAAGAATATCCACCTTATTTTATAGGATTATTGATTTCTACTTTTAGTGTACTCGCCTTTGGTGAGAGCTAATCGAATTAGTAAAGGGTATAGTTATCCAAATATATATATGGACGCTTAGTCCTCTGTTTTCATTATATATTCTCCTTCTCTCTATTTCATATCCCATAACATATTGGAATCGAGTACTTCCCACACTTGGTTCCTATATATGATATTACTTTTACCTTGTACCCGATATAAACTAGGTATAGGGAATGCCTCTTCCATGTTAGATGCTGTAACACCCCCAAAATTCACTACTGAAAAATTTCGTTAATTAAAAGGAAATTAGTGAAAGCAATTTAATAAACCGTGAACTTTGGGAGTATTACCGCCACACTTAGTATCAGACCGGTTCACTCATACCGTTCCAGTACCGAGTGCTAAGGCTAAGAAAAATATAATACAATTTGAAAGAAATTCAACATACATAAACCAGAGTAGCGCACCAAATCATTACAAGAATAAAATCTACCAATGATGGTTACTTAAATAGCATTAGCATTAAAACCAGGAGAGAAAGAGAAAACCCTAATGATACCGGATAACTCCTTACTCTCTTTCCCGTAGCCCACTTGAGTAGCACCTGAAAAGACCTACAAGGGAACTGCCCATTGAATAGGCAGGGGCCCCACAAAGGGAATCCCTTCAATACTACGGTACTGAGTAACCCTTTAATACCACACTTAAAGACATGCCCGCAATGCAACACATAGTGTAACTATATACATATGTAATAAGAGGTGCACACATAGCAATCACATATATAACAAGTTATAAGTCACAATCGATACTTCTGGGCCTTAAGCCATGTCATAGTGTAAAATCAATACATTCGGGCCTTAAGCCATTATTCCGCCATCATTCAATCAATCTCATATGTTATATCCATGTGAGTGCGAGAACCCCCACTATTATAGCTGGTGGATCGGTCACTTATAGGACAGAATGCACCTAACCACTATTATATGCCGGTGGGTCGGTCTCCTAGGCAAAACGCTCCTGGCCACTATTATTTGCCGGTGGACCGGTCTGGCCCCGACTCACATGGTGTTCCACTATAATTGATTAGTATTTTTCCATAACTTTATTCACATACACAACTAGTTTTATTGAGCTCGGGACCCCCACTATTATTGCCGGTGGACCGGAATATATGTAAAATCATCATCCAGGGCACAACGCTCCTGGGCCACTATTATATCCGGTGGATCGGTACTCAATATCATCAATCAACTGGGCCCGGCTCATTAATATTTCACTTTCGTAATTAGTATCTTTCCTTTCCTTAATCAGCATAACAATCATATTTATTTGCCTCGGACGAGAGATCAAGAACCCGGGACACAAAGGTACACCGATCGTACCGGTGCATATAAGCTACCTAGTACCCTTCAACCACGAACCCAAGGACACAAAGGTACCCTGGTCGTACTGGTGCATAAAGCTACCCAGTACCCTACCGTCAAGGACACCTAATCCATAAGTATGCATACCCCCTAACTAAGTCTGTAGAGCTAGAAAGAGTAAGATATAGGGACTGGTTGGAGCACAAAGGCACACCAGCAAATACCAGAATAATCGTGGACTAAACCACGTCCTTAGGGTAGCGACCCCTAAGGAGTCACCATTCCCGATCTCGAGGTCTTTCACTTTAAGTAATAGTGTCTTAATTAAAGTGATCACGAAAAGCACAATAATCAGATACTTATTCACTTTCAATCGTTCCGATATCATTAATCATTTCTTATTCAGATGATTATCCAGGATATCACAGAAGAACCATTAAGGCCATACTAATTATCAAATACTCCTACTTGGCTAATCAGCATTATTTGAATCATATTATAATGTTCCACAATCACAACGACATGTTAGGTACAAATTACTCATTTACCCCTTACTTATATAATTGCTAAGTCATCCCTTCCTTACTTGATAGATTACCATATTACCCTTTAGGTTGCATAATTACCAAATTACTCCTTATCCAATTTAGGTTATCAAGTTGTCTCCTACACTTTTTAGATCACCATTCACCCCTCATAATTGCTACACTTAACATATGTCCCATTTGGTTGGTTAGATTACTATTTTGCCCTTTTCGTTTATTATAATTAACAACTTTCCCTTCAATTGGATAAATTACTAAATTACCCATCTTTGCTATCAAGATTACCAATTTACCCCTTTAGTAGATTCAATAATTACTAACTTACCCTTTGGTCGGTTAAATTACCAAATTACCCTTCTCCGTTATCATAATTACATAATTGCCCCTTAGTTGGTTAAATTACCAAATTATCCCTTTCCATTGTCATAATTACCATTCTACCCTTCTCAATTATTATAATTACCATTTTACCCTTTTCAATTATTGTAAATCCCAAATTACCCTTCTTCATAATTATAATTATTAATTTACCCTCCTTCATAATTATAATTACCTATTTACCCTTCTCCATATTTATAATTATTAATTTACCCTTCTCCATTCTTATAATTACTATATTGTCCTTCTCCATTATTAAAATTACCATAATGCCCTTTAATTGGTTAATTTACCAAATTACCCCTCTCTAGTATCTTAATTATCCAATTGCCCTTCTATAATCATAATTTAATTACCAAATTATCTTTCGTCGTTATCATAATTACCAAGTTACACCTTACTCCCAAGTTTACCATAAATATCCTTTTAACTTACAAAATTACCCTTCTACCCCTTACTCCCAAATTACCATAATATCCTTTTATTTACAAAATTACCACAATATCCTTTTACTTATAAAATTACCATAACACTCCTTTTACTTTACAAATTACTAATTTACCCCTTTACATCCGAAATTACCATTTTTATCTTTCCTTACAAAATTACCATTTTGCTCTTCTTTTCCAAAATTACCATATTACCCCTTTACTCCCAAAATTACCATAATAACCCTTACTTATAAAATTACCCTTTTCACCATTCACTTATAAATTTACCATATTACCATTTACTTATAAAATTACTATTTTACCCCTCTACTTCCAAAAATTTCCATAATGCCCTCCTTCATCCAAAATTACCATTTTACCCCTACTTCCAAAATTACCATTCTTACCACTTACTTATAAAATTACTATGTTGCCCTTTTCCTTCAAAATTACCATAATACCCTTCCTTCTCACAACTTAAAATTTTATCCTTTTACTTATAAAATTATCATTTCACCCCTTTCTTTTGAAATTACCAAAATACCCTTTTGTTTACAAAATTATCATTTTACCCCTTTCTTTCAAAATTACCAAAATACCCCTATACTACAAGATTTCCAAAATACCCTTTTCACTCATAAAATTTCCACTCAACCCCTTTATTCGCCATTTTCATGAATTTACCATCACTACATAAGATAATGATATTAGTACTTCATTCTTATCATCTAAGTCCACCAACTTGTCATTATTCAACATAATACTCATTAGCAACTACATATATTAGATCACATACTTCACAAGTATATCATTAAAATACCCTTAGAAAATAATATTATTCATGCATTAGCAATATAATACATCATAAACAAGCATTTAACATTTCCATCAATAATCAACCTCCTTCCTTAATTATCTTACCTGCACATGGCACAAAGGCTATCATACTTTTCCTTTTTTTTTCAATCAATATAAACAACCATCTATATATCATGTTAGGCACACAAAACATGCATAAAATCATACCAAAATCCCTAATGTGCTAGCATACGTTTTTCCATGTATTTAAGTGAGGATTACTGATTACCTTAATCCCACAAAAATCAAATCTTACCAGTATCCTGGTTAAAGATTCAAGATTTAATTAGCAACTCAACACCTAAAAATAATATTAATCATTATCATGTTAGGAATAAGAAATTAAAAGGATAAAACTTTATAAAAATTTATTTAATAATAAAACACTTTAGTTAACCATTAATATACCTTAAATTTATCCAAATAAATTTCAAAATGAAGGGGGGAGCTTACGCTACATGAACAGCGTGAGTCTTATGCAAAATGAGGGGAGAAAAAGGCTTGAAGAGGGTGAGATAGAAGGGAGGAGAGGTGGCTCGGTTTAGTGACTTTAGGCTAGAAAAAGAGATAGATGGGGGAGGTTTCAAGGCAAGGGAATGGTGCAGGAATGAAGAGGGGGTGTAGGTGGAGGCTAAGGATGGTTTCCCGGCGGTATAGGGCGACGGAGACGGCGGTGGTGAGGCGGCGAAGTTGGCTGCCGAGGTGGAGGGGCTGAGAAGGAAGGAAAATATGAGGGAAAAGTGGAGGGTTAAGGGGGCTGTTTTCGGGAAAGTAAGGTATGGAGGTGGTAGAGGGGGTTGTAGGGTGTCGAACAGTGGGTTGGGTGGCGGTAGAGGTGGTCGGACTGTGGCGAACGGGGCGGTTGCAAGTGGCTCGGTGATAAGGGGGAAAATGGGGGAGAAAAAGGAAGGGGTGGAGAGGGGAGGAAGTGCAGGGCTCGAGGGGGCGGCATGGTGGTGCAGGGAAGTAGGGGTGGTGGTAGGAGGCGGCGCAGGGGCTAGTTGCGGTGGTTGGACGGCGGTTGGTGGCGGCGTGGAGAGAAAACAGGAAAAAAAAATGGGGAAGAAGGAAGGAGAGAAGAGGGCGATCGGGGAAGGAGAAGGGCTCGAAAATATGGGGAATGAAGGGCTGGGGAGATGAAGCAAAAGAAGAGGGAGAAGAGAGGGGCAGTGGCTGGTCGGCGAGAGGACGAAGGGTGGTAGATGGTGGTCGGTTGGCAGGGGAAGAGAGGGAAGAAGAAGGAAAGGGGGAGAGCATGCGAGGTGTGGTCCAAGAGCCGGTTTGGCTCGAAAAAGGAAAGAAAATGATGGGGGAAGAGAGAGAGGGAGCAGGTGCGGTGGAAGGTGACAGCAGTTGCAGGGCTGGCATGGACGACAGGAGCAGGTCGGGCAGAGGTAGAAGAAGAGAGGAGAAGAAGGGATGGCGGGCGGACCGGTATAGGAAAAGAAAAATAAGGTAAGCCGGCCGGTCCAGGGGAAAAAGAAAGAGGGACGGCTGGCTTACTGGGCGGGCGTGCGAGGAGGAGAAGGGGAAACGGGCCTAGCCCAGGCGCGCAGGGGAGGGGCTGGTCGGGCCGGGCGGCCCAAGGGCGGGGGAAAAGGGTAAAAAGGGGAAATGGAAAAATAGAGAAAAATAAAATAAATTAATTTATAAAATCATAAAATGTAATATTCTTGATAAATTATTTAGTTTAATAATTTAATTCATTATAATCTAATATATTAGTTTAAAAAGGATAAAGTTAGTAAAATATTAGTTTGAAAAGTTATTTAAATAAAAATAGCATGATAAAATAGCAAAATATCTATTTTAATTTACTAAATATTCCCGTCCAAATTTATATACTCAAAAATCCATAAATTAATTAAATTAAATAATTTTAAAAGCTAATTTATTTCAAATAAAAGCTATTTATTAAATTATTTGTTTTCTAAAAATTTGGGGTATTACAGATGCAGCATAACACCCTTATATTTTATGTTTTGGCTTTTGTAATTAACTCTTTTAAATAATTTTTTTTAGTTCTAAAATTTAGGGGTGTTATAATGGTAGGGGCCACCACGGAACTCATAAGGGTTAAGCCTAATTGCGGTCCTTAGATTTTAGTTCTTTAATAAGTAGCATGCTTTAGTTTTGCTTAATTATTAGTAGTCCTTAGTTTAGTAAGTGATTTATGTAGTAGTGTTTAATATGTCTTATTAATAAATAATAAATAACTTGTTAAATCCCAAGTCTACTAGAAATGCTAATTTGCTTTCCAAAATATGTTTCTATACAAATAAGAGGCTCTAGCCTTAGTAATTATCAACCTGAAGAATTAATAGAACTGTTAATTCTATGACCTCTCTTTTCTCTCTCCTCTGTCTCTCTCTTCACAATTTCCTAAACTCTCTCTTCTTCTTCTCAATCGTTCTTCCCCTATTCTTCTGTAGGGAAAAACAACCCCCTTCCATTTATAAATACTCACCGGTCACCACTTAAGTGAACTCCCAATTCCACATAACTTTGAACCTAAAGGATGGATTAGAGTGAATTTAAAAAATAAAAAGGATGATAACAATTATGTTGAGTTGGCTCAATTTATGCTACAGGACTAAATCATGGGAACAAACAAGAGGATGGTTGATCACCAAGATAGAGACATGGGTTGTACCTAATAAGGGTATTCATGTGATCTGAAATTTGATTAATCGATTTGATATTTGAAATAACTCAATCTATATAATCAAAAACTAATCCAATATTTTTCTCCTAGTCAAATAATTGATTAAGTCAATAAAAAATCAAATAAATTAAAAATTCAATATGACAAATACAAATAATATTCAATCTAATAAATTATATACGTATATGCATATATATTCTTAAAATTAGCTTTCATAGTAAATTTTAATATTCTTAATCATTCTTTTAATAAATATTCAAATATAATGGGAACTGTATAATTACTAATTGAATATAATATAACTTAAGAATTCAATAAAATCATTTGAGTACATTGGTTTGAATTGGATAGATTTATTATCCTTTAATTAGATAATTTTTTTCCTCTAATATTTCTTATTTATGCTATATTTTAAAGTTTTGGATATCTGATTGATTATTTATGATTTAATCTCAAGTTTTAAACATCCAAAAATGTTTATAGAATATTTGATCATCAGATATCTAAAATATTGTATACCCTATCAATAAATACCCCTAATAAATAAGTGGTCTTCTATGCACTTTTATGTAATATTTGGATCAATCAAAACTTTGCATTTTTAAAAAATGTATGATAGCTTTTAAATGTGTGCCTAGTAGCCACTAGGCTTTTTAAATGTTAGAAGCACTATCAAATATATAACAAGTTTGCGCCCATAGGAAAGTTATGGTAGCTTTGTTAGATTAATATCAAGTAATATTAAATGTATGATATAGGAATATTGTCAAATTGTTTATGTTAAAGTATATGGTTATTTGGCATGAAGGTGATAAGAATGGGAGAGAAAATCCTCTATTTTGTCATCTTTTATACTAAATATTTAGAAGTGATAAAATATTTTTAATAAAATACTAATTTTATTCCTAATACAGATCTAAAATAAATAGTCTAAAAAATTCATTTAAAATAGATTCTATAATACAAGGATAATTTTTTAAACCTTAATACCCCACATTAATCAAGCACATAGTTGTGATCTTCTTTGTTGGTAAATATAAATTAACTTTTAATCAAAAATAAATAAATAAACGTATAAGATGACTACCCATCTCTCTCAGGCTTTCTTCTAGTTCCCGGTGATAAAGGTAGATAAAATACATTAATGCATATTATAACAGTTAACACGTTTACAACATATACATGGCCTTCTTATTACAACATACAAGTCCCACTTTTTATTTACAATTAATCAACGAACTTGAATTCAAGAAAAAAAAATGACAGACCTTTACATTGAAAAGATCTGTTTTTGTTTGCATATTTTCCATGTTAAGGCATTGAAAACGAGATCTAAAATCTCCTTAAAAACGTCCTCCGTCCCAAAACCATGGGATGGAATGCCTCCAAGTAACTTCGGCCAAATCTTAACGGGTTGAAGCTCCCAGAATCCCGATCAGTTTGAGTCGGAACAAATCGCAAAAAGGCTTAGCAGGCAAACTTTCCACGGTTGGATAGCGCGCCTAACCTATTGTAAACTGTTGAGAAGCCAGAATCATTGAACACACTTAAACGAAAAGGCCGAAAGATCATTGCAAATTATTTTTCCGAGATCGGCGCGAGTCCCTGGCATGATTCAACAAAGCCGTTAATCGTAGGCAGGACGCATAAACAAGTGACAAAAAACGAAATGAAGTACATTTAGCCCTGGAACCTGTATATGCCTATGGTGCAGGTTGGAACTTTTTCCTGTTGAATCCCACTTGGGATCAATGGACGATGCCCTGGAACCCTGCTTCCCTGAATGAAGCTGGTTTCTTATATACGAGTTTGAAGATGGGGTCCTCGATATCATGGATGGCAAAGCACGACAAAGCCAGGATTCTGATGGAGATTTTGGCAGTGGAGGTTGGAGAATAAGAGATGTACCGCTATCTCCAGTAGTTCCTCTATCATCTGGTTTCGGCAGCTGGCAATCATTATCTGTCAGCAGCTCATTATGAACCAAATTACTACGTTCTGAGGTAACAGAATTGAGGTTATCATTATCTTGCCCATGTTGAACAGCCTTCAATATCTCCGGCTCTTCCAGGTTTAACTTTCTTGAAGAGTTTCTGCAGTCGAGAGTTGTGCCCAAATTGACAACGGGTTGAAATGTCCGTCTTTCATCTACACAAGACAGATCCTTGACGATATCATGTAGCGAGAAATCAATTGATGGAGATCTCCCAGTGGAGTTACTTTGAACCCTTGATTCTAATGAGCTTGAATTTGAATGTCTAGATTCTACTTTTTGAACAGTGTCTACGTACAAGGTTTTCTCAATAGCAGGTTTTGCATGACAAGACTCTTCATCGCCCTTGTCAGGTGATAGCTGCGGAAATTCCTTATGGCGTTTCTCGTATGTTGCAACTTTATGAGTCCAGGACCCTTTTGTATCTTCAGTTTTACGGCAAAACTCTCTCTCTTCTCGAAAAGCATTCCTGTGGGGCGTTATGAATTCAAACTTACTTTCTGCAGAATCATGATGGTCAGTAGGTTTATTCTCAGATTTATGATGGGCAAGCCTATGTGGTATCCTTGATCTCTGTGACACGCCCCTCAACCTTTGCTCATAAGCAACATTAGAACCCTGCAAAAGAAACTTATGTCATTTATTTAATTTTCCTTTCCTAACTTCTATTTAGGGGGTGGACAACAATATAAGATAATTTCATGGTATGTTGACCTACAATACCTTATTTTCTGTGACCCTAAAATTTGCACCATATGCAGGTGATTTTTGTAGTCCATGCACTGAGGAAATGGGTAACCGGCCATGATCTTTTATTCCTGGAAGTGGATTAAGAAGGCAGAACCGAGGAATTAAACCACAAAGTATTGCTGAGGATCGATATTTTCCATCATAATCTTTGCTTTCATCATCTTCCTCGGATTCTCCTTCATCATGAGTATAGTGATATAAAGTGTGATGTGGGTGGTCATAAACTGGGGTCTGCTTATCCCGTATAAACACCTTCTTTTCAACCAGTTGCTCCCTTGCAGCAGGCTTCTGCTTTGCTGCAGGTTGCTTCCTTGAAGAGAACTGAGGTGTTTCGGAAGCTACTGCCTTGGCAGCAGGAAGGAACCTCCCCATCATGAAATCGCGGATCTGCGGATCTGAGAAAGATCCAACTGCTTTCCTTTCTGGACAGTCCAATCCACTTACACCACTTACACTACAGTTCAGATAGAATGATTCGGTCCTTGAAAGTGTATCAAGTGCATCTAAGTAGGTTGATTCGTCATCTTCTGAGCTAGAAGCATTCTTGTCTTCAACTTCATTCCCATATCTTTTAAGCTCCGTCACATCTTTATCAGACAATGAGATGTCAGAATAACTGCGTGTATCAATTTCAGCTTGGATCCTAGAGACCGGTGAATCTTTAGGTGATTTATCAGAAGGCTTCTGCTTATGATTCACAATCCTTCCTGGTGGAAGTTGTGGGGTGAGAGGAGGCTGCTCAAGAGCCTTTTTTTGTGGGCTTCTCTCCCCCTTTGGTCTTCCAGGACTCTGTTCCCATTGGAAAGGGACTACTCCTGGATTCCTAATTGGACCTGATTTGAGATCTGATTTATAGAAAGGAAGGGCCAAATTGGGGAAAGAATTCTTCATTTTTCTTCTGTCAGCTTCTGGAGGAGCAGTTGATGAGCCACGCCTCACAGATAGGAGAGGTTGATTGAAATTTAACTGCTTGTCCTCCATCAAGTTATTCAGTATCATCAACTCAGGGTGTACCTACATAAGGATACCATCAATCAACATTCCCAAAGCAAAAGGAATAATCATCAAGACAATATTACTTGAATATCTTGTTCTAACTACATTCAAATTGGGTTGTTCAGCAATCCACTTCAATATATTTTTACCAAATGGAGCTTCAATATAGCTTAAATAGGAACATCTGAACTATCTGATTTCTAGTAATTGGTGTTACTACCAACAAAGTCCAAGTTACATTGTTCCCAAGGTGTACTCCATGGGTAAACAATTACATCTCCATGACTAGGTACCTGTTGAGCTGATCTATAGAAGGGCAATCAAACACTCTGCTCTTCCTATGCATAACTCTGATTGTAAAATCATAATAATTTACATAGTTTTAGGTCAAGCATATATATTGCTCGCGTAAACATAATGTAAATAACATATTCAGATTCTAGACTCTTGAATAACTTGCCAATTATGGGTCACATGAAGTGATTTACTTTCTACTTAGATTCAAATGATCAAAACAAGAGGATTGCATTTGACGACAACTCATCTGCTTTTCACTACATTTTTCTCTGTTCCCATAAGTTGAAACTTTTGATCCATTACAAACATCAACAGTTAAACAGCATCGATAGAGGGCCCTGATGTTTACTGCTCACTACATTGCATATGTTAGGACTAACTACAAATAGCACTGTTTCTGCATCTTTTGCTCTCTACAGATTGGCTTAGAAACAAACAGTTGCCAAGGCACTCATTCTCTGCTCCATAACAGATGTGATTTATAAGTACTTTGCCCAGAATGTACTATACATTTAGATGAAAAAGTTACCCAGAGTTCTCCTAATTCCATTTGACAGTAAGAGTCTTCGAGCTACTGACTAGCAAAGACAGCTATAACCATCTGCCCACCTTTAGTCACTCCACTAGAGCATACTGAAAGCTAAATCTGATTCAGCACTGTCTGAAGATGCACTTCTTTACACTTAGACTGTCCATTTATTATGAGTACAATTTATATGTCTTGATCATTAGGTCACCTTTTGTCCATGTCTGATTGAGATGCCATAAGATGTCAATTCAAAAAAAGGCCATCAATTCTGTACAACAGAAGTAATTATCTCCACAAATCAACCCTGCTTTTTAACTATTGAAGCTTTGAGCCGTATTTCTATGCATTATAATCTGGCTTCTACCAACATCATCAAAGATCTTATAAACAATCATTGCAACTACACACACCATCTGAAGCTTATATTACAGTCTAAAAAAAACAACACAAAAGCAAATGCATCGGCTCTCATGTCGATTATCACCTAAACACCCGAACCAGCTATTTCTTCCCCATAAACCATACCCAGGTCAAGCCTTCAATCAACCCAGAATATACTTGGGACGAAAATATTGAAACAAAATTTTCACACTTTCACATTCCTCAATATCCCTACATTCATCTGGGGAGACTAGCAAACCAACGCAGATATCAAGCTAAGCCAGCTAAGGACTTCTGCTTAGGAACTACCCATAAGGTTATTTTTTCAGCCTGAATCATGCAGTTTTTTTCAGGTAAACAATAGGTCCAACCAGATTGAACAATGAGGTTATATCAAATAGCATCAAAATTCAGCAAAGCAACCCGCTTGAATTAACTGAGAAAGCCATATCGTCCAAATGAAAATATTAATTCAGCCGCATATGTAAATGAAATCAAGAAGGCCAAATTTAACTCCGAAATCAAAAAGAAGAAGAAAAAAAGCTTCAATACGCCGTGTATCATCAAAGAACAAAAAACTAAGAGAAAGGCGCATATTCATCCAACAACGTTGCCGACATAAATGATACGAGCATATATACCAAGCTTACTTTATATATCAAAATCAAACTTCAAATTTCACCAAGAACATCAAGAAACTTAATTTGGAGAACATATAGCTCAAAAGAGGAAACAAAGAACTACCCAAAGAACAGAAGAAAAGTTTACTCGTCCCCAGAAAACCCAATTGAATAATCGGTAGGTATCAATTTAAATTCAAAAAAAGAGGGAGAGAACCTTTGAAATAAAAGGCTTTACAGAAAGCGTCTATGATCTGTTTGATGAAACCTCTGAAAGAGAAAGGAGCTGTACTGCGGAGATGCTGGAAATATCAGAGGGTCAGAGAAAGAGAGAGAGCAGGGGAGAAGTGAAGAATAAACCACTTTGTACGTTTGAGTTTACTTCACTGCAGGGTTCTTTAGCGTATCGATGAATAAACAAAAATCAGACTTTCATATTTAATACAACAAATATTTATATATCTGCATGGGTCAGTGGGACTGAAATTATTAATGACAACTGGTCATTTTAAAAAGATAAAACTTTTAGCGTCTCTTGTTTTGGATCATGTGATGTTGCCATAAAAGAGGTGCGGGCTGGTGGGTTGGGTCAGTATATATTAATATAACACATCAGTTGAAGTGTGAACGCATACGAAAAGGGTGAAGTCTCCTTATACGGCTTTCTATTTATGATTGTTTTGAAAAAGTTGAAATTTTTTAAATAAATCTAAGCGAAACAAATTAAAATAAATTTAGATAAATATTTTAAAGTATTATTTAGATGTATATTAATTTAATCTAAATAATTTAGGATGAATATTATTTTAATTATATTTGAATTAAGGTGAATGGAAGTTAAAAAATAAAATAAACAGCACTTATAACTTTCTATTAAATTAAGAAGGTATTAGAATTGGGGATATTTATATTCGATTAAGTAGTGGCAGAGCCAGAATTAAAATTTTATGGTGTCTTTATATAAAATAATACTTTTAAGAAATAAAATAATA
Organism: Tamarix chinensis; assembly: GCA_030549775.1. Taxonomy (NCBI): domain Eukaryota; kingdom Viridiplantae; phylum Streptophyta; class Magnoliopsida; order Caryophyllales; family Tamaricaceae; genus Tamarix; species Tamarix chinensis. The sequence goes on along the minus strand of CM060173.1, from coordinate 68,768,667 downwards.
TCAATACATTGCGCTTAAATATAAAATTTTACATAGTTTTATAACAGAATTTGTCGAGTTTTCATACTTTGAAAGCAATCTACAATAACATCATTAATAATAGAATTAAATACATCTCTCTCTATAAATGTTACTAAACAATCTTGAAGTCATTGATCACACGTTTTATTCTTTGATGCAGTCTTGATGAAATTCATTGTAGAAAATACCCGTTCAACACTTGCAGTTACTACTGACAAAATCAAAGTTAATTTCACAAGCCTATAGACAAAAGGATATGACTTATGCTTCTTGGTTTACACTAATTTTCTTGAAAGATCAACAAGCCCTTTTAAGTCATGAAACCTGCTATCTAATCGAACTTTCTAATATAATTCTCAAGTTGATTGTCTAACACCACAACATCAACATTAGAGAAATTATCAGGATAAAAAAAAAGTCAATCTAATTAAAGATTCCTTGTTAAAAGCTTCAAATGATGATGAAGGATGCAAACATTCAACACAACTCAACAATTCAGTGCTCGCCACATCAAATCTACAATTAAGCTCTTTTAGCTGAGAGTCTATAATACTATAGAGACAATCATATTTATAATAATGTAGATTCATGATGGTTGGAGCTTGGCGTGCTGATCTTTTCCCCTCAACATATTGCTCATTCATGTTAGGTACATCAATCTCTCTCTTGTTACAAAATAAAATAACTTCATTCAAAATATTTTCCCATCCATCATCTCTCATCTCTTGCAAACTCTCCTTAGCAATTTCAACAAGTGCTAAGGCATTCAAAATGTCTTGATCATTCTTTTGCAATGCTTGAGATAAATCACATGTAACTCCGATAACATTTATCATCAATTGTAACATGAAAATGAAGTTAAAAGTTTGTAATCCATATAATAAGAATGTAGCATCCTTGTTTTTATCAAATGTCATATCGGCTTCCACGTCTTCAAGTACCTTGATTACAAGAGAAAATGAATTTTTGAGACTCAAAAATGTACTTAAATGAGAACCCCAACAAGTATCACCGGCCCTTATAAGAATAGATTATTGGTTCAATCCCCGACCAGATTCTATCAAGCCTTCTCCAACACATTTGCTATATAAGTAACTTGTTCATCTTGAAGAGAAGCTTGACGCTTATTGGAGGATCCAATAACGTTCACAACCCGTGTAACATTGCTAAGAAAACAACTAACTTCATCATGACATTTTACCATAGTAATAAGAGCCAATTGAAGTTGATGAGCAAAACAATGAACATAATAGGCACAATGATTTTCATTCTGAATCAATGTTTTCAAACCACCAAATTCACCTCACATATTACTAGCTCCATCATACCCTTGTCCTCGTACTTTTGATAAACATAATCCATACTGACTCAACATTGATTCAAATGCAGCCTTAAGTGATAAAGTGGTTGTATCTTTGACATGTATAATCCCAACAAACATTTCCATAACCAAACCCCTATCATCAACATAACGCAAAACAATGACCATTTGTTCTTTCTTTGCCAAATCTACTACTTCATCCACTAATATGCCAAAAAAATCATCTCCAATGTCGTTACTAATCTCATTAATTATTTCACATGCAAATGCATAAATAATATCTTTTTGAATCTTAGGTGAAGTCATATGATTATTTGTTGGAGCATTTCCTAACACAACTCTAGCTATAGCTTCATTGTTATACCTTAAAGCCTCCAGAAAATGAAGAAAATTACCTTGATTTAGAGAATCTTTTGACTCATCATGTCCTTTAAATTACAATCCCCCTTCAAGAATAAATATAACATCCTAAATAGATTCATCTAAATGGATAAGATAATCTGATTTGACTTGTTTGGATTGCTTTATGAAAGAGGCTTCAATACTTTACTTTTGTCTGACAAGATCTTCAAATTTTTTAGTAGCTTTAAAATAAGGACTATTAGAACTACCAACATAAACCTTAAAGCTTCTTTTTTTTATTCCAATGTATAAATCATTTTCCAACAAAATGATTACCGACAGCTTCAGATTCACTTTTAAATAAATAACAAGGCAGACAAAATGCAACATCTTTAGCTATACTATATTCCAACAAATCATATTCATCAAACCAAGATGAAACAAATCAATGATTTTTTCCACCAATAACCTTTGTAGGAAAGCTATTAGTATGAGGTTCATAAGGGCCTTTTAAAATAAAAGCTTTTCTTACCTCATCTTGAATATTAGGATAAAAATCTTAACCCAGGATCTACTTCTAAAGTTTCCAAATCAACTCTACCTTCATTAGTAAATCTTTATTCTTATGGTTGGCTTAAAGATGGGAGTGCTTGGTTTTTGGAAGTTGGTAACACAAATGGATTAACAGAATTAGATTGGTGGTAGCTATTTTTAGGTTGGCTTGAAAAGTATCGTTGCATCCTAAATTAAGACATTAAATAATTTAATGAATTAACTAAGGAATTTACTAAAACTTAATTAATAATATAATTTTATAAAAAAAATAATTAAAAAACTAACTAATAAATTAAACAATTCAATCTATAAATCTAAAAAAATTTGATTTCTAAATTCTAATTTCTACAAACTAATTATGATTTCTACCAAATTAATTAAGATTTCTACATTAATAAGATAAATTAGGATTTCTATAAACTAAAAAATATAATCAGTTAATAAGATAAATATAAATAAACTAACTACATTCCGATTTTATAAATTTATAACTAATAATTTAAGTATTTAACTAATAATTTAACTAACTAAAAATTAACTAAAACCTTACTTGTGGGTTGTGGTTGCCTCGTTAGTTGCAAGCTATAGAGAATTAAGAGATTAAGAGCAGCAGCACCCAACACTTAGCAGGTAGTAGCCAAGTAGCGAGCAGGGTGAGAGCAAGGCGGGACGGAGACGGCCAAGTGGGGCGACGAATGGACGAGTTGATGAGGTAAAAAAAAGCAAAGAACAAATGGTTCTACAGGCAACACCGCAACGGGGGTGGTCACCGGCAGCAGTGGTGAGTTCTGGTGGTTGCGTCAACACCGTCGAGGGTAATGGCAGGAGACCAGCCATGCTAAGTGTGTGTGTGTTGTGGTTTGCAGCGTTGGGCGATCAGAGACTCAAGGGTGACTCATGACTGGGAAAATGGTAATGGAAGCTTAAGGAGACAAAGGGTTGAACTGAAGGCTCTCAAATGGGTAGGCAAGGGTTTGAGAAAAAAAAAATTAGTCAAAACAACGTCATTTTGATTCTACAAATTCATAACAAAAATGATCGTCTACAAGATTTGATCCTAAGTCATTATGTTTGAAATATGAGGGACCTAACCGTTTATCTAATATAATATTTTGATATGGTGTCCTATAGATATAATATATATTCATCGTCTAAAAACCAAACACATTTTTTACCTTACCACCATGGGTTTGTTGTGTCCTGGGACACCATATAGAAGCCCTAGCTCTTCCCCTGTGATTAAGTATAAGTATTACTTATGTTTTCACTTTCACTTTCATTGCTCCTAAAATTACAATTAATAATAATAAGATGAACGGAGGAAAAAGTTTAACTACAATTAACTTATGTGAACATTTTAAAAATCATCTCTGAACAGAATGAACAAAGGTGAATAAGATTATTTATCTTAATTTACCCCAATTCAAATAACATTTTTCGTTCATACTTATATATCATTAAATTTTCTCATCTCCTTTTCTTTTTTGTTCTTCTCATTTCTATACCCTCTAACTCCAAATCCTTACTCCTCTTTCTTTTCCTCTTGCTTCAACTCATATCTTCCATCAATTAAAGGCAATAAATATGTTTTTTTATTGAGATGAAGATTCACATTAAGGTTAGTTTGTATATAAAGTACCCTAATTGACAAGTAAGATAACAACAGCCACCCCTCCTAATAAGTAAAGCAAGTGTTGCTTACCTCTGTTGTTAGGTAACAAACCCATCACTTCCTCACTCTGGTGGCTAACAACCCAATAGTCATGTCTTACCAATGAGTGGAATACATGACCTTGAGTCTAACCCACAAATCAATCATCCAACCCATCCAAACCACCACTAATCTAAACCTTTAACTCCCAAACCCATAACCATAAACCCAAACCCTAACCCTTAAATCAAAAATCATAAAACCTAAACCTTAAATATCGAACCCTAAATATAACACTATAAAATTGCATAACCTTTATTTTTGGATGTTTAACCTTTTATTCAAAATCTAATCCTAAAATATTTATTTAATTATTTTTGTTAGCCCTTGACTCGTAATCCAAATAAATTATTAAATAATTTATCCAATTATTTTTGTTTTTTTCCTTTAACTAATTAATTTTTAAAAATTATTTTTCTAATCGGTTACCCTAAGCTAACCAACCTAAATCTAAAACTAACTAATTTTTTTACTAATACACCTAACCCCTACTATCTTTATCTCTCTCATACACTACCTCACTTGCCGAACCATTTTTTCCTTGGACATAACACTCCCCATGTCTTTATCCATCTTTTACACATAACCTTCCTCCCATTTTCTTTCACAGCCCAACCAGCCACAAATACTTAACTCTTCCATTTTTTATTCGATACTTACCCGCTCTTCCCATTCCCCCCCCCCCATTTTGCTATATCCAGCCCTTTAGTTCTCCTTCTTCTTTCTTCCACAGCCATGCTTCTGGCTTTTCTTTTGCAACCTTCCCCATCATCACCTCATATGATCAAACTCCTTCCCCAACCATCTTCTTTCTTTCTCCTTCTTCTTCCTCCCATCACCCTACTTTTGGTTTGTTCTTGAACCACCACCTTCTTTGCACCTTGCATGAATAGCTCCCCTTCCAAACCTCCTTTGGTTCCTTTTTCCCCACCAGTGAATATCCAATACTAATCGCCATTAGCTCGGTTCTACTACCTTATTTGTTACCCTATAATAACCCCCATTGTGCCAACCTCCACCTATCCTTACGCTACTCAACCTCCTTCAACATTGACTCCTCACACAGCTCCTAACCTCCTACATAAAAACCCCATGCTACTGCCTCCCATGAAGCATTAACCTTTCACATAACCATACCCTTTACTACATTGATTTTCCATGCATCCCCTTTTTCACCACCCAACTCCACCACTCCAACCCTTGCATCCTCATTCAGTCTTCACTTTATCCAACTTCCCTACCTAATTATGCAGGTGCATCTAGTGCATCTAGTGATTCTCAAAATAATGAAGAATTAGCTTTTCTAATAATGGAGCCAATCATCTTAAATATTCTTGATAATATTTCTATCCTTGATATTGAAAATACTTCAAGATGTTCTTGCAGGTATGTTACATATTTTCAAGGTGAAGAAATCAACATACAAGAAGATACTTAAAGTGTACAATGCACTCAAAGCATACAAAGATATGGAATACATGGGATGACAATACAATAAGATATAGTTAGTGAGCTCATTAGTTATATTAGACTTGTTGTAAACCTTAAAATATATTTCATGTAAGCTAGGGTTTTGTTGTAATTTCATGTATGTACCATAGTTGATTGTAATACTTTGTAATGTTTGTCATTAATATCATTTAAATGATGATATTATGACTAGGGTTAGGTATTATATAAGCTTCATTCAAGTTGGTTAAAGCTAGCTTGAATCAAGGAGGGAACCGACTAGTTTTCTAAACTTAAGTCGGCTAACTCTCCTATATAAGCCCCATGTCATTGTACACGCATATGTTAGAAGATCATTTGAATAAAATTCACCAGTTAAATACTTGAGTTCTCTCTTTTGGAGATTATATTCTAGCTAAGAAGTGCCCGAGGTAATTTTCCTACTTAGAACCTTTGAATGTTTACCGAACATTCAAAGTTATCCTATCATTCGAAGTATTAGATTGAAGATCACTCATTCGTAGCTTAACACCCTTAAGCCGAGCCTTATTCTCCTTACAAATTCAAACCTGCTGGCAACTAAACCAAAGAACTTACTCAATCAAAGCTTCCCTCCCTTTGAACCACACCATTTTCTCCCCAAGTTGAGAAGAATTTGCCCTCAAATTATTATCAATATAATAAGGAGACAAATCACTAATATTAAACATTCTTGAAATTCCTCCATAATGATCTGGAAGTTCAAGTTCATAAGCATTATCCCCAAATTTTCTTAGTATTTTAAAAGGTCCATCAGCTCTTGGCACTAGTTTATTTTTACATATATTAGGAAATTGTTCTTTACGTAAATGTAACCAAACTAAATCACCAGGAGAAAATACCTGTGGGGTTATATACTTATTTCCTTGAGTTTTATACCTGGCATTAGCTTTCTCAATATTGGTCTTTATTTTCTGATGAAGCTGTTGAAAGAATTTGACTCTATCCTTAGCTTCATAAATTTGTAATTCTCCTTTATTTAAAGGAACCATATTGATCGGCATATTTGGATTCACTCCGTAAACCACTTCAAACGGACTAGCTTGAGTAGTACTTGATGGGCATCGATTGTAAGCAAACCCTGCATGAGCTAACTTAACATCCCAATCTTTAGTACTTTTATTAACCAAACCTCTTAATAATGTACCAAGGGTTCAATTAGTTACCTCTGTTTGACCGTTGGTTTATGGATGATGTGAAGTGCTAAATAACAATTTAGTACCAAGCATATGTGTAACACCCTAAAATTCACTACTTTTTTTTTTACAAGATAGAAGAATTTAAATTAAAACTTGTGAATTCTGGGGATGTTACCACCACACTTAGTACCGAACCAATTCTCTCCGACCGTTTTAGTACCAAGTGCTAAGGCTAAAAGAAAAGAAATAATCAGTTATAAATCAATATATTCCAAATTCCAAATAAGCATTAAACGGTTGTAAAACAAAAATCAGAGTACGCATAAATAATTATTATTCATTTCTAAAAGAGAATTAAGCTTACAACCGATGAAATGTTCATTTAAAATACTCAATCGAGTAATGAATCATAAAGTGGTAAATACTATACCAAAGAAATAGCAAAAGGAGTTAAATCGCATAAAGAAGGAATACGGCAACGACACTCTCGAACTTAAGCCAAAACATGCTCAACACACAGCCCTGACTAATGTCTCGCCCACCTGCACAAAGTTAGAAGGGCATACCACTCGTGGGAATGAGCAGCACCCATGAAAAGGGTGATCAGTACGCTACGTACTGAGTAAGGTAACCAAGCACTAAGGCCAACACATAATAGCACATAAAGAATGCAAAATAATAATAAAGCATAAGACCAACATGAGAACATAATGCATATGACCATTCAGGTAAAAGTATAAAGGCCCAATTATAGTCCGGATTAATTTTTAAATTAATCTTTGATCAAAACTCATTTCACACCATGCTTTTTATCAAGTCCATGCAAGTACAGGAACCCCACTATTATAGCCGGTGGACCGGAAACACATAGGGCATCATGCCCTGACCACTATTATAGCCGGTGGACCGGAAACGCACAGGGCATAAAGCTCTTGACCACTATTATTCACCAGTGGACCAGTCTGGCTCCTTCTCAGACGGTGTTCCACTATAAGTACTTAGTGTCTTTCCCATGTCTTAGCATAAATATGTTTAGTTTTGTTGAGCACGGGATCCCCCACTATTATAGCCGATGGACCGAAAACGCACAGGTACAAAGCCTAACCACTATTATAGCTAGTGGACCAGAAACACATAGGGCATCATGTCCTAACCACTATTATTCGCCGGTGGACCGGTCTGGGCTCAGCTCAACATCTTCCACTTTATGTGATTAATGTTTTAAGTATATTATTCAGAAGCTTTCATTCTGGACATGCATGAATCATTCCATTTACACTTCACACATCACAATTCATAAATTCCACAATCATAATTACACTTCAATCACCAAATACGAACGATAACACAAAAACCCTAAGCAACCACGATAAACCCTAATTAACCACAACAAACCATAATTAACCACTCCAAACCCTATTTAACCATAAAAACCATAATTAGTCATTCCACACCTTAGTTAATCACAACAAACCACAATTATCCACTCCAACCCTAGTTAATCACAACAACCCATAATTAATCACTCCGAACCCTAATTCAGTCTCCTCCATACCCTTATAATGTCCTACGTACTATTTTTCATCCCAAGTGTTCAAACACCCAAACAACACTTACATTACCTTCATTACATCCCAAATCAACTTTCCACACGTAAATTTCATACCCAAGCAGACATTAACCTCCCTATGCAAACCTTTGAACTTTTTCATGCAAATCCTAAAATCCCACGTGAAACCTCAATTTCAACCATGTAACCCTAGATTCTTCCATATTATTAAAACCCTAGATTCCTCCATACAAAACCTTATATTCAATCCATACACAATCAAAGATTCATCCATACCAAACCCTAGATTCAAACCATATAAAACCCAAGGATCCATCCATACCAAACCCTAAATTCCAACCATATAAAACTAAATATCCATCCATACAAAACCCTGTATTAGATCCTCCCATAAAAAACCATAAATTAGATTCTCCTATATAACGTCATAAATTACATTCTTCCATACAACATCATAAATTAGATTTTCCCAAATAAAACTATAAATCATATTCTCCCACACAAAACCATAAATTAGACTATCCTAAATAAAACCATAACTTATATTCTCCCATAAAAAACCATAAATCATATACTCCCACATGAAACCCTAAATTTTCCACTTTATTCTTCCACTTATGAATCAATGGAATACTTAGGTCAACTCACATCCCTCGGTCAACTTCTTTCTCTCATTCTCCTTTTTCATCCTTTCCCCCATACAACCACATCAATATCCTCACATGCATGTCTTACAGGGTCACAACACATATCATCATACATAAATAATACACATGCCATACAAAAACATACTTCAACTCCACGTCATACCATATACTACATAAATAATAATGATAAACATATGATACATAGCATGCGAAGCACATAATGCATATAAATACACAAAAGGCCTTAGTAAAACCCTTACCTAAAACGACACCGGTCTTAGAGCATGCTCTTACGCCTCCATAGGGCTTTGACTGATTTTACCTATTATGAGGGAAAGGCTAAAATTAGACTCCCTCCTATCAAAAATATTATTAATCACTAACTTAATATAAGACTAGGCTTTTAATAAAATATTAAAATAATAATAGCAAAAATACCAAAAATAATATCAATATTAATAATAACAAGAATATTAAAAATAGTAATAATAATAATAATAAAAAGGACATTACTCAAAAACATAGTAAAATAAGGGCTTCAGCCCCTTTACTAATAATAATAATATTAGTAAAGTAAATAACCAAATTTAGTAGTAGTAGTAATAATAATAATAATAATAATAATAATAATAGAAAAACTAACAGTGAAGTAGTTGTAATATTAATAATGGAATAATAATAGTAGTAATTCGAAATAGTAAAAATAAAAATAATTATAATTGTAATAATAATAACATATTAATATTAATAATAGAAATAATAAGAATAATAATAAAATCGAATTAAAAATACAATAGGGCTTCAGCCCTCAACAGAAATAATAATCAAAACATTAATACTACTACTACTACTACTACTACTACTACTACTACTACTACTACTACTACTACTACTACTACTACTACTAATATAATAATAATAATAATAATAATAATAATAATAATAATAATAATAATAATAATAATAATAATAATAATAATAGTATTTATATTCAAATAAATGAAATAAATTAAATTAAGGCTTGTAAAAATGGGGAAAAGGGTTGAGAGGGTCTAGGGTTCAACCTTAGGCTGGTGGGGATAGGCGGCACCAGCGGTGGTGCGCGGCGGCGGCGGCGGTGGCCGAAAAAAAAAGAAGAAAAGGGAAAAAGTTGAATGTTGGGAAAAAGATAGGGAGAATTAAGGTGAGGGTTAGGGTTTTTAAGAATTCCTAGATGGAGGGGAGCAGAATGGAAGTGGCAGTGCACGATGGCGGTGGTGGTTAAAGGTGGTTCGATGGGTGTCGAAGACAGAAGAATAGGTTGATAGGGAAGGCTACTTTCACACAACCAGGGTGGCTCATGCAGGAATAATCGAAGGAGATGGATGATTTGGTTAGCTAGAGGGCGGTGCAGGGATGAGTTTGGTGGCATAGATGGCGACGAAGTTTGCCGTAGGCAGCGAACGAGGCGTCTAAAGGGGCGGCAGCAAAAAGGGAAATATTATGGGTAAGGAGATCAAAACTCGATACATGGCAGTGTAATGGGGTATTTATAGATTTTAGAAGGGAGATTAGGGTTTTTTCGGTCGGCTACGGGGTAAGGTGGTTAAGGTTCCGGTCGTCGGCGGCGAGGTTGGCCGGTGGCAGTAAATTTCGGGGTAAAGGTTAGTTGGCTGAAAGAGGGAGAAATGTGCGAGGAGAGGGGGAGAAGGATTGGTCTATACAATTGCTGAATCAGGGGGAGAGAAAGAAAGAAAAACAGAAGGTCAATAGTGCGTAACCGGTGGTGAAAATTTCGTTGGTGGACGGCGGAGTTACAGGTCAAAGGTCGGCGGGCTAGGTAGGTGCGAAGGAAGAAGAAGAAGAAAGGTGGGGGAACCGGGCGGTTCGGGGAAGAAAGAAAGAAAAGAAAAGGGAGGCGGATTGGGCCGGTCGGGCGCGAGGAGGGGTGCGTTTAAATGAAACGTAGAGTTTCGGTAAAAGAAGGGATGAAACGCAGCGCATCGAGGGGCGGAAGAAGGGCGACGACCGTGCGGGCTGGGCTTTGCCGAAGAAGGAAAGAGGGAGGGGATTGGGCCGCGGGAAGGAGGTAGGCCCAAATGGGGAGGGGAGGAAAAAGAAAAAGAAGAAGAAGAAGAAAGAAAAAGAAAGAAAGAAAGAAAAGGAAAAGGGAAAAGGGAAAAATATTTAGTTTTGGTATTTAAATTAATTAAAATATTTGAGATATTTAAAAATAATAATAATTAAATCCCTTTTTAGGCTAAATTAGGATTTTTAAAAGATTTTCCATAAATTTCCTTTTAATTAGCAAAAAACCCTAAATTTCTCCAATTAAATTATTTATAAAATTAGTATTAATTTGAAAGTATTTTCTCTTCCTTATTTTAAATAAAATAATCTATTTAATTAATTTTCAATCTAAAATATTTAATTAGCTAAAATACTCAAATTTTCTCTAATTAAAATACTTATAATTTTCTTATTAATTTTCCCTAATTAATTTCCTTTTATTTTAATAAAAATAACTTATTTAATTAATTTTAATAATAAAACCTTATTTAATAACAAATAACAAAATTAAAATTTTTGGGGCATTTCAATATGCCACAAAGTTTTCCAAAAATAACTCATAAACTTGACATCCCGATATGATATAATACTTTTACGCACACCATGAAATTTAACAATTTCTCGAAAATACTAATCAACAACATGCGTGGCATCATCAGTTTTATTGCGTGAAATAAAATGAGCCATTTTTTTAAAATCTATCTAGCACCACTAAAATAGAATCTTTACCATATTTTGTTCTTGGTAACCCTAGGATAAAGTCCATGCTAACTCCTTCCCATAGTTTATTAGGAATGGGTAAAGGAGTGTATAAGCCTTTATGAAAGTAACTTTTACATTTTTGACGCGTAGAACATCTACTTATCATAGCTTGTACATTTTTAATCATACATGGCCAGTAGAAATTTTCTTGTAATAATTCCATAGTTTATGTATTCCAAAATGTCCCTCAATGCTACCTTCATGTACCTCTTTTATCAATAAATCTCGAATACTAGATCTAGGGATACAAAGTTTATTTAGTCTAAACAAAAATCCATTTTGTATGACATAATTACCATGGTATCCACTTTTTTTACATGAATTGAATGTATCCATGAAATATTCATCTTTGGGATATAATTCTTTTAACATCTTGAAACATAAGATTTTAGCATCCATCACGATAAGTAATGCAGATATATGAGAAAAAGCATCGGCTACTACATTTTCCTTTCCATCTAAATGTTTGATAGAGAACACAAAGGATTGTAAGAAGCTCACCCACTTTGCATGCCTCGGACTAACTTTCTTTTGACCATGTAAATATTTCAAACTCTCATGATCTGAGTTTAACACAAAGGGTTTGGGCCTCAGATAATGACTCCATGTCTCTAAGCTATGCACAATGGAAAATAATTCCTTATCATAAGTTAAATAGTTAAGTTTGGCTCCATTTAACTTTTCAGAAAAGAATGCTATAGGTTTCTTTTCTTGTGAGAGGAAACCCCCTATCCTAACCCCGCTAGCATCATAAGTCACTTCAAAAAGTAGATCAAAGTTGGGTAAAGATAGGACAGGAGCATTACAAATTTTTGTTTTGATGGTTTCAAATGCTTGAGTAGCTTCTTGTCCCCAATTAAATTCACCTTCTTTCATGAGTTGTGTAATAGGTGCAACTATAATAGAAAAATCCTTAATGAACCTTCTATAAAAACTAGCTAACCCATGGAAACTTCTCACATCATGTACATCTTTAGGGATAGGCCACTCTTGTATAGCTTTAATCTTATTATGATCCACTTTAATTCCCTCGCCTTTAACAATATAGCCCTACACTTGGAAGCATGAAGTCACACTTCTCAAGTTTTCCATAAAGTTTAGCTTCCCTTAGCTTATCAAATAATTTTCTCAAATGCACTAGGTGATCATATTCATTTTTACTATACACAAGTATATCACCCAAATAGACAACAATAAAGTCACCAAGGAAAGGTCCGAGAACTTCATTCATAAGTCTCATGAATGATCTAGGTGCATTACATAGCCCAAAAGGCATAACCATCTATTCATAGAAACCATATTTAGTCTTGAAAGTAGTTTTCCACTCATATCCATCCCTAATCCTCATTTGATGGTAAACACTTCTTAAATCAATTTTGGAAAATACTTATGCACCACAAATTTCATCTAGCATATCATCTAACCTAGGCATAAGAAAATGATATTTGATAGTAATGTTATTTACTGCTCTAGAATCTATGCACATATGCCAAGTACCATCTTACTTAGGAACTAGTAGGGAAGGTACACTACAAGGGCTTATAATTTCTCTCACAAATCCTTTATCCATAAACTCTTGTATTTTTTTTTTGTAATTCCTTAGCTTCTTCTGAGTTACATCTATAAGCAGGTTTTTTTAAGAGGCATTCCGGGAATAAGATTAATATCATCTTCTATACCTCTTTTAGGTGGTAATCTAGGAGGTAAGTCATCAGGAAAGACATCATGACACTCATCAAGCAGCTTATTTAGATTAGGATTATTATGTTGTTTCTCCACAAGTTTAGATTCTTTAGCAACTAAGGAATAACAAATTCCCCCTTCTTCTATGTATTGTTCCATAGCCTTTTCATGTAGAAATAATCTCTTTTTATCATCACTTAAAGGCATATTATCACATAGAGAAGGTGTTAATCTATACAATTGTTTTCATTTTTTCAAAACATATTCATTATTCACTCCATCATGAGTTGCTTTTCTATCATATTATCACGGACGTCCTAAAAGTAAACCACAGGCATCCATAGGCAATACATCACACAAAAATTCATCATGGTAGTCTCTAATACAAAATTATATTAGGGTTCGTTTGTTTACCTTAGCTCCTTTATCTTTGTTTAACCATTGTAAAGAATAAGGTTTAGGATGATTAGTAGTCTCTAAACCAATCTTTTTGACCATTGCTTCACTAGCAACATTTGTACATGAAACACTATCAATAATGAGTCTACAAACCGTATCACCTATTTTACATTTGGTTTTAAAAAATTTATCTCTTTGAGTAGGTGTCATATTAGGTTGGATTTGTAATACTCTTTGAAGCACAAAACACAGGTGTCCTTCTTCCTAACCCATGGTTCAAATTTCATTAGGAGATTCAATTTCTAGGTCATCATCTTCACTACATGGTTTCGTGTCCTCTATTTCACTTAAGATCAAAGCTCTTTGGTTAGGACATTCTCTAGAAAAGTGTCCATATCCTTGACATTTAAAACATTGTTTATTAGATATTTCAACCATCTTATTTTTACCTTTTTCATCTCTGTTAAAATTTTTTTATCATAAGAGGATGTAGATTTAGGCATAAATGTATTCGAATATGGTTTAGATGAAACCGAAGCATTAGATTTAACATAAGCCTTGGTCAATTTTGTTTGTTTTTCAAATTTTAATGCCAATTTAATCAAGTCATCAAGAGAATCATATGGTGACATATCAACTTTGTCACGTATCAAATTATTTAGTCCACCTAAGTATCTAGCACATTTTTATTCTTTTATTTCTTGTACATCACATATCAGTACTAGTTTTTCAAATTCTCTAGTGTACTATTCTACACTAAGCAATCCTTGCCTTAGGGTTGTCATATTTACATACATATCTTGTTCATACTCCCTAGGCACAAATTTTCTTCTTAGGTGATTTTTAAGTTTTTTCCTTGACTTATTTTTTTATTTCTCTTACCTTTCTCTTGTCTTTTTCAAGTTGTCATACCAAATCCTAGCAAATATTTTAAACTTAAGAGTAGAAAGCTTACATTTTCTTTCATCGTCATACTCTTTAAATTTGAAAATAGCTTCAATCTCATGCAACCATTCAAAGAATAATTCCATATTCAATTCACCATAAAAATCAGGGAGATTTAGTTTGATACCTTGATCCTCATTAGATGTATGTCTTACTTGGATTTGATGTGGTCTTCTATGATTTTTTTAGCCGTGAGAAACTATCTATTCTTCTCCCTCATCAACATAGTTCATTTTTGCATGCACACATCCTCTTTTAGCTTGGTAGCATGCCTCATCATCCCCTCTACACTATCTTACGTGGCTTTCATTTGAATTTTACATGGTTGAAGCTTGTCTTGGTTGGCTAAATTTTATTCTACACTTTGAAGTTGTTGTTGTAAATCTGCATGAGTTTTTATTTAGGTGTCCATTCGGGTGGACTCTTGATAGATTTTACCAATGCCTACACATCTTCACTTGCCATGGTGAAGTTGATAAAACAACACTCAAACTTCAACAAAGAACAACAACCAATGTGTTCTTGATAGGTATACTTGCAGTCGAGAGATGTAGGACAGTTCTTGCAAAGGGTTTAACCAAATATTGATGGCTTCTTTAATGTTTAGATCACACATGAGTTAAAGAGAGGTAGTCAAATGAGTTTGGATAATTCTTGGGTTGGTGATGAGAGTTTCTTGGTGTAATATAACTAAAGTCACGTAGAATATAAGGAGAGGATGTCAAATTATGTTGAAGGGATTAGTATCTTCAAGTTGAAGATGCTATAAAAAAACTCAAAGACGGGAAGAAGAGAAAAGGAGAGTATGTGTTGAAATGGTGGGAGTTGAATGATAGGGTTCGAATGTTGCAGGTAGTAGTCGAACCAAATGGAAATTGTTGGGGGTGAATGTATCTAGGGAAAAATGGAAGAAGAAATTCTAGAAGATTCAAAGGGAGAAATGGAATGAAGGGAGATGTTGAAGAAGGAAGATCTTCTTCGGTGGAAGGTAGGAAGATCTTCAAGAAAGATTGGCACAAGAAAAATCTTCAACTAAGACTCAAGTTGAAGGTGCAAGAAAAGGATGAAGGTATACTATCTTGGATGAATGGAATTCTTGCATACGACTGTAAGAATGTGAAGGACACGCTGAATGGCTAAAACCAAAAGAACTTCAAAGCTTTGATACCAAAAATGGTGTGGAACAAAGGGAGGGAAGCATTGATCGAGTAAGTTCTTTGGTTTAGCTGCTAGTATATTTGGAGTTGTAATGAGAATAAGGCTCGACTTAAGGGTATTAAGCTAGGAATGAGTGATCTTCAATCTAATACTTCGAATGATAGGATAACTTTGAATGTTCGGTAAACATCCAAAGGTTCTAAGTAGGAAAACTACCCCGGGCACTTCCTAGCTAGAATATAATCTCAAAAAGAGAGAACTCAAGTATTTAACTTGTGAATTTTATTCAAATGATCTTCTAACATATACGTGTACAATGACATAGGGCTTATATAGGAGAGTTAGCCGACTTAAGTTTAGAAAACTAGCCGATTCCCTCCTTAATTCAAGCTAGCTTTAACCAACCTGAATAAAGCGTAAATAATACCTAACCTAGTCATAATATCATCATTTAAATGATATCAATGATAAACATTACAAATTATTACAATCAAATATGGTACATACATGAAATTACAACAAAACCCTATCTTACATGAAATATATTTTAGGGTTTACAACAAGTCTAATATAACCAATGAGACAACCATATATATCTTGTTGTATTGTCATCCCATGTATACCATAGCTTTTCATGCTTTGAACGCATTGTACACTTTAAGTATCTTCTTGTATGTTGATTTCTTCACCTTACAAATATGTAACATACCTGCAAAAACATCTTGAAGTATTTTCAATATCAATGATAGAAATACTATCAAGAAAATGTAAGATGATCGGCTCCATTATTAGAAATTCTAATTCTTCATTATTTTGAGAATCACTAGACGCACCTGCATCACCTAAACCCTTGATCGAGCCTCCACCAAGCCACCATCCTCGCAGTCCCATTCTCTACCTCGCCTAACATTAGCAGCCCTTGCCCAACCGCTTGTTAATAGACCCCCTACACTAGTGCCATTTACTATGTGGCCAACTCATGGGGACCAACCCTTGCTACATAAGCAATTCATGTTGGTGGATCATGGTTGTGTGAGTCCATACATATTTTTTTGGGCTTGAATTTTTGTTAAGTGTTGAATTTGGTACTCTTAGTTAATGTGTTGTTTTGTTGGTTTTATTATTAGGTAAAAACAGGGGGGTTAGTGGAGCCTAATAATTAATATTACATTACCTATATTTTTTATTTTTTACTAAAATTATAGTAACCTATATGCCTTACTAAAATTTAAATATCGTATGATAGCATAGTAGGTTTCTGATGTGTTAAGTTATAATTGTTGTTTTAATCATGTATTGTTACGCTGCATTTATTTATGTAATAATGTTGCCATAAAATTATGAAAATGGATCATGTTATTTATTATAATATTGTGGTTAAAAAATTATTCTAGAATAGGTTTAATGTCGTGGAGTATTATGCATGATGTAATTGTCTAATTTAATATGTTAAGCATATTTATGCATGTTTTTAGCCCAATTTATTACCATTATATGCCTTAGGAGTAATTTGGTTTTTTAAAGTATGACATGATATTTATTCCATTAAGTGTACTTAAGATGTATTATTTATTTTTGAGTGTTAAAGTATGTGATTTATGATGAATTAGCTATGCATGTTATAGTTTTACATGCTAAATCATGTGCAAGGAAAAATGGTCATTTCCATGTTTGGTAATTTATTTGCTCGCTAAAATATTTTAATTATTTTATTTTATCTTTTTTATGATAAATTATTAAATAAAATGAAACTAGTATTTAAAATACAAAAAAAATTAGTAATTATGATCTTAAGGGTATTTTGGCCATTTTTGACCTGGTGCACCTAAATGTGATAAATTAAACCTATGATGGCCTTAGTAGATTATTTCATTGACCTTAGTGTTAACTTTAATTATTATTGTCTTAAATAAATGAAAAAGATTAAAAATAGTTAAGTAAAGAACTTGGAATTATCTATGTATTATGTGATATCGTGGTAGCCTTAATAAAATATTAATATTTAAAGTGAAATACCTTAAAATTAGAAGTGGTGACTCTTTAAGGGCAAATAACCTAAAGACATGGTTTAGTTTACGATTAATTTTGGATTTTATCGGTTTACCTTAGTGCCCCAGCCAAGCTTTATATCTTACTTTATTTAGCTCTACAGGATTTTTAGAGGGCATAAATACTTGTGGATTAGGTATCCTTATTGATAGGATATTATGCTTCCTTCCTATGCTAGTTTAACCAGAGTACCTTTGTAACACCCCCAAAAACCACGACTTAAAATTTTCGTTTAAATTATGCTTTGCGGAAGCAAAAATTAAAGAACGGTGGGTGTTACCGCCACACTTGACATAAGTCTGGTCTCCTCACCATCCTTACATCAAGTGCTAAGGCTTAAAACAAATCAAACCATCCAAAAATAAGGGAAGTGCAATACGAAATCAAGAGTTTTGCAAAAGACATATTATCCAAGATAAATGATTGTTTAGGAATTAAATAACTAACCATTTAGGAAATAACAACAGAGTACGCAAAAGTCATATATGGTCTGCCTTACACTCTTATGGTCCAACAAATTACAAGGAGAAGGGGAAAAAGGGGGCGGGGTCCACTCGCTCCCTAAATCTACCTATTCACCGGGGTGACGCTCCTCGTAGTCTTTTAGCCAACGCATGCCATGGAAGTACTCCTCTGAAAAGTGATAGTATCAGTATGACTTCCTCGTACTGAGTAAACCACAACGCCTCCGGAGAGGTAGCATACCCACGTAGCAAACATCATGCAAGTATGGAATTCAAAGAGAATATATGTTCACATGCAAGGCCATGATTTTGAAACACACAACCACATCTCATTTAACAGTACGAGCTAGATCAAAATCTCCATCAAAGGCATTTAAGGCATGCTTATAATTTCATAATCAATTTAACTAACCAACGACCATACATTATGGCCTAAGAAGAAGAGTTAGTGATATTCCAAGCAATCTCACCAAGGTCAAGTCATTCCTATTCCGATTATTATAGTAGTGTTATGGTGGGTGTCTAATCCGGTTATAAAATTCATAGCAATTCTCAAGTGGAATACAATCCCATATTCATGACAAAGATTGTCAAGGAGGGTGGTGCCAAAGTAAATCGCTCGATTCCAGGACAAAGCTCGCCAAGGAAGCCACACGACATAACAGTCGCCCATACTAAACCTCAGAACTCAAGACCTCAAGTACGCATACTCCCTATAGGGTGTATGGAATACCTATAGAGCAGAAGTGAGCCCCTTGACCCGAAGGCCCAAAACTATGCACTCGGCGGCCAAGTCCGAGGCACGAGATTCCTTTCCAACTCGAGTCTTTCTCTTTAAGTAATTATTGTCTTATGAAATTTCGGGTTATTATTTCCTTTTAGAATGTCGAGATTCACATCATTCAACTTAGTCAACCACCAACAAACAACATCACATCCAAGACCACAAGGTCACAACCATTCCAATCCACCACGACCTAGGGTTAGGCATTATGCCATAGCCCGATTAATTTTTCGATTCAAAGTTCAAACCAATTATCCAATTATTCCCAACATTTATTTTAAGGCCAACACTTAATTTAATTAATCAATTTATCCACTTTGAAACAACTTTTTGCCTTACTGAGTTTACTTACATAAGTCATTTGTCATGAAATGCTAGCATAAAATAATTATTGATACTTTACATCCGACAATCTCTTCGGTACTACAAAGGACCATATTATCCCTAACCATTTATCATACATAGTACATGTAAACACTATTAGCATGCATTTCTAATATTTCATAGGCTCATTCACTTTTCAAAAAAAAATCTCAACACAATCATGGTATATAAAATTACATTTTACCTTAAACATATCTGTCTCATTATACTAGCATAAAGCCAAGTTCGTTACCATTAGCGTACACTTTTTCACATTTAAGAATATCACTCCAACATATAAAAGATTATATGATAACACATGTTAATTTACACTTCATTATATTCATGTATGAATAAACTACAACATGCTCCCATATAAACTACATTTTACTTTAGACATATTCATCTCATTTTACTAGCATAATTCAAGTTCGTTATCATTATCATATACTTCGTCAAATATTTAGAATGTCACTTAGGCACATGAAAAGATTGCATGATAACACATGTTAATTTACACACCATGGTATTCATGTAGAAAAGAAATACATCATGCTCCCATTTCCCACAAACATATGATAATTTGATATATACATTCTATCATGATTTAGTCCTAGCAACTAGCTTATCATTTTCACATAAAAATTCTACCGTCTTCGGGTTAGTTGGGTTTACCTTGAGCTTCCTCCAAAAAATACTCTAAGCGAGGTCGAGGTTACCTAGAAGTGAAAACACCATCCAAACTACAAGCATTAATATTTATGCAAAATAAAATAATCGAAATGCAACCTACGCAAACTAATACTTGAAAATTATTATGAAGAATAAACGAGGAAGCCGGTGCATGAATTTAAGCACCGAACTTACCAAGGATAGAGTGCTTACTTGGGGAAGGAAAATGTCTGCTTGGAGAAGGTAGAACACAAGGTAAAAGCTGGAAGAATTTTGAAACTAAATTCGGTGGAGGGGAGAGGGGAGTTTTGGGGCTGCACTTACCTTTGTTTTCTTACTAGAATTAAGGGAAGGGAAGAGGGGCTGCAAGGAGCAACTTAGAGGGCTTAAAGGGAGGGGGAAAAGGGGTGATATCTGCAGGTTGGGACACAAATAAAAGGGGGAGAAAATGGGGAGAAAAGGGGCTGCTACAAGGGTGAGTGGGGAAAGGTGCTGCAGGTTGGTTTTTTTTTGGGGGGAGAGTTTCGAACCAGGGAGGCGGGGAAGGGCTGGTTTCAAGCATGGGAAAAGAGGAAAAAGAAGGGATAGGTGGCTGGAATAAAGGGATAGGGGTGCAGGTTGAGAGGGGAGGGAGATACAAGCTGTATCTCGCAAGAAGGGCTGGGTGACATGGGGTTTCGGGGCTGCACAAGGCTAGGTGACGTGAAGGCTAGGGGTGGCCTGATTTGCTAGGATTTTTTTGCAGGGAAGGAGGGCATGGGAAAAGAGGAAAAATAGGTGGGTATATGGAGGAAGGATAGGGTATGGATGCAGGTTGAGAAGGGGAGGATGAGGCTGCAAGTTTAGAAGGTGGAAGGTTGAGTGTTGAAGGTAGGCTGCAGGTTGGGTGATGTGAGGGATGATGGTTGAGTGATGGCTGCCAAAATTTGCAGTCTTGGGTGGCGTGAGAGAGGGTGAGGTTTTAGGGAGGAGGGGCCTATTTTTGGGGAAGAGGAAAGGCTGCAAAGGAGGGGGATAGGGCTGGGTGGAAAAGACTTATGCATGGGAGGGAGGAAGGTGACGGGTGCATGGTTTGGGGGTTGTAGGTCGTGCGACCTGCTGGGGGTGGTTTGGGCTGGGTTTAGGTGGGGAAGAAGGTGGTAAAAAGGTGCAGGTTGATTAGAGAAAAGATTAGGAAGAAAAGAAAAAAAACTCCTAAGGTAGTAGCTAACAAGAAGGTTATTAGGAAAAAGAATTACCACCTAAACAAGACTTAATCTCCTCCAAAAAGAAATAATGATACTATTATTATTATGACCAATATTATTATTATTATTATTATCATTATTTTATCACTTCCCCCATTTTATTATGTTTTCCATTATTGCCAACATTGTTATTATTCTTACCATCCCCTTCTACTTTAATTACTCACCTCTTATGATCGGTATTATTACGACATCAATTTCTTTTTCTTCCTCTACTCTTTCTTGCACTTAGCCCGGGTTATTTTTATAACTCAAATTATTTATGGAACCACTTGAGAAAACAAGGCGATCGATAAAAAAAATATTAATAAAAATAATAATAATAAAAATAATAATAATCTTATGGTTCACTTTGCCTACTAATCACGTTTTAAGTCTTGCATGTCTAAAATAAGGGTTAATTAATACGTGGTATTACAACCTTAGTATTCTTAGATTGATAGCCGATAGAATATTGAGTTACATTTGTGTGCCGATATGAGTGGTCAACATTAGTGTCTTCACGTTGATATGATTTTCCCTCGAGTAAATAAAGATGAAATTATTTGTTATTAGTTTGCAATGATATTGGATTAGTGAGTCGGTATTTGACTTTGTACCCTACCTATAGTTAATATCAGCCTTTTGTGTCTACCTGTAGTTAGTAATTGACTTTATACCCTAATTATGGTTCACTAGTTGCCTTTATGCCCTACTTGTGGTTGATAGCAGCCATCGTGCCTACCTATGGTTGATTATTATCTTTTTATCCTAATTAGTGCATAGTAGCTGCCTTTGTGTCCTACTTATAGGGTAATAATTGCCTTTGTGCCCTACCTATGGTTCGGTAGTTGCCTTTGTTGTAATACCCTAAATTTTATCTAACCCTAAGCCTGAGTAATTAATTTTTTGACCTAATCCTTGATAATTGATACTTTTATTTACCCTAATTCCTTAATCCCAATTTTAAACCCAATCCCAATCTTAATTTTAGGTTATTGATATTTTAACCTAACCTATTCCTAGATGGTTGATAAATTTATTTCACCCTAATTCTCTAATATTAAATTTGAACCTAATTCCAATCTTAACCCTAAATTTGTTTTTCCCCTTTCTTTTATCCTTTTTCTTTTTTCCTTTTCCTTCTCTCCTATCCCGATTGACCAACTCCTATTTCTTATTCAAGCCTTGCACCACCTCTCACTTTGCTCCATTTCCCTTCACTTCTCATTCACTACCCCTACACCTTTACATGCTTCCTACACCTACCTCACCTACCCCTACAACCACAAATGCCACCCCTAATTCCCATTCTTCCCTAATTTTGTTCCGAGAGAAACCTATGCTAACCATGCCTAATCCCTCTTCACCTTCAGCCAATTTACAACTCACTCCACATCTCATTCCCCTTTATATATATACCTTCTCCTCTACACTCCTTCCTTTCCATTCTATTTAGACTTTTCCAGCCCACCTTAACCACCTCCTTTCTTATCCTTCTTCTCCTTTCTACCGTATGTGTTCTATTTGGCTTCATCATCCACCACCGACCACCGAGTACCTCCATTTCCTCTACAAATCATATAACTCCCTATCAATCCCATTCACAATGCCGCCCATCACCAATAAGACATTGTTTCACTCCCACCTTATAGCCCCTAGTTTTGGTTGCATTGATCACACAACCATACACCCTATTTTGCATGATTGTGCAACCTCCTTTACTTAGTCTTGCACACCATTATTCTTGGAAGACATGCACACCCAACTTCATCCAACTCATGCATCATCCCTTACACCTTTATGCCATCTTCCATCTATTCGCATCACCTAGCACCACCAGCCTACACTACACCACCAACCTCTTACATCACCATCCACCAAATTTCTCCAACTTCACGTTGCACTACCCCCACCAACTTGAGGCTTTCATGCTTCCTCCTCCATCAATGTGAGGACCTCTCACAATACCTCCTAGTTGTGTGAGTCTCTCACACACCTCTTCTTGGTTGTGCCACTTTATTTTAAGTTCTGTTTGCTTTAGTTTTGCTCTTCTCCACCCTATTTTGCCTTATATTTTCCTTGGTTGTTTGTATTAAGTTCTAGTGATGCATTATTATTGATTCATAAGTGATTTTTTTGTGGTATCAGAGGAGAAATCTTAGGTTACACATAGGTTTATAAATGAACTGAGTTAAGCCTAAGCTCATTTAATAAATGAGCCTAAAAATAAGGCTTGAGCTCTGATAAGTTATAAAAGAGCTAAGATTTTAAAGAGTTGAGTTGAGCTGAGTTGGCTTGTGAGATTTTTTGGTAAGCGAGCTAAGCTCATAAGCTTTTGTACCACAAATGAACTCGAGCCTAACATTTTCATGCTCAAGCTTGGCTCATTTATTAAAGGAGCCTAGCTCGAGCCTTATTTTAGACTCATTTAACTAAATAAACAAGCTGAGCTGAGCCCTTAATGAGTCGGGCCAAAAAGCTCACAAGCCAGCTCTATTCATTTACAACCCTAGTTACACGTGATTAGAGATCAGGGATATTTTTTGTAACACCCCAATATTCACTAAATTTTTTTTAAAGCGGAAGTAATTGAATTAAAACCCGTGAATTCTGGGGATGTTACCGCCACACTTAGTACCAAACCGGTTCTCTCCGATCGTTTTAGTACCAAGTGCTAAGGCGAAGAAAATATTTACATTAAGCTCAACAAAAATTTCATAAAAGAAATCAAAAGATCATACGTTAAAAATCAGAGTACGCATAAACGTTTATGAACCATAATAAGATAGAAATCTGAGTGCGAAATCAAAGAGGATAAATACTCAATGCAAGGTAATAAATCAAAGAGGATAAATCCAATATAAAAGAAATAATAAAAGTAAATAGAATCACAGAAAGAATAGAATATGGCCACAACTCTCTCGAACTTTGAGCCAAAACATGCTCAACACTCAGCCCTGACTAATGTCTCGCCCACCTGCACAAAGTCAGAAGGGCATACTACTCGTGAAAATGAGCAGCACCCATGAAAAGGGTGATCAATACGCTGTGTACTGAGTAAGATAACCGAGCACTAAGTCCAACACATAAGCACATAAAATCATATGAATAATGTAGACGAAATAAAAGAGCATAATCCATCATGATAATATAATATCATACAATCATTCGGGTAGATACGTAAAGGAACAATTATAATTTGAATTAATTATTTAATTAACCACTTATTAGAATTTATTTTGCACCATGCTCTTTATCAAATCCATGTAAGTACAGGAACACCCCACCATTATTGCCAGTGGGCCGATCACTTGCGGGACAAAGTCCACACCACTATTATTCGCCGGTGGACCAGTCACTTGCGGGATAATAATCCACACCACTATTCCTAATTAGTGGATCAATCTATTTCCTACTCGCATGATGTTCCACTGTAAGTAATTAGTGTCTTTTAAGTGTCTTAGCAAACTCTAGTTTGTGTTTATTGAGATTGATTCACCCCATTATTATTGCCGGTGGGCCGGTCACTTGCGGGACAATGTCCACACCACTATTATTTGCCGATGGAATGGTCACTTATAGGGTAAAAATCCTAACCACCATTTCTGACTGTTGGATCGGTCTGGACCCGACTCAATAATCTTCCACTTTAAATGATTAGTGTCTTAAGTATCTTATTCAAAAGCTTTCGCCCTGGACATGCATGAATCATTCACTTTACACTTCACACATCACAAATCATAGATTATCCCATCATAATTACGCTTTAATCACCAATTACACATGATACAACAAAAACCCTAAACAGCCACACCAAACCCTATTTAACCTAACAACCATAATTAGCCATTCCAAACCTTAGTTAATCACAACAACCACAATTAGCCACTCCAACCCTAGTTATTCACACCAACCCATAGTTAATCACTCCAAACCCTAATTCATTCTCCTCCATACCCTTATAATGCTCCATGTACTATTTTCAATCCAAAGTGTTCAACCACCCAAACAACGATTACATTACCATCCTCACATCCCAAACCAACATTCCATACATAAATTATACTCTTATACAAACGTTATACATCCCATGCCAACCCTAATACCACCATGCAAACTCTAATACCACCATACAAACCCTAATACTACCATACAACCATTAATACCATCATGCAAACCCTAATACGACCATGCAACCATTAATACCACCATACAAACCCTGATACCACCATACAACCATTAATACCACCGTGCAACCCTAGATTTCATCATACAAACCCTAAATTCAATCCACACAAAACCAAAGATTCATACATACCAAACCCTAGATTCAATCCATATAAAACCCAAGGTTCATCCATACCAAACCCTAAATTCAAACCATATAAAACCAAAGATTTATCCATATAAAACCCTACATTAGATTCTCCCATACAAATCCATAGATTAAATTCTCTCACACAAAACATACAAGCCCATAAATTAGTTTCTCCCATACAAGACCATAAATTAAATTCACCCATACAAGACCATAAATTAGATTCTCCCTCACGTAACCATAAATTAGATTCTCTCATATAAAACCATAATTGATATACTCCCACATGAAACCCTAAATTCCTCATTTTATTATTCCACTCATGGATCATTAAAATACTTAGGTCAACTTCTTTCCCCATCCTCCTTTTCCATCATTTCTCCCACTTAAACCACAACAACACCCTCACATACATGTCTTACAGGGTTATAACACATATCATCACATATACATAATACATATACCATGCAAATACATGAAAACATACTTCAACTCCACATCATACCATATATGACCTAATTAATAATAATAAACATAGGATACATAGCATGTGAAGCACATAACACATATAAGCACACAAAAGGCCTTAGCACCCCTTACCTAAAACAACACCAGTCTTGGAGCACGCTCCTACGCCTCCTTAGGGCTTTGACTGGTCTCACCTATTATGAGGGAAAAGCCAAAATTAGACTCTCTCCTATAAAAAATACTATTAAACACTAACTTAATATAAGACTAGGCTTTTGATAAAATAATAATAACAAAAATATAAAAAATAATATCAATATTAATATTAATAAGAATAATAAAAATAGTAACAATAATAATAAAAAGGCATTACTCAAAAACAAAGTGAAATAAGGGCTTCGGCCCCTTTACCAAAATAACACTAATAATAATATTAGTAAATTAAATAACCAAATTTAGTAATAATAATAATAATGAAATCATAATAATAATAATAATAATAATAATAATAATAATAATAATAACAACAAAACTAATAGTAAAGTAGTTGTAATACTAATAATGAAATAATAATAATAATAGTAATTTGAAATAGTAATAATAAAAATAATAATTATAATAATAAACACATATTCATAATAATAATAATAATAGAAACAACACTAATAATAATAATAAAATCAAAAAACAAAAATACAATAGAGCTTCAGCCCTCAACAGAAATAATAATAAAAAACATTAATACTACTAATAATAATAATACATATTAAAAATAGAAATAATAATAATAATAATAATAATAATAATAGTATTTATATTCAAATAAATGAAATAAAATAAATTTATGGCTTATAAAAATAGGGAGAAGGGTTGAGAGGGTCTAGGGTTCAACCTTAGGCTAGTGGTGACAGGCGGCATCGACGGAGGTGAACAACAGCAGCAGTGGTGGCCGGAAAAAGGGAAGAAAAGGGTAAAAGTTGAATGCTAGGAAAAAGATATGGAGAATTAAGGTAGAAGTTAGGTTGTTTAAGAATGCCTAGTGGGAGAGGAGCAGAATGGAGGTGGCGGGGCACGGCGGCAGCGGTGGTGGCTGAATGGAGAAGAAGGAGAAAAAGAGAGGAGGAGAGGGATGAAGAGGAAAAGAAAGGTAGGGGAAGGTAGAAAATGGTCTACAGAAGAGAATGGGAGGAGAAAGAAGTGGCGGAAGTGGCTGAAGAGGTGGCGAACGGTAGCACGAAGGGTGGCAGAGACAGAAAATAGTTTGATTGGGAAGGGGACTTCGTACAACCGAGGTGGATTGCGTAGGAAGAATCAAGGGATATGGGATGTTTTCTTAGCTAGAGGGTGGTGCAGGGAAGGCTTTGGTGGATGGATTTGGTGGCGAAGTTGGCCGGAGGCAGCGTACGAGGCGTCTAAAGGGGTGGTGGCGACAAGGATGGGAAATTCTGGGTAGGAGACACAATCTCGATACAGGACTATTATGGGGGGTATTTATAGGCTTAAAAGGGAGTTTAGAGTTCTATGGGTCGGCGTGGGAGTAAGGAAAGTAGGGTTAGGGTCACCGGCGGCGATGGTTGGCCGGTGGCAGCAATTTTCGGGGGAGGGGAGTTGTGCGCAGGAGAGAGAGGAAAACGTATGAGGAGAGGGGGAGTTAGTTGGGTGAATGGTTGTGAGTCAGAAGGGGAGAGGGAAAAGAGTATCAGCCAGTCAATGGCGCGACTGGCGGTGAAAAAACAAGGACGGGGCGGCGGCGATGTTACAGGTCGAAGGTCGGCGGGGTTTGCAGGTGCGAGGGGCTGGGGGAAGAAGAAGGGGGTTGGGCCGGGTGATTTGGGAAAAAGAAAAGAAAAGAAAGGGAAGGCAGACTGGGTCGGTTGGCTGGGTGAAGGGTTAATTAAATGAAATGCGGAGTTTTTGGGTAAAATGACAAAAACGCGGCGCTCTGGTTGCTGTAGGAAAGAAGAAAGAAGGAAACAGGAGTAGGCCACGGTAGGAGAAAAGGGAAGTGGGCTGCGCCAAGCCCAAATCGAGGGAGGGGAGGAAGAAAAAGAAAAGAAGAAAGAAAAAGAAAGAAAATAGAAAGGAAAAATGAAGAAAGAAAAGGAAAAAGGAAAAAGGGGAAAAGAAAAATAGTGGGTTGGGTTAATTAAATTAATTAGGATATTTTGGATATTTAAAAATAATAATATTAAAATAAAATGATATTTAAATCCCTTTTTAGGCCAAATTAGGATTTTTAAAAGATTTTCTATAAATTACATTTTAATTAGCAAGACAACCTAATTTTCTCCAATTAAACTATTTATAAAATTAATATTAATTTGAAACTATTTTCTCCTTCTTATTTTAAATAAAATAGTTTATTTAATTAATTTTTAAAATAAAATCCTTAATTAGCTAAAATACCTAGATTTCACCCTAATTGAAATAACTATAAATTTCTTCTTGATTTGCCTCAATTAATTCCCTTTTATTTTAATAAAAATAGATTATTTAATTAATTTTCACAATAAAATCTTATTTAATAATAACTAATAAAATTAGAAATTTTGGGGCATTTCATTTTTTACAAGGATACACGTTGTAACTAGGATTTTAAGTGCAATGTATATATTTGTATAAAATATCATGGTTGGTATTTTTTTGGATAATTTCATTATGATAATGTTGTTGTATGATGGAAAAAGTTTTTAAAAAAATGTGAAAGCATGTGATTATGTAAATTGTTGGTTAAGTTTCATTTTGCTAGTCAAGAATGTTATCATTAATTGTTATCTAAATTCGGCTATGAATTTTTACTCATATATAATTGAGATGATACATTTTTATAAGTATATGCGTTTGAGGTGGAAAATCATTTATATCAGGACTCGCAAAGTTTTGTAAAAATATGAATATTTTAGTGATCTTAAGGGTAATTTTGTTAATATGGATCAATATTTAATTTTGTTAATATGGGTCAACTATAAAATATTTGGTACTTTAATATATATGTTAATTAAGTCAAATTGTGCTAAATATATGATGTGAAATATTTAGAGTAATTATGAATGGACTAAGTCTAATAAAATGAAAAATAGCTTAAATTGAGAATAGTAATTATAGAAGCAGGGTCATTATCACATGTGTAAAAAATTGGAGTTATAAATTTTTTAATATATTAATTATATTAACATTTTAGGAATGTTTATTAGATTTGGGGGTTATATGAGTTTTATGGGAAAAGATGTGCCTAATTTGTGAAATTAGGGTTTCTTAAGGAAAATATGGATTTTTTCCTTAGGGGATGCCTCAATATTCAAGTGATTATGTTATACATGTTTCAAATAATTATGTTAAGATGGACTATGTTGCATGCATACCTACATGTGTGTCGACATGATGATCTTGAGATAATTAATAGTGAATAAGATATTAATCATTTAAAGTGAAAAATCACATGTGTCAAGACCGGCTATATCTGTCTGTTCCATCAAATGAGAATAAAAATACTAGCTAAAAGCATTTTTCCTAGGGTTATAATTATCTACCAGAAGAGAATAGTAACCAAGAGCTTTTTCCCTAGGGTTGTACCTGTCCATTCCACGTGATGAGAATAATGGCAATGAACAGTTTTTTTTATATGGTTGTATATTATTAATACCATTCCACCGGTTGTAAATAGTGAAAATCTTAAACTTGGCCTAATAAAGAAATGAGTTATAAACATACCTATTTTAGAACTCTTTTGGTTCCTCTTTGGAGGTATCCCGTGATATGATTTCTATGTAAAATTCATCTTTCCTTTTTGTCCTTAAGTGTTATACATACCCTTTAGCTGTAACTAGATTGTTATCTTACTTGGTACATAGCGCATTGCTTATGTTTTTCATGGGTGTTGCTCATTCCCATAAGAAAATGGCCTAAGTGAGTTTGTGTAGGTCAATGCGAACTCATTATATGGCTTTGTTGCTTATGATGCTTTACTTAGGGAGGAGTGACTATGTTTTCTTTAGAGCTTGGGATGTAGATTAATGTTATCCAGCTTATAGCTTTAGATATCTTAAAGGACTCTTACTACCAAAGCATTCCATTTTATATTTTGGATATTGTACCTAGAGTTAACCTCTAAACTCTTATTTATGTTTATAAATTTATCTCTTTATTTATTTTATCATACTTTAAGTTTCAACTATTTTACCTTGTATTCCATGTAATGATAGTATGGTAAGCTATACTTATGTCGAGTATGATGATAACACCCACATAAATTATTATTGCAATTTAGCTATAAAAAATTAGTAGTAAATTTTGAAGTGCTAGATTTGTGACAACCTATGGTCGGTAGTTTTCTTAATGCCATACCTATGGTCATTAGTTTCCTTCATACCCTACATGTGGTGTTTTAGAATTATTGGTATGGATATAGTATTTATGAGAGATAATGTGACTGTTATGGAAATTAGGTTGAGATTGGTTCTAGGTATTTTATTTCAAAAAGCATTCCTTGTTATGCTCGAGTTCTAAGTTTCATTTATCATTTAAGTGAATTGGCATGAGGATCATGTGGCCTTGGTGATATGTACTATCCATCATGTTTTTCATATTTTAGTTAGTGAATGTATATTTGATTGTTTTATACCATGTTCTCTTGTGATACCTTGTATATGTTCCGCGTGATCATTTTATGTTTAATTTTTATAGTGGGCTACTCAATACCATTATACCGATGGGTTTTGTTTTTTGGTCTCTTGCTTATTCAATAGGTAATGGTGAATTTATAAGATTACTTGTTATCTCAACTTGAAGGCTAGTATTTTAGGTTGAGATCTATGAATATTAGATGTTCTATGATGTATCTTTTGATCTAGATATTCACAAACTCTTATGTTCTTCAGTATTCCTTTCAATTTGAATTATATAATGTCTTACTGATTTTATATTATCAAATTAATCTTAACATGCATTATAATGCATTGTGATCCATATTATGTTTCTCATAAATATGTTATTAGTTTAAGAGGAGTAACATTTTATCCTTAGCATTTGGTATAGGAATGGTAGAGAAAATCTAAATTATAATAAGTGTGGTTATAACACCCTACATTTTTAATATTTTAGCTTCCATAATTAACTATATAAAATAAAAAATTTTAAGTGCTAAAAATGGGGGTGTTACACAAAACCCTTAACCATAAACTCTTACCCCTAACCTTTAACACCAAACCCTTGTCAATTAACTCAAAATCCTTAACCGTTAACCCCAAACCCCAAAACATTAACCCTTTACCTCAAACCCTTGATAATTGACCCAAAACCCTTATAATTTATGTTATTACAATACTATATTTTGATTTAGTATAATACAATACTTATTAATTATCTTTTTATTATAATTGATAGATGATCGATGGAGGAGGCAGATGTAAGGATCTAAAACATGTTACTCTCACTACCACTAGGATGGTAAGGAGGACAATTACTGCTAGTGCTAGAACATGATCTCTTATGGAACATAAGAAATTGTTTTATACTTTAGAAGCATATCATGTTCTATATGAGGAAGACTATGATGTCCATAGCAAGGGAGCTTTCATTGGTACTAGTACATCAGACCATGTTATAGAATCTACTTCCTAGTTAACATCTAATGGAGATTGGTGATTGATTAGACCTACAAGTGGTGGTTGACTAATTCCTAATCTTCTTACTAATTTTAAAGGTAATATGGCATACACCATATGGAATAATCAGAGGGTAATTTTTATTATATAAATTAGTTAATATTTTTGTACCATGTAATTGATTATTCTAATATTCTTTTTATTGTAAAAACTATGCCCTAGGATAAGGGTTCAATCAAGGATGAGAAACCTTAGAAGAATACCATAGCATGATGCTAGTATAGGTGTTAACTTTGATTTCACCGAGACCACTAGCTTAAAGAATCTACATGAGACATTGCTCAACCACCATAATTCTCTACTTATCTTTGCCTTTGTTGAGAGGTTCTACCCAAAGGCTAACAACTTCCAAATTTCATTTGGTGATCTGATCATTACCCTACGTGACATTATTTTCATCATGGATCTAAATTCTCATGGGTATGAGTGTAATAGAAAGCATTTAGTGACAACAATGTTGTAGAGCTTCTTGCCAACATATGGGGGTAATATGAGGTGATGGTTAGAGTGAATTTTTTGAAGGGTACATCAATCACATAAGTAATATTTTTTTTTAAGCTTATAACTAAGTTAGTTCCCAACAATGAGTCTTATGCTTAGTTTTACTTTTGGTACCTACTTTCTTGCACACTTTTTGCAAACAAGTCTAGTAATTGTACTCAATTATTAGCACTAAGATTAGAAGCTAATCTAGGTAGCTTAGGTGATCGAGCACTTAGATCTAGAACTTTAATACTTTTATATAGACGACTTAGAATGGAATCAAGGACTAGGTGCATATAGCTAGGTGGTTGAATCACACTATTGGAGATACTTAATTGTTACTTTAATTTATTTTATGGGAATTATAAATGAGGATTTACATGTAGTTTCCCTTCTTTCGTTGGATTTTTTCTTGTACATATAATCCATACTTCATGTTAGACACTTCCCCATTTTCTAAAGGTATAATAGACGGGTGACATAATTTGTTGGTGGCTTGCAATTATAGTAAATGCTATGAAGAATATTAACGCTATTTTACATAGATTTGTAAGTTGATTTCTTACCATTCTATAAAGATCTGATGTCACCACATCCTAAGTTGATATATCAAGGTAGATTATGCTTCATGGATATTGTGAAGTCATACATTTTGAATCAAGTTATTCATTAGTTTCACTACCCCTGGCTCATCCCTATCCCTCATATTATACCAAATCATGTATTTTATTGTAGTGCAAATATAAATAAGTATAAGGCGAACTACTCAAACTACGCATCATTTTGGAATGCATGGCCACACCATCAACTTGACTCAAGTGTCCATATAAGTATGTGTACATATCACCATGATGCCTCATCTCACTAAATTCCTTAATTCCATCATTGAACCCACCTAATAGTTCATCTTGTAGTATTAGGTGAAGGATCAAGTGACTAGATACATTAGGACAAAAGTATACATGAATAATGAACTGATGTGTGGGCACCACTACTAGTTCAAAGAAGAGAAAAGGGGTATAATTGATAGAGCTACTGGTTCTAATAAGATGAAAAAAGTCTAATTCATTATGGATGGGCTTACACTCTCCTATGGTGAAGCGGAGGTCGACCAACCCCTATTAGTGATGATTTAGAGGATAGTATACTATTTTTGGCTTGTATTTTTTATTTTAAATTTGTATAAACTATTATGAATTTAATTATTTGTTAATTTTTTCTTCACCAAACTCCTTTTAGTAATTATCAAATATCACTATTATCATTTATCAATGCAAATAATATAGATAATAAATGTGTAGTGAATAATTTATCAACATGTCATAAAGTTTTGCATCAAAATGCTTAACATAAATCTAAACTTAATACATTACAACAAATCATTGACCAAAATTTCCCCTTGGTTGGAAACCACATCCATTCTATTCTAATACATTTGAATGTAATCATGATATAGATCACCCCATCCGGAAATGATTGGATCAACATGTATGTACCACCAATTAGATATAGGTGATAGCATTAAGCTTTCTATTAAGGTAATCTATGAACATAAAAAGGATCATATCATATATGTGAATAATATAGTATAAAGAAATATGTATGCAAATGAATTAAGAGACACACCTATATGTAATGTGAAAAATTGTTGACACTTAAGATGGTAATGACTCAAGGCAGTTAGTCATTAGGTGGAGATCTGTGTGGTAAACATGTATTCAATCCTCTTTTCTTAACTAAACAAATACCAAATTATATATGTAACACCACCATTTTAATAACTTGAAATTTTCAATTTAGAAAAGGATATATAGAAGCAAAATAGGAAATGTATAATTTTATAGCCATATCCAATATGAAGAAGATATATCCAATGCCTGATTCATGGTAGGTGCAAGGATAAAACATCCTCATACCTCAGGGATTAAGTGTAAATGGAACCTAACCTAAGGTTGGTATGAAACTTACTAATGAATAATTAGATTATGGTAAAAAAAAGTAAAGATAATTCGATAACCAACAATAGTCTTCTCCTATGGAGAATTGGAAATATTACAATGTAGGTAAAATTCTATATAATAAAAATAGGAAATGTAGATTTTTATAGCCACATCCAATATAAAGAAGATATAACCAATTCCTAATTCATGGTAGGTTCAAGGCTAAATTACCCTTTTACCTTAGGGATCAAGTGTAAATGGCACCTAACTCAAGGCTAATACGAAACTTATTAATGAATAATTAGAGTATGGGACAAATAAAAAAGTAAAGATAATTCAATAACAACCAATAGTCTTCTCCTATGGAGAATTGAAAATATTACTATGTAGTTAAAATTTTAAATTTTATAGAATCATTATGTTAAATAGAGTTGTAAAATTGAAAACCTCTAGTTATTTTAATATAATACCCCCCCCATTTTGTAAACATTTATTTTTGGGTGTTTTACCTTTTATTTGAAGCTTAACCCTAAACCTAAGTTTGATTATTTTTTTAACCCTTAAGCTATAACACTAATATTTTATTAAATATTTTATCCTAATTATTTTCCTTCTTTTCCTATTTATTTACCCATGCCCTCAGCCAATTATTTTCTTCCATTTGGTTTCTTTAACCAAAAACCCTAGCCTAACCAAACTAACACTCAACCAATTCCCCTTTTCTTTCTCATGCCTCCATCCCATAACTTCACCCACTCCTCTACCAAACCTATCCTTAAAATATCCCTCTCTATACCCTATTTGGCTCACCCAAATATACATAACCCACACATCGCCTTGCCTAGCCTTTTTTTCTCACAAAAATTAGCCTTTCATTTTGTCTCCCCTTTCATTTGTCTTATTATTTTCTATCCCTACACTCTAACTCCCGCCTTCCTATTACATTTTCTCTACCTTTCCATGCCATCCGTTGGAATCATTCCATCTCTCACCATCTTTACTACCTAGCACCTTGTTTCAACCTTGTCCTACCTACAACACCATTTAAGCACCCACCATCTCCACATGCACCTAATGTGTCTGAGAGGGTGTAATTCTCAAGTATGTGGGATTAAGGTTCGAATTGATTTTAGATATTATGATAAAGGCTCCGTGATGGTGATGTTAAAGATTAAAGCTTCGAAGGTGATGTAATAAAGATTATGGTGAATCAAATATGGTAGAAAATTGATGATGATGATTCGATGATGATGGGTTAACAATGATGATGGTTTGAATGGAACACACTATTAAACCTATGCATTCGATGATGGATTGATGATGATGTTTAGTGTCAAAATTTAGGGTTTGGATGCAGGTTTGAATCGTGGCTTAGGGTTAGAGTTAGGGTTAGGGTTTGGTTTGAAAAGAGGGAATTAAGGTAGTGTTTGGTTGGTATAGATGGTTTAGGGTTTCGAAGGGATGGTTTAGGGCTTTGGTTTTCATACCAAATTAGGGTTTAGTTTAACCACAAATTAGAGTATAATTTTGATGGTAATTAAGGCAGGAAAATATGGATTAAGAATAGTAGAAAAGATATGGATTAATATGTAATATACACAGACGAAGAGATTAAACTTTCAAGCGAAATTGTTCACACATATTTGGTTTGCTTGAGCTTT
This sequence comes from Tamarix chinensis, assembly GCA_030549775.1. Classification (NCBI taxonomy): domain Eukaryota; kingdom Viridiplantae; phylum Streptophyta; class Magnoliopsida; order Caryophyllales; family Tamaricaceae; genus Tamarix; species Tamarix chinensis. The sequence goes on along the minus strand of CM060173.1, from coordinate 68,732,783 downwards.
AACTCACATAGAACTAATTCAATGTTGATCTTCAACTTCAATTTTTCATTCTCCAATACAATATTCTTGACATTCATACAAAATATGGCCTTTCTACCACTAACTAAAGCATATTCCAAAATATTGCAAGCTAAAAGATATTATGCTTCCTTTATGCTAACTTTATGATACTTTGTGATACTTTGTGATAACTTTATTCTCCTACTTTATTACTTAATTAATAAATTAGATAAATCACTTAATAATTCTCAAAAAGCCTGCCAATATACTACTCATGCATGTGGTTACTCCCTCCTTGCATGCCATGCACATGCACGTAATCATTTAATTGCTTGTTTGTTATGTTTCAAGCAATGTAACCATCCGTTGGTCTTCAAATATATGGGAGACACTTTCCAATTGAATAATAGTTGGTTCCATATTTATAAAAGCCAATTCTTGTGTGTTTGCTTTAGCATCAGCATCACCACAACCTCCTTCCCTAACCGTTTTACTTTTTCTCCCAACCCATTGCATCACCTAACACTATCCATTTTTCATGCAGCCACTAACTTCACTTCACCATCTTCTTCATGGCATCTTTCTATCCTGAATCAACTCAAATTCCACTATCCCATTGCATTGGACAACCACCTTATGGCTATGGCCACCCTATTTTTCCTCTATACCTCACACGGCCAATCCCTACTACATCAAGCCCATGCGTAACTCATCTCCCTTTGGTTCATTATTAATTCTACACAACCCCTCTTACATTCACCTTCCATGTTTCGAGCCCCCATCAGTGTAATTCCCCTATGTTGCTCCACCACTTCGCCACTTAAACTCCACGTAGTCGACCCTTCCCTTTACTACCTTAGGCCACTCATCCATATAAATACTTAGTATTCCAACACCAACCAACACAGTTCCAAACCACCACTGTCCACCTTTGATGTCACCAAACACCACACAATATTCACACCACCTCGTGGCCATGAAACCCTTATATGAACTCCTCACATAACCACCCCTTCCTGTGCCTTTACCTCACATTAGCTTATTGGCATTCCATGACTTGTTCATGCCTACCCCCTTTTATGTTGCATTGAGCCTCATGGTTTTACCTTCTTACTAGCTTGAGATGTTGACATTAGTGGCCCTTGATAATAAGAGTTATGTACAATTTTCCCCAACAATTGGTTGGGTTTTAGTTCTTAGCTAATTTTGGTGGTTATAGTTACCATATTGTTTTAGTTGCTAATTTATGTATTTTTTTACATTACTTTTATAAAAATAAGGATGGTTCTTAGAGGCTAGAGTTTGATTTAAGTCGTTAATATTTTTCTATTTTTCTTGGAGTTAAGGTAACCCATACACCATACTAAATTGTACAATTTATATTATGTCATATTAGGGTTTCGATTATGTTATAATGTATCTATTTTCCTAATTATGCTAGTAAGAAATTACATATCATTTAGCATGCTAATTTTTTTTATTATATTAAGCGTATGAAAGCATGGTATAATAGGTTTAATATCATGGATTAATTATGCATGATATATATGCATACCATGATAGGTTAATCATATATAGAAATATTTTTTCATGATTATTATTATTCATATGCCCTATGGGTACAATTATCTTTTAAGTTTATATTATTCCAACATATACCTAACAAGTATTATCTGAGGATATATATTGAACACATGATTTATGATAAATTAGAAATGCATGTTAGGGTTTTATATGCTTAATAATGTGTAGGGATAAAATATTATTTTACCATGTCTTGTAATTTACCTACATGCTAAGGTGTTTTAAAATATTTTATTTTAGCTTTTTCATGAAAAAAATGTTAATTAAAAAGATATTAAGAATGCCTAGTGGATAATATCATGATAATAGGATTTTTAAGGGCATATTGTTTATTTATGACCTAATGAGCCTAAGTGTTGATGATTAAAAATAGGATGGCTTTAATGGATTCTTAGATTAAAGTTAGTGTTGACTTTAACCTTGAGACTAAATAGAATAATTGAAAACAAAAGAAAAATGGTTAAGTGTGGAATTTTTATTGTTATTCATTATATGATGTTTTATGATCAACTTATTAAGATATTAATATTTAAAGTGAAAGACCTTGATATCAGAAATGGTGACTCTTTAGAGATTTCAAACCTAAAGATGTGGTTTAGCCCATAGTTTGGTTTGGATTTGGCTAAGGCATCTTAGTGCCCCATCCAAGCCCTATATCTCACTCATATTAGTTCTAAAAGATTCTTAGAGGGCATGCATACTTATGGATTATGTGTCCTTTTTGGTAGGGTATAGTGCTTCCTTTATGTACTAATACAACCAAGGTACTTTAGTGTCCTTGGGATGATAATCGCTAGAATATTGTGTTGCTTATATGAGCTGGTATGACCAGAAACCTTATTATCTTTAGATTGGTATTATATCTCCATGAGTAAATATAATAGAAGAAAAAAATATTTGGTTTTTAGATTTAAATTAGGTTACTGGGTGGATAATTGCCTTTATGCCCTACTTATGATTGGTAGTTGCCTTCGTGTCCTACTTTTGGTAAGTATTACCTTTCATTCCCTACCTCTAGTTGATAATTACCTTCATACCCTACCTATATTCAGTATGGATGTTAAAACTATGATATGTGATGTGATTTTTCTAGGTATGATTTTGAATGGTTCATTGTTTTCCTTCCATGGATCACCTTTGGCATGTTTTAGTTTATTAATCTTAGTATTATATTTTAAGTAAAATGATAACTTGAGTATATAACCATGGTTTATTTGCCTAATATTTTTATTTTATTTAGTTATGTTATATATGATTGAATATATTTATATGATGTTCTTTTGTGATACCTTATATATGTTCTATATGACATTTTCATGTTTAGTATTGCATAATAGTTTACTTAGTATTTTTTTAACTGATGGGTTCTATTTTATGATCTACTACTTATTCAATGGCTATTTTTCACTTTATAGGATCACTTGTGAATTTAATTTTATGGCTAGTATGTTTGGGCTTGAGAGTTAGAACTATATGGTGTTTAATTCGATATCTTTTAATCCAAATATCCCAAGACTCTTATGTCCCTTCTATATTTATATTATCTCATGGGTTGCAACTCAATTTAACTATATACTTTTGTGTATATCAAAACAAATGTCAATTTATAATATAAACTTGTTATCTGTTTCTTATGATTTGTGTTCTTAATTTAAGCGAAGTAATATTTTAGCCTTAGCATTTGGTGTAAGAATACTAGAGGAAGCTAGACTTATACTAAGTGTTGCACTAACACCTTATGTTTTAATATTTTAGCTTCCATAAATAACTTTTTTAAATGAAATTTTTTAAGTGCTAAAAATAGGGTGTTATAATTAATCCTAAGCTAGCTCACCCCTATCAAGCATGTCTCCACCGGGGCTTTAGAACCCTATACACATTTGTCATCATATATACTAATTTGATTTGGGTAGTGACCATGAAATAGATACGTTAGTATGCAAGTACCAATAAAATAAAACTAATACAAAAAAGTATGGATCATATGAAACACATTATAGACCTTATATAATAACATATTATACCAACTAATAATAAACATATGTAAATAAGCATAAATCATGGATTATGAAGCACACAATACACGGCAATATCAACATAACACCAACATCTTTGAAAAAAAAAATTCCATGGGTTATACACGCCAAAATCACACAATGTTATAGCTTGACGACTCAATTGTTTAACAATAACACACGTTACCTAACCGGTGTGTTCATACTACACCAAAATTTCACATAAGTATTTCTAGATAACAATAATCTTGCACACAAGTGTTTCTAGTTGACATAAAACTTATCTTTATAACTGCTCTGATTAAAACAGTCTAAAGGAACCACTTTATAACTCAAAAAAATTTATTTTAGGGCAAAATACGCCAAAACATTAGGTATATTTGAGTCTGAAAAACCAAAACAAGGTCAAATGTAATTTTTTTTTAAAATTTCACTATTTATGAAAAAATATACAAAAATTTTAAGTATGGTACAAAGTAAATGGAAAAGCCAAATTCAAATTCATTGGTCAAAGTTATGGTCAATGCTTGAATTTTACTATTCTCATATTTAACTATTTCCATTTTAAGGCTATTTTGGTCATTTTATGTCCAAATATGATTAATATTCATTTAATACTACTTATTCCATTAGTAAGGTGTTAAAATTAATATTAGTGTGAAGAACGTCAACAACAATGAAGAATACTCATGTATATCTTCAATGAATAATGAAGAGCAAGTTGAAGATGTCCTAGACACATATGATCATATTCACCTAAACTTTATCAAAATTTCTTTAATCATAACATAGATTGAACTAAATTAAATGGAAAATATTATATATCAATTTTATCCTCAATAAAAATCTTAAAATTCTTGGGACACACAAAATCAACTCTAACACAAAGATCAAACCCCCAAACTTGAGCCTATTATCCATGAGTTGGGATTGGAAACTTTTATGTATTTTATGAAAAATGATCATAACTTGGTCAATACTTAATAATTTTGAGACCCAAAAAAATAAAATTTAAATTAGACATCAAAAAATTTAATTTGATACTAGATATTCTTTCTAAATCTTATCCACTTGATATGATTAAAGCATAAAAGTTGATATAAATTTGGCGGTCAGTAAATTGGCTTATTTCATGATTCTTTCACATCAAATAATAACCAAAACTACAAAAAAAATATTATTCTATTCAACTTAATAAAATCATGCTACATGAATAAAATATGTTAACATACCTCTTAGAAGCTATTAAATTTCACCAAATCACATAACTACCTATAGAATGTTGCATAAATTCATGATTATTGTTGAGTAAGAGTAATCTTACTTGAGCTTATGAAATCAAAATCAAATAAAAGGGAAGGAGATTCTTAATTATCTCTCAACCAAATCAAACCCAACCAAAAAAATTTTGAGAACAAAACATAGGTTTACAATAGATAAAATCATAAAATAAGTGGAAAGAAGTAAAGAGAAAGAAGACAATTAACCAAAGCTATGTTCTTGATGAAGGATTGAGATCTTCAAAGTTCATCAATTGAACATGAAGGTTAGCTCGATAAATTGAGATGAAAGATATAAAATAAGGAGAGATAAGTTGGCATAAGTTTCGTGGGTTGAGTGATATAAAAAATGGGTGAAGTGTATGTTTAGAAACTTAAATACTAAAAGAAAAATAAAAGAGATAAATCATATAGCTTATGACCATTTAGTTTCTTAAAAGTGGCGGGCTCCATGGGGGTTAAGGTAACTTTAAAAACCAATTATAAATGGACATATAATTGGCATGGATGGAGAAATAAAAGAATAGGGGGGAAGGGGATGAAACTCATGCAGTTACAAGACTTTGTGGCTAAGGGTATGAATTTGAGATGTATAATCATGTAAATTATGATGAGTATTTCTCATCAATGAGGTAGGTTGCACTTGAGGATAAGTTTGGAATTGAAATACATTGATAAAGGCATAATTTTAAAGGGTATTTCATGAATTGAGAAGGGATGAAGGAGATAGACTTATGGTGGGGAGGTTTATGGGGTGAAGAAGATATTTCATGTGATATTAGTTAAAAAAAACTCATGATTATTATAAAGTTTTGATTTACCAAGAAGAAACATAAGTGTGTGGTGGTGAGTGGTGATACATTCATATTAGATTAGATGTTTAGGATTAGATATAAAATATATATGAGTGGCTAGGATTGAATCTCAATAGATTACAAAATCTTAAAATACAAAAATTGAGTTTTAATAGCTTATTTCACTCGAAAATGACAATTCTATCTAAAAAAGATAAAAATAAAAATTAATTATTTGTAATTAATTTTTATCTTTATAAAACTAAAATAAAATAATCATCAAAATTTCATAAATTTTAGGTAATTTAAAAGGTCATTTTGATACGCAAAATGTAATAAAAGATAACTAAGATAAAAGTGCTATTTTTTTATTATTAAAATCTTTGTTTATTATTTTTAATAATGACTAGGAGACTCAAAAAAATCCAATAAATTCAAATATGATCAATCTATAATAAGAAAAAATATCTTATATGCTCAAAATTAACTTAGAGCGTCTCATAAAACTTGTGAGCAAAGATATGAATAATGATATAAAATGCTTTTAAATCATAACTAGGATTTGATTTCCTTTAAAGGATTCAATACAATTTTCAATATCATAATATATTATAAAATATATTTTAAAAATTAGGGTATTAAAATACTTTTTTGTGAAGAAAAATCCAAATTCAGACTGCTACTACCATTTCTCCATCGGAGTTGAACTCTTCCAAAGGATCAATCATTACATGTTCTTAGCAATAAGGTTTAGGGATGCATGTTTATAAAATTCTTAATAAGTCAGCAATTTCTAATACATTACCCCTCTTACATTTGACCATTCTTCTTTTTTCCCTAGGAGTTTCATCTACTCTAAATCCATAGTTTTCCATATCCCACAACATCACATCATAATTCTACCAATAGGGATCATCACTACCTTGATACCATAGGACCATGTGAATTCATGGATTACTGATTCTTGCTCGATCTAATTGACTAAGTGAAGAATGACCTCTAAAAGGAGATGAATAATCATTTCCTAAACCTAATTAACCTCAGTCCCTAGGAAATTCTAATTTAGCACACTGTGTATGCTCCTATTATAATGCTCCCTCCTTATGTGATTAATAGGGAATCCTTTTATTGTTTCAAAATCTGACTCGGTCAAACTTGTCATAGTAGGTTTGAGAATCTCATCAATCACATTAGAATAGTACTGTCGATGGGATGGTGAATAGTGAAGCATCATTTGCATCTTAGAAAAAAAAATTAAGATGGAAAGGGGTGTACATATGGATTAACAAAATAATTGTCAAAAGTGAACATTTCTTCACTTGGTATGACAAAAATGAAATTCTTCCATATTGATGCAATATCTATTTGGAAGTAGGTTGATGATCTAATTTATACCAAAATATCGTTTGCTAACATGTTAGACTGTATGACAATGTAAAGTAACACCCACACTCCAAGAGTTTAGAACCAATTGTATTGGACCCCATGCTTTCCTCCTCAATCAAGTTCAACTTTCTATGTCAAACATCAAATATGGGTTAGTTGAGTAATATGACATCTAATTAATTTGGAGTAATAATCCATGAATACTTCAAATATTTATTTAGCTCATTAATTTAGTGCCAAATCAATATGTCAATCTTTGGACATAATGTGTCAAAACTTATATAAGATGATGATATATAATTTTTCACCTTACCATGTTCACATTCCACCCTACAAGTAGAATTTCAAAATATAAGTAATTGTTGTTAAGTAATAAACTAAATATAAATGTATATTCACAACAACAAAATTATACCTATTGGTAGTATGAGTACCAAAGTGAAAACTTTTGTCAACCTATATGAAAATAAACCTCCTATGAGTGTACAATCACGTACACCATCCTCACCGATTGATGTAGGAGAAAATGATCAAGATTTAGCTTTTATTAATATGGAATCTATTCTCATCTATTTATAGAGGATCCCCTACAAATTTGAAGAAAAACAAATGGCTACACTACTAGTTATGGACGAAACTTATAAAAGAAGTCACTAGCTATAGAGACATATGCATGACATGCATGGAGGGCATGAATATGTTCCATGGAGGGAATTAATGTAGTATCTCCATGAGAATACTATAATAAACACTTTAGATGTGTGATATTAGTTATTTTCACATTGATATTAGCTATAGGACAAGGGAAGTTAAATTAGTTAAAAAGAAGCTTAATTTTATCTTTTATGGTTATCTTATTCTATCTTATGAGTTGTGTTTGGAGTAGGGAGCAAGCCATGATTTTATGTGTTTATTTCCATTATATTTTGATGGGAATTATCTTGTAAAATTAATGAGATTAAATGGCTATAAAATACATAGAACACATGACACAAAAGAGGGATGAAAATTGTTGAAATTACAAGTTTTGCTTAATTGAATTATGCATGAGTTCTTTTTAATTATAATCAATTATGTGTGAGTGATTAGTATTGAAAACCTTAATATATTTGTTTGTGTCAATTAGAGATTAATATATATTCTTCAAACCCTCCACAAAACCCATGTCATCCCAACCTTAATAGCCACATACAATTGCCATCATCATCATCTTCAACACCCATCCTCAACCTATTTTTCTTACTTAATTTTATCTATTTTCAATCCTTAGATAATGATATTATTATTATCAAAAAATCATCATTAACATCTTAAATTCACAATATAATCACCAAAAAATCATATTTCCAATTGTTCATCATCATAAAATTCATACGGCTACTAAACCCTAAACAGAAACCCTAACCCCAGCCCACAAACCAAAATGTATAGAAACATCATGATTCAAGCATCATCATCGTTATTCCTTCTTTTTTGAATCATCATAATCTCATCATCATCTTTTAACCTTTTTAAACCTTTTACAATCCTAATCAAATCATAATACCATCCAAACCATAAGTTCATATTCCTACACACATCATCAATGGCCAAGGCTTGCATCTCTAGTAAGAGACCGTAACACCCTTTTATCCCTTAAGAACAACACAATCCTATACAAAATTGATGATATTTTGATATCTAGAGAGCATATGGATCCTAATAATTACATCAATGTCACAAATTTCAACCTCTATGAGGCCTACTTGAATCTCGATTTCACTAACGGCTAAAGCCACATCTCTATACAACTTAGTATAAGGAATTATATCCCCAAATGGGAGCACAACATAAGTCTTTATCTGTCCTAGCCATGAAAATAGTAAACTTAAAGGATTTTGAAGCCTTTAAATCAATCAAGACAAAACTAGGAAAGCAAGAAACCATGAGTGTATTCATGACAACATCTCTCTGCCAGTTAGCCTCCGATTTACTCATCACAATCAAGTAACTACTCGGAGTTTTTCCTATAGTACTACCTTAACCTGTCCTAGCTAAAAGGTATATGGCCTTTAAACCCTCTAATGCAAGTGCATCTAATGATTCTTATGTTTCTACTGATTCTCAAGGTAAGGAAGAATTGGCATTCTTAATAATTGAGCCAATCTTTTTAAATGTTCTTGATAATATGTTTATGCTTGGTATTGAAAACGATTTAAGATATTGTTGCAGATATATTACATATTTGCAAGGAGAAAATGTTAACACACACAAATAAACTTAAAGTATACGGATATTCAAAGCATGTAAGGCTATGGCATACATGGGATGACACTACAACAAGATATAGTGATGTTGTCATTAGTTATACTAAACTTGTTGTAAACCCTAAGTGTATTTTATGTAAGCTAGGGTTTTGTTGTAATTTCATGTATGTACCATAGTTGATTGTGTGGCTTTGTAATGTTAGTCATTAATATAATTTAAATGATGATATTATGAGTAATTTTAGGTATTATATAGGCTTAATTCAAGTGAGTTAAGATAGCTTGAATTAAGAGACTTAACTGGCTGGTTTAAGGCCTTAAGGTCGACCACCTTGCCTATACATACTCCCTAAGCTTGTACAAGAAGGATATTGAAGATCATTTCAATAAAAACCTCAAGCTTAACACTTATTTTTTCTCTCTTTTGGAGACTTATCTAGCAAGGACGTGCCCAGGGCATTCATTTCCTCATTCGAAAATTGAATGTGCCTTCAACCTTCGAAGAACCTTAGCCTTCCATTTTGCAACATTCATCAAGTTTAACATCCTTAAACCGAACTATTTCTTGCAATTTCAACCTACCAACGTAAATAACAATTGATGATAGATCCTACTCGTTTCCTTTCCCTTTGATTCACATCACCCTCTACTAGGAGTGATCCTACTAGCTCCATTATCTATCAGTTGATCCCACTGAGTTGGCGATGTTGAGCCACAAGTGATGATAGATATTTAAGTGAAAATGACAACTCTAAGGCAAGGATTGTTTAGTGTAGAATAATACACTAGAGAATTTGAAAAACTATCACTTATATGTGATGTCCAAGAAAGAAAATAACAAAAATGTGCTAGATACTTAGGTGGCTTGAATAACTTGATAAGAGATAAGGTTGATATGTATTCATATGATTCTCTTGATGACTTGATTAAGTTGGCTTTAAAATTTGAAAGACAAACTAAATCAACCAAATCCTATGTTAAGTCTATTGTTTCAACCTCAACTAAACCCTATTCGAATACCTTTAAAACTAAGCCAACATGTTCATATGATAAAAAGAATAATAGAGATGATAAAGGTAAAAATAAGGTAGTTGAAATGTCTAATAAAAAAATGCTTCAAATGTAAAGGATATGGACACTTTGTTAGAGAATTTCCTAACCAAAGAGCCTTAACCTTGAGTGAAATAGAAAGCATGGAACTATGTAGTGATTATGAGAATCTAGAAATTAAATCTCCTAATGAAATCTTAACCATGGGTGAAGAAGAAGGAGACCCATGTTTTGTGATTCAAAGAGTGTTACAAATCCAACCTAATGTGCCACCTACTCAAAGAGAGAAAAATTTTAACACTAAGTGTAAAATAGGTGACATGGTTTATAGACTCATTATTGATAGTGGTTCATATACAAATGTTGCTAATGAAGCAATGGTTAAGAAACTTGGTTTAGAGACTAATAATCATCCTAAACCCTATTCTTTACAATGACTAAACAAAGACAAAGGAGCTAATATAAACAAAAGAACTCTAATCACATTTTGCATTAGAGACTACCATGATGAATTTTTATGTGATGTTTTGCCTATGCATACTTGTGGCTTACTTTTAGGAAGACCATGGCAATAGGATAGAAAAGAAACTCATGATGGAGTAACTAATAAACATGTGGTGAAAAAAGGAAAACAATTGTATAGATTGACACCTTCTTGATGTGATCATCTGCCTTTGAGTGATGACAAAAAAAGATTATTTTTACATGAAAAGGCTATTGAAAAATGCATAGAAGAAGAAGGAATTTTCTATGCTTTAGTTGCTAAAGCTTCTAAAATTGGGGGGCAACACATTGAAAATCCTAATCTGACTAAGCTACTTGACGAATATCATGATTTATTTCCTAATGATTTACCTCTTAGATTACCACCTAAAAGAGGTATAAAACATGCCATTGATCTTATTCCTGGAATGCCTCTTCCAAATAAACCCGCTTATAGATGTAACCCAGAGGAAGATAAGGAATTACAAAAACAAATCCAAGAGATTCTAGATAAAGGATTTGTGAGAGAAAGTATGAGTCCTTGTAGTATTCCTGCTTTACTAGTGCCTAAAAAAGATGGTACTCGGCGTATGTGTATAGATTCAAGGGCAGTGAATAACATTACTATCAAATATCGTTTTCCTATGCCTAGGTTAGATGATATGCTAGATGAAATTTTTGGTGCACAATTATTTTCCAAAGTCGATTTAAGAAGTGGTTATCATCAACTAAGGATTAGAGATGGAGATGAGTGGAAAACTGCTTTTAAAACTAAATATGGTCTCTATAACTAGATGGTTATGCCTTTTAGGTTATGTAATGCACCTATCTCATTTATGAGATTTATGAATGAAGTTCTTCAACCTTTCCTTGGTGATTTTATTGTTATATATTTGGATGATATTCTTGTGTATAGTAAAAATGGTCATGATCACCTAGTGCATTTGAGGAAATTGTTTGATAAGCTAAGGGAAGATAAACTTTATGGAAAACTTGAGAAATGTGACTTCATGCTACCAAGTGTATTTTTCCTAGGATATATTGTTAGTGGTGAGGGAATTAAAGTGGATCCTAATAAGATTGGAGCTATAAAAGAATGGCCTATCCCTAAAAATGTTCATGATGTGATAAGTTTTCATGGGTTAGCTAGTTTTTATAGAAGATTCACTAAGGATTTTTCTACTATAGCTGCACATATTACACAACTCATGAAAAAAAGTGAATTTTATTAGGGACAAAAGGCTACTCAAGCCTTTGAGACCCTCAAAACTAAACTTTGTAATGCCCCTGTTTTATCTCTACCCAACTTTAACCTTCTTTTTAAAGTAACTTGTTATGCTAGTGGAGTTGGAATAGGAGGTGTACTTTCACAATAAAAGAAACCTATAGTATTCTTCTTTGAAAAGTTAAATGGATCCAAAATTAACTATTCAACTTATGACAAGGAATTATTTGCCATTATACAAAGTCTAGAGATATGGAGTTATTATCTAAGACCAAAACCCTTTGTGTTACATTCGGATCATAAGAGTGTAAAATACTTACATAGTCAAAAGAAAGTTAATCCAAGACATGCAAAATGGTTGAGTTTCTTACAATCCTTTGTATTCTCTATCAAACATTTAGATGTAAAAGAAAATATAGTAGCCAATGCTCTTTCTCGTAGATCTAAATTAGTTGTTACAATGGATGCCAAAATTTTAGGTTTTGAAATGTTAAAAGAATTGTATCCTAAAGATGAAGATTTTAAGGATATATTTAGTGCATGTAAAGAAAGTGGATGCCATGGTAATTATGTCATATAAGATGGATTTTTGTTTAGTCTAAATAAACTTTTTTTTCCTAGATCTAGTATTCGAGACTTACTAATTAAAGAAATACATGAAGTTAGCATTGCGGGACATTTTGGTATACATAAGACTATGGAATCCTTACAAGAAAATTTCTATTAGCCACAAATGAATAAACATGTACAAGCTATGATAAGTAGATGTTCTACATGTCAAAAATGTAAGAGTTAATTTCATAAAGGCTTATACACACATTTACTAGTTTCTGATAAACCATGGAAAGGAGTTAATATGGACTTTATCCTAGGGTTACTAAGAACAAAACATGGTTAAGATTCTATTCTTGTGGTGGTAGATAGATTTTCTAAAATGGCTCATTTTATTTCATGCAATAAAACTGATGATGCCACGCATCTTGCTGACTAGTATTTTAGAGAAATTGTTAAACTTCATGGTGTGCCTAAAAGCATAGTCTCAGATTAGGATGTCAAGTTTATGAATTATTTTTGGAAAACTTTATGGCATATGCTAAGTACTAAATTGTTATTTATCACTTCACATCATCCCCAAACTGATGGTCAAATTGAGGTAACTAATCGAACTCTTGGTTCATTAGTAAGAGGTTTGGTTAATAAAAGTACTAAGGATTGGGATGTTAAGTTAGCTCATGTAGAGTTTGCTTACAATCAAATTCCATCAAGTACTACTCAAACTAGTCCGTTAGAGGTGGTTTATGGAGTGAATCCACATATGTCAATCAATATGATTCCTTTAAAGAAAGGTGAATTACAAAATTATGAAGCCGAGGATAGAGTTAAATTCTTTCAACAGCTTCATCAGAAAATAAAAACTAATATTGAAAAAGTTAACGCCAAGTATAAAGCTCAAGCGAATAAGCATAAAAATCCACAGGTATTTTCTCCTGGTGACTTAGTTTGGTTACATTTACATAAAGAAAGATTTCCTAATTTACGTAAAAATAAACTAATGCCAAGAGTTGATAGAGCTTTTAAAATACTAAGAAAATTTGGGGATAATGCTTATGAACTTGAACTTCTAGATCATTATGGTGGAATTTCAATAAATTTTAATATTATTTATTTGTCTCCTTATTATACTGATGATAATTTGAGGATAAATTCTTCTCAACTTAGGGAGAATGATGTGGGTGCATCTAGTGCATCTAATGATTCTCATGTTTCTACTGATTCTCGAGGTAAGGAAGAATTGGCATTCTTAATAATTGAGCCAATCATTTTAAATGTTCTTGATAATATGTCTATGGTTGGCATTGAAAACGATTTAAGATATTCTTGTAGGTATATTACATATTTGCAAGGAGAAGATATTAACACACACACAAAGAGACTTAAAGTGTATAGGCATTCAAAGCATGCAAGGCTATGGCATACATAGGATGACACTACAATAAGATATAGTGATGTTGTCATTAGTTATATTAAACTTGTTGTAAACCCTAAGTGTATTTTATGTAAGCTAAGGTTTTATTGTAATTTCATGTACCATAGTTGATTGTGTGGCTTTGTAATGTTAGTCGTTAATATCATTTAAATGATGATATTATGAGTAAGTTTATGTATTATATATGCTTAATTCAAGTGAGTTAAGTTAGCTTGAATTAAGAGACTTAACTGGCTGGTTTAAGGCCTTAAGATTGGCCACCTTGCCTATATATACTCCCTAAGCTTGTACATGCAGGATATTGAAGATCATTTGAATAAAAACCTCAAGTTTAACACTTGTTTTTCCCTCTTTTGAAGACTTATCTGGCCAGGAAGTGTCTGGGGCATTCCTTTCCTCATTCGAACGTTGAATGTGCCTTCAACCTTTGAAGAACCTTATCCTTCCATTCTGCAACATTCATCGAGTTTAACATCCTTAAATTGAATTGTTTCTTGCAATTTCAACCTACCAACGTAAATAACAATTGATGATAGATCCTGATCATTTCCCTTCCATTTGATTCAAATCACCCTCTACTAGGAGTGATGGTACTAGCTCCATTATCTATCAGTTGATCCCACTGAGTTGGCAGTGTTGAGCCACCATACCCTACAAACGTGACTGCCCTTGCATTACACTACCCCTGGTGGTATGACACTCAAACTGAAGGTGTCCCATCCAACCTCAACCATGACACTAAACCAAATGCCCAATACAATCTATACTTGGGTGATTCTTACCACACTATTGACATAACGAGGTATTATCCCTAATAATTAACTATCTGCGGCCTAGAAATGATTATATCCCCCTTGGCATTGACCATTCTAAAACATCTACTTGGCACCTCACTAGGTATTATGGGTCCACACAATAGCTGATGCCTCCAAGGCATAGCCATACATAACTTGCAATTCCTACGTAGAAGTCCCCACTAATATCTCTTGAAGTCTCATGCTCATTCCCAACTGAAACTATTAAATCTTCATTCTCTTATCGGCATCAACCTCAAAAGAAAAATGTACTAGATCTAAATATGAGTTGTAATACTCCTCTTCTGTAGATGTACCATGATGCAACACCATAAAACTTGTCATACTTTATCATCCTTAAGCAAAAAGTGTAGAAATGATCCCTAAGCATATCAACAAAAGTCCCCTACTAATCTATAGTGGTTCCTCTGAACTAAATGACTTTTCTACCACTCATCAGCATGACTCCACAAGTGGAACACTTCAATATCCACCCTCTTACCCTCTGGGAAGCCGCTGGCAACAAAAATCTTCTCAAAAACCCCTCAACTAATTATCTAACACAACTGGGTCCTCCTAATCATCAAAGATCAATGGGCGATGAAGATTAACCCTATAGAGCCAATACTTTGGTGTTGGCATTAGGAAAAGAGGTGGTATTACCAGTTGTAGAGCCTCCTCACACTTAATATGCTTCTCTAAGTATGTCCTAACTACCTTCATGGAACACTCGAGATGCCAATTTATGTTCATTGAAGTCCTAATATACTAAATCATGTTAGAAAAGACCAACTAAAAACTACACAATTAGTACACATAGAGGTTGCACATTGCACATAAGGACAAAATTCAATTATATCTAATAAATTTAAGGCCAATCCAATCCCAAACCAATGCTCACTTGCAGAATAAGCTAGATTGTAAAAGCTTGAATGAAGCCGAAGAAATTTATTTTTTTAAAGCAATGTCAGGATTTAAAGCTATAGGCTCTTATACCAACTTGTACCACTCATATATATTGAATAAAAAAGTTTCATTTTAAATATAATGTAGAAGCATTTATAAAAAAAATTAAAAAAAAATTATTGTCACATACACTAAGAGAGAGATGTAATCATATCCTAGCTCATGCTAGATGCAAGGTAAAATGGATTAATCAGGAAAGAATGCATGCTCAACTAATAATACTACAAGTCTATGGTAACAATAGTGAGATTAGTAATATAGATAAAAGAGAGATTTTACAAAATCCAAATGTAAGGATAAAACCTAAGAGTTTAAATAACCAAAATTAACCAAAAACTTCCTAACATAGTAGGAAAAAGTAAATCGAACTGATTAGCCTAGCTCTTAACTAAACGGGAAAGTAGCTCTTGAATCCCTATGTAATGGCTAGCTACTAGTCCTTAATATCATCCTCAACACACCCTAGATAAGAATCATATCCCTACATATTTTCCTCTACTCATCAAACTGGATGACGGATCATCACAATGACCATACAAATTTAGTATCAGTACGGTGAAATATCAGTAAAACAGACTACATAGAACATGGTAAAGACTTATGTTGCACATTGGAGTCATATAGTAGCATGGTGGTAAGCATACTAACATAAAATAACATTTATTCTCGTGATAGCAATATTGTAATACCCCGTATTTTTAAAACCCAAATTTATTAAATTTAATGATTTTATTAGCGCAATTTGATGTACATAATTAATTATTTTAATTTCGATTCATTTTACGGATTTATCGATGATTTTGAATTCATAATTGAATGTAATTAATCATTGTCGTGGCGAACCATTCTAGACAAATTCGTTCACGACAATGATTTTATTATATTCTTATGATTTCGATCTTCGGTTAAAAATATATATTCCCGTTCTTTCTTGTATTTTGGTTTTTAATATTTTTAATTCGTTTTCGATTATAACTTCGTCATGTGATTACGGCTTTGTTTTGAAGTTATATTTCGTTAATGAAATATATTATTTAAATTATAGAATTTCTATCTAAATAGTTAAATTTATTTTAATAATTTTATCCGTAGAAAATATTTCCGACTTTAAATTTATTCGTTTTCGGAAATCGTTAATATTTTTGGGAAGTTTTAAATTAAAAAGGTTTTTTGGAGATTATTTGAGAAATTCCTTCCGAAATTAATTTTTCTTTCGTTTTATGCTTTTTGGTTTACGCAAAACCGATTTCGGAAATTATTTAAATTAGTTTTGGTTTATTAGAATTTGACTTAAATATTTTAGTATATGTTTTAAATAATTTTTTGGGGTCTTATAACGTATTTTCGTAGATAATACAATTTTTATGTTCGTGAGTAAATTCTGCCAAAAATGTTTCCGAAATTTTGTATATAGTTCTTTTATTTATTTTAAGCTTTCGGAAACTTACGAAATAATTTTCGTTTGATAAATTTTAGATAAAATCTTCCAATATCAATTTTTAAGCTTTTAATATTTTATTTGATACTTGTTTGTTTAAAAAAAAAAACCCCCAAACCCGTCGGGACCCCGAGCCCCCCCTCTCTTCTTTTTCTTTCTCTCTTCCCTTTCCCCGACTCCCTGTCCCGTAACCGAAACCCCAGCCTCCCTCACCTCTCTTCTCCTCCCCAGCTCCTCCTTGCGCCGCCTCGCTGGCCATGACTGGTGGCTGCCGTCGACCACCGCCACAGTAGCTACCAGCAGCAGCAACAGCCGCAGTAGCAGTGGGCGACAGCAGCACCGTAGGAACAGCCGCGCACAGCAGCAGCAGTAACGCAGGCTGCGTCGCCACCGTCCGGCCACCGGCGAGCCACGCTGACCACCGGCGAGCACTGTTCGACCTCCAACAAAGCTTCCCCGGCCTTCCTTTGCCCCGATTTGTCGGTTTTTCGTTTGGTATAATTTCCGAAAAAACCCTAACCCTTGTTTTGGTTAATTGGGTATGAATTAGCTTATAAAAAGCTAAATTGATTGTTTGTTTATGTATGTATATGCTGTAAGATTTATTTGGATAGGTTGATTGTATGGTTATGTTGAGATTTTGGAAAAATTGGATTTTTAGCCGGGTTATGCCCAAATTTTTCGGATTCGCCCGTTTTTGCGATTTCGGATAAATTGATTATACAATATGTTTTAAAATGTATCCAATTTCATTTTGGAACCGTCAATTTGAGAAATTTATGCAGGTCTTATCGGAATTTGATTCCTAGGTCAAATTTTGGGTGTAATGAAATTGGGTTGTATAATTGAGCCGTTCCGCTCAATTGATTTTATAGTATCGTTTAAAATGTATTTAATTTTATATTAGAAGTTTTAATTTGGGAAAATTGTGCGTAATTGACCGGAATTGGATTTTTAGGTCAAAACTCCCGCGGGTTTAAATTGGTTTGGGTAATCGGGTTATTTTATTCAATTAACTATATAAATTACATTAGAATATGTTTAATTACATTTCCGGACCGTCAATTTATATGTTTTGCCAAGAATTGATCGGATTTGCGTTCCGGGCCCAAAAACCCTAATTGGGCTAAATTGTGTATTTCTTTTACTAGTTTTGAGCAATTGATTATTTCATATATTATAAAATGTGTTTAATTGCATTTCTAAACATTCAATTTGATTAAATTTATAGAATTTTAACGAGTTGTGTTTTCGGGCCTAAAACCCTAAATTTCAAGTTGTATTGTTGTTTTTCTAAAATTGAATGCATAGAAATAGTTGAAATGGTATTAATTTCTTTCTAATACATTTAATTTGAACTAATTAAATGGAATTACTTGAGTTTGTGTTATGGGCTTTGAAACCCTAATTTTCGGGGATGATTTTATAAAATTGATTTTTGCTATGTGTATTTTATCTAATCGAATTCTATCTTTGGGTTTTAAATCATTTAAATTCTGTTTTAACCTAATCGGGTTGGATTTGGTTCTATGTAAATGGTTAGATTACCTATTTAGTTGTAAAACCTAATAAATAAGTTATTTTCGATAAATTAACTTATGATCGATTATTCCTTCTCGGGCTTTCCAAATTAAGTTGAAATGTCCCGAGTGATATTTATATTAATCCGTTTTGATTTAGTTTTAACCTTAAATCTTAATAAAGCTATGCTTTTAAGTTCTAAGTTTTGGACACGTTTTCTAAGAGAAATCATTTGTGTCGTTTGTGTGTATTTAATTAGAATATATGGATTATTGATTGATAGGATAGTTCCTAATTTAGTGTTGATTTCTATCGGGTCTAGGAAAGCTTTCTCGTGGATCCACGAACTAGGGATCCCTCTCCCTCTCATTTCGCTTAGCTAGCTTCGGATCCAGGTAAGTTCTCTACTTACCTCTACTTATGGGTATTTCGTAAGGACGTAACTAAGGCCACTTGGGTGCATCGCATCATTTACCTGTCTTGTATGCTTTGTGCGGTTGTATGCTATAATCCTGTGTATTATCTGTGTATTTGTGTAGCGCAGCATGGAACCGAGGTACATCCCCGTGTTCTCGTCTTTGTGTACTAATATGTTGTGGAACAAGAATGATGTGATGTGATGTGATGTGATATGACCCTACGACATGCATGCTGGGTTATGTGAGGAAGTGTGGTGAAGTGGGGACTTGAAAAAGAAAAATAAGCGGTTAAAATAACCAAAGGGAAGTACGTCGGCTAACATAGGTGTGGATGACCTAAGGAGTTCACCATTTGTGAGACGATGAGGAGAAGGTGGAATTAAGTAAACAAAAGAGTGGGAATAAATTAAGGTTGCATGGGGAAATTAGGGTTTGCATGGTGGTATTATGGTTGGTATGGTGGTATTAGGGTTTACATGGTGGTATTAGGATGTGTATGGTGGTATTGATGATTGTATGGTGGTATTAATGGCTTATGGTGGTATTAGGGTTTGTATGGTGGTGTTATGGGTTGTGTGGTGGTAATAATGCTTGTATGGTGGTATTAGGGTTTGTATGGTGGAGTTAGAGTTTTGCATGGAAATTAATGATTGTATGGGATTTAGGGTTTGTGTGAAAAGTTCGAGAGGTTGCATGGGATGCGTAACGTCTGCGTGGGAGCAAAATTTACCTATGAAAGGCTGATTTGGGGTGTAAGGAAGGTAATGCAAGTATTATTTGGGTGTTTAACTATTTTGGACGGGGAATAGTGCGTGGAGTATTATAAGGGTTTGGAGGAGACAGAATTAGGGTTTGGAGTGATTAACTCTGGGTCGTTGTGATTAAGTAGGGTTGGAGTAGCTAATTGTGAATTGCTGAGGGTAATTAAGGTTTGGGATGGCTAAGTATGGTTGTTATGGTAAAATAGGGTTAAGGCACGGTTTGGTGTGGACAATTAGGGTTCGTTATGGCTGCTTAGAGTTGTTTGGTGTTATCATGTGTATTATTGATTAAGTGTAGTTATGAATGTGGAATTTCATTGTTTGTGATGTGTAAGTATGAAGTGAATGATTTATGCATGTCAAGGGCGTGATGTGAATTCAATAAGACACTGATAAGACATTAATCACGTAAAGCGAAAGATGTCGAGCCGATCCTGTGATCCGGTCCACCGGCTATAATAGTGGATCAGAGGTGTTTTGCCCTGTGCGATTATTTTCCGGTCCACCGGCTATAATAGTGGATCAGAGGCGTTTTGCCCTGTGCGATTATTTTCCGGTCCACCGGCTATAATAGTGGATCAGAGGCGTTCTGCCCTGTGCGATATCTTCCGGTCCACCGGCTATAATAGTGGGGGATCTCGTGCTCGACAAACCAAACGTATAAGTTAATCCATGGGAAAGCTACTAAGTATTTAAAGCGAAACACCATGTGAGTCGGGGCTGTGATCCGGTCCACCGGCTATAATAGTGGATCAGAGGCGTTTTGCCCTGTGCGATTATTTTCCGGTCCACCGGCTATAATAGTGGATCAGAGGCGTTCTGCCCTGTGCGTATATTTTCCGGTCCACCGGCTACAATAGTGGGGCTCCCGCGCTCACATGGATTATTAAAGAATATGTGTGAAATGAACATATTATTAATGAGAATAAAGAATAAGTCTAATTGGACCATGGCCAGCTTTTATTGTCTATATTACCACATGCTACTTATGTGCATAATGAGTCACTTATTGTTTCGGTTATTCCACGCTTATATGATAAATGGGATGTTGCATATGTTTTCTATGTTACTATGAGTGTATGGCGAGATTCATGCTGTGGGTTGTGAGTATGTATGTTATTGTATTAACGTATTGTACTATAATTTAATATGCACTTGATGATATCCCTCCTATAAGGTAGGGTAGCGAGACTTACTCAGTATTGGACCCGTACTGATACTACACTGATTGAATGGGTCCTGCGATGATCCACCAATGGTGGGGAGCAGACCTCTTGTGCAGGTTGATACTGAGTTGGGGTGGAAGACTTGCCTTGAGTGAGTAGGCGATCCGGATTTTTATTCTTCGGGATTTGTTTTGTTTAATTGTTTTCACCTTTGGAAGTTGCAAGTATTGTATTTAGATTTCTAAAGGTTTTGTAATTGACTTTAAATTTCTCGTACTCTGTTAAGCTTTTACTATTCGGATTTAATTGGTTGACAGGTTTTAGCCTTGCATCTAACATGAGATAGATGGTTGACATTTATCTTGTGTTAGATGTGGCGGTAACATTTCCCAAATTCACTCCTAACTTCCGCTTTAATCTTTCAAAAAAAAAAATTTTTCCAGAGTGAAATTTGGGGGTGTTACAAATATAACAAGTTATGCGTGTATGGAGATCATGGAAGAATAATAATTCAATTAATTCCCTAAAATCACATAATATAAACCATATTATAAAACTTCATTTAGTGACCACATAATTTTTACTTATTAAGATAATCTGTTTGACCACACCCAATTCTCCACCATCAACAAAAGTCATGGTAGCATACACAAATAATGGGATACCACACTCACCATATGGGGTCATGATACATCGAATGGGCTTTTCTCTAAGGATACCACACCCACTACACATCGAGTGCACCTACAATAAAGGCTAACACACCATGGGATGCCACACCAACTACATGTGGTTGAACTACATCAAGAGGCTTGTACTAGAATACCTCACTCACTACACCTTGAATGCCTCCATCGCAAGGGCTAAAAAGTTAGGATACCACACCCAACTAGGCAATGGATAATATGAAGTGCCAGTAGGTTTCTATTAGGCTACCTTACCCTCTTGTACTAGAAACCGATGCCAAGACAACATACCATACTATAATTCTATACCTCAAAGATATGTACATACCACCTATCAATCACAACCTAGTAGAGAAGGAAATAGGTATTGAGTGAAAAATATAAAAACATAGGGAGACCCACCCACCAACTCCTGGCTAGATACCTTGAGAGTTGGAGGAAAAGGCTCGAATGAAATCTTAATCCATTATTTATTAATTACCAAGTGATATCACACATCATAAATTAATTCCATTATTATGCAACTTGAGTGTTTTTAAGTGATAGCACAAAACACATCCATGACATATAAGCCACCAATTGGGTGTTTAGAAGTGATACCAAACTAAGAACCAAATATTATTATTTTAATCCATATTAATTTTAGGATAAAATGGTTGTAATCATGATTAAAATATTTTAGTTTCATGGAAAAATTAATATAGATGACCCAAAGGAAGAATAATAGTTAAAAAAATAAACATGGTGAAATACAAATGAACCAGTGGATTGGTCCTTAGGACCGATCAACTGGTTTGGTCACACCAGACCTGACAGAAAATAAAACCAAAGAACCAGTAGGCTAGTTGGTCTTGTTAATTAATTGCTCATAGGAATCGGTCAATAGGTTTGACCAAACTGATCGATGGGTCTAAGTAGAAACCGGACTACTCTAATCAAAGGCAAAATGTCAATGGGTTTGGCAAGTGGATCAACTCCCTAATTGAATAGTTCATCAAACCAATCAATTGATCTCGTAACCAACCAATCAAAATTCCCAAATTGAGCAACTATCCACACAACTAGTCAATTAGTCTAACCAAAAAATCGACAAGTCTGGGTAAACCAACACCCAGATCTGTGATCCACATATTAAAATTTCACCCAACTTTACTATATTAATCCTATCATGATTTTCAGTCATCAAACACATGAAAAGTCATGTTACACACATATAATCACCCGAATACACGGTAATATTAGCATTAAACAAAATTATGCTCAAAACTACCAAAATCATGTATAATATTAGGAAACCAAAAATATTTTAAAATTTTAAAGAAGAAAACTCTACCACATGCTCAAATCCTAAAGTAAAATTAACTCATGATTAATACAAAAATACACAAAGAGCATAGAACAAACACCAAAAGGCCTTATTCATATTAAGGATAAGAATGCTCTACCTTCAAGCAATTCTTCTAGGAAAAAATACTCCTAACATGATGGATGCCTACTAGGATCTCTATTCCTATGAGAATCAAGAATCAAAACCATTAAAACTCCTTTTTAAATCTTAATAAAAAAAATAAAAAGAAGATGGAGAAGAAAAATGAGGCAACACGACCTTTCCTTATAACTAAAATCCAAAACCAAAAACTAATGTCTTTAACCTTTCTCAAAAATGTGATCCATACTTACTTAAGAGAAATAAATGAGAACTAAAGATAATGTTGGGAAAAGAAAGAATAGAAAATAATTTCAAATAAAAGGATGAGGAAAGTAGAGGAAAACCTTTGTTGTCTCAACAAAGAAAAAAAAAAGAAAAGAAAAGTGGAGAATGTATAACACTTGAGAAATGTTCACAAAGGGAAAAGGGAGAGAATTAGCAAATGTAGGTGAAAGGGAGTGAATTGAATCAAGAATAGGGTGTATATGAGGGATGTGTTGGTCAACATATACAAGTGGGAGAGAGGAAAGTCTAACTTAGGTTGAGTATGAGCTACCCATAGTGTAAGGGGATCATAAGTTGAGGTAAGGTGTGACCAAGAAGAGACATCATGACAAAGGTTTGGTAGATTAGGGGAGTGGTGTAGAAATTTAAACACGTAATCATAGCTTCCAAAAGAGAGAGAAAAGTGACGGATAAGAGAAAAGGTGAGATATGCCTCCAAAGTGCTTTTGGAGAAGTTTAGATAAATAAATTCATAGAGTGATCTAAATAATATAAAAATAATCCCAAAGTACCTAAGTATGCTTATTAGCAATAATATATTCTACCTAGAATTTTTAATAAACATTGGAAAAAATTCAAATCAGAATCAGAAAAGGATATGAAATGACAATACAACTAATCGATTGGTTTTAGCAAATTGGTCGACTAGTTTATCAAGAAATAAAATTACTAGCTCTTGAGCATACTAGTCAATCGATTAGGTAAATCAATCAATTAATCACACCTTTACTAAAATTTCAAGCCCTCTCCAAAACAAAAACTTATTTATTTTATATCAACATAACTTTAAATACATTTTGGAGGATTTTAGGATGGGGTATTACAACATGTAACAAGACAACATAATCTTGGTGCACAAGTATAATATCAATATTCACATTAGAGTTGAGTAAATGATGATGCCATGATTGATGTTCATTTATTTTCATGAAGTGCAATAATTATTGCATGATTATACATCTCATCAATCTCTATACCACTACAAAAAACTAAGATTTTAATTACTAACAATTTTCGTCGTCAATGGCCAAATTTTGGTCACTAATGTCAATAACGACTAAATAAATTGTTGGTCGTTAGTGCTCGCCATTGCTCCCTTGCTAAAAGCTTTAATGACCAATAGAAATTTTTTGGTTGCTAAAGCAATAGTGACGGCATATAACATTGGTTGTTAAAGCAATAGCGGTGGCATATAATGTTGGTCATTAAAGCAATAGCGGCGGTATATAACATTGGTCGTTAAAGTAATAGCGACAACGAATAATATTGGTTGTTATAAGCAATAACGATGAACAAAATACACCATCATAAATAATATTAGCGACTAATTTCACACCAATAATGACCAATTTTTCCTTTGCTACTAAAATCCCTATACCTGTATGCATATATATCCCTTTTAACACATGGATATAATTTTCTAAACACCTTTCTACAAACATTAAAATAAATATTCATACAAATAGTTTGTATCAAATATCTAGTACAAAAAAATATATTATTAAATATAAATATATTACAAAAGAGTTACATGATACCATTGCATTACAAAAATATCATGATAAGTAGCCACCTAAAAATTAATCATTCTATTCACCGAACCTAATAGCCTCAGTCAACTTGTCAAAATGAGTTGGATCTGCAACAACATAAATATGAAAACAATAATTAATATAAGTATCAAATAAAAAATGACATATCATATCAAAATAAAAGAAAAACATCATGCCAAATAATAAAGGTGAGCCTTTTCACTTGAATTTTTCATTGGTATAATTATTATCTATCACTTTATATGGTGTTGATATGACGATGTGTTTATATATTTTCATGGTTGCAAGTGTTATAGGGAAACTTGTGGCTATAAAACTCTTCAAAGCCAAGAAAGGAGTTGTCTGTTAACAAAGTTAATCAATCTTACATTGCAAGGCTTGAAATAATACATGTACAGGTATATTAATGAATAGATTATTTAATTTTACTTTGTCCAATTGATTAAAAGGTTTAGATCGATATCCTACATTCACAAAATTATTTTTTCTATTACACATACTGGAATATGGGTTTTTCTATCTAAGGTTGATAAGATTAAACTAGATGGTATAAAGGTAATGCTTTCTTTTGATATTAAGTTTTTTTTTTTGTGATTTCTTCCAATAGTAAGTAGAGTGTTCATATAAGTTTATTTTTTAAATTCATCCCATTACACTAATTAGCTACTATTATATTATGAAACCGATTTCAAAAGTCATAGGATTAGAAGGCCAAAACGGCATTGATGGACAATTTTTTAGTAATTAGGTCATTAATGATCCTTAGGATTATACTATACAAAAGTATTGTTGTTATATACTTAGGGCTTATAAGATCATTAGCTTGAAATAGAAGATATGATGATCTCAGCTAAATAAGTGTGTGTATGATGACAACCGTTACTAAGGAGATTATGTCATCTTTGTTGAGGGCGATTTTGGGTGCGAGTGGTTTTCAAATACGTAAAGGATTTCTCTTGAACAAAGACTACGGCAACAATATCAAGGGGCATAAAATGACTTAGAAAGTGTTTTAAAGTGGTAGATACAACTCGCAAACATTATTTGACGATAACTATGGAAACATGATTAGCAACCAAGTTACCGATCAACAATAGATTAAACTATCATACAACAAAAATATTATCATTGATTCGAGATCAATCCAATATGGGATAAGAGTAGCAAGTACCTATAGCATCAAATGCTGAATAATAAGTGATGATACCAACAGGGCACAAGACATACCCTCAGGGATCTTAATCTGATTTGCAAATGACATGCGCAAATACATAAAAGAGAGATAGATTTATATTATCTTATTAAAAAGGTGAAAACTCGTGCATATGGTATTTTTTTCCTCATTGCCAATTTAATCCAAAATAATCAAATGATGAAAAAAATGAGTTTTAATACTCTCTAGAAGTTGAATCGCTAAGCGCCTAATATGACAATATATGACCAAGTAGAAAATAAGGATACAATATCCTAAACATGATAGGGTGCTCTATTTTATCCAAAAATATATTGCTGAAAATGTCACAGATGTAATGCAACAACAGCAAAATGGGGTAGATTTGGGTGAATAATTTCTATCTCATATATTTCTATCTATTTCTCATGATTGGAAGTCAAAGGCTCAAAGCAGAAAAAGGATAAAACTAGCACATCACCTCATGCAGCAGCATTCCAATTATTTTTCTAGTCAAATAGTTGAGAAATTATAGTCCTTAGTCGACATATATTGACATAGTATAGCTAAACCAAAGTACAACATGGATCAATTATGAGATGATTAAAATCCATTCATTAGAACTCTCCTATACAACTAGTGAAAAAATAGTGATGCAACGAAACTTGGGAAAGCCCAAGTTGAAACAAAGATCAAAGTCATTACTTTCAATGGCCTCGTTGGTGCTAAATCTTTTAGATAATTTGTTTCCATTGTCAACATCCTGGAGCTCCACTTGTTCAAGGTAAAGCAGGAGCATACTAGCTCACAATCTTAAAGAGAAACAAACATGTAATATTATGGACTGAATAACAATGATTAGACACACACCATCTACAGTTCTTCCAATTAAACAAAGATGAAAGTGAGAAAATGACATCTAGAAAGCTAGTGAATTTTAAATACAAACAAACTGTGAGAAATCATTCCCTACCACCACATTGAGAGCAAAACACAGAGACTTACCCGAATTGATGCTCCTCCTCTTCCATGCTATGTATGTTGAGCTTTTATTATCTGTTTTAAAAGTCTATGTCAATGTTGTTAAAAAAAATGTCAATGTTGATCATCATCATATTCTTTATCTAATTTTATCAACTTGAATGATTATGAAATTCTTAACTGAATTAACATAGAAAATAATCTATGGACATCAAAAAGAGATTATATAACAATATAAAGTAATGAAGAAAACCTTCAGCACCACCATCGATCAAAACCCTTCCTAATATTTTACTTTCAAAATAACATCTATCGCATACTCAATTGATTAAAACAATAAATGAAAGATCTAATTTAACATAATTAGGGTTTTTTAACCCGAACTATAAATCTAGTCAAATCTTGCTAAAATATTTAAATTGATATTTCAAAAATGAAATTAAACATAATCTAATGCAAATTATATAATTAATTGAATAAAATAACCCGATTACACAATTCAATTTAAATCAACAAGAATTTTGACCTAAGAATTCAATTTCAAATAATTTCACACAAAATTTTCAAATTGATAGTTCTATCATGAAATTAGATACATTTTAAAGCATATTGTAAATTCAATTTATCTAAAATAGATAAATCAGATAAATTCGACAAATCCGGATATAGCCGGATCACAAATCAACCATAACCAATACAATTAACCATTCTAAATCACTCATACAAGACATATATATATATATATATATATATATATATATATATATATATATATATATATAATTAATTAAAAAACTAAATTATCTTATCATAAGCTAACTCATATAAAATTAATCAAAACAGAAGTTAGGGTTTCAGTATTTATACTAAATGAATTGCAGCGAAATTGGAGGGAGTGAGGGATGTTGGAGCTTCGCCGATGGTCAAGGACCACTCACCGATGGCAAGCGGCATCGAAGGTAGACGGGCGATGGTGCTCCATGGCTATCTTCGTGTGTTGCTGGCTATTGCTACTGTTCCTAGCTACTGCTATGTTAGAGGATAACAACGAGGAGCTAGAGAAAGTGTGGTGGTGTGCTTGAGCGGCAGTGGCTTGCGTGGTGGTGCGGCTTGGGTTGAAGGCGTAGAGCAGGAGGAGGCCTAGGTCAAGGGTGGTCGGGCTTCGAGGGTTAGGGACTAAAAATTAAACTGATATAAGGGTGGGGGCAGTTGGTGTGCGGGAGAAATTTTTTGGGGTTTTTTATAGAAATTTTAAGGAGTTGAGGGGTTTAAGTGTTTTTTTATTACATTATTTTTTTGGATTTTAGAGATTTGAAAAAAATATTATTAAACATATATATATGTGTATATGGAACTTAAATATTTTTAGCGACTAATAAATTAATGATTAACTACCAAAAATTATATTAGTCGCAATAGATATACCAATAATGACGACTTTTGATAGTGGTCGTTAATAATATATCAATAAGGACCAAAAAAAAAAATTGGTCGTTAATGCACCAGTTTGTTATAGTGTACCCTAAACTTATGTCTAGAATTATAAATTTTTCTAAGGGTTGCATTATTATTCCCCTCACCTCATTTTAACTTATTGATAAACTCCTTACATTTGACATTTATTAGGGTTAGTCAGTGCACCAGTATACGTCCTTCAGGAGATAATCAATACGCAAACAAATTCTATAAGCAAATATTTTTCTAATCTATGTTTATGTAGACCACATTTGACCATCAAAAGCATCTTCCTTTCTACGTATCTTGAATTCATAACAACATGTTTTGGATAAGGTAGATAACATACTTTCTGAATTCACTAAAGGTTATATTCTATATATACCACCTCTCTCACAACATATCCAAATCCTAACATTTTTTTACCACCTGGTACCAAAAACCACATCATGTGGCATTTTGATTTCTTTAACCCATTGAATTAATGCCTCGCGGTCATTGAAAATCTCTTCTATAGTGAAAAATCCACTCCACTCAGTTATTAGTTGATCCTGATTATGGATTAACAAAAAAATACAAAATTATAATGAATATATAAATATAGAAAAGGATAAAAAAATTATGGAAAAGGGGTTTTTGAGTAAGTGGCCTAGTGGGAAGGAGGAACTTTGTGTAAATGGCCCACAAAAATTATCTAGGACTAGGTGGGTGCCCTATTACACATGGGGTTTGCTTGGTGAAATGCCCATCACTTAGAGCTTTGAATAATTGAATGACGTTTTATTACGGTGGTTGCATGGGTAAGTGACCCAAAAGGGATGAGGAGAGTTTAGGTTGTTGACCCATAGGGTAAAAAAAAATAACAAGCAACTTACCATAATCTTGCCAAGCTCTTCTTAGTTGAAGCAAATGTTATTTTTTTTCTTTCTTAATTATTGTAATAAAGATTGAGTAGGAAAATATATTATAGGTTGATGGGGGAAAATAGAGAGAGGTGAAGTGAAATGAAGAAATGAGGGGCCTAAAATGGTTGAACCAAAAAATGAGGGGGATTTGAAGAGTATGAAGTTATTACTTTGGGGTCGCAAATAATAGCTTCGAGGAAAAGTTAGTAGTAAAATTGAATCCCATGTACGTTTGGAAAATTAAGGTTTAAATAAAGATGATTGTAAGTACCAAAGGATCTATATTGATATTTTAAATATACATATTTTAGGATAAATTTAATTTATATTTTTTAATGTTTTAATTAATATTATATGGGTATCATATATCTATATATATTTTATATGTATCTATATAAATATCAATATTATTATATATATAAAAGCAAGATTGTAAAAATTATAGCACAAATATTTCCTTCCTTTTCTCCTATTATCTAATAGTAAATGATACATACTAAAGCTAGGGGATATCGGTGAATATAAATGAGAAAACAAAGTAACATGCCATTTTTCAACAACTTAATTTATATTTAATCAAAAGGAAAATCTATAATTTTATGAGAGTTAAATCTTGAACTTTCTAAAAAATTATTTTATCTAGATATTTCATATTGATACATAAAAGTATTAGTATTTTTAGTATCAAGTAATTTTAAAACTATTGTTTAAGGCTATTAAACTCTTTATATGATTTTGGTTCCGTAAGTATGTATAACCCATTTTCAACTATCAGAAAATGTTGTCATTTTCTACAATGAGTGCATACTACCTCAATATATTATTTTGTGTTATATTACAGTTTTTAGAGTAATATAGAGTGATTTTGATAGTAATATTTTTTATTAGTAGCTAAGTGCACATTTCCTACTTATGTGTATTCAAAAGGTATTTTTAGCTAAAATTTAAAACTATAATAAGATACTTTTATTATAATTTTTTTAGGTTCTAAATCATTTAACATATAGATATGAAAGTTTGGGTTAATTTGTAATTAGTTTTGTGTTTCTTTGTGATTTTATCCCTAAAATTGCAAAATCCGACAATTTAGCTCTAAAATGCATTACATGCTTATAAAAAATGATAACAATATTATTTTTTAGTTAGGAATAATTTAAAATTATGATCTAAAAATTCTTATTCATTTTCAAATATATTTATATTAATTTTACTCTACCTTCGAAACTTTATTTTTCAAAATTTTTGGTGCATTTAATATATATTTTACTCATCCACTATTTATGAAATTGTGTATTTTGATTTATAATAATATCTAGTGTGCCTTCCTAAATTTTATAATTATTGAAATTTATTTATTTAGTTATTTAATAAATTTCTATTTAATTATTTTTATCTATGTAAATTCAATAAAAATTATTTTAGGCCATCTAAAGCCTTTTTTGATTTGGGAATAAGATGATATATGATATTATGAGTTGATCCCATTCCAAAGAGAATATTCCTCTTCCACATATCCATGTAATAACAATTGTTGGTACATTTAATATATGTTTTGTTCATTGACTATTTATGAAAATGTGTATTTTGATTTATAATAATATTTTGTATGCCTTCCTAAATTTTTATAAATATTGGAATTTATTTATTTATTTATTTAATAAATGTCTATTTAATTTTTTTGTCTTTGTAAATTCAATAAAAAATCATTTAGGATTTTCCTCTAGAGTCTTTGGTATTATTATTTAGGAATCAAAGGATATATGATATTATGAGTTGATCCCATTCCAAAAAGGATATTCCTCTTCCACGTCTCTAGGTAAGAAATTTTTTTTACCTAAAAGTCCTACTTTACCATTTTGAATTTTCCTTTATATGTCACACTTTTACTTCTTATTTATCAATAACCAAGAATTTGAGTTATGGTCACATTTTCCTCTTTTTTCTTCACCCTCCATGTTTTGGTTTCATTTTCACTCTATACTAACCATAACCATTCTATGATATTTATTATCATTTATTATTTAAAAAAAAAGGTTTAGTGTTCTTTATCAATCAAAGACAAACCAACACATAAGAGGGTATAATACTCCTAATTCTCTTATTCTAAATCTACCCCATTTGTTATAATTGAAAAGGAGTTAGGGTTTTTTTTAATATGAATATTTTCTTATTATCATAATCCTTTTTTATTTTATTTTTACTTTTAGGAAGAAAGGTGTTCCATAGAATTTTTAAAACACTCGAGTAGTGGCTTAATATCCCAAATTTAATCTAATCTTAATCTCGAGTAATTAATTTGTTAATCTAATTTTATTTTTGGGAGATTAATATTTATACCCTATCCTAATTCCTTAATACTAAATCTTAACCTAAATATAATATTTATTATGGCCCATTAATATATTTAACCTAAACCTAACTCTAGATGGTTAACAATTAATTCTATCCCAATACGCTAATCTAAATTATTTTAACCTAACTCTAATTCTAACCCTAACCTTATTTTCTCTGCCTCATTTCCCATTTCCCTTTTTCTCCTTCTCATTTTCTTTTCTCTTTTCTTTTCCTCCTACATGGTTTCTTTTTCCTTCTTCTTCATCCTTTTATTACATGAATCACTACCCCTCTCAACCAAATACCATCTCCCATACTTCCATAACCTACTTCCCCTACCCTCATCATCACAACATTCGGCATTGATGTATGTATTTACCCTCCCAAGCACAACCAAATTTAATGCCCAACCAACCCCATCCTTCCCTCCAATTTTATCGATGAACAACAATAACTAAGAAGGCTCTTCCCTTCTTCCTTCCACTACAAAATAATTGATTTGTGCTAACAGGACCTTATCTGTTGGTAAAAGCTATTTTTCTGTTGGCAAAAGCTTTTACCATCAGATATTTTTTTGTGATAAAACTGTGGGTAAAAACTCTGTGCTTAAAAGTTTTACCCACAGATATATATGATCTGTTGGGAATAAGTAGTAATGCCCACAGATATTTATCTGTTAGTAAAACTTATACCCACACTTATATCTGTAAGTAAAAGTATTAACCACAAAATAATATCTGTGACTAAAAGTATTACCCACAAAACAATATCTGTAACTAAAACTATTATCCACAAAACAATATCTGTGACTAAAAGTATTAAACACAATATTTTATCTATTATTAAAAACTATTGCCAACATATATATTGTTGGTTATACATATTTCAACCCTATATATATATATATATATATATATATATATATATATATATATATATATATATATATACA
Organism: Tamarix chinensis; assembly: GCA_030549775.1. Taxonomy (NCBI): domain Eukaryota; kingdom Viridiplantae; phylum Streptophyta; class Magnoliopsida; order Caryophyllales; family Tamaricaceae; genus Tamarix; species Tamarix chinensis. The sequence continues at coordinate 68,699,917 of CM060173.1, read as the reverse complement.
CCTGTTGGTAAAACCTTTACCGAAATATACAAGATTTATTGATATTACCTGTTATTGCAATATCTACCTGTAGTAACAATTTTTCCTGATATGAAATTAACTACACCATATATAATTATCATTGTGTAGTACAAAATAGTTATTTGTTTAGCTTCCAAAGCTAAAACAATCCTGTAAATATAAAACTATATATACAACTTGTAACATAAGCTATTATACAAAAATATCTTCGTAAGCTGACATGGAAAAATATCAAGCATCTTCGTAAGCTGGTAAGCAAAAGCACCGAACATCTTCGTAATCTGACATATATGCAAAAGCACCGATCATCTTCGTAATCTAACATATATACAAAAGCATCGAGCATCTTCATAATTTGATACACAAAAAAAAATCGATCATCTTCGTAAACTAACAAATAAAAGCATCGAATATCTTCATAATCTGACTCACAAAAGCATCTTTATAAATAAATCAAGCATCATCTTCTTCACTTTCATCATCATTATCGTCATTTTCATTCTTGCCATCCTCCATTTAATAATAATCATCAACATGTCTTCCCTAAAAATATATATGCATTTAACTTAATCAAGTTAATCTAAAATCATATCAACAAGCTAGATAATAAGGGTATATATTTTAAAGCTTTCTAAAAATAATATATTACTTTAAAAATATATTTTATATAGTTGGAGAGAGAGAAGGTGAAACTAGTAAATTAGAGAATCACATAATATATTCATAAGTGAAATTATCTACAATATGTATAAATGCTTGATACAAATGCAACATATTGTAGCAAGTCAAGTCTTGATACCTATGCTAATAGTATAAAAAGTTTGATTATATCATACACTCTATTCTTAGTTATTATGTTAATAATATATATATATATATATATATATCTTCTCAACTATAATTAATGCAAATTCATAAAAGATAGATGAGATATTTAAGGCAAGCTTTCGGCTCAATCGGTAGTGTAATAGTCAGTAATAATAATTGTTGACAAATTAGGACAATTAGAAAAACTCGGTGAAAAAAAAAAGATTGGCCCGCTAGGACTAAGAGGAGTGGAATGGGCACAAGGGAGAAGATACATATATTACTTCTAAACGGAAAAAATTCATTATAGTTGATAAAAAAAGGTCATCTATACACTAGTTGGAAATAAAAGCACTTGAAACTAATCATTTTAGAACAACTTTGATACTCCTACAAGATAAACTAATTATCTATTCACATATAAATGTAGAGTCGGAAAAATGTGAAAAATAGGAAAAATAAGCCAACATGGGGGATGGAGTAAATTAGAGAATCGTTGTTTAACTAAATATTTATTATACAAACCTAACATATAAAAGTCCTTGAATAGATTTTGAGAGTATAACATGAGATAATTAATTAAACATGCATTCCTATAACTATTTTTCCTTTGATTTTATTAAATTTCTCATGTTTTGTAATCTTTATCTTTTAATATTACTTAAGTTACTATTCTTTTAATCTGGGATGTACATTAGCAGATGTACGTTACACCAAAAAATATCGAAGCTGTAACTAAACTATACTAGAATACTTACGGGTTAAAGTTTGCTAACTAAATTCATTACTATATCAGTTTTGAACACCTTTGTATTGTAAAGTTGATACATAGCAGAGTAGTGGCTAGATTCTCATTCATATTCGGGATGAAAGGATTAAACACTTATAAATCAAATGAGAGGGGAGAATTTTATCCAAAAAAAAAACACACACATAATAAAAATAATATCTTGTACACCTCATTTTTTCATCCCAACGCCCAAAAATCAAGCTGCTCGAACCTTTCAGCCATCTTCAATAGAGAAAATTGAAGTCTTTGGAACCTATGAAAGTCAAGCAAAAATGGAGAAAGACTAGATCAGAAAACTGTCCATGCAAAAATTAACTTAAATTGACAGCACAAATGGGTAAAAAATGTGAAAGGTCACTTCAAATGAAAAAGTGACATGACATCCAAACAAAACTTACTGAATGAAAGAATGAAGATGCAAAACACAGTGCTGATAAAGAAGGAAAAAGGATGATTATGAACTAAATTTTGTGAAATTAGCATATTTTACTTCATACACCAACCTCAAGTTAATGTCAAATTATACTTCATACACCAACAAAATTGTCCACATCTACAACACTTGGAATAAAACTAGCTAAAATAAGGAATGAAACACAGCATGCAAGCATATCAAAACATTAGAATATATTACATCTGGCCAGGCGTCTATGATGAATTCTACAACGTCAAAGGATATGTCTCCTTGGACAACAATCTGCTCCTTGAAATCACCAACCAAGATAGTTAATCACACATTAAGAAACTGAAGTAGAAATAACATCATCACATAAAGTATGGATAACACAAACCTCAACCACAGAAGCTCTAGTAGCAAACTTTTTTCCAAGCTTCTTAGATGCATCACTGAGCTTCACACCTGAGACAACACTCTTAATTATCACATGCTTCATACTAATGATTAAGGTCAGATGATTCACCCACTAAATTGAGAAAATATAATAAAAACTGGGAATTTAAGGCAACAAATCTCACCAAAAAGATCCAATCCTTTCACAGGAGTGATAATCTTGCATTTATTTTGTGTGACCTTCTCAATAATGACATCTTGCTTCTCTTACATATTATCAAGTCATCAAAGGCATAAATGTGCATCAACTATAGTTTAACAAATTCAACAACCCATGCGAAACTAAGATTGTGCATTAGTGTTACAACCAAAGCTCCTAATATCACTGACTTATCAAAAATACAATAACATATCATCAATGCTGAAACAACACCAAACAAATTGACAATTCCAATATGAAACTAAGTACATTTCAAAGTATAATTCATAATCAAATTATCCAAAATAGCTTAATCAAATGAATCCGAGATATCCGAACATAACTAGATCAAAATTCCAAATTCCAGAAATCAATATATACCACACAATTAGCCCATCCAATTCAATCATACAATACATATATACTCAATTAAACAACTAATATACCTTAATAAAGCCAATTCTTTCAAAATTAATCATAATAAAAAGTTAGGGTTCGGGAAAAATATACCAAACGAATTCAACAAAAACAGTGTGGGTAAAGGGCGGTGAAGCTTCGTCGGTGGGACAGGACCACTCGCCGGTGGCAGAGCGACACTAGTGACGGTCGGACGGTGGAGCGCTGCTGTTATCTTCGTGCGCTGCAGGTTGTGCCACTACTGCTACTCTATCGATGTTGGAATGCTTCCGCAGACGACGACAACCGAATGAGCTATAGGCTGTGCTGCGGTGGTCGAGCGGTGGTGTTTTGGTGGTGTTGTGGCCGACGAAACAGAGGAGGAAGAATGCAGAGGAGTCGGGCTCGAGTGCAAGGTCACAGGAAAAAAAATCCAATCATAATAAAGAGTTAGGGTTCAGGAGAAATATACCAAACGAATTCAACAAAAAACAGTGTGGGTGAAGGGCGGTGAACCTTCGCCGGTGGGAGAGGACCACTCGCCGGTGGCAGAGCGACGCTAGTGACGGCCGGACGGTGGCGCACTGCTGCTATCTTCGTGCGCTGCTGGCTGCACCACTACTGCTACTCCGTCAATGTTGGAATGTTGCTATAGACGACGACAACCGAATGAGCTGTAGGCTGTGCTGCGGTGGTCGAGCGGTGGCGAGGTGGTGTGTTGGTGGTGTTGTGGCCGACGAAACGGAGGAGGAAGAATGCAGAGGAGTCGGGCTCAGGCGCAAGGTCACAGGAAAAAATATTGGAACGGGAAATAAGGACAGGAAGAATAGATAGAGCAAGAGGGTCGGGGTCGGGTTTTTTTTTTTTTTTTCGAATACACATATATAAATAAATACTATAAATCTAAAAATGTTCTTGAAAATTTTTATCTACAAATTTAAATAATAATTAGTATGATTTAAAAATATTTAATATAAAATTAATATTTTATAATGTATTATTAAGATAATATTAATCATAATTTATAATAAAATAATTATTATTATTAAAAATAATTAATAATGGAAAATAAATACAAATATAAATAATATAAATATTAATCATAATTTCCAACAATTAGTAATAATATTTTTTTATTAAAATAATAATAATAATAATAATTTCCTAAAATAATTATTCTTAGTAATAATTAATAAAGAATTATATTAATAAGAATAATATTAATCATTATTTTAAATAAATTAATAATATTATTTAATAATTACTAATATATTATTAATAATGTGAATGATTATTGATAATATTTATTATTGTTAAGATAATATAGATTTGAATGATAATTGTTAGTATTTAATAATAAATTAATTTAATAGTAGATGGTAGTAGATATAATATATATTATTTCATTATAATTGTTAAAATACACCATTATGAACAATATTAATATAAAAAATTAGAAATAAAATAATAATTAATAATAATATGTGTAAACTATTATTTCTAATAATGACTGATGACTTAATTATTATTATTATTATTATTATTATTATTATTATCATTATATTATATTAAAAAGAATAGAATTAATCTTTATTAAAATTATATTAAAAAAAAATATTATTGTTGAATTTCATAAACACTAATACCAACAGATGTAAAAGTGGGTATTAGTTCTGTTGGTATAATGCTACTAATAACCACAGATATAAGTGATGGTAAAAGATCTGTTGGCATAACATATTAATACCAACAGATAAAAAATTTCTGTTGGAAAAACTACATTATTACCCACAGAAAATTATCTGTTGGTATTAGTTACTTTTACCAACAGAAAAAGTATATGTGCCTAAGTTTCTGTTGGCAAAAGTCAATTATTTTGTAGTGTTCTCACCATCGCCATAAACACCATTCCTGTAATACCCCAAAATTTTCAAAATCTATATTTTAATAAATAACTTTATTTGAAATAAAATTTGCTTGTAAAATTATTTATTTTAATTATTTTATGGATTTTAGAGTATATAAATTTGGATAAGATTATTTAATAAATTAAATATAAATATTTTGCTAATTATCATATTATTTTATTTAAATAATTTTCCAAAACTAATATTTTACCAACTTTATCCTTTTTAAACTAAAATATTAGATTATAATAAATTAAATTATTGAATTAAATAATTTACCAAGAATATTATATTTTACGATTTCATAAATTAAATTAAATCATTTTTCCTATTTTTCCATTCCCTTTTTTCCCTTTTTCCCTTTTTCCCTTTCTTCTTTTCTTTTTTCTTTTTTTTTTCTCTTCCTCCCTCGGGCTACCTCGCCAGGCCAGCCTTCCTCCCCGCGCATTGGGCCTTCGGCCCGTCTCCCCCCTTCTCTCCCTCGCGCGCCGCCCAGCACCCTAGCCTGACCTCCTTCTCTTTTTCCCCCTGGACCGGCCGGCTCCCTTCTTTTTCTGCGTCGGTCCAGCCGCCCAGTCTCCTTCTTCCCTTCTTTTTCTCCCACGTCGACCATGCCCGATCCCTACGCACGCCCGACCACCGCCTGCAACCCGGCCACCACCTACCTCCCTGCCCTCTCTCTTCCTCTCTCCCCCGTCGTTTTCTTTCCTCATTCGAACCCAACTAGCCCTGCATCCCCAGCCTGCACGCCCTGTTTCTTTCCTTCTTCTCCCCTCTCTTCCCCTGCCACCCGACCACCACCTACCACCTGCAGCACGATCGCCGGCCAGCCCTGCCCCCTCTCTTCTCCCTCTTCTTTTTCTTCAGCTCCCACGCCCTTCATTCCCACATTTTTCGAGCCTAACCTCCCTCCCCGAGCTCCCTCTTATCTCCTTCCTTCTCCCTCCATTTTTTTCCCGTTTTTCTTCTCACCGCCGCCCGCCACCTCTTGAACCACCAAGCCCAACCCCTGCGCCACCTCCTGCCACCGTCTACTACCACCCTGCACCATCATGCCGCCCCTCGAGCCCTACACTTCCTCCCTTCTCCTCCTCTTCCTTTTTCTTCCCAGCTTTTCCCCTTACCGCCGAGCCACCTGCAACCGCCTCTACCGCTGCCGTCCGGCCACCTCTGCCGCCACCCAACCCACCTTTCGACACCCTACAACCCCCTCTACAACCGCCATGTCTTAGTTGGCCGAAACCAACCCTTGCACCCCTCCATTTTTCCCTCCACTTTTCCTTCCTTCTCAACCCTTCCACCTCGATCCACTTTGGCGGCCACCTTCGCTGCTTTGTCGCCGCCGTCTCTACCGCCCTATGCCGCCGTGAAACCACCCTTAGCCTCCACCTACACCCCTTCTTCACTTCTACACCAATCACTTGCCTTAGAACCTCCCCCAACCACCTTCTTTTCTAGCCTAAATACCCTAACCCGAAAATAATGTATTTTGCTCCCTTCACCCTCTTTGAGCCTTTTTCCCCAATGGTTTTTGCATGAAACTCACGCTGCCCATGCAGCGTGAGCTCCCCCTTATTTTGGAATTTGTTTGGTTAAGTTTTGAGATATATCCATATTTAATTAAAGTGTATTATTATTAAATAAATTTGTTTTATAAAGTTTTATCCTTTTTAACTTCTTATTTCTAACAAATATGATGGATATTATTTTTAGGTGTTGAGTTGGTAATTATGCTTGGTAAGATTTGATATTTTGTGGAATTAATGTAACCGTTAATCCTCCCTTAAATATATGGAAAAACGCATGCTATCACATTTAGGGTTTAGTATGATTTTATGCATGTTTTGTATGCTTAGCATGATATGTTTATGGTTTCTTATATTGTTTGTTAAAAAGAAAAAGCATGATAACTTTTGTGCCATATGTAGGTATGTTAAATAAAGAAGGAGTTGGAATATGGATAGAAATTTTAAACACTTGTTTATGATGTACCATGTTGTTAATGCATGAATGATGTTATTGTTTAAGGGTATTTTAGTAATTATGCTTATGAGGTAAATAAATCAATGTGTGTAGTTGCTAATGAGTATTATGTTGAAAAATGACAAGTTGGTGGACTTATATGATAAAAATGAAGTATTAATATCATTATTTTATTTAGTGTTAGTAAATTCATAAAAATGGTGAATAAAGGGGTTGAGTGGAAATTTTATAAGTGGAAAGGGTGTTTCGATTATTTTGAGATAAAAGAATAATATGGTAATTTTATGATTAAATGGCCAAATGATAATTTACAAGTAAAGGATAAAATTGTAAGTTGCGAGAAAGAAGGGTAAAATGGTAATTTTGGAAGTAGGGGTAAAATAGTAATTTTGGATGAAGGAGGGCATTATGGTAATTTTGGAGGTAAAGGGGCAAAATCGTAATTTCATAAGTAAAGGGTAATATGGTAAATTTTATAAGTGAATGGTGAAGTGGTAATTTATAAGTAAAGGGGTAATATGGTAATTTGGGAAAGAAGGGCAAAATGGTAATTATGTATGGAAAGATAAAGAAGGTGATCTTGGATGTGAAAGGGTAAAATAGTAATTTGTAAAGTAAAAGATGTATGGTGGTAATTTTCATAAATAAAAGGATATTATGGTAAAATTAGATGTAAGGGGGTAAAATGGTAATTTTGTAAATAAAAGGATATTATGGTAAACTTGGGAGTAAGGGGTAATGTGGTAATTATGATAACGACCAAAGGTAATTTAGAAATTAAATTATGATTGTAGAAGGGCAATTGGATAAGTATGATGCTATAGAAGGGTAATTTGGTAAATTAACCAATTAAAGGGCGTTATGGTAATTTTAAATATGGAGAAGGGTAAAATTGGTAATTGTAATTATGAAGAGGGGTAAATTAATTATGAGGAAGGTTAATTTGGAATTTATGATAATTGAAAAGGGTAAATGGCAATTAAAAATAATTGAGAGAGGTAAAATGGTAATTACGATAAGGAGAAGGGCAATTTGGTAATTTATCCAACTCAAGGGCAATTTAGTAATTATAACAAAGGAGAAGGGCGATTTGGTAATATAACCAACCAAAAGGGAAATATGATAAGTGTAGTAATTATGAGGGGTGAATGGTGGTCTAAAAAGTGTAGGAGACAATTTGGTAATCTAAAGTGGACAAGGGGTAATTTGGTAATTATGCAACCTTAAGGGTAATGTGGTAATTTATCAAGTAAGGAATGGATACTTAACAATTATATAAGTAAAGGGCAAATGAGTAGTTTGTACCTAAAATGTCTTTGGAATTGTGGACCTTTATTATATGATTAAATAATGCTGATTAGCCAAGTAAGAGTATTTGATAATTAGGATGGCCTTAATGGTTTCTCTGTGATATTCTGGATAATCATTTGAATAAGAAACGATTAATGATATCAGAGCGATTGAAAGTGAATAAGTATCGGATTATCGTGCTTTTCGTGATCACCTTAATTAAGACACTATTACTTAAAGTGAAAGACCTCGAGATCGGGAATGGTGACTCCTTAGGGGTCGCTACCCTAAGGACGTGGTTTAGTCCAAGATTATTCTGGTATTTGCTGGTGTGCCTTTGTGCCCCAGCCAGGCCCTATATCTTACTATTTCTAGCTCTACGGACCTAGTTAGGGGGTATGCATACTTATGGATTAGGTGTCCTTGTCGGTAGGGTACTGAGTTAGCTTTATGCACCAGTACGACCAGGGTACCTTTGCGTCCTTGGGTTCATGGTTAAAGGGTACTGAGTAGCTGATATGCACCGGTACGACCGGTGTACCTTTGTGTCCCGGGTTATCGATCTCCCAATCGAGGCAAATAAATATGATTGATGTGCTGATTAAAGAAAGGAAAGATACTATTATTGAAAGTGAAATATTAATGAGCCGGGCCCATATGATTATGATATTGAGTACCGGTCCACCGGTTATAATAGTGGCAAGGAGCGTTGTGCCCTGGATGATGAGTTATATGTATCCCGGTCCACCAGTTATAATAGTGGCCAGGAGCGTTGTGCCCTGGATGATGATTCTTATATATCCCGGTCCACCGGTTATAATAGTGGCTAGGAGCGTTGTGCCCTGAATGATGAGTTATCTGTATTCCGGTCCACCGACAATAATAGTGGGGGTCCCGAGCTCAATAAAATCGGTTATGTATGTGAATAAGATTATGGAAAAATACTAATCACTTATAGTGGAACACCATGTGAGTCAGGGCCAGACCGGTCCACCGGCAAATAATAGTGGTCAGGTGTGTTCTGCCCTGTGTGTTTATCTTCCGGTCCACCGGCAATAATAGTGGTCGGAGGCGTTATGCCCTGAGTGTATACTTTCCGGTCCACCGGCTATAATAGTGGGGTTCTCGCACTCACATGGATATAAAATATGATATTGATTGAATGATGATGGAATAATGGCTTAAGGCCAGAATGTACTGATCTTACACTATGACATGGCTTAAGGCCCAAAGATATCGATCGTGAATTATAACTTGTGTTACGTGTTATCGTTACGTATGCACCTCTCATTATTTATGTGCGTGACTTGCATTATGTGCCGTATGCGGGCCTGTCTTTAAGTGTGGTATTAAAGGGTTACTCAGTACCGTAGTACTGAAGGGATTCCCTTTATGGGGCCCCTGCCTATTCAATGGGCAGTGCCCTTGCAGGTATTTTCAGGTGCTACTCAAGTGGGCTACGGGAAGGAGAGTAAGGAATTTTCCAGTATCATGTTTTTTTCTCTTTCTCATTTAAATTCTTGGTTTTAAATGTTAACGTTGTTAAAGTGACTACCATTGGTGGATTTTATTCCTGAAAACGATTTGATGCGCTACTCTAATTTAAATATGTTGAAGTTCTTGCAATTTACTTTGATTTATGCATGTTGAACGTCTTTCGAATTGTATTTCATTTTCTTAGCCTTAGCACTTGGTACTGGAACGGTATGAGTGAACCGGTCTGGTACTAAGTGTGGCGGTAATACTCCCAAAGTTCACGTTTTATTTATCTGCTTCCGCTAATCTTCCTTTTAATTAACGAAATTTTTCAGTAGTGAATTTTGGGGGTGTTACAATTCCAACCCTTCAAAGAAACCTCCTACTATTCCTTCCTCCCTTTTACTTGCCCTTATTTTCATTCCTCCCCCTTTAGCAATGGTCCTCCAATACTAATGCCACCCTCCATCACCATTCCTTACCCCTTTGATTTGATCTTCAACATCTCAACCTTCCCCTTATCTTTGGCCCTCACTTCCATTCCTCCCCTTAAGTGCCGATGATTTTTGTTATTCCAATACCCCTAGCAATGGCATCTAGTGGCATTGCTAACCTCTTATTCTGGCACTTGTTGTTGTTCCTTCCCTCTTGGCTACACAAGTTTTAGTTATTGCAACTTTAAGCCTTGCAATTTTATTTTTTCTCATTCTTTCACTCTCCTTTAACTTATTATTATTCATATCACTATTTTCCTATTTTATTCTATACTTATTTATTAGGTGATTTTATTAGGTTTATTAGGTGATTTTATTAAGGTCTCAGAAGAGGCAGAATAGGTTATACGTGCTTAGAGACTAGTGTCATTTACAATAAGAATATCGGTTGTAGTTAGGTTTTAATGATAAATGTAATGTATGATTGTTTGTACTATCATGTTTTATCATTATGTTTTGGAATTAATGTTATGATATGATAATGTGGCATCATACTATGGAAATTCAGTAGGAATGAGAGAGCATGCTCATATATGATATTATTACAATAATTCTTATGTCATAAATCCTAAGTGAATTAGTATGATATATAGTATTGTGATGTGGGTATGAATAAGTATTTTAATTAAGAAATACTAATATTTAAGATGTACGGTGATTTCATAAATTAAAGATTGAAAAATAATGATATCAGACATATAAGGTTTTTGTAAAATAAGGGTGTTTACCAATCCTTAAGGGCATTTTAGTTTAAATGGGTTAAATACGGTAATTTTGGTATTTTAATATGTTAAATGGTTTAAAATATTCTAATAATATTGTGTGTAATGTTTGGAGTAATGATAAATGGCCTAAGGTGAAATAAAATGAGAATATGGCTTAAATTAAAAATAGTAAACATAGGGGCGAAGTTGTTATTATATGTGTAAGGCGTTATAGTTTGACCTTAATGTTCATATATGTTGTTAATGTTGGCATATTAGGAATGCACATTGAACTTGATTATTTTATAAGTCTTATTGGGAGAATTTATACCTAACTTGTGAAATTAGAGTTTCATAGGGATTATGAATAGTAGCTCTAGAGATAATGTTGTTATATCATGTATAAGACATTGGAGTTAAAAATTAATTTTAGGATATTTATATAATAATAATAATAATAATTGAGGAAAGTGTGATACAATTAGTGAATAAATGACTATTTTGGAAGGGGTTATGCTTATAATGTAAAATTAGGGTATCTTAGAGAAATTATGGACCTATTCCTTGAGGAATGCCTTAATAATTATGTGGTTGTGATTTACTTGTTTTAATTATGTTTTGTGCATAAAAAATTAATTATGAATAATATATTAATCATTTAAAGAGAAAGATCATGTGAGTTGGGTCGAGGTATTTTATGTGTGTGTTCCATCAGACAATAATAATGGCTCCGGTATGGTTTTTTTCTGCAAGGTGCATTAATCTATTCCATCATATTAAAAATAGTGGTTCCATAAAATCTATGTGAATTAGAATATAATTCTAAGATAATTAACTAATCAAAAAGATATTAATCACTTAAAGTAAAAGGTTACATGAGTCAGGAATGAGGTATTATGTCCATTCAACCTAATGATAATAGTAGCTTAGGTGTATTTTTTCCTGAAATGCGCTTCAAACTATTCTACCAATTTAAGAATAGTAGTCAAGAGTGTATTACCTTTGTATATATTGGGTCTGTTCCACTATATAATAATGACTTATGTGTGTGTTTTCCCTAATATGCGCTTTAGTTTGTTTCATCGGATTAAGAATAATAGGGTCCATAAAATTAATGTAAATAAAATAATTGATTTTATTTATATCTAATAATGATATTTGGAATTAGTATTTTCCTTTCATTCTTTTATGTTAACACATGTGAATGCTTATTCTGTATATCCTTACTTTGATTATATTATTACCTTACTCAGTACATAGCGTATTAATCATTATTTTTATAGGTTATGCTCATTTCCATGAGTAGATGGCCCACATGCTTTTTTGAAGATCAATGAGAACCTATTTCAATCCCCAATAGGGGTTCTTTTCACCCTTCCCTCATGTTACTACTTCGTTATCGATCACCTAGGAGTATTTAGCCTTGCAAGGTGGCCCTTGCTAATTCACATAGGATTCCATATGCCCCATGATACTCGGGTTAGAGCATAAGCTAGTGATACTTTCGGCTACTAGATGCTAGCCATCTAGGGTATGACACTCCACTGCTTTGCTTTACATCTAGGGTATGACACCTAGGAGCAACATTTGGTGGGCGGCGTTCGTTGCTCCTATTTCACTTGCCACTACTATAGGAATCACTTTTGCTTTATTTTCTTCTAGCTACTAAGATGTTTCAGTTTTACAGGTTGTCTCTTGCCTACCCATGGATTCAACAGTAATTTGAAAGATTGACCTATTCAGGAATCTCTAGATCTATGCTTACTTTCAATTCCCCAAAGCATTTTGTTGCTTACTACACCCTTCCTCGTCTCTAGGTGCCTAGGTATCCACCATAAGCCTTTCCTCATTTTAACCCATAACTTTGCTACTTGGCTTTAAGGCTATTCCATTTGAAGGTGCTACTAAGCTAAAAGGAAGGATCTTATAAATGTCCATGAATGATAAATCATAGGTCGAACTGCATAATTAAAAAAATGGGTGCTATCATATAGCTTTGTATCAGCTAATTTCATGAGTTGGATATAAGTGAAATCGAATCGTTAACATTTGCCATAGGGTAAACCACCATCTCTCAGGCCCCTGACTGATTCTACCATAGAGGCCAACAATATATTTTCTACTTCTGATGTCCTAATTGTGGAGGAGTGATTCTATTGAATCGTAGTTGGGCATATATTCATGTTACCTGATGATTATCTTTACTTGGATATGTTTTTAAACTCTTAGTTCCATAGGATATATTTTATGTACTTTTAATGTTGTACTCAAAGATAATTTCCAAACTCATGTTTGAGTTTATGAAGGTTCTATCAATTTCTATTTATCATGTTTTATATTATAGTTATTTTGCCTTGTATTGATGTAAGGTTGGTATGGTAAGCCAAACTTATGTCGATTACGGTAGTAACACCCTACTATTTTAATATTGCGCTTCTATAGAAAAGAATTTTTTTGTAATAAATTTAGGACGGTACTATAGCACCCTGAAATTTGGTAAGGCATAAACTGATGATTTTTGAGCCTTTACATTTTGGATGAGCTTTGAAGTCTTTGCAATCCCACAGGGTATGCAATAATCGGCTAAATACTCCATCGCAATGACAAAAATATAAGGTGATAGTGGATCATCCTGCCTAATGCCCCTTTTCCCTCGGAAAGGTTTGCACAAATAATCTTTGATAGAAATAGAATATTGAATAGTTGTAATACATTGCATAATAAGATGCACAATATGAGAAGGGGAATTCAAACCCAGTAAGATAGCTTGGATAAAAAGACCACTTAAGAGAGTCAAAAGCCTTTTTTAAGATCAACTTTGAGCATCATTCTTGGACTAATGTTCTTCCTGCCATATTTTCTAAGAAGCTCTTGAGCCAGGATGATATTATCACCAATCTATCTCCCTGGCACAAAGGCTAATTGATTGCAAGTTATAATATCACCAAGCACTTTAGTGAGTCTATTCGTGAGTACCTTAGAGAAGATTTTGTATATAACATTTCAACAAGAAATAGGCCTATACTCACTGATAGTTCTAGTTGCCTTCATTTTGGGGATAAGATGGAGAGTAGTGTTATTCATGGCCTTTGAGAGATGATCAAAAGACTACAAGTGCTAGAAAACCATAGTGATATCCCTACCCACCACTAGCCAAGCTTGTTTGAAAAAGTACGCATTAAAGCCATCAGGTCCAAGGGATTTTAAGTCACCCATGTTGTATAAAGCTTGCTTAATTTATTGATCTGAGATTGGTTGCATCAATTTGATTCTGCCATTTTGAGATAGCAGAGGACCCTGTTTCAAAACCTACATATCAATGGTTAAAAGCCTAGGACTGGCAATACCTAGGAGAAGTTCATAGAAATTTAGAATTTCATTTTCAATTTCTCCCCAACTATTCAGCTAAGCACCTTTGCCATCTTGAAGACGAGAAAGAGGATTAAATCTTTGTCTTTCCTTAATATGTGCATGAAAATAGGAGTTATTTCCATCACCAAGCTTGATGTAGTTAATTTTAGCTCTCTTCTGAAGGAATTGTTCTTTAATTTTACTTTTTTCCCACCATTGTTTTGAGCTTTTTCTCTTTTCGAACAAGGTCTGGGTTCATAGGGTTAGTGAGAAGGAGTTGATGAATAACATCCCAACTCATTTTTACCTTTTCCACACCTTCATTTATGTTCCTAAACTTGCTTCTACTGAAAGTTTTGCATACAGCTTTTAACCTCTTCAATTTTTCAATAATCTAATATTGTTTGGATCCTACAACTAGAACATCCCAAACTTCTTTTATATTTGTAAAGGAAATGAGGGTGGAAGGCCAGAAAATTACAAAACTAAAATGGTTTTCTACCGTTAATATCCAAGACACTAAGGCAAACTTCCAAGCAATTATGATCAGACAAACAAGGAGGGACATTCTTGATATATCCATTAGTATAAACATCAAACCAATGTTTATTTCCCAACCCTCTATCAAGTAGACAATGAACTCTATAAGGAGGGTCTTGATTATTACACCAAGTAAAAGGGGTTCTAGTTAGAGGGATAGAACCCAAGCCACAAGCATTAATACAATCTTTAAAATCCTGCATATCCCGTCGGTGAAGAATGCCACCTGTTTTCTCATAAGCATTCTAAATAGTGTTAAAATCACCAATAACAAGCTAAGGCATTTGAGTGGACTTACTGATTTTGATTATGTCTCTCCAAAGAGGTGATCTGACTAGTCTTGAGGTATAAGCATAAATAATAGTGATGGACATACTCTTTTGTCCAGGGAGAAAGGATATGAGACAGTGAATAAGCTAATCAGTCATCTCAAGTATCTGAAGATGTAGATAATCTGGCAGCCATAACAATAAAATTCGACCATTACAACGGTGGTCATGATTTAAGATCAAATTTTAATGAGAAATAATTTTTTTATGAAAGAAATAAAGGTTGTCTTTCTTTATTCTAGATTCAAGAAGGAAAAGTAAAGGAAATTTCTTCACATGGAGGTATTTACACAAGTTCTTCTACTTTAGAGGTGCATTCACACCTTTGATATTCCACACAACAAGATAGGTCATGGTTGGGATAGAGAATTTCCCCTTGGTGGAGGGTTACCAACCCCCTAACCCAATGTAGTTTCATTTTCTAAGAAGCTAAAAGGTTCCATGGAATCTAGTAGTTTGAAAGTATTTCTAACAAGGCTATAATCATCAATTTTCCTTTCCTTTGCCAGGATTTGTGAAATACCCCAAAATTAATTATTTTGGAAATATTTCATTAAATAAGGATTTATTGGGGAATTAATTTAATTTATTATTTTATTTGGATTAAGAGGGATTATGTAGGACAAATTAATAGGAAATTATAAATATTTTAATAAAGGAGGAAAATTGGGCTTTTTGTTAATTAAAAAGTAGTTAGGCGGAATATTTTTAAAAGGGCCCTAAATTAGCCTAAAAAGGAGGTTTAATATTTTTATTTAAATATTTAAATATTCTTATTCTGGGTACCCCAAGAAAAATACTCTAAATATTTATGTAAAACCAAAATACTTAAAATCTTCTTTTTCCTCTTTTTTTCTTTTCTTCTTTCTTCTTTTCCTTTCTTTTCCTTCTTCTTCTCGCCGGTTGGGCCTGCCCGCAGCCCAATCCCCTCCTTCCTTCTCCTTCCCCCGCAACCCAATGTCGTTCAGACTCCATCACAGAAGCGTGACGCAGCGTTATGTCCCTCGATTCGCTGAGACACCGCGTCGCATTAAGTGGCAAAATAACTGTTGCCAAACCGGCAACACGACGCAACGCTTTGTCCCTCTATCCATTGAAACGCCACGTTTTGTTTAAAATCCTTATGACCGTTGCCAAACCGGTCGGCTCCCCCTCCTTTCCTTTTTCCCCTAGACCGCTCGATCCACCACGCCTGTCGTCTTCCTCCTCGCGCCAGGCCTACAACTCGCAGCCTGCACCGCTTACTCCGTCCGGCCGTCCTCCCCTGCCATTCCCGTCTCTTTCCTTTCCCATTTTGACCCAACCTACTCGTCCTTCCCCCTCGCTTGTACTGCCTCTTTCCTTTTCCCCACACCGAGCCAAACACACCCTACAAATTACAAGGCATGTGCTGGCTGCCTTCGCCAGTCGGCGACCTATCGCATCTGCCCGCTTGCCCTCTCCCTCCTTCATCTTTTTCCCCTCCAAATTGCCTATAAATACCCCCAATTAGCAGCCATAGCTGGTCTCCTTTTTTTTCGAAATAGCCTCGAAACCCTACCTCACCGCCGCTCAAAAAGTTGAGCTTTCTGCCGCCGCCGGTGACCTCCGCAACGAACGCCGCCCACCAAAACCATCCCCGCACTTCCCTCTACAAAACCGTCGTCACCCCTTGCCTCGCCTTGCACGTGCCGCCCCACCCGTGCAAAGTCACCACCCCGAGCAGCCATCTCCAGCCCTTCGCCGCCCCTTGCGCCGCCTCCTGCCGCCACCCTCGCCGCAACCAACACCTCCACCACCCTCCAAAACGTCTAGCAGACCTCCCTCTACCTTCCCATACCTCCATCTTCCCCTGCCTCCCTCTCCTTCTACCTCCCCCATTTTCCACCACCCTCCACCACCTTCGGCCACCGCGCCAACCATCGTGCCGCCACTCCCATCCACGCCACCACCCTCATTCCATCCGTCTTCACCTGCTGCATCTTCTTCCACCTCAGACACTCCTCTACCCCCTCTCCTCTAGCCTGCACCTTGATCTTTCCACCTCTCTTTCTCCTCCATCGCCGCCGGTCCACCACTGAACTTAGGTGGTTTTCCAACTCCCCCAACCCCTAAAACTATTTTCTATAAGTGTTAGTAATTTTATCTAATATTAATGATATTATCCTTAATAATATTATTATTATTACTATTATCATTATTATTACTATTATTATTATTACACTCTTAATATTACTATGTATCATCCTTATTTTCCTAACCTAATTTCAGAGATAGTTAACCAGGGTATATTATTAAAAGGAAACAAATTTAACATTAAGATAGTTATCCTTATTATTATTATTATTATTATTATTATTATTATTATTATTATTATTATTATTCCTATTATTGTTATTACTCTTATTACTATCTCTATCACTACTACTAATACTAGATATGGCTTATTATCATCATCTGACTACTATATGTGATAGACATTTGAAATCTTATATTACTATTATAATTGTTAATATTTTTACTATTAGCATTATTGTTTCTATTATTAATGCCACTATTATTGTTACTATTACTTAAACCAAAAGTATTTTAGTAATATTGTTATTATCACTATTAGTACTACTATTATCATTATCCTTATTTCCTTACTAATATTGTTAATGGTGACCTTGTCCATCATTACTTTTATTAATATAAAATTTTAAACCCTTAAGTCATTATTATCCAAAATATGACATTTATCGTTATTATCTTTAAGAATAATATTACTTTGTTGATATTGCAATTATTATATTATTATTCGAATCCTAACACTATAGTTAACCTTAGTCTTAAAAAAATGTTAGGGTTCTAGCACTATAAGCATTAGCGTTACTATTATTAGTTTTATTATTATTATCACTACCTTACTAATAGTTAACATGAATACTACTATTATAAGAGTAAAGCTAACGGGTTTAATAATATAAGTGTAATAATAAATATTAAAATAAACATATTATTGACTAGTAATATTTAGTAAACTATTTTTAAAATAAAAACCCTAGTTTTCATATAATACTCTCTTTAATAATAATATTCCTAATCTTAGACTAAAATAAGGGATGATGGTACTTTTGAGGGAAACTAATACTTAGTACTTTTCCTTTTATAGGTGAACCTAACCAAAACTCTAAGGAGTTGTAGGAGCGTGCTCCAAGCCCCGCGTCGCTTTAGGTAAGGATGTAGCTAAGGCCCTTGTGTGTTATGTGGCTTGTATGCCTTGGATGCTTTATATTTCATGCTATATTATGTATCGTATGATTTTCCTTAACTTGTCTTATGTGTAGCGCAACTTGGAGTTGAGGTATGTTCTGTATGTGCTCTTATGACATGAATATGACATGTATATGTGATGATTGTGGTGTGATATGATATGGCCCTCTAAGACATGCATTCTAGGACAAATGACATTATGTTATGGGAAATGAAAGGACAAAAATAAATAAATGGGAAGTGAGATGCTAAGGGGAATATGAGGTTGACCAAAATGAACGAAAGATGAGAACCATGCATGGAAATTTTAGGGTTTGCATGGGGACTTTGAGAGTTTGCATGGAGTGGATAAATCTTGCATGGGGATTATCTTTATGTGAGGAAAGTTGATTTAGGGTGTAAATAAGCTAAGGGGAGAGTTGTGGAGTGATTGGAGACTTGGGATGAAAAATATTACGTAGGTCGGTGTGAGGGTGTGTAAGGGACCCGATTAGGGTTTTGGGGGGAAGTAATAATCTGGAAATTGTGGAAGTAAAAATGATTAAGGGAGAGTGGAATATGGATTAAGGGTGGGGATTTATTATGTAAGGAGTGAGTATGGGTGCCATGGGAGAGAAGAATATTGATGTGAGAAAAGAGAGAGGTTACTTGTGGAAGAAGAAAGGTACTAGGGTTTGAGGTGGCTAACTAGAGTTTTCCAGTCAGATGTGAAGTCGAGGGGTAAAGTGGTATGTTTGGGGATTAGATCTAATTAAGGTGAGATGTGGGGAGATGGATGGGGCAATGGTTGGGTAAGTAAGAGGTAGTTAGGCCACATAGGTCTAATTAGGGTTTTCAAGGGAAAACCCCAAGGGGGCGATAGGGGGTGGAGTTGATGTCATAAGGTGTTGGGCCTAACCCACACCCGTAGGGGTTGACTTTTTCATTTAAAGGTAAGTGTAAAGGGAATGGATGTCGGGGTGTGATAAGGGGCACAGGAGTCTCAAGATATGGGACGGGGCCCCTTTGGGAGGATGGAAGTAGAGGGTAGTCGATATGCATGTCAAGGGTGGAAATCTTTATCTAATAAGACACGAATAAAATACTAATTACTTAAAGAGTAAGATTGTTGAGCCGGGCGCAGACCAATCCACCGGCTAATAGTGGCTAGGTGTTGGGGTGCCCTAGAGACCGATCCACCAGCATATAATAGTGGTTAGGTGTGTTCTACCCTATAAGTGATCGATCCACCGGCTATAATAGTGGGGGATCCCGGGCTCAACAAACCAAAAATTATGTTGTAAATGAATCATGGGAAAACTACTACATATTTACAGTGAAACACCATGAGAGTCGGGGCCAGACCGATCCACTAGCATAATAGTGGCCAGGAGTGTTCTGCCCTAGAGACCGATCCACCAGCATATAATAGTGGTCAGGTGCGTTCTGCCCTATAAGTGACCGATCCACCGACTATAATAGTGGGGTTCCCGTACTCGCATGGATTAACAAAAATTATGGTGTGAAATGACTACATTTAACAAAGATTCATGAGGAATTAAGTCCAATTGGACCATAGTCGACCTTCATTATCTAGATTACTACATGTAGCTTATGTGAATGTACCATGTATGCTATGTTGTATGTTTGTACGTTTGGCCTTAGCGCATTTGTTACCTTACTCAGTACGTAGCGTATTGATCACTCGTTTCATGGGTGCTGCTCATCCCCATGAGCAGAAGACCCATATGAGTTTGTGCAGGTAGGGGACGACGTCTTTGATGCCTATGACACCTACGAGGCATCGGGCGGGGGCCGATAGTTGAACCTAAACTTGGCTTGGGGGTCGAGAGTGATTGGCCGGACTCTATTGCTGTCATCGGATTTCGTATTTTCATATTTAGCTGTATTTGGTACTACGCTTCACGTTTTGAAAATCGTACTCTTGAGTTGTAATCCTAAATCGTATTCTAACTTTCGTTGACTGATATTTCGTAAATGATTCATGTTAAATGTCGACCCATGTTTTTGATATTTTGCACTTAATGTTGATCGGATTTAGCCTTAGCACTTAGTACTGGAACGGTAGGAGTGAACCGGTCTAGTACTAAGTGTGGCGGTAACGCCCCCGAGTTTACAGTTTTATCTTTCGCTTCCGCTAAACTTTTTGATTTAAACGAAATTTTTCAGTAGTAAATTTGGAGGTGTTACAATTTGAGGATTGCAATTGTCTTAAACCATTGGTCTTAGAGTTCTTATCTATTGATGAGGCAGGTATTGTGGTTGTCATTTGGTCTGAAAGACTGGTCTCAAAGTATTTTATTCTCTCAGGCACCACCTCTTCATTTTTGGCCCTTATTTTGGGTTTACAAACCTTATTTTTCTACTAATGAACAATACCATTTCGATATAATTTGGTATCATGTCCTAGGGTATCACATTTAGAGTAGAATAAAGGTCTCCAATCATAGGCTGCTAGTTTTTTTTGAATGCCAAAGTCATATTCAATAGGGATATGATCAATAGGAGGAAGAATAATATCAATTTCAACCAATATTCTTGGATAAGAGATCCTGATTCTTGTTACAGTCACCATATTGACACAAATAGGGACCCATAAACACTTCCAATTTGATTAAGGGAGTCAGTAGACCATTATGCTAAAGGGAGACCGGGTAATGTAATTCATAGGGGGATACGTCTCCATTCAGTTTCATTGAAGGGCACATTAGGACTCCATTTCTTCACCATCAATGGCCTAACTCCAAAAGACCAGAAATGCTTCTCCAAGATAGTGAGACAATCCTATTGATTCTCAAATTGAAATAGAAAGAAACCTTGTTCATGGGGAAGGACTTGGGGTACAACAGAGATTCCTATCCAGTGATCATTAATAAACTTCTTGATTTGGGCAATAGAAGGTTTAAAACAAGGCACCATGCCTATGAGGGTATGTGCCCAACGTTTCTCTTCCCTTTCAATCTCCTCTCTTAGAAGGTTAGCTATAGCATCACTATTAATTATCTTAGGAGGAGTGAATGAAAGATTTATGATAGGCTGTTCCCGGTGATTCTAGAGAATAATTTCCTTCCAACTTAAATTCGTAGGAGGCAGGACATCGAGGAATCAATTCAGTGATAACAGGTTTAGGATCATCAAGTTTCCCAGACATATGCGGAGATACAATGAAAGGCAGGGTTGTATCCACAGAATTCCTAGGAGATTCAAATGAGGGATTTTGAACAAAGGATTCCTGCAGGATAGGAGATCATATCTTAAGATCATTATCTGGCAATGAAGGAGAATTGATGGTCTTCAATTGAGATGGTTCGATGGGGGTCGATGAGGACTTCTTCGAGCGATTGCCTCTAGCCATAGTGAGCACCGAGCGAGAGGCACAGGATCAAGGCAAAGAGGCACGTGAAGTGCGTTCTATGAGTCTATTTCAACTATTATTAGTTTTTTGACATTGAAGATTTTCAAAAATTTAAACACCTTCAAGTTAAAATTTTCTTCAAACCAAATCATAACATTAAATCAAGATTAAAGATCCAAAAGTGGCTTAATTCTTATTCAACCATTTTATATTGTAACACACAAAATCTTTGATATGTTGACATATTGGATTACATTAATCTTCTCCTTACAAATATTCTATATAGTTGTAAGAAGTTGTCAAAGTAAACTGTTTTAGGTTAGTCACATTATTAATATTATCATCAAAGACAAATATTGTAATAGGCTCCATAATTGAGTATGCCAATTCTTCATTGTCTTGAGAATCCATAGATACTTTTGAATCTGTTACCCTTAAACTAGTTAACCAGTTTATCTATTTTACATAATATATTTGTAGTTATTGTTGTTTATGAACTATTCGGTTGGTCCTCTTAGTTTGGTTAGAAATTCACTTTCATATTTATGCTCAGCCTTGAATAATTGGACATAATAATTTGGTATTTAGTTAAGAAATATTAGGTACCTTTGTTGAGTATGCATACTTAGGGTTAGGCTACCATGGTTAATAAGTGCCATTTAACTTAGAAGTCTAAATGCGGCGTGTGTTGAAGATTCTAGTACAAGCCCCTGACACTAGGATAGTCATGGTGGGTGTTATAGACCCAACTTTAAGTGTATACCCCTTTGCTACGGAGTCCAAGTTTGGTTGATTTTGAAGATATCGTTACAAGCCCCTCAGCACCAGTGAATAGTGGTGGTGGGAGTTATAGTCTTATGCTCATACCCATTGGCATAATGACAACTAATTAGGAGAT
Organism: Tamarix chinensis; assembly: GCA_030549775.1. NCBI lineage: Eukaryota > Viridiplantae > Streptophyta > Magnoliopsida > Caryophyllales > Tamaricaceae > Tamarix > Tamarix chinensis. Next base: position 68,677,353 of record CM060173.1, on the reverse strand, counting down.
AAATGATAAATATTCCTTAGGTAGCCTTTGTTATCTAGAGATGATGTCGGTTATGCTTATCTTATGTGTTCTATTTAAGTGATGAGTATCCCTATATGATGTATATGTTAGCTTGATTATTGTTGTAAATTTAAGCATTTTTACCATGTACATCTGTTTAAGCATGATCCCTTATGTGTAGCATGACCCTTACACAATATTCACATAGGTTTAGTTTACCAGTACTTCTTATACTAATACTACCTTGTGTTATCATAGCAATGATATTACATTTGTTTAAGCAAGGAAAGACCAATTTGTAGGGCTATGATGCTCATCTTGATTAAGTTAAGGATGGTGATATGAGCTAGTAGTTAGCCATTGCTTAGGAATTATTTATTTATTTAGTTGAGAGTTAGGCTAACAAGATTAGCTAATTCTTTTTCCCATCGCATTGAGTTTGTTATTGACTTATCAGTTATTTTTATTTTTGAATTTTATTTGCATATTTTGGAATATAACACAACACTAGTTCAGTTTCTCCTTGCATCGGGCGTAAGTTAGGTGAATGCTTGTACCTCTCTTATGTTTGATGTGTAGGTGACATCCTATGGTTTGGTTTTCAATGCTTCAACATTGTCTTTAGACAAAATAATTTAGTCCTAAAATTAGAGGGGTGTTATATCTACTAACAATGTTTGATGCTATGTAGAGACTATTGAAAGACCTATTTATAGAGGTGGGTAATTGAGGTAAGGAAAAAGAAGGAATATAGTGTGGTAATATACACGGTAAGTTCATTGCCAGGGTTGTTTGGATTAGGTGGCCCAATGGTGAGGTTATTTGTGTTAATGGCTTGAGGTTAACCTAGGGATTGGCTAGTTGTGTGACAAGGGTACTGCCCTAGGGCTTCTTTTAGGTTGGCTTCGTACCTTGGATCAACTTTTGGAGGGCAAGTGGTCTGGTTGAAAAAAAATACGAATATTAGATTAACATATTTTTATGATAATTTTTATTTATATTATTATTTGAGATATGATCCTATATTTTTTTTTTCAAAATGATATGATATAATTTGACATGATCTTAAATGCTCTTAAAAATATGGCTAGGATAATGCTTTGTCATGTGACATAATATATTACTTTTTAAATATAATACTATAGTTATTTTTTAATGATATAATTTTTTCAAATATTTGTTTTTCTCTTCAAAGCTAGAGATATTATTTGATCTAAGTTGTAATCTAATAATTAAGTAGTTCGTATTTAATCAAGTTTAGTCATGTATAATGTATTAATATGAGGCATTTTTCAAAAATTAAGATGATGCCCTAATTTTTTTAAACTATTATCACATTTTCAGCAAATTCAAACCTAATGTTCTTGATTTTTCAATATCACTAAATCCACATATATTTGCTAAATTAACAACAAATACTTAAATTAAGCATATGTAGACACATACAACTTACAGTAAGAATATTTTTAATAGAAAATTGACATATTAACCGTTGCCAAAATCTTGACTAAATTTTTTTCACTAATATACTTGTTAATAAGAACAAACAACATAATGATCAATATACACCAACATAATTTAAAAACATTTATATAATAGAAAATCTTAGAATATAAAACATCAAGTTTCACCTAAATATTTGGTATAAAGCTTTTATAATTCTTCAATACAAAATTAGATTACCATAACAAAAATTTTACCAAAAGATTAAATAACAACTAGTACATTACTATTTTTAAGCATAGTCCCTACATTTGTAAAAGCAAATTTCATAATCAAAATTTTACCAATCCCCTACTTTTACTTGATTATATTAATTCTCTTTTCCATTGTATTAATGCTTTTTGAAAAGAACATACAAACACTTTTGTTTCTCTATTTTCTAGTCACTATTTTTTTAATAAGAGAAATTAAAATTATGTTATTTATTTTTCTATAGCTTTGCTTTTAAACTTTGTATTTATTTATTTAAAGAACACATTACGACAACAATGTTTCAAATCCACATGACCCATGGCTTTCCAAGATTCTAAATCAACCTCACTATAAATATATTGTGTCATTATAGTATTGTTTCTTATATATAATATATAATATAAAAATTTTGGTGTTCCTTTCTAGTTAGAGGTATTATGTGACGATACTGTTCGTCTTAATATTCTAAAGTCACCCTTATAATTAATGGCATACACACCTTGATTGCAGATGAGTGCAGGTGAATTTTTGTGTTATTCAAAGTTAACCTATTATGACTTTACATAAGTAATTATTCTTTAATAAAAGAAAAACATAAGTGAATACCTAAAATCATTTAGCCAAACCCAAGTATTATGAAGTGTCTTAAGTATATGTCGGAAAAATAGTAGGTGCTAATGGTTACTATCAACTATTTTAAGTAAATTTATGAAAAATAATAATATACATTAAAAAAAATTATAATTGAAAATTTGTTGTTTAAAAATAGAGTCCAAAGCGAATTGGATCGGAGTTCAAGTCTCTTTATTTTTACTGGTCAAGTGGTCATCAACGGAAGACTCATGGGGTCAATTTTAATTAGCTCTCTTCTCCCATCATCGTCCGTGCACGTGACTACTCACGCGTTCCCCTCTCTTTACCGCTGAGAACTTGAATTTTACCTCGACATCGCTTTCTTTTCGATCGATTTTTATCATGAAATTACAACGCCAAAATCACATCCATCCGATTGACAATTCTCTCTCACTCTGTTGCGCTCCCTCCTACCATTCATCATATTTGATTTTGTTTTCTCTTTCTTTTGAAGTGTAATACTCATTTTTGTGACGGGCGTGTGAGAAAGGAGTCATGCTTTTAAGACTTCTCCTCTGCACTATTTGAAATTCAAATGTTGCTACTGCCTAGTGGTGCCTTCGATTCAAATTTTCGGATCCTCTGGTTCTATCTCTCTCCTTTTCTCCTTCTACTATTGATTGATCACCTTTATTTATTGTTTGTCTGCGCTGAGTTAATGAGTTGAATTTTCTGGCTTTATGTCGAGATTTATGTGCTGGATTCTATGTATAATTAGTTTCAGCTTGTTGATTTTACAATGAGCTTGAACCTTTAGGTTTTTTGATGTTGGAGAATTCTATATGACGTCTTTCATTGATAGGTCTTTTTGCTGTGCCGTAAGATTTTTTGGATATTTTCGATTCACGCTCTCTTTTTGCTTCAATCGCTGGATCACTCGTGGTTGTAGCGGATTGATGCTGCTATAAGTTCATCGAACCTATTTATGTAGTGTGCCTATCTGAATTTTGTTTAGATTTATTACAGTAGAGGATTGTTATAGGATTAGTGGTTTAGGAGGACCGGTTCTGCATTATGTTTCTTGAAACTAGTTATGCTACGTGGCCTTTCTGAATTTTATTGAGATTTATTGCAGCATGTCTAATTTCATGATTGATCATAGTAATTGCTACTCATATGATGAATGTGCCTTTGTAAGATTGAATATGTGGTCATTGATTCTTAGTTTACCTATTTGATTTAGTTGACTTGATGATCAATGACTACTTTGCTTTGATTCTTTCCAATGAATGTTACCATTGCCATATATGTTGACATGGTCTTGAATAGGTAGATTTTTTCCATCTAGATTGTTGTATTAATGGTCTTGGCTTATCCTTTTTTCACTCGGGGATGCTATGGTCAGATTGTGACGCATCATCAGGTATCTTTTCCTGTTAGTTGCATGCTAAGATCATACTTGCGCTTTGTTTGGATGATGTTTTTGGTATAAAAATGCCTCGTCAGTTACTTGGTCTTAGATAGCCTTAAAATGGATGAAGAATAAATGAACAATACAACAGCAGAAATATAGGATGTCTTCTGTCCCTTGGTCATATATCTTTTCAATGAATACCTTAGATTGAGTTGAGATACAATCTCACAATAAGATGGTAGTCACACATTTCCCTCCTGGTCATGCCCACGGTACTCTCCCTCTCCCTCTCTCTCTTTCCCCCTCGTCCTTCTTTTTCATGTGTCAAATTTTCTTTTCTTAGAGTGGCCGATATATTTTGTTGCTTACTTTTGCATGAAAAGCAGCTGTTGCCAGATTGTGATCTTGGAGGCATGGAAAATTTGGGTCTTCCTTTTTGATGCACTTGGGATCTTTGCTAATGCTGTTAAAATAATTGTCAAGTAATACATATTTTCTGTTCTTATTTCTTGAAGAATCCTGAACATTAAAGGAGGGTCTTTCTATTTGCTAACATGCCTGCCTTTCTTTTTCTTATATTATATCGCTTTTGAGAAGTTACTGTGTATAATTATATGGCCATGTTTACTTATTGGAATTACTTTCTGGTCAGCCATTTGTTCCTTTGCTATTAGTGCCTTTATTCTGGTTAGAGGGTTGTAGAAATAATGTGTTCATAATCTGCTGGGGTTAGCAACTTTCTTTCTCCCTGCTTGTTATAGTGCCTTTGTGGTTCGAGTAAGTTTTCATATGCTATAAAGGAGTAGTGTAGGGTAGGAATAATAAGCTTGATAATTTCGAGGGAGAATATCATGAAATAGGGAAAGATGTAGAGATCCATTGCCCTTTATGTATCATTCAATGAAACAAGCTAGATCGTATATATATATATATATATATATGGTGATAAGAGAATCTTAGGTCTATGGAGGAACTTTATGGATAGGCTGCTTCATCCTTCTATTTTTCTTCTTCTTACTATTGAGTCTTCTGCCCATGCAAAGAACAGTTGTTGACCTTTTATTCTTCAATCAATTTGCAGACTGCTGGACCCCCAAATTGAGAGAACCCATACGAAGAGAGCTCATCTACTGTTTGGAAATGCCTTTTATGGGGTAATCAGTGTGGTGGAATGGTTTTAAGTGCTCGACACCTGATAAAATGGAATTGGCACATGATGATAGTGGGCAAGCAGAAGGGGTGTCTTCAAATCCTACTTGGTGGCCACCAGATTTTGTTGACAGATTCGGATCTGTTTCTTTGGATTCTCAGGAAGAGACTTTGAGCAGAAAAGAAGTTGTTAGTAACACTGTGCTGGACGTGTTGTCCTCTCAGACTGCATCAGAGATTCTTTGGAGCACTGGAGTTCTCTCTGAACCCATTCCTAATGGTTTTTATTCCATTGCCCCTGTGAGAACCTGATGCATCCTGATTTACTTCCTTTGCAGTCTCTCCTGGCTCTGCTTTTTATGGAAACCCTTTCTATATATGATTAATGAAACATGCTAGAGGTTTGCGTAATTTATTTTATATATCCTCTTTTAGCATCATAGAGAAATTTCCATGTCGTTTGTGGTTGCTATTGGCATCAACTCTTTTGACGCCGCAACTAGTTTTTAAATTTAGTGAAGCCATTCTTTCGCTGTTTCTTTCGTTAAAATTTGAGTTTATGTAATTATATTTCTTATAATCCAGGCCTTTTTGGGCGATTGATTTACTTTCTTGACACATTTACCTATTAAAGATGGGATCCTATCAATTAGCCAAGAAGAAAGATAAGGAGCTTCTATGGATTGATTGATTCCATAAGTCTTGAAAAAATCACTAGTGTCTATGGGGGATATCTGCTTCATATGGCTTCTTTCTTTTGCTTCTCCTTTTCTTTTTGACAAATGATGCCCGTGTAACTCATGAGAGTTCCATACTTTTCTCAAATTGTTGGTTTAGAAAAATCCCATTCAATTTGCTTTGGCTATAATACATGCTCTTTTCTTATTGATGAGCACATATCTAATATTATGCTGTGATCTTTATGTTCATGGGAGATGAACTGCAAAATCAGTAAAATGGAATTTGCTTTGAGGCGTGCTCCTTTTTTTTGAACCTTCTTTTGTTCTGTGGTTGCTGATTTCTAAGGGTTCTCCAATGATCTCTAAGTTTTACAAAAACGTATTTTTTAAGCAATGCAAAGAACATCATTTTCCATTTAGGCCCATTCTCATAATTTGAATTTGTAGGTTTGGAAAAGTCAACCTATATTTAGTGTTTTCATGATTGTTATTATGATTATTGATATTATTATTTTAATTTTTGTTATGATGTTATTAATTTTCCCTTATTGTTATTGATCTAGTTTGAAAAAAATAAGGAGAATAGGGCCTTAAGAATTCTTTCCATATACACAGATAGAGGACTTGACTGAGTCATAATACTTGCTGCGACTGTTGCTAGAAAAACACTAGAACCCATGAAAAAGAAAAAAAGAAAAAAGAAAAATCAGAAATAGGAATAAATTAATGCTCTAAATATGCAAACTCACATACATTATAAATAAGTAACCAATTTTCTTATTTTCTTTCTCCTATGGGCAAATGAGATTTGAAATTGAAAGGATTTGTTGCTATGCCTATGCTAGCAGGCTAATAGACCCACACCATTCCCTCTCTCTTAGATTGTAAACCTCGTCTTCATTCGCAATGGAAGGATGATTGATGTCAAATTTTCTTCACTATCCCTATAAAGTTTCATCAAATTTTCAAGCTAAAAGAGTTTTTTTTTTTTGGTTGCATTGAGCTTTGAAGTATATGGTTCAAAATTGCTAGAAAAGGTCCCCTTTAAATGTTGCTTTGTAATTTTAACTTTCTAGCAAACTAGGGCTTAAAAGTGGGAATACATTAGCTTCTATTGATTTGGATATGTGAGGATTTAGTAATCTGGATGCGATTCTGTTCTTAATTTCATTGTCTATGTTATACAAATATGATGCAATGGTTAAATTTAATGGTCTTTATATTTCCATATAAACGTTAGTGTTCTCATCTTTAGTGTTCTCAATGAGATTACTACTTAAACTCTTTACGTCTTGACATGGAGCAAGATTATTATTGTCAAATGTTCATTTGGATGCTGATGGATTTTTAGTGATGCAGAAAGAGTTAGGAGGCTAAATGGCTAAGTGCCGAGATTCATTATATACGTTTGTAACTATCGTTCTTATGGAGATATATGCTTTTTATTTTTATTTCTATAATTCAATATTACTTAGCTTATTTTTGATAGTCATGGGCAACATAAGATCAGGAAATAAGATTGGATTAGGAGATGATAGTTTTGGATAGAAATATATATTTCTTTTATGCCTAGTATTTCTAGCAATATTAGTGGCATTTATGAAATGAAGATACAATCAAGAATGAAGATATTAGAATTGGAGTGTGTGTGAGCTCTATTAAAGATGAGATGAGAGCAGTGAAGTTAGATGGTTTGGTCTTAAGAGGATATATCCGAGAAAATGTGATAAGATGATATTAAGTGGTTACAAGGGATTACAAAAGCAAAAGATGAGATCCAACAACAATGGGGATGTTCGCATCGGGGGTTGGGGAAGGGAGGTGATTGAACAAGACTTGGTCCATGTGGAGCTGATCATGTTCATCACTTGTAGACAAGGGTACTCAATGGCTTATGAAGCTTGTCCATGGGGAATTTTTTTTTTGGGTAATTTTTTTTTTATTTCCATTTAATTTAATACTTTCCCTTTCACTAATATTTTAAAATCTTCCTCTAGTTTTGATCGTTAGGGCTTATCCTTACCAGTGGTTGGATCATCACTAGGACTATAAATGAGCCGAGTCGAGCCTAACACCCTTGACCTCGAGCTCGGCTCGTTTAACTAAATGATTCTAAAATAAGTCTTAGACATGGCTTGTTTAGCTAAACGAACGAACCGAGCCGAGCTCATAAGCTGAAGCTAAAAAATAAACTAAGCCTCATTTTTTTGAGCTCGGGCTTGACTCGTTTAATAAATGAGCCCAAAAGTGAGGCTCGGGCTGGGCTCGGCTCATTTAATTAAATGAATTAACCGAATTGAGAGTTTAGTGAGCCAAGTTGAGCTGAATACCAATCTAGCTCAGCTCATTTATAGCCCTAATTATCACTATGTGGTTATTGATTCTTGATATTGTTATTGGACGTTGTCTCTCTTTTGGGTTCTTTTTCTTCTGCTCCCTGTTTTTTTCTTACTTTTATTTTTTAATTTCCTAGTTTTTTTTTAATCTTCCAAATATCTTCTTGTCTCTTCCTCGAGGATTCCCTTTGTTGTAATAAATTTACCATCTCAATTAAATTGTTGTTGCTTCATCATGATCCAAACAGTATATTGAATTGCTGCTTTTAATGATGCTAAGACAATTATGATTTTCCCTTCAGTTTTGGAGACCAAACTGTTCATTACCTTCTAAATTGAAAGAAAGCAAGCCCACCATGTCTTCTTTTGGTGGACATTGCGAATGTAATTGTGTTGCATAAGCCATTGAAAAGGATATTTGCCGTTGTAAAAAAGTACATTTTGCATTCAGAATTTATAAGCTATCCGTTGGATATATTACTAGACATTAAAAAAAAAATTAGCTTGATGATGAGGCCTCAACATTGCTAGAAAAGAGAAGGGCCATATCTCTTTCCGGTTAGTGAAATATTGCCTCCATGCCAAATGAGATGCCTAGATTTGTTTGACTCATCCCCTCAAAATGGATCATTAAGTGAAAAGTTGTGGTGGAATGCCCAGAGAGAAGTTTATCAAAATAAAATTTTTGTTATGCTATTGACAAACATAAATAGGTTGGGTGCTTTGATTGCTCCATAACAAGAATGCATCCATCCGACCCTAAAGTAAATCACAAGACCCTGAACATAATTAAATGCTTTGAACTTTTAATGATTTTAGAATTCCCCCCAATCCTAACATTCTTGCTTTATCAAGGTTGCTATGTAGTTTTGTTAAAAGAATGTCAAAGTCTGCTTAAGTGATTACCTATCTTCATGCTGTTGGCACTTTATAATGTTGTACAGGATAAAAAACTTAAGGAGATGTTTGATCGTCTTCCTACTTTGGATGAGCTTTTGGCCCTGGAGGCAGACGGTCTTCGAGCTGACATTATTCTGATGGATGCACAGAAGGATAAGAAACTCTCTATGTTGAAGCAGCTAATTGCAACCCTTGTGAAAGGATTAAATTCAAACCCTGCTGTAATGATAAAAAAGATTGCTGGACTGGTAAGGATTCTTCTTTCAATTGTGAGTATTGTTTTTTTTCCTCCTATGCTCGACAAGATGCTCATGCTCTTAATTTTTTAAGTGATGCAATGTATCTTCTTTGTTTATAGTCAGGGTTAGTGGTGCCTCCATTATCTTATTCAAGTAGAAAGTCTTTTAAGCTTATGTATGTCCTATGGAAGCATCAGTAGTGGGCTTTATGATGCAGGGCACAGAAAGTAGAGTGGGGTGGAATTACTGGTGTTTAACATGATAATATATTTTATTATCTTGAGTTATCTATTTGTGTCATCTGTAAACCTAATGTGGTTCTGATGTGAAATATTAATTGGGGAACACCATAATTAATGCTTTTGATTTCACTGGTGCACTTTATTTTGTTACTCTAGTGATAGGCAGCAATTACCTCTCTCTTTGATTTCCTTATAAGTACTCTACTTTGATAGACGTAGAATCTCCTTTCCATAAAACTACAAGGGGGACAAAAAAACAAGTATTTTTAATATCAATCTTAGGTAGAGGCAAACAGAGAGGACTTACTGATTCCTTTTATTGATATCCTGCATTTATATTTCCCCATCATTAAAATATGATGAGTGTACTATGAGTTTATTTCACAACGATGAATATTTATCAATGTACACAAAAAAATCAACAAAAAGGAAGCAGACACGAAGTTGGCTGCCAACTGTGGTTTAAAAAGGAGAGGGGGGGCTCTCAATATAGTAGAAATATTAGCAAGCTTGGCTGAAGAAGGAGCATGTGGAAACACTTTCAGAAACAAAAGGAAGGCAGATACACTTGCATTATCGCTAAAACTGCTGAAAAAGAAATGGTTTTCCTTTGCTTAGGTAGTCTACTTGTTTATTTTCCTTAAAGTAAGGCACAGATGCCTCACTTGTTACTATTGTATAATTTTTTGGTGACAAAGGTTTCTTGTTTTTGTAATATGAGACCATTCAACCTACTTCTCTTATTACAAACTCAATACTATATCGGAATGTGAGTTCCCTATGGAATTTGATGACAAACAACTCATGATATGATATCAATTCTTATTTGTTGGTGAACCTGTGTTTCAATGATGTTTCCCTGTCATAATCTTTTGGGAAGTGTAATCATATAAGAAAAAGATAACTTGCAGATCTTGTATAGGGTTTGGGCAAGATTCTTCAGAATTTTGCACAATGTATGCCTGTGTTTACCATGAGCACTGATCCTAATACAACCTTTTTAATTGCCTCATATGTGCTATGCAATGTGTAATGGTGCTTATCTTTACGTTGTTGACCTGAGATCAATAGTGTTGATGGTCTTAGTGAGCAAATCTACCTCTTAATTTTTGATGCTAAAGATGCCAAGAGGCCTTCATTCCTATATGTTCCCTCTTTCAGAAGGTTACTTTGCATTATGATATTTATCTGCTTTGACATCTCAAGTGATGATGAATTTTCTTGGGATTGTAGTTTTGCGTATCAATAATTTTGGGAGTTGACAAATCTTTCTTATTATCTTTCGATAACCTAATAATTTGACGGACTTGCATTCTAACCCATAATAAATCTGTAGTATAAGAATTTGGTTACTTTTCTTTGGCCAGTTAACGTTACTTCCATTTCTGTTTGCCAATGTGATCAGGTCTCGGATTTTTACAAACGACCAAACTTGGAATCAAGTCCGAGCAAAGCTGCGCTAGAGGAATCTTTGCATGTGTCAATTAATAGAGGGATTCAGATGTTAGGGCAAATAAAGCATGGGTCATGTCGTCCTCGGGCAATCCTATTTAAAGTTCTTGCTGATGCTGTTGGTCTTGAAAGCCGGCTTATGGTGGTATGCATGAACATTCCTATTTCAATTGAAATTTAAATGCTTAAGCCTTTGACACAGGTTCTCTTCTATTTTACTTTCATGAACTTGATTTTATCAATCTCTGAACCCGATTCTCAATGCTTTTTTGTCTATTCAGGGTTTACCTAGTGACGGGGCTATTGAATGTACAGATTCTTATAAGCATATGTCTGTGGTAGTTGTGTTGAATGCAGTGGAGTTGCTAGTTGACCTCATGCGGTTTCCAGGTCAATTAATACCTCGATCAGCCCGTGCAATCTTTATGACCCATATTTCTGCCGCTGCAGAGAGTGATTCTGCGGAAAATGACTCATGCGATTCTCCATTAGAACCAAACAGTCCTCTATACGCATTATCAGACAAAGTTGAACATGACAGGTAATGCACACATATAGATGCTTTCTCATGTGTTTGCAAAATAAGTATAAATTTCATCTCCTAATTTTAGTTGGGAAAGGGAACACATAATCCTTGGCTAGTGGTTTTTGGGGTTGATTTTTGAGTGCATAAAAATTAATGACAAATGCCAGCCACATGTTAGGTCATTGAATATTGAAAATTTATATAAGACAACCTTGAAACTAAAAGAAGTGAGCGTAACTGTGGCTTATGATGTTAATTGTTACTTGATCTTTGTTATGTATAACCTTTTTACCACTTATGATGCAGTGCTGAAAGAGAGGAGAACACTCAACATCACTGGAGATTAGATGCATCTAGTCATGCATTGGGCCCTTCAATGCAGAGTCGAATGTCGCGCTCTGTCTCTTCATTGAAGTGAGAACAATTTTCTCTTATGGCATTAATCTTTTGGAAAATGTTTATTCCAACTGGACCATAAGATTTATTGCGACTTTGTTCCAAATATAAATCTTGCTAATGTGGGTGCATTGTTTTGGTTGGTTTTGAACTTTTTATTAGTCTATCACACGGTGAACCCAACACTGCAACAACATTTTGGCGACGAAGTCGAAGAAAGGTTATTGCTGAACAACGAACTGCTAGTTCAAGGTTTTTCTTAATGCCTATCTTATAGCAATGAGATTGATATGTGCTTTAACTTTTGAGAATCGATTGTTTAAACCTCCAAGTTAGCTTCTGAAATCGATTCGACTTTCTTTGCCATGTCTATGCTAATGTGAATCAAATCTTCTAATGTGTGTGATTTATAACATTTACATATCAAGTTTAGTAATTTTTAACTGCAGTATAAAGGCCATCTTTAGTTGATACATGTAATGAAGTGTTGTGTGTATTTTGAGATGCTCATCTTCCACAATCATTGGATCTGTTGTGCTTTCTTTTTCCTCCTCTTTCTTCTGTGTATAGATACAAGTACTTTTAAACTTGAACAGCCAGATACACGCATATCATTCACTTTAATAGTTTATACATAAAACTAGATGCCATGATCTTTGTTCTTCTACAAAGCAATTATCTACAACCGTCATTCCTCCTTTAAGGTTAAATGCTGAGTGAACTTAGTGTGAAAAATTGGGGCCTAACTGAGCATCTTATGGTTATAATCATGCTTTAGTCTCAATATATTGTCTTTTTTGATGTTGCTTGGAATTTATAATTATAATTAGGTGTTGTGTCATACATGGGGCCTCTATTTTAAGGTTGAAAATAATTCTTTTGTTTGTTAAGGTTATTTCGAAGGATGGTTCTTGTTGGATTGTTGGTGGAATAATTTTAAATCCTCCTCTTATCCCTATTATAATTACTTTAATGTGTAAGACGTTGATGAATTGTTTTCAATAACACTTTTGAAGGAATTTTAGCAATGCTATAGTGGTGAACTTAACTTTATTCACTTCCCTTCTTTCAATCATGATGAAAAAATTGATTGAAATAAAATTTAATTAGTAATGCTTGTGAGTATTATGATAGATACGTGTCCCAGACCAGGTGACTATCTTGGGACTGACACTTTCTTCCAGTCATTATCAATTTATTTTGAGGCCAGATTATATAGATTATACATTTTATCACCTTTTTTCTTGGATTCAGTCTTATATTATCCAGATCTTTTCTTCATCAGATACCTAGGTTTCATGAGGTAGATATAATGCAAGTCGAAATACCTAGGAACTAACTTGTAAGATGTATGTGGCCGAGGATCACATGTAGAAAGTAGAAAAGGTTACGTTATTTTTTTTATTAGCTTTTTTCCCCCTTAAAGCAAGAGAAACATAAATTGAGGGGGAAGAACTATTATCTTAGCGATAATTTCTATATAAAATAGGCATGTGAGGAGTCAATGGAACCTTAACATAATTTTTAACTTTATATCAAACAAACCTAAAAGTGACTTCTTGGGAAGTTCTATTTCCCATCTACTTGCTCATATTATGCTAAGCAGGGTCTTATTTTCCACAGGCTATGTCATAAAGTACATACTGTACATAAATGTCACTTTCTAGTATCTTATCTGCAATATGATCTCTTTGTGGTTGCTTCTCTGGAAGATTGATTCACTTATGCTTATGCATTGACCAAGATCCTCTAAATTGTATGATTTGATCATATATGAACCTGCATTCAATATTTGAAAAGGCCTAAGGCACACCTAGGTGATAGGGGTCATAGAGCTTAGGTGCTAGTCACAAGTTGAAGGCGCATCTAGGCAAAATTAGGCACCATTATTACCAGTCTAAAACTGCTTTTGATCTTCCCAAAATATATAATCTTTTCTCTTCAAAATCATGTTCACTGGTCTTCCCACAACCCATTTTCCTCTCTTTCCTTCCTAACATAAGATTTAGTTATTGTAGTATTTATGAAAGTACAACCCCATTTTCTACATTAAATGCAGTTCTTTCCTTTCCCATTCAAAATTACATCTTTTGGTCTTCCTATGACCTTTTTTCCATCATCTCTTTCCTTCCCAATTGATTGCAGATTTTTTTGAATGAAATTGAAACCTAAAAGTTGCTAATTTTTAGTAAATCACGAGCCTTAGTGCCCCTTAGATGCTCTCTGCCGATGTCGCCTAGCACCTTGAGCCTTTGAGACATGCCTTTTCAAACACTGCCGGCATTATTCATGCAACTATGGTAATCTGGCTACTTTTATTTTTCTTGTTTGTTCGACACAAATACTTGTGATTGTAGTAGGCGTTAGGACTTATGTCCAATTCTACAGTGTCTGTCCTGATTGATATCTGTGTTCTAAGTCATTTTGGGAGGAGATTTTTCAGGGATGGACCTCTGTAAATAGTATGCAGAAAGCTATAACTGCATCATATTAGGCTTTTTATTATGAAAGTTTCTTAAAGAGCCTTGGAAAGGTGCTGAGTCAGTACGTGTTCCAATAGGAACTAAATTTATTTCAGTGAAACTTGTGTTGCTGCATGTCTTATTATGCTGTTTGTTATCATGCATTGTTGCATGCAGTGGGTTATTTTCTTTCAGGAACTTCCTGATTCTTACTTTCCTTTTCTCTTCTTCTTTGGCTGTGGTATTGTTCTTCTCAAATTGTTAATATATTTATTTGATAATTGGTTCTTCACTAGTGCAACTGAAGGCTTGTTTCCTCTTTTTCTGTATGATCCTGTATGTAGCTTGAAAAATATTGTCCATACACTTCCAAATCTCATGAGCTTCTCCATCTATAATCTATCTTTTGTTATCTACTTCCTCTGTTGTCTGCCTCAGGCTTTACATATTCATGCAATAGAGTTTGTCAACTGTAAATGTTCTCTATCTTACATGATGATAATAATAATGCATATGCTATTTTTATTTTCATGATGTTGCTGGTGCAGTCCTTTTTGCCTTGCACATCTCTTGTTTATTGTGATTGTTTGTAGTCTTAGTGTTAGCCTGGCTTGTTAATGAGAGTTGGATATATTGCTGCATTATGCTATCACAACTTTCGTCTGTAGCTTTTTGTTAATGGTTATATTGGTAAAGTTACTTCTAGTTTCTAAAAGGGCAATGATAAAAGAGGTAACATCCATAAAAAAAGAGATTTGGGAGGGTTATGATGTACACAATCTCCATCTAATAGTTTGTGGGCTAATAGATGGATTGTTTCCAAAAGACCCCAACAAAGAAAGTTGCATGATGAGAGATTCAACTATCTCAACCAATATATTAAATCCCCTTTAGTTTGGTTTTGGTTCTACTGTCTACTTATTCCATATTTTGGAGTAGATGCTTCCTTTTAAATCTTTTCATTGCTTTCTTGTAATGTGACACAACGTGCATGGGAAGGAACACATGGAAGAACACTCAATAGGTGGATGATACCAAATTATTGGAATTTAAAACAAATAAGAAACTCAAATGCTTTGGTTTCAACTTTGATTGATTTCTCTTACCAATTAAATCATGGATTTTCCTTATATTTTTTTCATATGTATTTTGAGTTTCTTGCTTTAAAAGACAACAACAATAATACATATTAAGATCTTGTGTGGTTCATCTATTTAAGAGAAGCTTTCCTTACATTCATCGTTTTAATTTTGTCCCTTTTATTTATCATAATTATTCGAATATAAGTAGTACACCTTTGTTTAAATTCTCGACCACACACAAACCTAACTCCAAAAATTTTCCTGACCCACAATCTCACTCAAGATTGCCAAATGCGTTATCTAACTCTAGATTACCAATATCCTACCTTACCTCTAAGATCCAACTAATATGTCAAAGGCCCACATCATAGGTACAAATTAGATATTAGAAAGATATTGTTTAATTTATATTTATCTCTCAAAATTGTATGAAAATATTGTTTAGAAAACTTTCCTTATCTTTTTTACTTAAAATATGGAAACAAATCAGATTCATCAAGGTATAAAATCAAGGATAGTCATATGTTAAAATCATGTGTAAGTTTGCAATTTGATCTTGAAGAGAGAAAAATAAAATATTAATCTTATCAAATTAGTCATAAAATATTGTAGAGAAGATATTTTAGTAAAAGATTTAATTTTATTGGCGGGATAAACTACATCTTCATGGAGTCAAAATTGCATATTTTCTCTTCACAAAATATTACCATATTAATAGCACATAACATCAGAAAAACTATTCAAAAAAGTATTTCCAAACCATTGTCTTTTCTTGTAAGTAAGCTTAATCTTTAAGGAATATAAAAATCCATAATATATAAATGTAATCCAAGATACATTCTTATGGATTATTTTTTGGACATATTCCAAGTAATATTTCTTTCCATAAATTCTTACCATCATACTAGTTGTCGGTTCCTTCACCACTATCTAAAAGCATTTTTCTCAAAATATTTACTTAACTTGGGTTGTCTATATTACCTTTCTCTCATGAAGATCCACACAAAACCTTACATCAAAATGCGTAGTCGTACAAGCTTCTCCATAGCCTTGAAGTCCTTATGTTTGTGTTCCGTGCTATGGTTTCTCCATTCCTTGTTCCTTCGGTGAATCTTGCACTTAAATTCGCAATTAAACAAGGAATGTGTGTGTGCATGTGTGTTTTTTTTATTATTTTTTTTTATTTTTGGGGAAAGAGAGATTAAGGTGGCAATGGGTGATCAGGCTTGAGTACGAGGGTGATGAGAGAGATTGGAGGCTTTGGAATTAACTCGTGTTAGATAATTCTCCAATTTGTGTTATTCCATTGGCTTAAAGCCTATTTAGGTTACAACCTAGCGGGCTCCTTATCTTGTTATTGATTCTAAATATTAGCTAAATAGGTAATGTGTATCTGAATATGAAGGAACATATCTGCACTCCAGACAAGGGTGCCCTAACCAAAACCTATCATGACACTTGTCACATCATCCCTACCCCTTCACACCTTCAAAATAATCAAGTTGTTGGGCTCCTTTATTTGCAATGTGAAACTCTTGATCTGAATTATAGAAATTGGGCTATAGTGAGATGCTAAGGACAAAGAAGCATGGATCCCGACTTATTGGGGGACTTTGTGGGATTAGCTTGAAGGGTTTGGTATACGAGTATCTAGTACTATTAGAGATGGCCAAAGGGCTTTATCATGAATTGCTTGATAAACTAGGGTTGGTATCATATACCTGTGATGGGCTTGCATTGCTTTGTGATGCTTGCAAAGGCAAAGGGACATCTAGATTAGCTAGAAATGTGGGTATGGAGATAATTGATTGGAGACTAGCATAGTAGGAAGCCATACTGTTGTGCCAAGGGTTGCACATGATTGGTTGCTAGGTGTAGCAGTTGAGGATGAAAGGGTTCAGTTGTTTTTGGTGTGGCAATGAACGTGCTTAGGCTAGGGTAGTGGGTTTTGGGCCGGTGGTGGTTGGGGGATTTGATGTGGAAGCCACAGTGGAGGAGAGTGGACGAGGATGGACGAGGGTTGGCAAGGCTATTGGAGCCATTGCTAGGGTGTTGGGGTGGATTGGCAGAGTTTTGGTAGTTCCATTTGTTGGTAGGATGGTGAAGGTTGGTAGCTGGAGCTTGTCGGCAATTTGGAACTATAAGGCATGATGTGATCCTCTTGATCATGTGATGCATATCTTCTAACTACTGTTCTTCCTATTGCTTCCTTTCAAGAAGTAATTTCATAACTCCTTTGAGAGATATTGATATTTGAGCCATGGCTTTTGTGGCTACACTCTTGTTCTATTATCATTGTGTCTTGGTTCTTGTCTTAGTAGAGGCAAAACCCGAATTCTAAGATGACCTAGGGCCTATACATTTGTAGTTGTTCCTTTTGTGATTTCCATGCTTTAATCCCATGGGCTAAATTGATAGACTAAGTTGTAGTCGAGCAAACATGAAGTATGAGTTTTTATTTATTTATTTTTGTGAGGGGGGAGGGGAAGAGAAATCAATGTCATCAAGGTGGTGGTTGTCGATCAAATTCAAGTAGGAGAGGTGGGAGTGAGATTAGGAGGCTAAGGAATTAACATGTGTTAGTTAGTTCTTCATCTTGTGTTATTCCATTAACTTATAAGATATTTATATAGGTTACGAGCTAGTAGGTTTATAGATCTGTTATTGATACTAGATATTAGCTAAATATTCATGCATCATTTAAGGAATATTTAGCGGACTAAATCTTACTAAACATTCTTTATGAATATACTTTGCTAATTTAGGATATAATTAAAATAATATCTAAATAATCATAATTGCCTTATAGATTCAATAACTAATATAATAATATTTGGCCTAAATATGACTCGAATTCACACCTCAAACCCTCTTAAATTGGGTGGGTCATATCAAATGCATTCCAAAGTATTTTAAGGACAAGTAATAGAAATTGAGTGTGTCCATTTTACATAGATCACCGGATCCACACAAATTATTGTTTCGTCAAACAATACTAACAAATCCATCGTCATATAAGTATTTTTTCCATGAAGCTCATTGATGATATAAATTCCAGTTCGAAGAAATAAATTAATATAGAAATCGAACAAACTGTTCCGAAAGGCTGGGATGGGAAACGAAATGGAATGTACCGGTTTTTTAGCGCGTACAACCATCAAACCAGAGACCAAAGCAGAGCTCGATAAAACAAAAAGTGTCATGGTACGTTGTCCTTCCTTGAAATGAACTTTCATGTTGGAGTAAAAACTAGCATGAAAGTCGATCTATTACGACCAGCGCGGTTGTTCGTATTTCATTTTCTTCTTCAAAGAACTTAGAAAGCACTCACTTAGTTACTTACGGAATCTCCAATATCTTTCGACCTACTTTCTTTGGTTGAGTTCCAATGCATTCCTTTCGATCTTAAGTCTTAGCGTTCAAATTTTACAAAATGACTTTTCAACTTAATATATAGCTAAACAAAATAACCAATACAAACCAAAATAAGAAAAATCCCTTACTAGCTAACTACACAATGACCTCAACTAGCAAAGGCATTGTATAAACTAACTAACTATACAATGACCTTAACTAAATCATCATACTCTTCCCCTTTATAGATGACTAAAAAAGTTATAGCACATGAGCTATCAAACTAAGTGCATGTTTGGCATTACTATTTCTAAATACTATTCTTTTAGAAGATCTTTTCCAATAAGTAGATTTTTCTTGTGAGCTAAGCTTTTTTGAAAGCTAATATAATGCGATTCTAACTTAGGAAGTTGATTTTGTTTTAGTGAAACTTTGTTTTTAATAATTTTATTTGTGTTTTATTTCTAATTTTTGTTTGTTTCAATATTTTCACATGATTTATTATTATTATTATTATTATTATTATTATTATTATTTATTTATTTATTTTATAATCCAATAAGTCAAGTCAAAGTGATAATATGCTACACATAATATCTTGAACAATAACTTTAAATTAGTTAATTTTTTCATCAAATTCATATTTTCATTTTGTAGATAAATATTATAATTGCTTATCTATTATTATATATTTGAAATATGTATTAAATAAAATTGTAATTTTTTCTAAAAATGGTTGAAATTAATTAAAAATGATCGATTAGTAGAAAAAAAATGTTTATCGAGTATAATAGTATATTTTTGAATAACTAAATTTAAATAGTAATTATATAGAAAGTAATAAATATCATTTATTAAAGTATCATTCACTAGTTATTTAATAATATATAAGCAAAAAAGTTATATAAAATATTATCTTGTGGAATGGATGATAATTATTTGATAATTATACATTTGTATCAATAAAAAATTTTCTTGAAATGGATCATTATTTTATTAGTAGTAAAAATTATATAAAGAAATAAATTATGGTTATTTTCATTATTTATTTTCTATATAAAACAATTATACACATTTAGTATATACTATTTATACTAACCCTTTGGTGTCGGATCACAACCCAATGGTTTTAAATCTCCAACTGTCAGTTGTCCATAGGAAGAAGCCTTTTCGATTCTTCCAATTTTAGATCGAGGATGAAGGTTTTTTACCTTTGCTTCATCTAGCTTGGCAACGACAATTGCAAGGGAATATTTTGCTTAGGATTTATTCTAGGTTGCAAGCTCTTAAAAAGGAACTAAAGCAGTTGATTCAGGATAAATATGGCTCTATTTCTTAAAAAGTTGGTGCTGTAAGAGAGAGGAGGTGTCTGTGTTTGTGATTCTTTAAATGCTAAGAACAGAGATGTTCCTAAGGTTCTTGAACTAAAGTATGGCCATTTGTTGCATTGTGAGGAGATGTTTCGAAGGCAAAAAGCTTACATTAATTGGTTGAGTTGCAGGGACTCAAATCATAAGTTCTTTAATGGTTGAGTGAAGGAGGGGCAGAAGAGGAAGGTTGTAGCCTTCTTGTTTGATGAGGCTAGCAGAGAGGTGAGAGATTCCTAAGGAATTGAGGGAGCTTTCATTAAGTATTTTAAAAATCATTCAGGCATTGAAATCTCCCTTAATTAGCCATCTCAACCTAACTGTGATGAAAGGATCTTTAACAGATGATTGATAAGCAGCCTTGAATGCGCCAGTTTCAAAAGGAGAGGTTAAAACAATTGTATTTTTAGTTGCTGACACTAAGATAATGAACAATTTCTTTAAGAAAAGTTGGGGAATAATTGGAGATGAATTATTTATGGCTGTGAGAGATTTTTTCGCTACAAGTTTCTTACTTAGGAAGGTAAATGTAACCTCTTTAACCCTTGTTCCTGAGAAGCCAAATGTGTAAAGGGTTCCTAATTATTGACTTTCGCCTATTGCATGTTGTACCATGCTTTACAAGGATATTTCAAAATCTTAACACAAGGAATGCAAAATATTATGCCCTCAATTATTGACTTTGCCCAAGTTGTTTTCATTAAAGGAAGAAGTACTGGTGAGAATGCATTGTTGACTCATGAGTTGGTGCGCAAATGTAATTGTAAAGGGGTATTAACAAGATGCATATTAAAGCTGGATCTTCAAAAAGTCTATGATATGGTCAATTGAGGTTTTTGCCTAAACCTCTTGTTGCCGTATGGGATTCCTTACTAGTTTGTTAAGTTGATCATGGCCTGTTTGGATATGGTGTCGTTCTCCATTTTTTGTAATAGTGTGTTGACTTCTCTTGTTAATGCTATTAGAGGTTTGAGACATGCGATCCTGTCTCTCTTTATCTTTTTGTTATTATCATGGACTATCCTTTTAGATGTCTCGAACTGTTATGGTCTAATGGGTCTTTTAAAGGCCACCCTTGGGGCAAATCCCTAAATATTGTTAACCTTGGCTTTGTGGATTACATTGTCCTCTTTTTCTATGGTGACTTACTGAGTGTAAAGTGTCTTGTGGATGTGCTCCATCATTTTTCTAGGCTATTTGGACTAATCCTTAATCCCTGTAAATACACGATCTATTTTTGTAGCGTGGAGCAAGTTGTGAGAAGATCAATAGTTGATTTGCTGGATTTTCGGGAGGATGCCACCCCTATCACCTACCTTGGTTTGCCGTTAACCACATCAAGGGTTTCTTTTACCCTTTTCTAGCCTATTTTGGAAAAGGCAATTTCTAGACTGAGATATTGGATCACACTATCTTTCTTATTCTGGAAGGCTACAGCTTATCCAGTCGGTGTTATTTAGTTTGCAATTATATTTCAGCCAGATTATTCTTTTGCTAAGAACGATTCTCCATCAGTTTGTGGGTCTCTGTAGGAATAGAAATTTCTTGTGGTTAGGCAAGATGCATGTTAGACGACGAGCTCTTGTTTCTTGGGAATGTATCTATTTCCCTAAGGAGGTAGGTGGTCTTGGTTTACTTAACATGGGTGTTTAGAATCATTGTGCCCAGGGTAAACTTGTTTGGAATATTACTATTAAGAAGGATTCATTATGGGTTATATGGGTTCATGCGGTCTATCTTAAGCGCACTAATTTGTGGGATTATAATCCCACCACATACATTTCATGGCTTTTTAAAAAAAAATTTCTTGTGAAAACGGTGTTATAGAGCTTTATGTAGTATAGACTGCAGAATGGTTCTTTTGATTATAGTATCAAAACAACTTATGAAGCTGTGAAACTGAGGCAAGATAAACTAAGTTGGTCCAAACTTGTGTGGCACCCCCTCAACTTGCCAAGATATAGATTTCTTTCATGGTTGGCCTTAAGAGATAGATTGATGACTAAATCTAGGCTTGTGGAAATTAGCATTGGTGTGTGTTTTGCCAGCAACTAATTGAAATAACAGAACGCTTATTCAATCTTTACCCTTACACGGTTGAAATCTAGAGGAAAATTAGGTAAATGGTTGGAAGGTTGGATAACATTCAAGGTTGGCAGCAGGAGATCCAAAATTTGGGGATTAGTTTTAGACAAAATAGTTAGAAGAAGCAGGTTCTGGGAGCTCTTTTTGTGTCCTTTATTGCAAATGTTTGGTAGGAGAGAAATACGGGAATCTGTGAATTGAAATTAGATTCCATAGTCTTGTTTGGACTGTTGTCATGCCTGTAGGTAGAACATTGCTAAACCCACATTTTAAGCTAAATTTCATATGTGGGTTAGTATGGTCGATTGTATGGTTTAATGGTTATGTTTGGGTGCAACTGTTCATTTTCGTTAGTAATAAAATTCCTACTTGTTGAATCAAAATTGTAGTTTAGAAATGTTTATTATTATAGTTTCATTTGTTTAGCTTTGTTAGCTATACGATCTCCACCGTATAGTTATCAATGTATAATGCCTCTCGACTAGGGGTAGCTTGGGGGGTGTTATAGTTGGTGTTATGTTGCCTTGTCCACCATCCATAAATTGAAACATAAGAAGTAATTAAGTGATTGTTTTGACAAATTCATAAAAGGTTGAACTTGATGAGGGAAATTGTGAGAGAAACAAATAAGAAAATTTGTCATCATTTTTGTGATTCTAGAAATTTGATTGAGGTTGGTTAAAGATATATGAGTCTCATTGATGAAGAGTTCACACTCTTTCAGGAGAAGTTAAGGAAACATACTATATACTCATGTTGTGTAAACTTCCATCATCGAGTAGAAGCTGATTAAGCATCCATGGTGATTCAACTTATTGAATCACTAATTAACCCTTGTTTGAATCTACTTCCCAAAAGTAATTATGTAAGACAACTACTTATTTTAGAAATTTTTTAGGCTAAAAATTTTCAAAATAAGTAGTTATCTTATATAATTGCTTTTAGTAAGCAGCTCCAAACAATATCTAATTCATGAGTTGAACTTCACTAGGGGTTATGGTTGGAAAACCTTACTGACAAGACAAGGTCCTTAGGAGGCTTGAATAAAGCTAAAGAAGCCATGAAAAAAAATCCTTTCACAACTCTGCTCACTTTTACTGAAGAATGGCTTAAAGATCCATACTATTAGCTCCAAACAATACCTAACCAAATGTCGTGCTTGTTAGGAAAATTATGGCAAATTTTGTCTTTTTTGTTTTTGGGGAAAATTTAGTTGTTTTTTAATTGGCGGTTATGATTTCTTTGCTTATGGTTTGCCAACCTGTGAAATGATAAGCTTTTATGTGGGTGTGGATTGACACTTGTTGTGACGCTCATGTCTTGACTAATCCTATGCTTTTGGTAGTCCTTGGCTTTGCAATTGGGTCACACAACTATAGCAGGTTCTTTGACTAAGAGAAGAAGAGTAGGATCTATATATGGGGGGTTGAGATTTTAATTTGTGGGTTTGAGTGGTTGCATGTGGAGATTAGTAATAAGGGGTTAATTAACTTCAGATTGATTTTTTGTTGCTCATCATTTCATAGGATTTGGCTATCAGATCATGGTTTATGTATATATCTTAGCACAAGCATCAATGAATTCTATTAGCTGTTCTTGGTTTCACTTCCTCTAGCCTTCAATTGTTTGGCATAGTCTATTTGTTCAATTTCGATGTTGAAAATTTTACGGTTTTCATCTTTTGGCACAAGGAGCACAATTAATTCTTTCAGCAATATGGAGGAAGGAGGAAGTATGAAGGAGGAAGAAATAGGATGAAAGGAAAGGAGGAGGAGGCAGTGATCATCAATGATTGTCATAATTCTAGGACTAGTGCACTTCTTCTCTGTTTACTCATATTGTAATAAATTTTTTATGAGTGTTTTCTCCTTGCAGTCCAGAGCATCCTTCATTTCACACACGAGGGAGATCCATACTTGGCAGTGATAGGAAATCATTCAGAGATTTTTCTGATGGTGTTGCTGTATCAAGGTATGTGGCTCATTTTATCAGAAGTTATTACTGTTGGGAAGTTACTCTACTTTCACCGATTTCTGTTACATTTTACATATATATGGATGACAATTGTGGTAACTCAAATCTGTGTTCAAAAGGGTACAATATATTATGCTATGTGGTTCTACAGTCTATTTGCAAAGAAAGAGATGATATGATATGTACCTCTATGTTGTCTTTTTCTATTCTTATTGTTGTTTTTAATTTTCTTTTGACCTTTGTATTGTCTTTTTCTATTCCCTTTTTTGGCATGACCTGAATCCTGATTCTCATATTGATTAATGATTTGCGGTTATATCTGCAAATAATTCGTTGAGATTTGTGTGAATGCTTTGGTTACTTTAGCTTATGAAATGAATTTAAGATTTTTGTGTAATAAGGCATTGGGGGAATTCTCATATCCGGCACACTGGTGTAATGCATGTACCTGACTTCTCTCTATTTGACCACATGAATGTGGATTTCCCTAGTCGAGAAATACTCATGTAAGCCACCCATGTAACATGGGATTTCTGAAGAGTGTTGAGTTCAGTTGATCTCTATCTACAATAGAATTTTCTTGCTAAGTTAGTGCTTATTATTTCATCTCTTTTTGTTCTTGTTCAATATTCAGTTGACATGCAAAGACCAAGTAAGGTCGAGCTAGATGACCTAACTTGAATAACATGAACCCAATTTGACCAAAAAAGTTTAAATTTGATCTCAACTCGAAAACAATCCAAAAATTAACTTGAACATAGCTAGCTTGCACCCAAACTGATCCAATCCAAAAGAACTTGGCTTGAACTCAACTCATATCTGGACATAAACCTAATAATGACCGGTATCTAAGTTGACCTAACCCAAAACAACCGACACCAAAAGAACCCGACCTATATTCTAAAGTCAATTTTGATCTATAAATGCAATATTTACTTCATATAAATTGCTACATAAATATTAATAAAATATGTTCTTAATATAATTTTGTTTAAGAGAATAAGATACTCAACCTCTACAACAACAAATCATAACTATGTTCTTAATTAACTAAAATAGTATACTTTGTTCTCTTCACTTTATTTCATTTCAAATTAGAAGTTAGGACCGAATAGACGAGATTATATTAGATCATACTAATTACTATTGTTATTAATAATAATAATAATAATTATTATTATATTCTTAAACATGTTAATAATAAAAACAATAATTATCATAATTAATATGATAATTATAATTAATATACAAAGTATAAAAATAATTATAATTATATTTATAATAACAGTTATAACTAATATTGCATATATTATGGTTATAATTTGTTATTGATATTATTACATATATTATGATAATAATTATATAATAAGAATAAGAATAATGACAATCACAAAATTTAAGTTATTTGTTATAATAAATTGACAACAACTAATGTTAATTTGAATTGTGAACTGGATTCATTTGATCCAAATTTAATTCGACTCAAAGTCTGTTGACATTAATCAAAGCTGATCCAAACCGAATCTGAGTTGAAGGATGTAGACCCAAATCCAAATAAACTTGATGGGTCAGCCCTCACCATCCGACCCGAACTTGTCCCAAATCATCATAGCCTGAGTTGAACCCAAAACCGAAACTGAAACCGAAACCGAAACTTGACCTTAGTGAATAGCAACCTGATTTTAACTCTACCCAAATTTGACCTGCATGACCCAATATCCACTTCTAGACATGGATGGTTGAACATTTAGAATATTTCTCCTAAGTGAGCGCCTATATTTTTAACTTATAGTTAGAACTCTTGTGGAGGAAAATAAACTCTTTTTGTTCTCTTTGTTTGATTTGGTTTGACCTTACCTAACCTAATATGGTCTGACTTGATATGATATGGTATGATCTCATTTAAATGCAAATGTGGTGGTGGTGGTGTTATTATTATTGTTATTGTTATTGGTATTGCTACTACTATTACTATTGTTACTGCAGTTAGTATCTTTATTATTTAGATAGAAGTAATCATAATGAGAATAATAGTTATTAATAACAAAAAAAAAAATGATTCACAATAATGATAATATTGAAATTATTGATAATGATGTTAATAAAAATCTTAGCAATATTATGAATATAATCAATAATGAAAATAATTATGGTAATAATAATACTGTTTTTCCATGAGTGTCCTTGCACATTTGTTATAATTTACTATAAGTGGGAATAAAACTAACATTTAACACTAATTACACCATTTTCAGAAAGAAATTAAAGTCTTAACAAGTGCCCTTATTAGAAAAATCGATTATTATTATTAAGAAATTATTATTATGATTATAGTTAATAATCATTAAGTATTGTTATTAATCATTATTATTATTGTTGTTGTTATTATTGTTATTAATCGTTATTATCATTGTTATTATTATTAATTGTAATTTGAATCATTACTTTTTATTTCTTTATGGTTGCTTACTTTTACTATTATCATCATAATCATCATCTTGTTTCTTTTAATATGATCTAATTGGTCCTGACATAATGTGATATGTGATCTAATTAGGTCTGAAAATTGAGGATAACAGACCCTTACTCCTATGTAACTTCCTTATATATTATGCTGATATCTGAAATGATTTGCAAGTGTTCCTGGTAGCTTCCCTTTTTTTTTTTTTTTTTAGTTATTTAGCAACAGTTTTTTAGTTAGTTAAGTGTTAGTGTGAACTGCTGCTGAATTCTTGCATCAGGAATTCATCTTATCTTTGGATCCATTTTTCCTGCAGGTCAGAAGGTGCATCAACTTCTGAAACTAGGAGAATACGAAGAAGAAGCATCAGTATTACTCCAGAGATTGGTGATGATATTGTGAGGTTGATATTTACCTTCTGATACTTTGCATTTATGCCTTTGAAATTATACTCATTGTATGGTTGTTATGCACCTATCTGGATTCAATTTACTTTGTGCTATTAGAGCTCAGGACATTATCAGCTATGAAGTCCTTGGAACTTTATGTAGGTTGTTAGAACTTCTGTGTCTTCCTGTCTTATTTTGCTAACATGCTCTCTTTATCTTGCTAGTATGATATCAGAAGGGCGTGCGTTATGTACACCTGCTCTGTGGAGATTTATAGAACCCAAAAGATTCTGAACATTTGTTTGCGCAGAGTACATGCAATCACGTGAATAAGTTCAATTGGAACTTTCTCAACATACCAAATGCTCATCACAATAAGCTGCTCTGTCTGCCTAATACCTTAGGCTATCAGCCAATGAATATAGCTGGCAGCTTGTCATAATTTTTTCATCATTTTATCAGTCAATACGATATGACATGAGGATACTGATACTCATTTCTGCTACAGAAGCCATTCTTGTGGTTCAAATGCTGGAGTAGTGTCATTGGACTTAACCGTGAGTTTTTGTAGCTTCCTTGGATATCAGCAGAAGCTGTTATAATAAATTGATCTTATATGATAGCTCCCCCTTTTTTTAAACACCTCGTTTATAAAGATCTTCCAAATTAACTTCTGGAAAAGCTGTGTAAGAAGCAGAGTGAAAAGTGATCTGGGGGCAAAAAAGAAAGAAAATTTCAAAGTTTGGGCATCTGCATCTATATTTATCTTAGACATTGCTCATTAATGATGGAACCCTCGTTTGTGGAGTGCTAATGTATTATAGCTTACGTAAATTGAACTGCCAATTTAAGTTGATATATGTGGATTAAGGCAGGAATATTTCTGCTTTATTATGTTTATTCTAACCTTCTTTTGGCACTTGCACCATTTCTTCCATTTCCTCCTGTTTCTAATTTTGAACAGCATAAAAGATGCTCATCTTCATGGGGGATTCTCTTTCTTTACATTTTGAAATTAGTTGCTTTTGCTATAGCCTTTGATGTGAAGGAATGAACCTTTATTAGTTGAATTAAATTTTGTTCTTTCGAATATGTGGAGAACAATAAATCCACTAATAACATGCAAATGCTCGGAGTGGTAATTTTCCTTGGTTAAGTAGAAGCATATAGACATTGAGATGGCTCTATATGCAATCTTGCAGTTTATATGTTACTTATATTTATCTTAAAAGGAAAATTATATCATGGTATCATTTGATATGTGATGTAGTATGTCAAATTGATTGCTTCCAATATACTGAATAAATTTCTTTTGTGTAATAAATCACCATGGAGAATTTTTATTTAGATTATTTTACTTAATTTTGATATAAAAATATCATAATATAGTATCCTAATATTATATTTTGGTAGGGCTGTGCGAGCGATGAATGAAAGTATGAAGCAGAATCGTCAAGAGCGAGGTGAAGATCGGTCACATCCCTGCTCCCCAAGTGATCGGACCATTACAAACAGTTCTCCAAATAATGTATGTCTCTTTTTTCTCAGCTTTTACTTGGCTTGACCAGAATAAAGTCATGCTTCAGTTTTAATTTGTTACTCCATTTAAAACTACATGATTCATGCACCAGTTTTCTACTGCATAAGAAATAAAAGTCATCTGGGTCATGATTTATGTGAAGATTTATGGTCTGGATAGGGCATTTATCGATCATAAACCGCACATTGCTTGATTGGTAGCTGCAGCATTTTTGATATCTTAGGAGCTTTTTTGTTTCTTTTTTCTTTCTCTTTCCCTTTGTTGTGATTAACACCTGGGAATTTGGAGAGGCTTCCATTGTTTTCTTTTGATGCTTTGGCTCTGAGCTAAAGTGGGACATTTGATGATAAAATCAGAGCTCTATTGTTCCAATGCAATTGATGTTTGGACCCTAAAACAATTAATGCTGTTATAAATCTGCTACAGTAGCCATGGTTGTTGGTGAATATTTTTCTTCCACAGCCTAGTTATAATGTTTTGCTGCTTTCTTATTTTAGTTCTCTGTTAGACTGTTCGTGTTACGATGGTATTTGAGCACAAACATATGTTGTAGAGAATATACCATAGCAATCAATGCATTCTAAATCTTGAGAATTATGCGAGTTATTCCTAAGAATAAGTTTATATAATGTGTGGAGTTCATAGGTCACAAAAGAATCTTGCATTTTTTTTCTAGGTGCAGATTATGCAGCAGAAGCACAGCCTTTTTTGCCCCCCTTTTCCATTTTCTTGCTGATTTGTAGTTACTTTAACTCCAAAGAGTTCTGTTTTTAGCATTAATAAACTCGAGCGGATGGTTCTAGCCTATGGTGCTCTATGTGACCTGAGATATAAACAGTTTATGGAAAATGCTGCTTTGCAACTATTCTCTGAGTATCAGAATTATAATCCCAATCGCTGGTAGGTTTTTTAGCAGAATGGTAGAAAATATGTTTAGCTGTGGACAAACTAGATGTACTACAAAAGAGGAGATTTCTGTGGGTGACATATTTCATAAGTTTCATGAATTGAGTGTAGACCATATTAAATGAGACTTCCTATGTGGCTTTTTTTTTTTCTAGGAAATTAAATGAGTCAAGTGTTCTGTTCATTATCTGGTCTGTCATATTTTCAGGTTTCTAAACTACATCTTGGTGGTCATGATAAGATTTCTGGTGAAAGGTGCATTTACCCTGGGCAGCAAGGTTCTCAAAGGGCTATGTCATTGCCGTCATCTCCTCATCTGTTTAGGGAGACATCAGGAAGTAAAACTCCAAATTATGTTGCAAATGAGGAAATGCTCTCAACATGGATTAAGATTCTAGAGTCATGCATGTTTAATGACCAGCCGTTGCTTCCTTTTCAAGAATGGAATATTGATTTCTCAGAAATTACTGTTGGAACTCGTGTTGGGATTGGTAAGCCATCTCCTAGTGATGTAACCAAGTTTTTTTTTTGGCTTTCATTATTTTAGAAGACTTGTGTCTCTTTCATACCTCTATTGGATATTTGATGTGGCCCGAATGTAACATGTTCTTGGTCAGAACTTAGGTTGTTAGAATTGGGATCCCAATTATCATCTTTCTAAGAATTAGATCGTAGAATCGTACATATAAAACTAGTACATACTACAATATCATATTTGAAGTTAAAAAACACTAAAAACAAATTATTAAGTTCTCATATAGTTACTAATTAAGATACCATTTTGTAAATAGTATTTCTATATTATTTAATAATATAGATTTCTGTTGTTTGTTTTACTTATTATTTTCATAGTCATAGAATCTTATTATTACAACTTATTATTATTCTATAAGTTGGTCCCATGAAAATTCAACTAAATACTCAAAAATCTTATACTATTTACTTTCATTACAAAAATACCCTTTATTAATTAAAGTAACACGTCTAAAACTGTTATTATGCATCAATTAATTTTAGTACTGATAAATTATCAATCACTATTAGCACTTAAGCCACATTGATATACAAATAATTTGTGTCTACTAAATAATCTATCATATTATCACTTTAGATTATAGTTAGGTTATGTATTATCTTACACAAATGGTACTTAAGTTAATTGTTTTGGTTTTAGACGTTAGGATCTACATTAAGTTAACAATACGAAAGGATAATACAAATGAAATGTGATTGTCAAAGTGAAACAATGTGAGCCATAATATTGGGTATAGAAAAAATATAGAACCTTTTGTGTTCTTAGTATAAGTTATTAGCTTTCAGGAAATTTTTCCTGACAAAAGGCGGATGGTTAGGAAGATTGCCTCAAAACAAGGGGATATTTTCTTTCATCATTTCGTCATTTACGTGAATCGAATCCCAAAAAGTATTATGCTTGCTTTCAACGTTGAATAGAATCAAAACAACATTAAATGGAATCCACAGGAACACTTATGTACACTAAGTTGGAATAGGTACCATCCATGCATTGTAAACTTGAAGCTTTTACTATGGGGTAAAAAATAGAGAAAATAAACCGAAAGCTTCTTTAGATAAAAAGCTAGCAATATAACAAAAGTTATCGTGAAATAAATAAAATATACTAACACTATAAGTTTTAATGTATTTATTTTAGTACTTTCATAAAGCTTATACTCTTCGATTGACATTTTCGTTAACTATTAGCTCCAAATGTCTTAGTGTATCTCATTCGCACTTCCTTCACATTGGCTCATGTTCAAGATATAGTATGTTACAAAATAATAGGGATAGAGGATTATAAGGTTAGAAACGAAATATAGTGGGAACAAAGGAAAAATAAATTTTATGACAATGTGGATAAAAATTATGGTCATTTTGTAGAATCATAAAATTCTAACTAAG
This sequence comes from Tamarix chinensis, assembly GCA_030549775.1. Lineage (NCBI taxonomy): Eukaryota > Viridiplantae > Streptophyta > Magnoliopsida > Caryophyllales > Tamaricaceae > Tamarix > Tamarix chinensis. The sequence continues at coordinate 68,646,211 of CM060173.1, read as the reverse complement.
GTCGTAAGCATCATACAATCAATCTTACCACGATTTTACGAAATTATGATTCTACCAAGGATTGGGATTGTTTAATTACTATTGGATCATAAGATTCTGATTGGGATGTTGATTAAGCATTTAGAATATCATGCAGTTGTCTCATTCTTCCTTTAACTGCTCATTTTTTATTTGAATATATTTACCTTATCCTACCTTATTGCTTAAATATTCTAAACCTTCCATTGGTGGAGCCCATTGACCTGTCCATTTTGACAATGCCATACCACAGGTATTTATATGAGTATCTTTATCTCTTTTGTAGTAGCATCATATCTGCACATAGTAATTTCTGTATGCAGTTGCCGATAGGTTTTGGGACAAGAAAATAAATATTTGATTGCATAAATAAGTGTATCTAGACATAATAGTGTATCATAATAGCATATCAACAGGACACATGCTTCTAAATACACTATTATGCCTAGATAAACTATTAATATAAATGTCATATTCATGCAAGATTGAGAGAATTGAGAAGGATATTGGAGAAAGATAGACAAGAAAAATTTCACCCTAGTGAGGAAAAAAAAGAAGTCTAAAACTCTTTATATAGCCTAAGGGCCCAAAAATATACACATCAACTAAATAATAAAATATATCTTATCACTATGATACTAGATAAGATAAAATATGGCTCAATAAGATGACGGATAATTAAGTAAGATAAATCAGGGAGATATGATATTTCTTCCTATAAAAATTTTTCCTATCTATTATCAAGGTAAGAATAAGAAATATATTTTCTTTCTATCTTTTGTTATCTTGTCTAATTATCTTAGTAATCTTTTATCTTATTGAGTCATACTTTATCTTATATAGTATCTTAGTGATTAGATTTAATTTGTCATTTAGTTGATATGTATCTTTCTGGGCTCTTAGGCTATATAAAGGGTCTTAGGCTTGTTATTATTTTCACCCGTGAATGAATAGTGATATCCGAGTGAAATTTCCCCCCTCTCATTCTCTAATCTCGTGCCTAATCTTCAATCTCCACTTCAATTGTCTCAACCTTGCATGTTTTTGGTATCAAAGCCAAATTCAATCCTCATACTTTGTTACAAACATTATCCAAACCCAATTCATCCCTGATATGTGAATTAGGGAAAAAAACCCAATTTAAAACCCTAGCTTAAATCCCCAAATCCTTTAATTCAATTCAAATTGGTCAAATTGAAGCAAAGCATCATTTATTTGATCTTGTTTTTACACAATTAAACACCCATCAAACCCTAAATTGTTTGATTTTAGCTCTAATTAGCTAAATTTGTCCAAAACCCTAATCTTAACTTTGCTAGTTACCAAAGTCAAAGGATAGTGGAGAATGAGAAAAGGGAAAATTTCGATCAGATTTATCAATATTCATTCATAGGTGAAAATAATAACAAGATTTAGGCCCTTTATATAGGCTAAGGGTCCAAAAAGCTATTAAGAAAATATATCTACTCACTAAGATACTAGATAAGATAAAATATGACTCGATAAGATAATGAATAATTAACTAAGATAATTAGAGGAGATAGGAAAACATAACAAAGGATAGGAAGAAAATTTATTTCTTATTCGTATGCAGATATTTCTTCCTATTAAAATCTTTCCAATTTTCTACATCACTTATTGAGTATATATTTAGCTTCGTTTGGATAAATGATTTCTAAGATAAATTTTATTTCAAAAATGATTTATTTACTTTTTTATCCTAAATGATTTATTTGGGTATCCTAAAATAAAGTTTAGATAATTCTCAAATTTTTTAAAAAGTTTTAAAATCGTTGTTAAATTCCACCAAATAAAGTTTTGGAACTTCCAAATTCCAATTCCTTCAATAGAGTACCCTAGAGTTTTATGAAAAATATCCAAATAAGGAAGTTTAAAAATTATCTATCCAAATAATGAATTTGTAACCATAAGATTTTAAAAGTGAATTACTTTCCATCATTTTCAAAGTTCTCCATCCAAATGTAGCCTCAATATATGAGTCCATTTCATGTTGCATTTGAAAAATTTTTACCCCAAAAATATATGAGTAACCTAAATTAATATGAAACTTATATAATAAACCTAATAAATAATTGTCCATATTCTATAAAGGTAAGTATTGGCAGGATACATTCATGGACGATTTTGTTAAATTGTTTTAACGTGTGTTTTTTGGGAATATAACAAACTTAAACTGGTTATATGGACTTTCGTTTTTTACTGCTCTCTAAAATGATTCTCAGAAATCTCATACGGGTCTTGGCTCGCATTACACTATAAACTTGTTCCTCATATGATATGTTAAAATTGTGCATACTTTGTTATATTTGTAATATTAGACTGATTTCATCACATCTGTTTGAGGTGCCTAAATGCCGAATATGTTCATCGATGGTAAAAGTATGTGAGTTGGCTCCAGAGTCAGAATATTTTCAAGGACATACATTTCCTCTGTTTGAAATTATTATTATTATTATTTTCAACGGGACTGTTTCTTCATCTGCTACAAAAATGTGAATTTTCAATGGGCTAGTAATCTTGGATTATGTTGAGTTTTTCCCCTATACCAATTAATGCAACTTAGCAATTATTTTGAAGCAATACCTCAGAATAAAATTGCAACATATTTGGTTGTTTATGTTCCTTTTACTCATAGGGTTCTTTGGAGAGGTTTTCCGTGGCATTTGGAATGGGACAGATGTTGCGATCAAGGTTTTTCTGGAACAGGATTTGACGCCAGAAAACATGGAGGATTTCTGTAATGAGATATCCATTCTTAGGTATGTTTTGGCAAGTGTTATTTATTGTCTTACTGATCATGAGTTTTATCTAACTCAAGTTTTACTTTTTTTAATCCAGCCGCCTTCGACACCCAAACGGTAATATTCTTAGCTGCTGCATTTACATAGTTGGCTGTCTCTATCTGGTCTTAGATTGCCACTACAAACACATACTGCATATATTCCCTTCCCCCATTGCTATCCATGATGACTTAATGCTGCTGTGTTCTTATTTGATGTTTTGTTCACATCTGTGTTTTTACTGCAGTTATTTTGTTTCTTGGTGCTTGCACAAAGCCCCCACGCTTATCTATGGTCACTGAGTACATGGAGATGGGATCATTGTACTATTTGATTCATTTGAGTGGACAGAAAAAGAAACTTAGCTGGCGGAAGAAGTTAAAGATGTTGCGGGATATATGCAGGTGTCTCTTATCTTTCCATCACCTTGAATTGAACCTCGTTTCTTCTCTCTGGTGCTTTATTGTGTAGTCAGTACCATTAATATTGTCCATAAATGTGCAGGTTTTCATCATTTGTTAATGACTTATTAGTAATTTATGACCAAGTTTAAGAAAATTTGAAGTTGTATATAAGAGGGCTTGGATGATCTGAAAGTCTTACATGAACAAAATAGGGATAACTATGAACCTAATAAATAGGGATGTGTCCCTAATAATAGCTAATATATCTAATTAGTAAATCGTACAATAAATTAACTAATAACTTATGTATGAATCATATATCTTCAATGATTAGCATGCTTTGATTATTTAGTTGCTGAATTTTTATAATAATTAGCACTATTTTTAAGATTTAGGCAAATAATATACTATTAGCTATTAGGAAGTAGTTTTTTTTTTCATCCGGGAAATATTAGGAGATATTACATTTACATATTTAAGGAATATGAGACTTATTTGTGGATCAATAGTGGCCCTAATGATACGAGAAAGAAATTGGTTGGAGGGAGTGGGTCAAATTGGGTGTAAGGTTGGGTTGCCTAGTGAAAATCTTCCCAAACCTAAGTTCTTCAGCATGATATCATATAATATAACTTCGGGTACAAAGTCTTCGAATTAGTACTTGATTTCGCTGAGCGGGCTACTTGTCAATGAACGATGGTGTGGGAGTATCCCTTTGGTCTTGATCTGAAGCCAAGGAAAGTTATCTTGGGCAACTCATGGCAAAATTGCAAGGTTGAAGAGGCTTGACTAGTGGTGCTAAACAAGGATGGTTTGATTTTAGTGGGGATGTCCCAGTTGTGAGTGAAGCTTCTAAGCCGGTCCTTAAAAATCGAGGACCTGGAAATGAGGGAGTAAGTGTGTCTCCCCAGCTTCATTGGTAGCGGTGAGTGGTTGAAGCAAGGGGCAATTGTGACTTTAGTTTGACTATGCAGGATTATCTTGTCAATCAACACATTCCAAGTAAAATTTATGGCCCAAAAGGTTAGTATGATGATGACAGCTGCTTTGCCACAAAATCTCTTAACTAACTGCCTTCATCTTTGTCCATATAACCCAGAAAAGGACTCCAGCTCATGTTAAATAAAAACAAAAAAAATTGTTGGTTGGTAAAACTCCAACTTAGAACAAGGATATTGCTGTCACATTTTTGCTCCTACTGATTTGATGGCTGTGGGTTTAGGTCCTTTTGAAAGCGTGTTGTTGCCAAGGAATACTTATCTCTGCTTATGGTTGGTAATGTTCACCACTACTTTAAATACATTATTGTTGTGATAAGTGTAAGGGGCACTGCTGTTCTATTTAGGAGGGAAGGACCCAGAAGGCAGCTAGGATATCGTTTTGGGTAGTATGTTATGAGTGCCACCAATTGCTTTGTCATGTTAACTAGGATGGAGATTGTTGGTCAGATAAGAAAGAAGACTTGAGTTTTTGGCAAGTTATGGCTCTTGGTTATTCACAGCGTGTGCAATTGGATCAAGAGAAACATAATTGAACATCTCTTGCCAAGAAACTATTGGACTAGTCTCTAGTTTTACTTTAGAATATTTGGGAGTCTCTTGAAATGACTCAAGCACTATTGATTCCCCATTTTCACCTTGACGACAAGGTGAAACTCTGAGGGGCAGTAATGATAGGCCCTGGTCAAATACACTCAGGTGAGGAAATGCAAGGCTTGAGCTGGTACTGGGGGTGCGTAGGTAACCATAATTACAAGAGGGCAATTCCCTTGGATATTAGTTGTAATTATTTCATTGTTATTTTCTTTTCTTTGCACATTTAGCTATATGTCCGAGAATCCATTATTATAACTTGCTAAGTTAACAATTCTGTTAGGTTACAAGGTTCAGCACCAACTTATTGTCTGCTATATATTATTACTTCATAGGCAGGTCTCTCAAATTTTCACTTAATATTTATAATATTCTATACTATTACCATTATACTCTATTTTTTGTCTACCCACCACCCCTTATGATTATAAATAATTAATTAACACAAATAATATTTATTATCATTAAATTAAATGTCTATAAAAATAATATTAGTCATAATTATTACAAATAATGTTAATTATAATTATAAAAATTAATTAATAAGACAAATGTTAGTTATAATTATTGATTATTAAAAATAATTAATTAATGACACTTATTTTAATGCTAATGATTATTAATAAATATTAAAAGTGATTCTCATCATATCTATATAAATTAATTAATACAAATAATACATACATTATAATTAAAAATAAAAAAGTTTATAAAAATATCATTAACCATAATTATTATTAATAATGTTTATTGTAATTTTAAAAACATTATTTATAATAATTTTAGTTATAATTACTTATTATAGTTGAGAAAAATCTTATCATTCTTAAATATAAATAAATAATCAAAACAAATAATAATTGTTATAATTAAAAATAATTAATTAATGATAATAATATTAATTTTAATGAGAAATTAATAAATAATAAAAATGATACTAATCAGAATTATACAGAATTAATCAAAATAAAAATTATTAATTATAATAGTAAATAATAAATTAATGAAAATAGTATTTATTATAATTATACATTAATAATTAATGAAAATAGTGTGAATTATATAAATAATTAATCAATACAAATAATATTAGTATGATTGATAATTAAATTGTTTACTAGAATATTACGAATCCTAATTATAAATAATATCCTAATTATAAATAATAGTATGAATTTTAATTAAAGAAATATTAATTTTAACTATAAATAATAATAATAATAATATTATTATTATTATTATTACTTATAATTAGTAAAAATATTTTTAGGCTTAATTGTAATTCAGTAATCAATACAAATTCTATTAATATTAATTTAAAATAATTAGTTAATAATAATGACTATTCATTATAATGATAAATTAAAGATTATTGAAAATAATAATAATCATGGTTATAAAAATTTAATCAATATGAAAAATATTAATTTTAATTTTAAATATCAGGTTAATAAGAGTAATTTTCTTTATGCCTATAAATTAATAGCTAGTGAGAATATTATTAATTATGCTTATACAAAATTATTTAGAACTAATGATATTAATTGTAATAATAAATAAATTGTTTATAAGAATAATATTAATCATAATTAGAAATAAAAAATTATTACGAATAATATTAGTTATGATTCCAAATAAATAATTAATAAACATGACTAATATTATTCATGCTTGTATTAATAAATGCTTAATAAGAAATAAAGTGTATAAGATAAAATCTATAAAAAATTAGAATATATCTTATTATAATATCACATGTCCAAAATCATCAATATATACATCAACTTATTTTTAGATTAGATAAGTTGTCAAACACTATCATTACATCAAGAACTTTTATCCTACCAAACATTATTATGACTTTAGTCACATGAATTTTTCTGAATACATCAGATTTCATATATAAAAGTAGAAGATCAGATTGGATCACATCTTAATAAATTTATAAATAAGATGTGATCTCATGATTTTTTCCGATCAGATCATATTTCATATCAGATATGTGGTTATTAAACAGAGCTTTATAAAAGTGGGAAGAGAGGGGGAATAGTCAGGAGAGGAATCAGTGACTTAAGGGGGGTGCCAGAACCTTGAGTTCCTTGCTGCATTTGTTCATCTCATTTTCAATTCTCACTCTCTTTCCATGTCCAAATCTCTCACCGTTTATTTTTATTTGAATCCTTACTGTGCTGTAAAGTGTGATTGAGTGGCAGGCACATAATAGAGAATTTGTGAAAAGCTAATTCCTCAGCTCCTCTCAAGTAGTTGATCTCCTTCTCTTTTTGTTCCATACCTTGGTCGATTTCCATTCAGCACAAACAACTCCTCAACCTCTCATGATCAATCCCAATTTAGTTATTTCTAATCTGCCTTAATTCAACTGTTGTGGGTTAGTCATAAAAATAACAAAAAAGGTCTGAAGAAGAGTAAGAGACTCATGTCTTGCGGGAATACAGGACTTGACTCTGCTTTAGTCAATATCTTTGGGACAGGATTCTAACATATTAGATATACGATGTATGAATCATGTGTGAAAGAAATATCCTAACTGATACAGTACATAAATCTCTTATTTTTCATACTCATCCTGAATCTAGATTTTAGAGTTTCAGTAAATCTAGCCTGGACTTAAGCTTTTCAAAGGTCGCACTTGGGAAGCTTTAGTTAAGGTTTATGTAGTCTATTGGCTAGTTGGAATGTATATGAGTGATATTGCACCGGTCTCTACCTTCTCCTTTCTGAAGTATCTATCGATTTCAATATGGACCATCCAATCACAAAATATTATCTTATGTTCTGTAATTTGAATTCCCAGTTTACATAGACCTGTCTATAGCCGAAGCCCCACACAGAGGTCATGTGCCAGTGCTCTGAATTCTGCTCGTGAACTGCTTCATGATACTATAGAATGTTCATTGCTCTTTCAAGTTATCAAATCCTTAGAAATTAATGGAATATCCTTATTGTCAATTAGTTACAAACCCAACTCTATCCACATTTGTGAAGCATGTGACTTGTCTTTTTAAAGAAGAATCCTTGGCCTTGTGTCCTTTCTAAGAGTCAAGGATTCTATATAACCTGCATGTGTTTATCTGTATTTCTGTGACTAACAACACTTACAACAAGATGATATTAGGTCTGCTATGTGAGAGGTGAATTAGTTTGTCAGCTAGTCTTTGATGCAACCCTTAGAGTACAAAAGCACTATCATCCTTATTTCCAGTTTTGAGTTATATTCCAGTTTTGATGTTTCCCTTAATAGGTCTAACACTCATCTTTGTTGTGAGACAAACATTCCCTATGATTAATCTACCTTTTGATAGGTCTTTAATTAGATACACCTATTTGAGGAATAAGGTGGGGGGAAATGATTAAGAGAAATTGGACCGAAAGAGGGCACATGGGGAACTAAGCTGAGAGAAGAAAGTTGCTAAGTCACCTCTTTTTAGTTGCTAGAATTTGTTATGGATATTTTTGCATTTCCCTTTATTCTTTTTGCTTATTATAAGTTTGTTAAGAGTCTTGGGTGTGTATAGAAGGTCAAGGGATAAAGGAGAATGGTAGGAAGTAAGTCGTGGTATATTGGGAGGCACTAATTCTTAAGGATGTAAACGGGGCGGATATCCCCGTACTCTTATCCATACCCATTAAGAAAATCCATACCTGTACCTGAATAAGTATCCATTAACACATCTATATTCGTATCCATGGGATATCTGCTATCCGAGAGATAACTCGTTTATGTATTAATGGATATTATCCATTAATGGATACTATGGATATGGATATGGGAAGGAGATGGGTACAAATATGGATACCCTATACCCGTATACATACTTGAACCCAATGAGTATTTTCTTCCATCCTCCATATCTATATCCATAAGATTTCGAGTAAAATCCATCCCGTGTACATTCCTAGTCCTCATATAACCTAATTTATCTCTGTTTTTCTCCCTGAACACAACAAAAAATTCCCCTTTGTATCGATCAATTTGGTATCAAAGCTCTCCTCGATCCTAAAGGACCATGGATCCAAGTGAGACTATAGAGATAGGAGAGAGGATCAACAATATTGAAAAATGGATGGGAGAAATAGTTGGAGAATTGGGTCCTTACTTCAAGAGTGGGAGTTCAAGTTCATCCATCTGAAATGCACGGAAGTAGAAAGAGATTGAAGGAGTTGATTTTTGGGTACTTTAGCCACTGCTCTTGGCACTCCAAAACTGAGGATTGATGCTTGACACCTATGCTAGTTGTAGTTGCCTCTTTTTGATGGGATAGGTCTTGATGGCTAGATCTTCAAGGTGGAACATTATTTGACTCTAAATCTTGTGGGAGGAGTGGAGAAATTGGATTTTGTGGCTATGACCATGGAAGAAAAAGCTTTTGCATAGTTCTAATATGCTGAGGTTAGTTGATCCTTTTGATTCATAGCCTAGCTTCAAGGAGGCACTAGTGCATGACCCGATTTTGACCTTGCCATGAAGGTTCATTTTGTGAAAAATTCTTGGCCATAAGCTGAGATGATACGATGGAGGCATATATTGAGTAATTCGAGCTGCTTGCCTCTCCTCTTCAAGGTCAATTAACTACAGAGATATTCGAGAGCATATTTCTCAATGAACTCCAACCTTAGATTCGAGCAAAAGTCTTGATGATGAGGCCCAAGGGGCTAATCGAACTCATTAAAGTTGCCCAAATGGTGGAACAAAAAAAATTAGGTTGTTCTGGAGGGAAATTAGGTTGGATATGGAGGTATGGGATATAAAGCAAATGAGTTAGTGCTCCAATTAACTCTATGATGCCAAATCAGGCTGGGACCAAGCCTACTCGGCATATTAGGGCTAGGCAGACTCTTCCCTGACCCTCGTTAACAAAAGTAGTGGTGGGAGATTTAGCAATCCGAAGGCCTTTCACTTAACAAGCAATGAAGAAATTATGCTAAGGCATGAGAAGGGCTCATGCTTCAAGTGTGCAGAGTGATTCACCTCAGGCTATATATGTAGAAGTCGCCTCCTCCAAGTAATGTTGGTGGAAGTTGAAGGGGAATTGGAGGAAGATGAAGTATTGGACTAAGGGTTGGAGCCAAGGGAAGATATAGGATACGTTGAAGGAGTAGTTGAGCTCTCTATGAACTTTGTAGTCGGAATTAGCACTCCGCACACTATGAAGTTGCAAGGATAGATAAATGGAGAAGCTATAGTTGTTCTTATTGATTATGGAACCACCCACAACAGGAGGTTATGAGGAAACTCTCCCTCCCCATGATGCCTACGACTCCTTATGGAATTGTACTTTGTATTGGAAATTCAATCACTACTGATGGAGTATGCAAAGGTGTATGGTTGAGGTTGCTAGATGTTAAGGTGGCAAAAGATTTATAGCCATTAGACTTGGGAAGGATTGAAGTTAAATTGGGAATGCAATGGCTTGAGAAAGTGGGCATGATGCAAGTCTCTAGTGATGAAACACATTATAGGATTGACCCTCATGACATTAAGGAGAGAACATAGCCTATGTTGCTCTCAAGTCTATGATGCGAATAATGAATAAGGGGAAGTAGGGGCTCTTACCAGAGGGTTGTTCCTTAGGAGTAACAATAGAGGATGAGAATGGGCAGGCCATTGTTCCCAAGGAAATTGTGAGAGCTAATTAGTGAATTCTCAAACCTTGTTGCCAAGCTAACAAGCCTACCACCGGTCTAGGAGCTAGACCATCTTATTACAATTTAGCTAGAAAATCCCAATTAGCGTTATCCTTTATAGGTATCCTCATGATTAGAAGAATGCAATCAAATGTTTGGTTGGGAAGATGTTGGCAGTGGGGATTATGCAACCTAGAAGAAGCCCTTTTTCTAGTCTTGTCTTGCCGACGACGAAGAAGGATGGTGGTGAGCAGTTTTGCATGGGTTGCAGGGCATTGAACAAGGCTAGCATACTGGACAAGCTCCAAATACCAGTGATTGATGAACTATTGGATGAACTTCATAGGACAAGTTTTGCATGAAGAGGTTGCAAGTGTGGTGTTTGCTAACGGAATAAGGCACCTATGCTTTATCCAGCAGGACTCATGTAGTCTCTTCCTATTTCCAAGCAAGTTTTGGAGGATATTACGATGGACTTTGTAGAGGGGCTGCCCACAACTGAAGTGTATAATTGCTTGTTGGTAGTGGTGGATTAGTTGAGCAATTATACTCACTTTATCTTGTTAAAGCACCTGTTTACTACCTGCACCATTGTTGCCATATTTGCGAAGGAAGTAGTTCGCGTCCATGGGATACTGCGTTCAAACATTTTTGACCGAGACAAGGTTTTTCTTAGCAGCTTTTGGGCTAATATGTTCAGGTAACAAACATCTCCTTGAAGAAAAGTTTAGCATACCATCCTTAAATGGATGGCCAGTCCAAGATGGTGAATTGAACCATTAAGGCATATCTTAGGTGCTTTACAGGGGAGAGGCCCAAACAATGGGTGCATTAGGTGTCCTGGGTGGAGTATTGGTTTCTCTCCCTCTATACTTAGGAGCCTCGTGCTACTTTTGTGATTCTCTATCTATTATTCAAACTTGAGGGTGAGCTTGATACCTAGAAGGGAAATAATGTTAGGGCTCAGGATCTTGATGTTTAGAGGGGGAATAATGATAAGACTCTCATATGAGCCTTATTTGGCTGCAAGCTATTTTTTATATTTTAACTAATCATTATCTTGAAAAGATTTAGCATATAATTTTTGTTAGTAGCTTTAACAGATACACAACCTGAATATTATCTAGTGTAAGATTCTATTATACCTTAAGGAATATTTTATTCTGAAGTAAGGGCCTAGTCCGTCGCTTTAATAAGGTATAAAAAGAGGTTTTGACCTCATTAATGAATAAGCTAGAAATTAGTCAAAAAGGCCTAATTTCATAGCCATCTTCTTTCCCCGTTCTCTGCCTCTCCTTATTACCCTGTCGTCACAACCATTTGCACCATTTCTTTAATTCACAATTGTAAATCACTCTTAATTTCCTAACCAATCACAATTAATTACAACTAGCAACCATGGAATACAAAGAAAACTGAAGAAAAGAAGTCCTTTGAAAAATAAAGTGCATAACCTCTCCACCGACAAGTATCGCGAAGTAAATATAGCCTCCGAATCATGCCCCATCTAGATCCTTGGAGGAGGACCTTAACGATGTGAGGTTCGGGATGAGAAGGTTCCTGTTGGGTAATAGAAAATGGATCATATTTTTGGCTTGGATTATAGTGAATAGATTGAGATGACAAGGAGATTGATAATTCTTGTCTTAGATAACTAGACGATTTTTTTTTTGGGGGGGGGGGGGAAGCATACTATCAAATATCGGTACCGCAATTGCGTATCGGCTGCAATTTTGCGGTTTTCGGGTCAGCCGCGACGCGAAATTCCGAAATTGCGGCCGATACAGAAAATCACACATTTATCGCCGCGATATCGGCGAAATTTCGGATATCGGCCGATATTTTACCGATATGGGCCGATATTTACCGATATTGGCCGATATTCACCGATATTTGCCGATATTTGTTGTGTAAAATAATTAAAAATTCACGCCGCGACAATCGCGATATAGAAAATATCATTCGCGACACTCCGATACCGCGACACCGCGACCGCAACCGCAATCGCGACCGTAACCGCGGTTTTATTGTATGGGGGGAAGGTTCATGGATGTTCCAAGACTAATATTCTTGAGTTGTAGAATAATGCTTACACTTCTTGTAACATGGAGAGTATTCGGTGAATATGTGTTTCTAACCTTTTAAATAAATTTTACTCCTATGCTATGTATGCATATGAACAAAAATTGCAACCAAAGATTTTTAAAGGCTTAAAGGAGTGATCAATGTGTTATTTAAATATTTACAAATTAAGATGGCATTCATCCTAGAAAAATTAAGGCAATGTCTGATAAACTAATGTAGTATACATGCCATATCACCAGAGGGCTTGTAGTCTTAGCCTGATCTATAGAACAAGTGGTTCAAATGCATGTAGATATACCTCCTTTTGTAAGCTTCGTAGGATAAGAATATTAAATGTACTAATTAGAATCTAGATGGATTTTATTTTAATTGGGTTTTATTATAATATCTAACATTTTGATAATATTTTGGCCTACAGATATGGCCTTAGTTTATACTATTAAAATTAAAGTTAAAATAGAGTAAAAAATTGAATTAAGATTTTTTGTGAAAATCTAGGTTGAGTTTTAGCCCTAAATTTATTTGGTATCATTGCCAAATTGATCCAATCTAAATTTTAGTTTTTAAACATTTCCTTCCACATAGGAAAAGAAAAAAAAAAAAGAAAGGAAGAAATTGGATGTCAAAAGCAAAACCTTAATCTTATCCCCATTTGCTTGCATTGCCATTACACCACCACAACTTCACAACATCAATTGAACTCTATGCACCATATACCAACACCAACACAACTTATGCTTAGCCTTATGCAATCATCACCCTCCCAACACCAGTGCTTCACCATATTTACTCATAGTACTCTCATGAAAGTCTCCACTAGCTGTTGTCGTCTTCATTGTCGGTAACACCATTAAACCTTTGTTTTCACTCTATAATGCTCACCATATTTGGTTAGAGTCCCCATTTGTCTCCTTCACCAACTGTCAATGGGTGTAACAACTTGTGAACATGAAGCTGTAGCCCTAACAATAGTGGGGTTGTAAATGCTAAAGCAATTGAGCGTCACCCAAAGCCATTAGCTTTGCATGGCGTTCTTGCATCACTTGTGCATTTGTAAAATCTCATATTTATGCTCTAGTGACATCACATTTGAAGTCCCCATCGGTTGGTAATTCTACTTGCTAATCTTGTGTGATCCATTTTATTACTGACAAACAGTCAGTTCTCCTCCATTTGTCTATTGTTAGAGGGTTTCTCTTGTTATGTTGTTAATTTATTTATTAGTTGAATCTAAAATTGGGGGGGGGGGGAAGGCTCAGCTTATGATAACAGAAAAGGAATCATTCAAAAAAAAGGAGGAAACTTAAAGAAAGTTATTATCTTTATATTAGTTATTTTTTTAGTTGTCAATATGGTTATAAACAAGGAATCTCATGCTTTGCAATTGAAGGTTAACAATTTTTGAGGCATTAAATCTCATTAAAAGTTATTTTCACTTCAACATAATGTTAAGGAAATTTGGGTCCTTTATAATTAGTCTAAATTGAAAGGGTCATTAGGACTTTGGGTCTGTTTGTATTCAAAGTGCTTCAATTTAGTCTACTCTAGTTTGATTTCCTCATCTAACATGATTTCTTGTGTGAAGATTACTTGTTCTAATAGTGATGGGGATAATGACTAGTTGAAATTGTTTAGATGATTCAATATAGTGGAGAGTATCTTTACTTATAGAAAGATATGGAACAAAGCGAACGTTATAGTTGTTGCTACTTTTTACTATTATGCTAATACGTTGTGGAGTAATCTCGACCGTTAGTGATGTTTTCATCTGCTTGGATGATGATACTGGTACACAAGAATTTCTATGGGGCACTGGCTGCACATTCAAAGATTATCCAACTGAGGTTATCTTATATTAGCTAGAAGGTCGAAGTTTTCCCTTCGTTAACCAAGTTGTTTCTTTGTGCTCATGATGTTAATAAGAAGACTTGCTTTTGGCTACAATCCTTGGGAAAGGCTTATAAGAGACTAGCTAGTCCACCTAATATTCTTTCTAAGGCAAGTACTTCTTAGAAGTGCTTCAACTATAACTAGACCGTCCATCTTCATAGAAACCATTTTGAATTTAAAGTCTTGGCGCATGTTGGTTTGGTTCAACCTCTTGACGCGGATACTGAGAGTGAAGCTATACACAAGTATTTTTGTCTCCTTTTTGAGGTATTTGAAGTGAAGTAAAATGTTTTCATTATAAAACTTCTAATTTGCTTCAAATATTACCATAAATAACACGTGAAATAGGAGGTATCCTTTCCGCCTTGTTGCTCCTATAACAAATGATACCTATATGTTATGGAATTGATTTGATGTTAATCTTGTACCAAGTGTTATATTTTAGGCTTTGGATTTGTTGTAAATACGTTAAACCATGTTGTGATATTGATTTTAGATTGTAAGGATTTTTCGTCTGTTTAAATTTTAAAATGAATACTAGAACTTGAATTGCACAGACCATAAACCAAATGGAACTGCACCATAGAATTATGGCTTGGTTTAAGATATTGAGAATATGATTTTTCCTAACCATTAAATTACAATTTGAAACAAAAAATCGAACCGAATCAAACCTTGTATTACAATGGCATTGTTTTTGGGTGACTATCTGCACTAATCTTCATATAGGGATATGCTAGCTTTAATGGTGGTTTTGATCTTAAATGTTTGCAGAACTAATCAGAGTAGATATTTTCAAGGGACATGATGATGTAGGGCTAAACTATTACCCTAGGTTTTCACAAAATCCTCAAATTCAATTCTTATTCAATTTAACTCTGATTAATAGTGATAGTAGATCAAGGGGCATTGAAGAAACAAGTGTAGTGTATGTGATGTAGCTGTTGATGATCAGGATCCCATGAACAATGGCACAATCATGCTTGAGGGCTCTCTTCAATTTGTTGCAGCGATTTTTATTTCTACAAATTAGAATCAGCTGCTGCAACGGCTGATCAAGGTTCTTGAAGACAGAGGATACAGGAGATGGCTGAGAGTGGTTTCTGCTGAAGTACTCTATAGGCTCTAGACTAATGGGAATTATACTATTTTTAGCTCAAGAAACTTTTTCCCTGCACAATAATACAGGGTGTTGCAAAGAAGAGCTTTAGTTGCTTTAAAAAGTTGTAATAGTAGGAGATATAAGGGATACTTGGAAGGATGAGATAGATTTTCAACTATAACTAATCATAGCTCTTGTAACAATCGATACGATGCACACTCTCTTTGCAATTTTGCACTCATAAAAATTTAGTTATGACAGAAAAATAATGATATTGCTATAACCATTGTATAGGTCTACATACACAACAAAAGGAAACAACTAGAAATAGGAAATACACAAGAAAACTATTGTAACATGGCACAATAATATGCAATAATTTAATAAAAATAATATAAAAGAAAGAAGATAATTGTTCTAACTAAATCCTTCCTTTCAATAGTTTAGCATGGATTTAGGGGTATCTTTACAGGCCCTATGAAAAATAGATCAAATGCAAGCTTTGAACCACCTTTATTTTAGGGATTCCAAATATGAGTAGTTGCTAGTTGAGGAATATGAATTGAATTGCATGAAAGGGTAATAACTAATATTCTCATAGCTTGCATTGTAAATTATGCCTATAACCTTGCCATATTTGAAATTAGCTGGCGTTTAAAAAAAGTTTACAAAGCAGCGGTTGAAGGTTATGGATCATAGTGAAAGGCCAAAATAAAATCTTGTTTTTAGTTGCTTTTAAAAAGTAGCAATGAAATTTTTTATTTTTTAAAAGATAATAATTTTTTCCAAATAATAGTTCTTTGAATAACTACTTTTTGTTATTAACTCCAAACAAGCACCAAGTTACTCCCTCCATATGAAAAAGGAAGTTATTCTATGTTATTTTTTATATCAAATTGGAAGTCATTTTGGATAGTCAAATCCTCATTTGTAGTTTTTCCTTGACTTTTCTTTCGTTCATTTACTATGCATTATAAGTGTTATATGAAAGTTAGTTTTATTAGTTTTTTAAAAATTATGCAGGTTGTTAAAATAACTCTGTTTTTTTGGTATGGAGAAAATAATTGGCAATAATATATGTTTTTCCCTAGATGTTCCTTTTTCTTTACATTTTTCAGTTTAAAACAAATAAGTACAAATAAGAGATGTGGAAAGCAAAGAGAAAATCAAACAAAATAGAAAAAATGTTTAATTGTTTCTTCGCACAAGTTGGCAAGGACGCCACTATAGAGGACTGCGATTTATGACAAAGACTTTTGACCATCAGTGTGGAGCAGTGACTTAACTAATGCTGGAGAATCCACCCTCATGTTGATGTATGCTAATAAAAATTGTGTTGGATTTATCTCCCCACTAAGCTTAATTTTAGCCATTAATTTTCCTTAGTTTTGGAGAAAAAAAAAAGCCGACTCTCCTCAGAATTAGTGGACTGATTTGTAAATCCATAAAAGGCATGCAACCATTTAAAGTCACTGCCTTTTGTACTCTTTGAGTGACTCAATTATTCGTTCAAATATGGCTTCCCAAGCCAGTCATAAAGGACAAAAAGCCAAGCCAAACTGTAGCAGTAGCAAGCTGCCAAACAAGGTCTGCCAACTCAGCATGTGAGGCCACCTTTTGGGCTGAATAGGCACAAAAAATCAAGGGACAACAGGTCTGATTTGTGGAAGTGTGTTGCAGCAACTTTTGAACAACTTTTCAGGCATGTTTGGGCACAAAAACTCAGGCCAAATAGGACAACAATAGGAAGTACAAGTTGGCAGGAATTATGGAGGAAAAGCTAGCTTTAATCTGCCACATTAAAGACTATAAGCATAGCATTACTTTGTGTAAGACAATCAATTACAGCAACAAGTACAACAGTGGCTGTCTTTCTTGTTAGAAGAAAATCAAGCTTTATTCACCTGACCTTACAGCAACAACTTAGGACTAGGATTACTTTTGCAAAGTCAAATGATGTATAGCTAGCTTTTTAGTCCTTTAGCTTGTAAGGAACCTCAAAATCAAATATAAGGGGCTTGGGGGCTGATTTGGATGAATTTGACAACCAAAAAAAAGTCAATGACTGATTTTATTTTTAAGTATAAATAAACTAAGTTAGTCTCTTTAGACAATTACTAGATTGATCTTAACCAAATTAGTCCTTTTTAACTTTGAAGTTAGTTAGATTGTAACTAAATGAAACATAACACACTACTATATAAGTGTTGGGATCATTCATGAATGAAAGAACATATTTTCTTGCCCATATTTTGCGCCCTTTTGGCGAGATGAACCTTCAAACTTGAATGAAGAGTTTGATTGAATATTATCCTCAAAATCTTACCTTCTTTATTCTTAGAGTTGAATACCTTAGATGGTGATTGTAAGTATATGAATTTAAGAGGTACTTTAGTTATATTTTCTTTCTCTTCAACCTTCTGTTTTTTTTTACTTCCCATTTTCAGTGGTGATTACCCTAATCTGCCTTTTTTTTTAGCATGATCCGATTTGTATTTCATATGCATTACTGACATGGTCAGCATCAAGGCATAATAATGATAATTAGTTAGCGCTAGAGGAGGGACAACGAGTCTTGTGAACTGTGTTGGCTGGAGTGAGAGAGGCAACATGGCGAATGATGGGGGTGCTGGATCCAAGAAAATGATGGCAAAGCAACGTTTAACTCTGATAAAAACATAGGCAGCAAGAAGGCTTGCTTTATATTAGGGTTTCAGGGGTGTCGAGTAGTGGTTTGGCTCTTGTTTGTAGGTGGTGGCAGGAAGCTAGGGTTAGGGTTTATGCTCAAAGTCCCCCCCCCTTTGTTCACTGATTTCTTTGTGGGAACATTTTGTCTCTCACAGTAAATTGATGTAGGGATAAACTATTAACTTTGGTTTTCACACAATGTAAAAGTCAATTTATATTCAATACAACTCTATTCAATAACAATAGTACTATCAAGGTTGCATAGAAACGGGAACACAAATGAAGAAAGGGGGACACAAATTCTCAGAATAGCTGGAAATAGAAAGGGGGATAAACTATTAAATTTCTTTATTTATCTACATTAAGAAATCAGACCAGCCATGACCGTATAGGGCCCTATATTTTTTTTGGCCTAGCACACTATGGAAAATTAGAGTTAGGGTCGGCCCTGAAACAAATCAGTATAACCTTATCAGCGAATCATTACCCTAGCTGAGATTGAAAATGAGTTGCTGTGAGTCTTCTGTATTTTTGCTTGAACTTGGTGTTCCTTTACCTGCAATCTTTTCCAACTCGTCGTTTGCAATACAGGGGGCTGATGTGCATACACCGAATGAAGATAGTGCATCGTGATCTTAAAAGTGCCAATTGTCTTGTGAATAAGCATTGGAGTGTGAAGATTTGTGATTTTGGTCTCTCAAGAATAATGAAGAGTTCACCCATGAAAGATTCGTCATTTGCTGGAACTCCAGAGTGGATGGCTCCTGAACTTGTACGGAATGAACCGTTCACAGAAAAGTGTGATATATTTAGCCTTGGAGTGATAATGTGGGAGCTTTGTACTTTAAGTAGGCCTTGGGATGGTATACCACCAGAACGGGTATAATTTGCTTACCTTGACCGTTGTAATCCTTGTTACGTGTATGCCCTTTATAATTGCTCAAAGTTAATCCTCAATGATATTTGACTGGTTAGGTTATTTATGCTGTTGCTAATGAAGGATCAAGGTTGGAAATACCTGAAGGACCTTTAGGCAAGCTTATTGCAGGTAAGTTTCCTGTTATATTTTTGACGTTTGAAAACAGGAAAAAATAAAAAGAAGAAAAAGTTTTTTTAACATCTGTTAGAACCAACTTTGAGACTTGATGTCTATATAAAGTTCATGAGCATGCCTTTGCATATTTGCAGACTGCTGGGCAGAACCACAAGAACGGCCGAGCTGTGAGATCATTCTCTCCCGCTTGCTTGATTGTGAATATGCTCTGCGTTGATTCGAGGGAGCCACAATGGAGGGTGTTGGTGGGGTTGTATAGAAACCGTCATACAGGCATAAATTTAACGTCATCGGCTCAAGCTTGTAAAACTGTTGTATGATTTTGTACTATTATCAAATTCCGAGTGGTTTACTTTGCCCCAGGGAAATTTGTCATTTCGAGCAATGAAGATAGGTGGAAGAAAATACGGGCCTATATTTTTGGAGCTATATTGATGCAATTCTTGTTCCTTTACTTTTATAGTAAACAATATGTGCACCGGGTTCGGCTTGGCTCACATTAAACAAATGAGTATATCATACAAGTGTTTATTAAATTTTGTGTTTAATTTTTATCACTGATATAGATATTTTACTACACATCAAGTATTTTTTATTGTCGTTAAACATTCTTCTCGCCACTATGCTCTTGGTGTTTTTCAAAATTGATTTAATTAAACAATTTTTTTACCATTTTATTCTTAAAGTTTTAGATGATTTAAGTTTTGTACCTTTTACCAAAATTATGCATACATTTTCAATTATATCTTTTGTTGTTGATGGTGAGATGTGTTAAATAACTTATTATCTAGCATATGTCAAATTGTCTTCTAAAAGTAACTTAAATTTTTACATATCTATTCGACACTATACTTTTGGGAATACCATATAATCCTACTTCTTGAAATATAAATCTATCACAAGTTGCATCATATGTTTTATTATAAGGAATGATGTGTTATTTTAAAAAATTTATCTACTACTAGCATAATATAATCTTTTTCTCTTTGCGTCTTTGGTAAACCTAAGATAAAGCCTTTGTTAACTCTCTCCTATAGTTGAATATGTATTGGTAAATGAGTATACAAATCTTTATGCTAGAAACTCTTACTCTTTTGACAAATCACACATTTCCTAATAATTGCTTGTATTAACTTTATCATTTATGGCTAGTAGAAATTTTCTTGTAATATTTTCATAGTTTTTTGAACACCAAGATGATCAATTATACCTTCCTCATGTAATTTCTTAAGAAGTAAATCACGTACACTAGAAAGAGGTATGTTGTGGATCGATACAAATTCGGAAAATAAGATCTAATTATAAACAATTAGAACACACAAGAATTGAGAAGAGAATAACACTCAAGAACATAGATTAGGGAAACAGATGATCTTATTGATGTGAAGTAATTGTGATTACAAAGAATCAAAGAAATTCTCACATAAATCCCTCAATTCATCAAGGAATTACAATAGAACTCAATAGGAGAAGAAGACGGCGTTCGCTCTTTGATTAGGATTCTAATCGCATGGTATTTATACTATACGAGACTGTCATTAGCGAAAACTGAGGCAGAGCGAAAAACCCAAAAAACACGGACCGTATTAATAAACACGCTACCTCCGTGTTTATTTTCTATCTCTCGGCCTTTCCCCGAAAACAGAACATATTTTCCTGATGAAAAAACACGAATCGTGTTTCTAAAACACGGGCCCCCGTGTTTATTTCCAACTTTGACAATCTTCAGTATTTTAGCCACAACTTCTTCATCTGACCTCCGATCGAGCTGATTCTTGATGCGTTGGAAAGCTAACAGAAAGATCTACAACTTTCATGTTCATAACATTTCCAAATTATAATTTATTCAATGTAAAATATTCATATCTTTCCAGAATAGCTCATAGTTCTACTTTAAATTTCTCCGAAACACTTCACACACCAATCCAAGCTATTCTACACACCAAATACGAGTCACAAGCTCACAATTCTCCACCTTGACGACGTATTTAAAGTACCTAGCACCAGGAACACAAAAGACCATCTGTAAAAACCCCTAGGCCCCAAAAGGCCCTCATGGTACACAAACACCAACCAAGTCCGAGCAATGCTCGAACTTGCTCACTGTCAATGGCTTCGTTAGCATATCTGCTGGATTCTCAGCAGTAGCCACCTTCTCCAACACAACCTTGCCAGCAGCAATAGTACCTCGGATGAAGTGGTACCTGATATCAATGTGCTTCGTCCGACGATGGAAAGAATTATGATTCTTTGCCAAACAAATAACACTTTGGCTATCGCTACGAACAACGGGAGCACCATGACCAAATCCAAGCTCACGAACGAAACCACCCAGCCACGAAGCTTCTTGAAAAGCTTCCGTCATAGCCATATACTCAGCCTCAGTAGTGGACAACGCAGTCACATCTTGTAAAGATGACATCCATCTAATTGCCGAACCACCAAGACAAAACACATAACCTCCAGTGTATCTCCTATTATCAAGATCTCCACCATAATCAGAGTCAACGAACCCAATCAACGCATTAGTTGACCTCCCATACACCAAACAAGATGATGCAGTACCCTTCAAGTACCTCAGAATCCACTTCACTTCTTGCTAGTGTGCCTTCCCAGGATTCGCCATATATCTGCTCACAACACTCACAGCTTGAGCAATATCCGGCCTGGTACAAACCATAGCGTACATCATGCATCCCACAACATTAGAGTAGGGAACTGTGGCCATAAAATCCTCCTCATCTTTAGATTTGGGGCAATCTAAATTAGACAATCTGAAGTGAGTAGCCAAGGGAGTACTAACCGGCTTGGCATCAATCATATGAAACCTCTCCAACACCTTGTTCACATATTGCTCTTGTGACAAGTAAAGACGCTTCTATCTCGAATGATCTCCATGCCAAGGATCTTCTTTGCAGCTCCCATATCCTTCATCTCAAACTCAGTCTTCAACATTGTTTTCACCTTGTTAACTTTAGTCAAATCTTTTGCTACAACAAGCATGTCATCGACATACAACAAAAGATACACCAGAGAACCATCACCAACCTGCTTCAAGTATACACATCCATCGTACTCACTCCTGGAGAACCCATGCTCAATCATAAACTGATCAAACCTCTTATACCATTGTCTAGGCGACTGCTTCAGACCATATAGTGACTTCTTCAATAAGCACACATGATCATGCTTGCCTTCAACAACGAAGCCATCTGGTTGGCGCATATAGATCTCCTCCTCAAGCTCACCATGCAGAATAGCTGTTTTGACATCCAATTGCTCTAACTCCATATCCTGCATAGCCACAAGCGCAAGCAAAGTACGAATAGAAGTATGCCTGACAATAGGGGAAAATACCTCGTTATAGTCTACACCAAGTATCTGACTAAACCCATGTGCAACTAAACGAGCCTTGTACCTCGGTCCCTCAACACTTGGAATTCCCTGTTTGAACTTGTACACCCACTTGCAATCAACTATTTTCTTCTTCCCGGGTGCCTTCACAAGTTCCCATGTCTGATTCTTCCATAAAGACTACATCTCCTCCTCCATAGCAGCACACCACTGAGTAGAATCAGCACTAACAATGGCCTCTGAGTATGACACTGGCTCCTGTACATCAATGACAATCTCAGCACTAGCCAAAGCATAACCTGCTAACTCCTCAAAGCCATACCTCATAGGAGGCTTCACAACCCTCCGTGGTCTACTAGGAGCAACGCCCCTTTGCTCCACCTGCTGCCTGGATCCACCCACTTCAGGAATAGTGGGTCTCATACTAGAAGAGTCTGACTGATCCAAATCAACCTCTACCTCCACCTTATCCGTAACACCATGCATATTCTTCTGCTCCACCTCTTTAGATAATCTATCAGAAGAAGACTCAGACTTTTGGAGGAATACGGACTCATTGAAGGTAACATCCCTGCTTGTCAAAAACTTGGATGCAGCTGGATCCCATAGCCTGTACCCCTTCACACCAGATGTATAGCCATGAAAGATGCACTTCTTAGCTCTAGGCTCGAGCTTCCCATCATTTACATAAGCATAGGTAGGACATCCAAAAACATGCAAATCAGAATAATTAGCTGGTTTGCCAGACCATACCTCCTCAGGTGTCTTCAAATTAATGGAACGATTGGGTGACCTATTCACCAGGAATGCCGCCATGTGAACTGCCTCAGCCCAAAACTCCTTGCCTAATCCAGCTTGTGACAACATACATCGAGCCTTCTCTAAAAGGGTTCTATTCATCCTCTCAGCAACCCCATTTTGCTGTGGTCTTCCAACACAAGTACGATGACTAGCAATACCATGGTCCTCACAGTACTCAGTGAAACTACGTTCCACAAACTCAAGGCCATTATCTGTCCTGAGACACTTCACTTGTCTCCCACTCTGCTTCTCTAATAAATTCTTCCAATGCTTGAAAACTTTAAAGATATCATTCTTATTTTTAATAAAATAAGTCCATACCTTCCTAGAGAAGTCATCAATAAATGTCAGTAGGTATCGCGAACCACCCTTGCAGGACCCCACAAATCAGAGTGAACATAATCCAGAGGCCCCTTTGTACTATGTGTAGCCTTTGAAAAACTAACCCGCTTCTGCTTGCCAAACACACAGTGCTCACATAAATCCATAGTACCTGTACTCTTTCCATCCAACAACCCTCTCTTGGAGAGTTCAGTCAATCCTTTGACACTCATGTGTCCAAGTCGCATATGCCAAAGTCTAGTAACATCCGAGTCAGACATACTCGATGATGTTACCGCAGCTGCTCCCTCAACAGTGGAACCAACAAGCTCATATAGTGTCCCGATTCTATTACCTTTCATTGCAACAAGAGCCCCTCTAGTAATCCTCATTGTGCCATCCTCGATCACACAACGATATCCATTACAATCCAAAGAACTCAATGAAATCAAGTTCTTGGTCATCTCAGGGACATGTCGAACATTAGACAGTGTTCTGACCACACCATCATACATCTTTACCTTCACTGTCCCAATCCCAGCAACTTTGCATGCAACATCATTACCCATCAGAACTACTCCACCTCGAGTTGTCTCATAAGTCTGGAACCAGTTCCTGTTGGGACAAATATGGTAAGAGCATCCAGAGTCCAAGATCCACCTGTCCATAATTTTGGTCTCACTATCAGTGACAGTCAACACACTACCATCACTATCATATTGAGCTATAGTAGCATCATCCTTTGTGCCAGATGATTCACCAGCTTTATCTCCATATATCCTATTAGGACAAAACTTCTTGATATGACCCTTCTTGTGACATCCATAGCACATGACATTCTTGGATCTATTATTCCTCGACTTCGACCTATACTTCTTCTTCTTATCACCAAAACCCTGTTCTTGAGTTCTGCCCCTAGCTACAAGTCCCTCACTATGTGAGTCACTAGAACCACCTCCAGTCAACTGATTCTCAATCAGTTCCCGATGTAGCAGGGCAGTCTTGACATCATCAAGAACCAACTCATCATCCTTCCCATATAGTATGGTCTCACGAAAATGTTTGAAATCAGTAGGCAAAGAACACAACAATGTAATAGCAAGATCTTCATCCTCCAATTTAACATCTATATTCCTCAGATCCATAATTATAGAGTCAAATTCATCAAGATGAGATTTAAGGGATTGTCCCTTACCTAATTTTAACTTATGCAACTTGCTCTTCAATAATAGATGATTCGTCACCGACTTCGTCATGTATAGAGACTCCAGCTTGAGCCATAAGGATTCCGCCGTTGTTTCTTTAGCCACCTCACGCAAGACCTCATTAGACAAACATAATTGTATGGTGGAAAGGGCCTTTTGATCTATCTCCTCGAATTTCTCATCTGTCATCGAATCGGGCTTCTTTGATATTCCGAGTAACGCCTTCTCCAATCCATTCTGAATTAGGATCGCCTTCATCTTCAACTTCCATAAGCCGAAGTTCACAGACCGATCAAACTTCTCTGTATCAAATCTTGTAGACATCCCGAATACGAACCCAATGCTCTGATACCAATTTGTTGTGGATCGATACTAACTCGGAAAAATAAGATCTAATTATAAACAATTAGAACACACAATAATTGAGAAGAGAATAACACTCCAGAACACAGATTGGGGAAACAAATGATCTTATTGATGTGAAGTAATTGTGATTACAAAGAATCAAAGAAATTCTCACATAAATCACTCAATTCATCAAGGAATTACAATAGAACTCAATAGGAGAAGAAGACGGCGTTCGCTCTTTGATTAGGGTTCTAATCGCATGGTATTTATACTATACGAGACTGTCATTAGCGAAAACCGAGGCGGAGTGAAAAACCCAAAAAACACGGACCGTATTAATAAACACGCTACCCCCGTGTTTATTTTCTATCTCTCGGCCTCTCCCCGAAAACAGAACATATTTTCCTGATGAAAAAACACGGATCGTGTTTCTAAAACACGGGCCCCCGTGTTTATTTCCAACTTTGACAATCTTCAGTATTTCAGCCACAACTTCTTCATCTGACCTCCGATCGAGCTGATTCTTGATGCGTTGGAAATCTAGCAGAAAGATATAAAACTTTCATGTTCAGTACATTTCCAAATTATAATTTACTAAATGTAAAATATTCACATCTTTCCAGAATAGCTCATAGTTCTACTTCAAATTTCTCCGAAACACTTCACACACCAATCCAAGCTATTCTACACACCAAATACGAGTCACAAGCTCATAAGGTATACATAATTATTAAGTTTGAAAATAAAGTCATTCTGTAGGACATCATTACCACAACTATGATTTTTCTTACATTCATTATAAACTTTAAAGAAATCTTCATTTTTCATACATAATTCTTTCAATGTTTTAAATTCTAATAATTTAGCATCTAACATAACAAATATTATAAATCTTGTAGATAATGTACCTTCTATGAAAATTTTTTCTAGCATCGAAATGTTTGACATAAAACATAAAGGATGGTCTAGGACTAATCCCAACTTGCCTCGACATAGATGGAGTCACTCATTCCCACATAAGGCGTTATAGGCCGCAAAGTTATCTACCTAATCCTCTAAAACTTGCACATAAGATCCAGGGCCTTATGCTTGTGGGAATTAGTAACACTCATAAAATAGGTGGTAAGTACGCTATGTATTGAGTAAGGGAACAATACTATTGAAATAGGAGTACAAATAGTACATGCTTCTATATTAAATGATAAAGGAATATAACTAAGTAAATGCACATCTCATAAGGAATAATATGATCTAGATCCTTTTATTAAGTAGATTCCATTTTTATTCTTTTATATACGATGAGTGCAGGAACCCCACTATTCTTAAACCGGTGGAACGGTCTGAAACTTCTTGGGGACAACACACCCAAGCTACTATTCTTTCTGGTGGAACATAGGTGAAAACATCTCCTTGGGGTAGAACATTCCCGATCCACTATTCTACTTGATGGAACTGAAATAAATTACTCCGATCCTGACTCACGTATTCTTCCACCGTAAATTATTAATATCTTTTCCATAGGTTATGAAGGTATGTTTTATTTCACTATGAGTAGGCCCCCCACTATTCTTAACTAGTGGAACGGTTTGAAACTTTTCGGGGACAACACACCGGAGCCACTATTATTTCCGGTGGAACGAAGACTAAAAACATCATCTCTGGGTAGAACACTCCCAAGCCACAATTCTACCCGGTGGAACGGGAATATATATATATATATATATATAGATTTAGGAAAAATAATTACCATGACCCTAATCATATGCTCTTTCACTTTAAGTGATTAATATGTTATTTTACATTGATTCTTAGGCATAGAACACAAGCAAACAGATATGCATATAATACAGATACAAACACTTAAGTCCTATCACTATCTAATTACACTTTATTTAGTGTTCTTTCTCCCATTTTGGTTGTTCTATGCACACTATATTATGACATCTCCTAAATTCCATCATTAGTATCACACCCAAAAAGCACAACCTAATTCCCATGAGTTTGATTTAGTAATCTCATCCCTATGTATATAATATTAAACACTAAAGTATCCAAGTCTAAATCCCATAAAACTGTCATATCACTTCATATGAAATGTTCATCATTTTTAATTTCCAATAGTTATTCTCTAATCTATGAAGATGGAATAATAATATTAACATCTCAAGAGGACTTTCCCCAAATCACTATTAAAAATTTATGACCCCAAATAATGATAATATTCCCATAAATTAGTCAAGTTATTATTGCCATAATTTAAGTCTCCTAACACATAAATTACGAAAACTTCCTTAATATCCTATAATGACCAAGCTACCCTTTAAGCACAATTAGCACCTTTATTTTATAAAAAACTTATACCTTCCACACAAATTATTTTTCCAAGTCCTCATTAATCATCATACCTTATAAGAGACCTTAAGCCCATTTACCACAGTTCATTCAACCCATATTTCATACCATAATACATAATTTCACAATTATGACATTATTATCATTCAACCAATATCTCATACTTTAGATATAATTTCACAATTTTGACATTGTCATCATTCAATCTAGATTTCATACCATGAATATATTTACACAAGTGTGATATTATTATCATTCAACCATAGATACATTTCCACAAGTATTATATTAGCATCACTCAACCCATATTTCATGTTATAAGACACATTCTTACAAATATGGAATCACTGTCATAATCATAGCATAATGTTAACTCTTACAACTCTTATTTTCTTTCAACATAACATTCATAACATAAAAAATTATCAATATGAACATATGTTACATATTATAGCAGCAATATCATGAAAAAAAAAGTTATACAAGCATAATCAAAATTCCTAATCATCGAATAATATCCTTATCCACTAGGACACTGGGCTCTAAGGATGCAAAATCCTAGACTTGTTCCTCCAAAGCTACTGGAAAACCACCTACGAAAATAATAAAATTATGGTTAGGCTCAAAGAGTTAAGCCAAATGGGAAAATTAAGGTAAAGAGGGTAAAAGTAGGTATATTTGTAGTCAAATGAGAGTTTGAGATGTGTGGGTGTGTAGAGGAATGTGTGGTGGAGCAATGGTTAAAATTTGGTGGTGTTTGGTTGAGGTTGCTCATTAGCTTGCACTTGAAGTACCCTTTCTAGAACATAACATGCCTTTATTTCATCCTTTTATTCACTTAAAATCTATTCATTTGACTCAAACTCAATATCTTCATTGCAAGTCTCCATAGCTTCAATCTCTTGTTTAGATAATGTAATATCTCAATTTTAGAAACCCTAATTATAACAGATAATTATGCGTAATAGTTGTAATAATTATTTAAGTATATTTGATATTAAATATATTGTTAATATATGTAATTTTATTATGACTTATTAGTTATAAAATTTTGTTAGGCTAAAATATGCTCGAGGGTATGTATTAAAATTTAAACCTAGGTTGGGATCGTAATCGGTATCAGTTTTGTCAAATAAATTTATTCCGATATCTGGATAAATTTTACCCCGATATTTTACCCTAAATATTTTATGCATACCCGATACTGAATTTACTAAAATCACCCTACCATTCCTCCTCGGTACAACCTTCCATCATGCCACTCTCTTGCCATGCACGATTCCCTCTCCCTTATTTTCCTCTCCTTGTTTTGCTCCTCCTTTCCCTACATGCCCTTCTTTTCTTAACCTCTCCATTTTATATATTTTATTTTATGTGTTAACCCTCCTAAATAGCCCACACACTCCCTTCTTCTCCTGAGCTCCCTCGCACAAGGAAAAAAACTCCATTGTTGTTCTTGTTTTCCACCATTTTCACCCCATCGGAAACCCCCACCAAACCTCCTCTCCTTGTTTCACATTTCCCTGTGTATCCCTCCCATTTGAAACCCCCAAGATGTAGCAAAATTCCCTGTAATCACCCTCAATCTACACACAAAATCGCTAATCGGCAACTTCCACCAAACCTCTTCTCCTTATTGCACCTTCCCTTGCTGCATCCCCTACCTTTGCTACAGAAAGCACTATCATTCCTTACCCTACTAGCTGTAGAAATAGCTTCTAAAACCCCTCCCCAACATATAACAAATTCCATCAAAGCCTAACACACCCACCTTCAGCCATTTTGGCTGTAGCTCCCCTTTGTGCTGCAACATTTTCCACCGAAGCTCCTTCCCCTCCTTTGACCCTTTGTGCTGAACCTTTTCTTCCCCCTTTTCTACACCATATTTTTTTTCTCCCCTCCCAAGCACAGGCCAAGTCCACCATTACCACTCTCTACTTTCTTGGCTGAAAGCCTTCCTCCTTTGGTGCTAATACTTTTTGATTTTCCTCTTACTTATTCGACCAGTTAGTAGCTCTAAATTATTTTAGTATTTGTGGATTATTATTGTATAATATTATATTATAATATATGTTTGTGATTGGATGTTAATTTATTAGGTAATATTTGAGGATATCGGATAAGACAATTGTTGGCGCTTTTTGTGTAAGCTTGGGTTTAGGTAAATCCAATCACTCATAAGGTTATAGAATTTATATGCGAGCATGCTAGGATTTTTTATACCTATAATAATTATAGGGTTTTATATTCTTCAAGTGTTATGATATGCATGATAAAATGATAACCGCGACTATTAAAAGCGGAGTATATGCATAAGTAGCATGTTGTATGGTTTACATATGCATGCGTAGGATTTTAATTTGATTGTGTGCCTGTAAAGTGATTATTTAAATGCCATTCTAAGTACTCCATGATTATCATTATATGGAAGTTATGGTTGGTATAAAAAGCATAAAAACATATACGCATGATTAGGATTAGAATACGATAATTTTTATTCGCATGTTCTAGGGTTAGATATTTTTTCCTATATGTACCATGGAGATAATTAGGGTTTTGAGGATGCAACTCAATAAATGCATGAAAAGTGAAAAATATAGTCAATCGCTAAATTGTAAAAATTACCTACATGCTAAAATATTGCGAACAATTATCTTTTATCCTTTTCATGACAAACTGCTTGTAATAATAATGTTTGGTAAGGAATTAGATAAAAATGAAAAAATTAGGATTTTAAGGGCATTTGGGTCATTTTTAGCCTAATGCACCTAATGTGAATAACTGGATCTAAGATGTCCTTCTAATTTTTACAGGTTAATCTTAGTGTTGACTTTGACTTTGACATAAACCGATGACCATAGGATTTATCCGAGTAATTGGAAATAGTAGAAAATGGTTAAGTATGGAAATGGAAACAATTATACAGTATGAAATGTTTGTGATCAACTCATAGTATACTAATACTTAAAGTAGAAGATCTCAAGATTGGGAATGACTGCTCTCTAGGATTGGCTACCCTAGAGATGAGGTGTCAGACCTCATTTGAGTTGGTTTGCTGGTGTACCTCTATGCCCTAGTAAGGTTCTTATCTACGCTATAAGTGACCTACAGGCCTTATAGGGGGTATCGATACTTAAAGATTCGGTGACCGAAGTTGGAGGATATTATGTTGCCTACGTGCACCGGTATGACTAGCCATACCGCTGTGTCCCTGGGTTCTAGAGTACCGGCATTGTCTTGCCTTTATGCACCAATACGATTGGGTGTACCTTAGTGTCCCTGGGTTGATTGTATCCCCTTAAGTAATATAAATACTAAGGAATACTTGTTGATGGCCTTGGTATGTATTATTGGGTTTGGTAGTTGCCTCAGTGCCCTACCTCGATTTTAGTATATATTGGATTGATGATTCGGTATTTGCCTCAATGCCCTACTATGTTAATGGGAATTGATTTGACTAGTCGAATTCATCCATGGATTTTTATATGGTTATTGTGTACCTTGAAATGACGTGACTTAGTTGAGTATGGTTAATTGTTGAGCATGAGAATCTAATGGCATACAATTATATGCACGTATTTATCCATGATTTATTTTATATTGTTATGGAATGTGCTTGTGTTTGAGCATTATTTGGATCATTGTATGACTATGTGCATGTGGGTATACTACCTCTTGTGAGGTATTATGATTTAATCAGTACAAAGAAGTCATTGATACTACAATTACAGATGACTATGTGAAGGCCATGGAGTGTCAAGAAACTTATAAGAGTGGCCAGGATAAATGGAGCCCTTGGGAAGAGATTCCATTCTCAAAATGGGTATACAGGTCTAAGAGTTAGGACAAACCAGTGTTGTACATACGCGTACTAGTTTTTGTTGTATCAGTTTTTCTTTGGACTCTTATGTCCCTAGCTGTATTTTGATTATCATTGTTGTATGGAAAATATTTATCCGTAACCTTTATCTATGTAATCTCTATTATTTCCACTTATTTGTTTTTGGTTTGGTTGGTTTTATCCTTAGGACTTGGCATAAGAAAGGTGTGGGAGCCAGACTTATGCTAAGTGTGGTGGTAACACCCATTATCTTTGGTAATTAATGCTTTCATAACATAAAATTTTTAAATACTAAAAATGGGAGTGTTACAGATAATGCTCTTTGGTTTGGACATTCTCTAGTGAAGTGTCTAAATCCTTGGCACTTAAAACATTATTTTGTAGAGACTTCATCGACCTTGGTCCATTTTTTCTCTTAGTTAATCCCTTATTTCTTCTCAACATTTGTAGAGATTGAGGTACCCATCCACTACTTAGTAGCTTGAGTAGTACTTTGTAGAAGAATTACCTTACTTGGCATGAGGCTTAGTAGATTTGATTTGCTTTTCAATTCTCAAATATAGCTTAATCATTTCATTAAGAAAATCATATAAATAAGTTTCAACTTTATTTGAAATCATGATGTTAAGGCTACCTAGAAATCTAGCACATGTTTGTTACTTCCTCTAATGGATATCACATATAAGTGCTAAACTCTCAAATTCCCTAATATATTCTTCAACACTTAAAATTTCATGTCTAAGAGTATTCAATCTAATGTAATTTTTTTTCATATTCTTTAGGCTTAAATTTTCTTCTCAAAATTTTCTTAATCTTATCCTAAGATTTAGTTTTAGACTTATCTTCTCTTTTTATAGTTTTCTTCAAGTTATCATAGCATATCCTAGAAAGCTTGTTAAACTTAAGAGTAGTTAATTTACATTTTTTTTATCATGATAATCCTTGAATTGAAAAATATCCTCTACCTCATGTAACCATTCAAGAAATGATTGAACCTCAAGTTTTCCTTTAAAATCAAGAAGATCAAGTTTGATACGTTTATCTTCTTTATGATGATAACTTGATTTATGATCATTGTTACTTATACTATTTCCACTACCATGTTACTCTTCTTCATACTCTAATTGTGTTTTCAAACGTCTTCCTATTGTTGGATTTTTAGGATTTTTAGGAATTCCCATTCGATATCCAAAGAACCCTTTTTGTTCTTGTAAATTTTACATCGAATTGACAAAGTGAGATTCCATACTTTGTAATTGAGTTTACATTGCAGGAAGTTATTGAAGTTGTGCATTGCTTGTTGCTAAATTTATTGATTGCTTTTGGATTAACTCAAAAATTTCCTGAACATTCTTTTCTCCCTCCATATGAATCAAATTTGCTAACACACGCAACACATGGTTAGTAATTCTCTAGGGTTTGATTGTAACCCGAGTACCTTAAGACCTTTCCTTCAGTTTCCAAGTTGGTTCATACAAAATTTTTAAATATAATGAATAAAAAACACAACCAAAAATCAATATTATCACGCACAAAATCAAATCAAAATACCTTACACGTTTCTTGTCAAATTCTTGATATTGAATTCAACAAAACTCAACTTGCAATACTTTACAACTACTAATTGTATTTATGCATGTATCCTATTTTCTAATATGCAATATAATTAATTATAATTATAAACACTGCATTAAAATTATGAGGTATAAATATTTCACAAGCAATCGGTCTAAATGATGGACTAAATTTCACCTATTTTAGTATATACACTAGCAGAAATTTGACTAACTAGTAATATTATGCATATCGATTAGGGTTTTGTCTTTCATTCTATTCTTATGCACTTAAAACTCATGTAAAATTTAAATGACACATGAAAAGTTTTACTCATCATGCACATAACATGAAAAGAAATAAGTTCTACATAAGTAGCACTTATACACATTTTTTATCTCTAAACTTATTCGACACACACACACTACATATCATCATCTTCAACTTGATTATTTAAATGTAAAATTTCAAGATTCATTTTAAGATCACTCTAAATACTATTCTAATAATGCATGTGATAATTTAAGATTAATATCATGAATGTATTAATTCAAGAAAAGTAATCAAGATTCAAAGATTCAAATCAAGAAGTATCAAGAATATCTTTTTCTTGTTAAACAAAGTGTGTTTATGTGATTATACTCCAAGATGTCTTCTTCTTCACTTGTGTTGTTCCAAAATTGTGCTTTTATAACAAAATATAATTTTTAAGATATTAGTTTAATATATTCATAATTGTAGGACCTTTGAATTTGGATTAAATTTTAACAATGTTAACTTGAAGTAAATACAAACTTGAAGTTGACAATTACTAGATATGTTTGATTGGTGTTATTTTGATCTACTCCAAGATCAAAATCACTTATAAAGAGAAATAGCTAATTTTTATAGGGAAAATATTCCTAAATTTTACTATTCACTTGAGAGAAAATATGGGAAGAAGAAAGCAAAGTTTCGACTCTTGCTCCATTGTTCATCTAATGTTCGATTTCATTCTTCATTCCCATGAATAAAAAATATAAGGCATTTATGTACACACACATATGCCAATGAGGTTGAGTTTAGCTCTTCTTAATTAAGCCCAAATCAACCATTCGATTTATCTAATAATTAAACCAACACATCTCCATATGGCACAATGAGTTACAATTACAATGACAAGTTATTACAAAGTTTACATAAAACGTCAAAGCTACATAAAATCTAATCATGATAATGCATGCAATAATCATTAATCAAGCTTCATGTCTTGTAGCCTTGTCTCCCATGTAAGTTTTTAACCCTTGCATTGTCATTGTCTTACACATTATATATCATTGTGAAGTCCTCTTCTTGCAAACATATGTAATACATGAAAGAATCACTTAATGAAAAAATATTAGCATTATTATGAAGGTGTTTAAGATTTTATAAAGTAGCTGATATTACTTCCAAATATTCTAACTCTTGGCTTTCAACTTAAGAATAATGAGATAGATATGCTCTTACATCGGTTAAATCCCAAGGATTCAAACTTCAAATGGTTCAATAGTTGTTGATTTTCTTTGGTTATTTTTTCTTCTTTTACTATCAATTATTTTTAATATATGAGAAAACTAAAATAAAGGGAAAAACACTTTGCTTATTTTATTTTTTTTAGTTAGGAGTTTTGCTGTTTGGCAATCTATATGTTAATCTTCAAACTTCTAAAGTGCGCATAATATAAGTTTTACTTAATTTTTCAGTAACTCTTTGGACTTAATTACATAATCCCACCTTTCCAAAAAAAAAATACAGTCGTTTTCAATATATTTTATGCTAAATAAGATAATTTAAAAAGTAAATATTCAACACTCACTTTTACCTTTATTTTTTTTCAATATGAATAATTTAATTACCCTACTATGTTTTAATAAAGGATATAAATATAATATTAAGACTAATTTTATTAGTTTCTTTAATATCATACTAAGAAAGGATTATAAAATTAAGAATATTAATTTAGATTTTGGTATATAACATACATAAAAAGGGCCACATTTTTATTCTTGCTCATGACCTCCATTTACTAAAACTGATCATGCTCTAAAGATGAGTATTTTTTTTTTAAATTTTAAAAATGTGCATTCTTATTATAAAATAATGCATATCTTCATGAAAGACCAATTATATCCTT
Source organism: Tamarix chinensis (assembly GCA_030549775.1). Classification (NCBI taxonomy): domain Eukaryota; kingdom Viridiplantae; phylum Streptophyta; class Magnoliopsida; order Caryophyllales; family Tamaricaceae; genus Tamarix; species Tamarix chinensis. The sequence goes on along the minus strand of CM060173.1, from coordinate 68,611,000 downwards.
AATGTACTGTTATCCTTGATTATGGGTATATGCATTCTTATACTAATATATGTGTATTTATTTTCATATATGTCTTTCTTCCTTATATTGGTATAAATAAAGGATATGTATTCTTATTCTAGGAACATGTATGTTTTGTTGCAGAATATATATATATATATAGATAAGTGAGGAGAATACAATAAGATTTTGTATATGATACTCAACAGATGAGCTCTATAAAATTTAAGAATACAATAATATATTTTTCGGAGAGGGGATTACTAGGTGATTACAGTATGTATGTAGGAAAAACTAATTTCCAACAATGATTCCTAATTTTTCATTTTATAAGTAGAAGACTTCATCCATTGGAGACATTTTCATTTCATCTTTTGACCTTCATGACGTAATCATATATAAGGAAGTACACTAAAAGGTTATTTATCTGTATGATTTAAGAACAAAATTTTCTTATTATCTTGGAAGTAATAAGATGATATGCCCTTTTACCTTTTTCTTTTTGCTGCTATAGTGATTGCTAGTGATTTTTGATACAATAACTACTTTATAATTTATTCGCCGACATGTCATGTGGTGTTATCTTTTGGGTAGATTTTTTTATTACTTTTACAAATCTTTGTTGGGTTTGAAGATTTTTTGATCAGGGGAGAATATTGTAACATTCATCTTGATTATCATCACCATAGTCAATGAGGTGCACAAATGATGAAGAGGATGACAAGGATTTATTTTGAGAAAGGGTTTGGCTAAGGATGGTGAGATATTCTTCTTATATTTTTGCAGCAGCAAGTTTGAAATCTGTATAAGATTTTTGTGTAAGAAATTTTATTTAAGAAGGATCAAGTGGGACTTAGGGGATTGGTTTGACCAGCTTATGTATTTTTGCCTAGATTTACATAGACTGTTTTAAGATTTTATCAAAGGCTTAGAATTTATTTCACCATTTAACCTTGGCACGTTCAACAATAATGGGAATCTCATCAATGTTTTGGTGGTAAACCATCCAAGAAAAAAAACCAAGGACAGATAATCCTAGAACAAAGATGGAATAAGGGCGGTAATTATTTATCTTTAGGTCTAGGGTAGAAAAGGATTTTGAAAGAATTAAGGGCTTTGGATACTTGTAGAGGTAGAATTTCAGGTAAATAACCAAAATCTTTCCATCATTTGATAAACTTGATCAAAAGATTAGTTGATGTAAATTTTTAGAAAAATAATAGCTAGAAATGACTTTTACGACTATTTTGTGAAAAGGTCTTATACCATGCTTGCTAGTAGTCCTATTAATTAAAGGTGAGAGAGAAGTTTAGTGTGGTTTGTATTTCTATGGGAGACAATTTGGAATTTCAAGGGCTTTGTTCCTATCAGAGGATAGGAGAACTTTATAGATTTTTCAAGTGGAATATTCCTATTCATTTGGAGTCTTATAGTGAGAAAAATGTTTGAAAGTGGAAGTGCTAGTGTATTCTAGGATTTCCATGTAATATGGATGTGGTTTATGTAAATCCCATGGTTTAAAACACCACCCATAAAATAGTTTTTAAAGGGAGATAAAGGGGTAAGGATAGTAGAAACCTTCCTCATAATTTTTAATTATTTGAAAATGTGCTTTTTGAGAAAGTTAGAAGTTTGTTGAAAATGTTTTTGTTTGTGAACAATTTATTTTGAAAAATAATTTGGAAAAATTATAAGATTTGAAGAAGAAGACTTTGAAATCAATTTTTGGGAATGGTTTTTTGATAAGAAGAAGCCTCCTCAATTTGAAAAATTGGGGAAGAAATTATACATGAAGAAGGAGATAACATGCTTCACAATATTTTCTATAGTGTTGTGAATGCCTGAAGAGATTATGTAAGGGTTTCTACCCAATTTTTTTACCTTTTGTTGTGTGTCAGAAGGGGGGATTTATGAAGAAGAGGGCTCTTCTTCTTCTTCTTCTTCTTCAATTGTGGCCATGTTTGGAAAGGATTTTGTGATAGGGGTTTGGAGATTTGCTATTTTCTTTTCTTTTTGGGAGCCATGTTAAGGTTGTGCTTAAAGAAATTCTATACTAAACAAATTAGGGATGGAGTTTGAATATCCTCTGATAAACTCAATGTCATAATCAAAGACTGAGAGAATAGCTAGCCATCTAGTAAATATTTATTTTTGACAAATATTTTATAAGTCCTTTTCTAAGATTTCTTTTGTAGATTTGTAGTCTATTCTAAGGATGAATTTTTTGTTAAGGAGATCTAGCTAGAAATTTTGAAAGTATAGAACAATGAAAATGATTTGCTTTTTTATGGTGGAGTAATCTGTCTAGGTATCATTCCAGTGAGCATAAAAAAATTGAGTAATATGTTCTTGTTGATTTTAAACTTGTTTGAGAATACCACCATAGCCGATGTTAGAGGCATGAGTCTCGATAATCTTTGAAAGTTTTAGATTAGCAAGATAAAGATAAAGGATATTTTTGACCAGGGTATTGATACATTTGACAATTTAGGTATGCTCTTGTTTCCATGGAAGAGAGGTTTTCTTTATTCGATCGTGGAGAGGCTTTGCTAATCTATAAATATTTGGATAGAAATCTAAGACACAATTTAGGCTTTCGAGGAACCTTTGTAATTTCTTTTTCAAGGATTTTGTAAGGAAATTTTGATGCAAAATCAAGAGACCTTTCAATTGGAGAAATAGTACCCTATAAGAGGTAGTGATTTAGGAATCTAATATATGTTTGGATGAGGTAGATCTTCAACTTTGAAGTAACGAAACCATTTATTTTAGTGACTGAAATGAATGTTTTAATATGTTTGAAGTGTTATTCCAAATAATGGGAAAATATAAGGACATCATTAATATAAATAATATAGAAATTTGAGTAAGGATTAAATATGTTATTCATCACTCTTTGGATCTCATGAAGTAGAATTTTAAGCCCAAAGGGTATGAAATTCCACTCATATTGGCCAAAAGAGAGTGAAAGATCTTTTGTACTTATCTTTAGGAGAGATCTAGATTTTCTGAAACCCTGATTCAAATCAAATTTAGAGAAGGTGAGAGCTGAGTGGAGTTTTTGAAGAAGATCTCTTTTGTTGGAAATTGTGTATCTAATCCATTTGATAAAATATTTAAGGGCTTGTAATATATGATAAGGCAAGGAGTTCCTTGATAAATTTTTTACTATTTTGGATATAAAATTTTAGCAATACAAGAGAGATCCAAATTTTAAGTTTAGGTGTTTTCTTTTAAGATCTGTGATCATAATCTGACAATGGTTTTCTAGATTTGTATTCATTTGAATCAATCCAGATTTTGTAGGGATATTTTTTTTTCAATGAAGAAATATCATAGGACAAATCAACATTATGTTGCTTTATTTTCCTAAAGGTGTTAGGAAGTTCAACACAAATTTCTTACTCTATTTTCTTTTGGGGACTTACGATCCTAGTTTTTGTATGGCTATTTCATAATTGATTTTAAATTTTTGTTAGCGAAATTCCTTGTTTGAGAAAAGAAATATTGTTTTTTTTTTCATCTTAAGAGATTGATTTGGTTTTGATAAATGGATTTAGTTTTTAGAAGATTTATCTTTCTAGTTTTTGGTATTTTAAGGAATGAGAGAGTATTTTTTCCTATCATTTTGGAGGTTATGTTAGTATGGTTTACTTGGTATGGGATAACTATATTCATAAATGGAGTTTCCATAATTATACAATGGCTAATATTACGGGTTACAATATATGTTGATTGGATTATTAGATTATTACATAAAACGTAGGCTTCACACTGATGTTTGATTTTAAGCCTAGAACTATTTGCTATGGAAAGTTTTTCTATAGTTAGTTGAAGGAAACGTTTTCCAATAATTTTATCTTTGACATAATTTAAATAAGTATCTGTGTTAAAAAGTGCTACGGTATTTGTTTGGAAATCATTAGAGATTTTGAGTGTGTTATTTATAATATATTTATAATAAGTGATTTCTTTTAAAACACTTAAAAAATCAGTTGGAGTGGGCAAGTTTTTGAAATAATGTTCATCAAAATCATGATCTTTTTCACTAGGAATAGAGGAAGATTCTTCTAAGGTTTTTGAAAGAAGAATTTGATTTATATTGCTATCCTTTTCTTGTTTCCGCTGAGGGTGTTTTAATTCTTTTTTAACTTTTTTGATTTCTTATTGAAGTTCAGAAGTTTTTGGAAAAAGTTGTTTGTATTTCTATTGTTTGTTGAGAAAAGAGGTTATATCATAGGTTTTTTTAGGATTAGCCGGGAGTTTTGTTGAAGGAGGAGTATCATTGTTTTCAAGGGATTCATAGAGTCTTTCTAGATATTCCTTTTGTTTGAGGCAATCATAAATGTATTGAATGACTTAAAGCATAAGTTTTGGTTCTATAGGGAGAACATTTATTTTTTTTGAGATATCTCCATCCTTAGACTCAAATGAGGAGGAGGAAGATTGTAAAGCATGTTCATCAATCTGGAGGTAAGATTCAAAAAGGTCATCGTTTTGAGAATCATCATCATAAGATTCAATAAGGAGATTTTGTATCTTCCTAATGTTTCTTCATCAAGGTTTAGTTCATGGATTTGTGTGTTAACACAACAAAACCTAGAAATGTTGACTTTTCTCCCACATTTATAATAGGTAATATTCCTATTGGAGAATTTTTGGAAAGAGGACTAGAATTATTTTCCCTTAGGTTAAGATTTTTTTAGTAAGGAAGCTCTTGTGTATTATATGGATCAGGAATATGCTTCTTCAAAATTAATTTTCTATGATATTTTGAACGATAATATATTTTTCAAGATCCATTACATGTCTTATGTTTATTTTTTGTACTGAGAATGTCATTTTTTTTTGCAGAAAGAACCTAGTTCTTGCTTCATTTTATGCATCTCTCATTTTAAATTCCTTTGAAGTTTAATATCTTAGCAGGTCTTAAGACCTTTTTTTTGAGTAAGGCCGATCGCTTTCCCGTAAGTAAAATGAGATTAAGGAATTTGGTTACCATGCGCTTCCCTAATTTTATTATGAACTATTTTTCTAAGAAGATGAGGAAGGAAGGTTGGTTATAATTGTCTCGGAGCATAATATGGGTGAGGAAAGTATTTTTATACCATTACAAGTCACCAAGGTGTTTGTAGTGAAGGTTTGAAAGGAGCTCATCATTCTTATCTTTGAGATGTGAAGGATCTCCAACAAAATGGAGGGAGATTGCTGGAATTAGGGAGGTAACCACATCTTAATAGACACCATCATTTTTAAAAATGATATTACCATCTTCATCCATAATGATGGCATCGATAATGGAGTTCTGCTCCTTATAGGTGAGATGATATTACCACCATGCTTTGAGTTGGCTAGAGAAACCTACAAAGAACTATGGCTTTGTCATAAGTAATAGATTAGGTTTTGTAAGCATTTGCAACCGTGGTCATTTGTTGAATAAGGATAAAGATATGATATTCTGACATATCGTCAATATTCCATTTGTAATAAGATGAGGCTTTATAATTTAGTTTGACAATTTGTTAGGTATAGTCTTGAGGTTAAGGTCGGGAGTTGTGTTTTTGGAGATAAGGGCCCTAGAAGAGGAGGGATGTTCATGAAGGCACGAAAGGGTTGGGTTTTCTTCAGTCTCATCCTCTATTTGTGGTGAAGATGTGAAACTAAGAGTGTTAATTTGAGAGCCTTTTTTAAGAGTTTTTGGAATATGAACTTGGTTAGAAGTCAAAAGAAACAAGATTAATTTGATTAATTGAGACTTAATAGTTAGGAGAAATTCAAAATTTCCATCTTGAATAAACTTTTGGATAGAATTTGAAACTTGGAAAGGTTTAAAGATAGGAAGTTTCTTATTTTAAGGGTGTTGAGGTGAAGTAGTCTAGAAAGTTGGGAGTATGGATTTTTGTATTTGCTTATCAAGCTTTGAAAGCTGTGAACTAATGGTAATTAAATAGATGCAAGTAAAGTTATTTTGGAGTAGAATGTTCTTAACATTTTCACTTTGTTCCTCTCTTGGCATTCAAAGAAGTTTTGACTCAAGTGAATTCTTTTTGTTTTTGTAAGTAAGTGATTTTATTACTTCCAAATGAAAAATGAGGAGTACAAGCTCAACAAGGCAAGTGAGTTTTCTTCTGAGGACATATTAATATTTTGAAGAGGAAGATGATCTTATTCAATTATGCCTTTATTAGGTTTCCATATTTTATATTTGTTTTAGGTTGTTATAGGATTGATTTTATGAAAAGGGAGGTTAATATTATTTTTCTTAGTATAGATTTCAAACCAGTCAGATAATATAATTTGAACCTTATTACTTTGGATGAAGTCAAAAAATTTATTTTAGATATCATGACGTTGGTGAAGAAAGTGTTTGAAGAACCATGATCTTTTTATGAGGTTATGTTATCCGTAGAAATCATCTTGGAAAACACTTTTGTTTATTTGAAAATATTTTTCATAACATTAATCAAGTTTTCTATGGTATCATAAAATTTTAGAGAACTAGGAGGAGAACTAGTATCTATTGAAGGTTCAGGGATTTGTAGAGAAACCTATGGTAATATAGCCTTTTTTGGAATCCCAAAATTTTGTGGTTGGCATTGTTTATAAACTAAATGGGGTACTTTGGATGTGTAATCAACTATTTGGAATGTTGTGTTTGGAAGATTTGAGATGGAGTATCTTTGCTAGTCATGTAAGAGATTTATGATATAGAGATTTCTTGAAATCCTTCCTATGTTGACGGTACAAGAATTTGAAACTGTATTTGAGAATATGTGGCTTTAGGTTCTTTGGAAACTAAGCTTGACCATACCATCTTGGAATTAGGTGATTTAGTTCAACTCCTTATCTGGTTTTGTGGGGAGATGAGGCTGGTTAATCTATGATTGTGCTACATTTTCATCCTTGAGGAGTAGAAATCTATCTTGATGCCATCAAGATGGATGAAGACGGCCATATCAATTTTGAAAATGATAATGTCTATCAAGATGCAGTAGCCTCCCAAAATTTTGCAATCTCCCTCCATTTTGTCGGAGATCCTTCACATCTTAAAGGTAATAATATTGAAATCCTTTCAAACCTTCATTGCAAACACCTTAGTGACTTCTAATGGTATAAAAATACTTTCTTCACTCGTGTTATGCTATGGGGCAATTATAACCATTTTTTTTAGAAGGAAAAGTTCCTTCTAGCCCTTCCTCCTCTTCTCAGAGAAAGAGTTCATAGTAAAATCAAGGAAGCACATGGCAACCAAATTCCTTTATCTCAGTTTACCTATTAGAAATTGGTCAGCCTTACTCAGAAAGAAGGTATTAAGATTTGCCAAGATCTTAAGCTTCAAAGGCATTTATAATGAGAGATGCATAAAACTAGATAAGAATTAGGCTCTTTCTACAAAAAATTTAACATTCTAGACACAACAAATAAACCTAAGTCATGTAATAGATCTTATAAATAAACTATCAATCAAAATAACATTGCAAAGATACTTTGAAGAATCTAATTCATGCTCCATAGAACTCAGTAAATAGAATCTTAGCCTAAGGGAAAACAACCTTAGTTATGTTTCCAAAAATCTTTCAATAGGAATTTTACCAGTTATAAATGTGGGAGAAAATGTCATATTTCCATATTTTATCATCTTAACCCACAAATTTGTGAACTAAACCTTGATGAAGAAACAATAGGAAAGATATAGAATCACCTTATTGAATCTTCTAATAATGATTCTCAAAATGATGAACTTTCTAAATCCTGTCTCTAGATTGATGAAATTGCTTCACAATCTCCCTCTTCCTCCTTTGAGTATAAGGATGGAGATGTCTCAAAACAAATAAATGTCCTCTTTAAATAATTAAAACTTATGCTTGAGGTTTTTTAACACATTTTTGACTACCTAAGAGAAAAGAACTTCTTGAGAGAATTCATGAATCATTTGAGAACAATGATACTCTTTCTTTAACAAAACTCACCGCTAAACCTAAAAATACCTACGATCCAACCTTTATTGTCAACAAATAATAGAAATCCAAACAATCTTTCCCAAAAACTTATGAACTTCAACAATAAATCAAAAAATTTAAGAAGGAATCAAAATAGCTTTAGCAAAATTAAGAAAGGGATAACACTATCACTCATATTCTTCTTTCAAAAACCCTTAAAGAATCTTCCCTTATTCCTAGTGAAAAGGATGATGACTCTGATGAATATTATTTCAAAAACCTACTTGCTCCTAGTGACTTCTTAATTTTTTTTAAAGAAATAAATTCTTAAAAATATATTATAAATATCACCCTTAAAATCTCTAATTATTTATAGAAAAATAAATAACATTTTTTAACACAGGTGCTAATTTAAATTGTATTAAAGATGGAATTATTCTAAAACATTTCATTTAAGTTACTATGGAAAATTTTTTTACACCAAATATTTTGAGGGTTAAAATCAAACATTAGTGTGAAACCTATATTTTATGTTATAATTAAAAAAATATAATCAACATATATCATAACACCTGATATTAGCTATAGTTTACTTTTGGTAACCTTGTTCATAAATATAATTAAGTATACCATACTAGTATAGCCTTCAAAATAAAAGGAATAAAAAAAATCTTCTCTCATTCCTTGAAATACTTAAAAATAGAAATATAAATCCTCTAAAAGATAAATTAATTTATCAAAACCAAATTAATCTTTTAATTCAAAAAATAAATAAATTCATCTTTGTTTTCTCAAACAAGGAATTGCCCTAGAAAAAACTCAGAATTAGTTTGGAATCAACAATGCAAAAACTAGAACCGCTAACCTCTAAAAGCAAATTGAGCAAGAAATTTTTGATGATCTTCCTAATGCCTTCTAGGTATGACAGCATCATATTATTGATTTACCATATTAAGATTCCTTCATTGGAAAAAATATCCCTACAAAATCAAGACCAATTCAAATGAATGCAGATCTAGAAAACCATTACCGAAATGAGATCACAAATCTTGAAAAAAAATACCTAATCTCAAAATCTGGATCTCCCTTGTCTTACGTAGTGTTTTATGTCAATAAAATATTTGCAATTAAATGAGGATCTCCTCAAATTTTCATAAATTACAAGATCCTAAATACTACTCTCTAACTTATTAGATACCCCATTTTAACAAAATAGATCTTCTTATAGAACTCCATTTAACTCTCATTTCTCCAAATTAGATTTGAAATTAGGGTTTGGGAATTCCAAATTTCTCCTAAAGATTAGTACAAAATAGCATTCACTATTCCTTTTGGCTAATAAAAGTTGAATGCCATGCTTTTTGGGATTAAAAATACATATTTTGATATGATCCAGTGCATTAGTGCTGATAGGACTTGTGCAAGACTAGGGCATAGGTGGTTGAGATATAGTAATTATTATTATCACTCAAATGGTAGGATTTGGTGTTTATGGGATAAATATTTCTAGGAATTTCAACTCCTTGCCAACTGTGATCAAGCTATTCATGTTTTTATTTCAGGTATTCATTCTAACATGTACTTCTATGCAAAGTTTGTTTATGCTTTTAATTCTAGGGAGAGTAAAAAGAGCTTGTGGGGATGGCTGGATGTTCATAAGGTAGAAGGTGAGCCATGGATTGTTTTGAGATACTTTAATGTGGTTTTACAACCTGATGAGAAATTTCAAGGTAATGTAGTGAATATCAATGATGTGAATGATGGAAGAGATTATTGTAATTCCTTCTTAATTCATGATCTGGTTTGATGTGAGTGATGGAAGAGATTATTGTAATTCCTTCTTAATTCATGATCTGGTTTACTATGGATTGAAATTCACTTCCTCTAATCGAGGTATGGGAGAAAATAGGATTATGGCTAAGTTGGATAGGGTTATGGTTGACTTAGTCTGGATTTTAAAGTTTCCTTTATCTTCTACTCAGTCTTTGGAAATCCTTTTCTCTAATCATAGCCTTTCTTTGGTGACTCTTACTGAAAGGATGCCTCATTGCAAGAGGTAGTTTAAGTTCTTTGATATGTGGACTTTGGATCCATATTTTCTTCCATTGGTGGCTTTTATGTGGAGGCAATCTTTTCCTGGTTTTGTTCAGAAGGGTTTTGAAAGCAAGATCTGGGAGCTTAGATCTTGTCTTATTTTATCTAACAAGGAAAAGTTTGGGGGTATTTATTCCAGGGTGGAGGAGGCCAGATCTAGGCTAAGTAGGAGTGAAAACCCGCTGGCTTAGTAGCCCAAGAATCTATCCTTGTAGGAATAGGGAAGATGTCTCAAGTTATATGAGCACTATGCAATTTGTAAAGAGAGTTTTCTAAAATAGAAATCAAGTATTAAGTTGTTGAATTTGGGAGACTCAAACTCTCACTACTTTTTCTCTATAATGCAGGCTAGGCAGAGGCGGAATGTGATTAGAAGAGTTAAGAATAGAGAAGGTCGATGGTGTTCTGATGTAGATGGGATTAATAAGGCCTTTGTGTCTTTCTATAAAGATTTCTTAGGTAAAGGAACCTTTTCTTCTAGAGCTACTTCTAAGGAAGTTTTTCTGTAGGGTCCAACCTTATATGTGGCTCATCAACAACTCATGCTAAGGCCTATTTCTTTGTAGGAGGTTAAAGAAGCTCTCTGGTCTATAGGAAAATATAAAGCACCTGGACCTGATGGGTTTACTGTTAGCTTTTTTAAGGCTTCTTGGCCTGTGTTGGGAGAAGATTTATGGGTTTTTTTTAGGAAGTCATTTCAAACAGCTTTAGTTCATTCTTTTTTTTGGGGAAAACGAAGTTGGTGCTTATTCCTAAATGTGAGGGTGCACAAGGAGTTGCAAATTTCAGACCAATTGCTTGTTGCAATGTGTTGTATAAGGTTTTTGCTAAAATTTTAGTTGCTAGATTGCAAAATTTTTTTTCCAGCTCTTATTCATACTTCCCAAGATGGTTTTGTTAAAGGAAAAAACATCGGAGATAATATGTTATTAGCCCATGAGTTACTTCATTTGTACAACAGAAATCATGCATCCCTAAGATTTATACTCAAGGTAGATATGAGGAAGGCCTATGATTCAATTAATTAGATGTTTTTAGAGAATGTTTTGCTTGGACTACATTTCCCTCCTAATATGGTAAAATTACTAATGGCCTGTGTATCATCAGTTTCTTATTCATTATGCATTAATAATGATATGCATGCTCCTTTTTAGGGGAAAAATGGTCTAAGATAAGGAGACCCCCTATCCCCTTATTTGTTTGTCATTGTTATGGAATACCTAAGTAGGATGTTTTAGACTTTATGGTTGAAGGATACTTTCCAAGGGCATCCTAAATGTAAGACGTCGAAAATTATTAGCCTAGCTTTTGTAGATGATCTATTGGTGTTCTATAAAGCTAATTTGCCCTCAGTGCTTACTATCAAAGGAAATTTCAAGGAGTTTGCTGCTGTTTCAGGGCTTCATATTGACCCACAAAAGATTTCTATCTATTTTAGAGGTATTTCTTAGGAGTCGAAGGGGTCTATCCTTTCTTAGTTCTAGTTCCCCTGAGGGGAGGCTTCCTTTTAGATATCTAGGGGTGCCTTTAAATGATTCTAAGTTAAAAGCTGCCAATATGCTCTCATTGATTCAAAAAATTACTGGTAGGCTTCATCACTAAGCCAACAAGTTGTTATCCTATGCAGGTCAACTTCAATTGTTGAAATCAGTCATCTTTGGTATAACCAATTACTAGATTCAATTGTTTCTGCTCCCAAAAAAGATCATACACCAGGTGGTGGGATTATGTAGGGATTTTCTATGGATAGGGAAGGTTTCCCAAAATAAAAGAGCTCTATTGGCTTGGAGGGTGGTTTGTCTACCTAAGAAGGAGGGTAGACTAGGAATTATGGAGTTATTTGCCTAGAATGTTGCTGCTATGGGGAAACACCTATGGAATTTGTGCCAGGAAAAGGATGCCTTATGGATAAAATGGGTTCATTCCTATTTCATTAAACAACAGACTATGGAATCATGTCAGCTCCCTAGTACAACCTCTTGGTTATTGAAGAGTATTTTTGACTTAAGATCTCGTTTGATCCCAGTTTTCTAGAATTGGCAGCTTGATGATCACTATGAAATTTTTGATATGTATGACACCATTAGATATTCAGCTCCTAAAGTGTTTTGGTGGAAATATATTTGGTCTAGCCCAGCTTCCCCAAATCACAAGTTCATTTTCTGGCTGGCTGCTCATTCTAGACTACCTACCAAAGATAATCTAGCCAAGTTTTTTCCTTCCATTAACCTTCAATGTGGTTTTTGTTTGCAAGAGGAGAGTACTAATCATTTGTTCTATCATTGTCTTATGCTGAAACATCTGTGGGAATCATTTAGCAAGGCTTATAAGGAAAGGAGGAGGCATAGATCATGGCAGGGTTTATTAAGATCTATATCTAGAGTAAGAGGTAGAGGTGTGACTAAGGATCAGTTTAAATGGGGTTTTTATGCAGTAGCTTTTTATGAGATTTGGGAATCTAGGAATGCATGCATTTTCTTTAATGTTGTTTGGGATTTGAAAAGGGTATCTTTTCAAATCTCCTTGGTTATGTCTTCTATATGTAATAACTCTAGTAAGAGTAATAAGTTTAGTGGTTTGTTGGGTCAAGTAGATCAATTCTATAGGCTAGTTTGTAATTTTGCTTGATGTTATAAAATTTTTTTCTATTAAAAAAAATTACATATTCTATGTTCTAAAGAATAATAAAATGACATATTTAATCCTTGCTCAAATTTCTATATTATTTATGTTAATGCTGTCCTTATATTTTCCCATTCTTTGGAGTAACACTTCAAACATCTTAAAACTTTCATTTATGTTATCAAAAGAAATGGTCTTATTTTTTCAATGTCCAATATCTTTCTCTTCTAAGCATATATTAGGTTCCTAGGTCACTGCCTCTCCTAGGGTATTATTACTCTAATTGGAAGGTCACTTGATATTGCATCAATATTTCCTGAAAAAATCTTAGACAAAAAATAGTTATGAAAGTTACTCAAAAGCCTAAATTTTATCTTATATTTCAGTCTAAATGTTAACAAATTAGCAAAAACTCTGCACTATCAACTTAAGAAAACTCCACTTGCATTGACATAAAAGCATACCTAAATTATCAAATGCATCAAGACCTAGGTAACAAATATCCCTTATCTTTATCTTGTTGATCCAAAACTTCCAAAGATTGTCGAGTTTGATGCCTCTGACATTGTCAATGGTGGCATGCTCAAATAAGTACAAAATCAACAAGAACATATTGCTCAATTATCCTAAGCTCACTAGAATGATATCTAGACAAATTAATCCACCATAAAAAGAGGAAATACTTTTCATTTTTCTTTATATTCAAAAATTCTAGTCAGATCTCCTTAACCAAAAATTCCTCTTTGGAATAGACTAAAAATCTATAAAATAAGTCCTATAAAAGGATGTGTGAAATATTGCTTGAAAACAAATTATTATTATTATTATTATTATTATTATTATTATTATTATTATTATTATTATTATTATTATTATTATTATTATATGATGGCAAGCCAATCCTTCAGCCTTTAATTATGACTAGTGTTTATAAGAGGAGATTCAAACTCCATCCTTGATTTTCTAAGTAGAAAATTTCTCCAAGCACAACTTTAGTATGACTTCCAACAAGAAAGGAAAAATACTTATATCTAATCCCATCAAAAATTGGTATGAGGAAATAGTAAAAGAAGAGGAAGAGTCCTCTTCCTCATAGACCCCACTTTTTGATACATAATAAGAGGTAAAAAATTGGGTAGAAACCCTTACAAAATCACCTCAGGCATTTTCAGCACTATAACAAATATTACAGAGCATCTTATGTCCTTCCATACATATAATTTTTTCCTTTGTTTTACAAATTGAGGAGGGTTCTTCTTCCTAAAAAACCCTTCTCCAAAATTGATTTCAAAATCTTCTTCTAAAAATCTTATAATTTTACCAAATATGTGTTCAAAATAAATTCTTCAATAACAAAAAAGATTTCAAAGAACTTCTAACTATTTTCAAAAAACACATTCTCAAATAATTATAAATTTTGAGGAATTTTTCTACTATCTTGAACCCTTTCTTTCTCTTCAAAAAATATTCTTTGGCTGATCTTTTAAACCATGGGATTTACAAAAACCACATCCATATTACATGGGAATCCTAGAATATATTGGTTTTTGCCACTTTCAAATATTTTTCTCACCATGAGACTCCAAATGAATGAGCATATTCCACTTGCAAAGTCTATAAAGTCCTAACATATGATTTGGGCAAAGCCCTTGAAATCCTATAATGGCTTCTAGACACATATAAAACCTCACAAAACTTATCCTTTACCTTTAATTACTAGGACAACCAACAAGTATAGTATAACAACTTCTTTTCACAAAACAATCCATTCCTAACTATTATTTTTATAAACCTTTACATAAACTAATCTTCTAATCTGGTTTGTCAAATGGTGGAATGATTTTGGTTCTTTTCTTAAAATTCTACCTCTATAGTTATTTGAAGCCCTTAATTCTTTCAAAAGCCTTTTCTATCTTAGACCTAAAGATGAATAATTAATACCCTTAATTCATATTTGTTCTAGGTTTTTTTATCCTTGGTTTTTCTCTTGGACGGTTGATCACCAAATCATTAACGAAACCCCCCACTATCGTTTGGCGTTTCAAGGTCAAATTCTAGGCCTTTGATAAAATTTCAAAATAGTCTATCCAATTTTGGATCAAAGCATCAAAAATGGTCCAACCAATCTCCTAGGTACCTCTTGATCCTTTTCAAACCAAATTCCTTGCACAAAAATCTCATACAAAAGCCAAAGTTGCAGCTACAAAAATCCAATAAGAATATCTTACCATTATTAGGCAACCTCTTTCTCAGAACAAATCCTTGTCATCCTCTTCATCATTTATTCCCCTCATTGACTATAGGGATGATAATGATGATGAATATTATGAGATACTTCCTTGATCACCAAATTTGTAAACATAACAAAGATACTCAAAGCTGATAAAAAAATTTGCCCAAAAGATATCACCATATGACATGTTGGTCAATAAAGCATAAAGTGGTTACTGAATGAATGGTCAGTGTAGCAAGCACTATAGTAGCCAAAATTAGAAGGAAAAAGGAAAATCATCTCATTACTTCCAAGATAATAAGATAAGCTTCTGCTTAAATCACACAAACATGTTATATTTCAGTAGATCCCCTTAGATATAATTATGTCATGAAGGTGAAAGGACAGAATGATGATGTCTCTAATAGGTGAAGTCTCCTGCCTATTAAATGAAGACTTAGGAATCATTGTTAGAGATCAATTTTTTCCTATAGACATATTTTAATCACCTTGTAATCCTCTCTCCCAAATATATATTATTGTATTCTTAAATTATATATATATATATATATATATATATATATATAGCAATTTATCTATTTGGATTACACGAAAAACTTTTTATGATGTTAAGACGAACGCATTGTTCAATTTCCTTAATTTTATGAAAAATTTGAACCATAGAATGATGAAAATACTTATAAAGAAACTTACTTTCCAAATATGATTTGTGTAATAGAGTTATATTACACCAATAATTGATTTTAAATAATCAAATCAATGGGTATTACACTGTATATCTCTATAGCTATTGTTATACTCTTACGTTTTATTTTTTGTATCATGTAACCTATGTCTACACTACATATCCTTTGTTTATTTTTTGTCTAGTTTTGTTATATTTAAACTTGATATACTCAAATTTCCCACATATGATTAACTTATCATTTTTCATTATATGTTGGTGACAAAAACAAACATTATATGTTCCTCTTCCTCTTTGTCTTTCTCAGCCATTAAGCATTTAATTAGCACTAATATCTTTTTCTTTCACAAATTTAACACACTCTTTATTTACATTGATATACAACTTGGGATCAGATGCTCTAGAAAAAATCATGTGACCTATTTTGGTAAAACTTACGTAACCCATTTTTTTTTTTAAAAATCTCTTGACCCATTTTGAGTATTAGAAATTAGATAGATCAATAAAAAATTAACTCATTAATAATGTTTTTTTATTTATTATTGAGTGTACTTTATAACATAAATTATTATTTTTGTATTTTTATTTGATTAGGAAATTCTTATGCTCTTTTAGGTTTAATATAGTTAGTCTCCTCTCCCCTCCTCCTTAAAATTGAAGTTTTTTAATTGATCAAATATAATATATACATCCTTTTTAAGAGTCATACTCTTAGGTGGAATCAACCTTAATCATTCAGTTGTGCCCCTAACACATATACCATATGATCTACAAGTTCTTGTTTATCATCTATGATATTGAAGTATAATTAATAATGAAAATTCTATGGTGTTATGTGTTGTATGTCAAGTAATGTAATAGAAAAACCTAGATCTTTAATTTTTAGCTTTTAAACATATCCCTTGAATATTAGTTGATTAAAAATTTACTTAACTTTTATATAAAATATATAAAAATTATTTTTTGACAAAAAAATAGATAATAAAAATCATTTTGACATAATCAATTAAAAATAAAAATAAACTCATAAAACTTCATATGCATCAATAATTCTTCTAACTGATTTATTCTTCATTTCTAGCTTCTATGATTTCTTCAAGATTCTATACAACTGAGATTTTTACAAGATTCAATACGTCAAATAATTTATGGAGGTGAATTTGCTTATTTTATGTCTTTTGTCATACTTTTATCTAATAACCATTATATATAGATTTTCATTTCTTGATTTAGTATCATTTTACTTTTATTAGATTCATTCTTTCTAAATTATTCACATGTGATGTTTATTCGATTGGATTCTTAACTTAAATATTTTTATTAGTTTTTTTCTTTATCATGCTTCATGTTGAATTTGCACCGATGCTGAATTCACTATTGTGGAAATAGGCATATATCACTAAAATATGGTTTTAAAACTTAATTGTTTTAATGATTTATTATTTAAACATATCCATTTTCTATATATAGATGTGTACTTTTATATGAGTTTTTGTTTGTTATGTGGAACTAGGAAACAATTATTATATTTTTATTATCTGCAATCTAAAATTAATTGTTTACAAGTATTCTATTATGCAAACTTTTGTAGTTTTGTAAACCAAACTTTTATGAAACTTATATATGATTTTTATATACATAAATATTTTGTTATATACCTACATATTTTTTTTAATTTGAATTATTTTTTTTATTTTTTAATATGAACACCTCTCTTTTATTTGACATTTTTTTTATATTGATAAATCTTTTTTAAGCTCCCAATCATGTTAACTTTGTATAAACCAAGTATAAATATCTAAAGTATATAGGTAAATAAATGAGCAGTTTAAAAGCTTAACTATTTTCTATGGTTTTTGTTTCACAATTAATAATGTTTATAGGGTAAAAAATGGAGTTGAATATCACTCGCAAGAATCATGATAATTTAGTGAAAATGATGATGATAGTATTTTCAATGATAATACTAAAAATGTAGATGATAAACAACAACAAACCATTTTTGTTTTTATGAACATATTGAATGAGAATGGTAAAGGATTTTACTAAGGATGATTTGGATAAGTTATCCTGCTTCTCATTGGCCAAGTGGTGAATTTCATAAATGAAATATTTTAGAGTTTGTTTATGAGGATAAAATTAGAGTAAGGAGGATGGAACATAAAAGTATCTAAGTTAGTGTATGGTAGAAAAGGCTAATGGTTATAAATGTGTATGAAATTTAATAAATGAAAGAGGTAACTAAAAGCCCTACCAAGATGTGGTATCAAGGCTTGTATCAAGTTTAAGTTTCAATAAATTTTGAAGAGTTTGGCTGTACCTAAGTTTAAATTTGAGTAGAATCAACTCCTTGGTGTTCTAAGATAGGCACATATAGAATATGTGTGCTTGTATATATTTTACGTGAGGTAGGTAACCTATTTTCATATGAATCTATTTTATTCAACTTGATATTTTCTATTATTTTTATATATTACAGATTAAAGAAAAAAATTAAAATTAAATCATATTTAAATAAAAACTTCGTTCCTAATAGAATAATGTAAAACATGTTACATTAAATTAGTGGTTATAAGTTTTTTTGGGGATATAATTACTATAATATTATTAAGAAAGAAGAAGCTAAGGATGGAGATACTAAAACGATGTCACATACTTTA
This sequence comes from Tamarix chinensis, assembly GCA_030549775.1. Taxonomy (NCBI): domain Eukaryota; kingdom Viridiplantae; phylum Streptophyta; class Magnoliopsida; order Caryophyllales; family Tamaricaceae; genus Tamarix; species Tamarix chinensis. The sequence goes on along the minus strand of CM060173.1, from coordinate 68,592,766 downwards.
TTAGAAGTAAAAATTTATATATCATTCTTTACTAGCTACACTAGTTATGAAGAATATAGTTTAAAGAAATTGATCTATTGTGATGGGATATCATAGTTAGATAGAAATATATTTACCCATCTAGTTGCATTTGATGCCACATATAAAATTAATGCATACCAAAATCAATTAATATTTATTATTGGGATAATTCATCATAGAAAAATAGTTTCATTTGGACATGCTTTGACATTAATAAAATAGATGAATTTTTTTATCTGGGTATTGTTACAAATGATTTAAGTAGGATATGGAAAGAAATAACTCACCAACACCACTTATGACTATAAAGCCATGACAAATGATATTAAATTAGTCATCCCTAAATCAAGGTATATGTTATGCTTATGGCATTTTTTTATAAAATGTGGAGGCAAATGGTTGAAAGTAGTTTTGTAGTGGTTTTATGGGGTGTTTTGTCAATTAGCAAATCATGTAAAACAACATGGTGTTGCTTAAAGAAAATAGGTAGAGAATTTATATGAGAACAAGAAAAAATGGGTGCATACTTATATAAGGATATACTTTTTTTAGGTTAGAAAAATTTGAAAATTATTTAAATACCCCATTTACACCTAAATTTATCAAATTATAGACCTTATATAAAGACTTATTTCCCGTAAATTATTCAAGATTTTTTTTGTAAGAAATTATGCTTGAAAAATTTTCAAACTAAAATACTTGTTGACTAATGTAGGAAACTAGTCTTCTAGTGCCCTAACATTTAAATTTTCCAGTTGAAATTACTTATCTATTGGTGTGCCAAAATTGATCCACTAGTTTGTTCAAGGAATTTTATTAAGATCTTATTTGGCCTCAATACTTTAGCCAATGTTGGTGGGACTTTAGAACTTTGGATAATTTTTTGATAAAATAATTTTTTAGAGTTGATAGATATTATCATAATTTATAGGATATCATGCGAATTCATTTGGTATATCTTTTTACCAAATTTACTTTATGTCACATATCTTCACCTAACCACCACTTTTCACTCTATTTCTCTCTTACCTGCCCTTAATTTCAACCAATAGTAGTAAGAAATATCAAATTTTAATGTTTCCCATCCCCCTACCTTTGTCCCTTCCTTGTCCTTTTCATATCTTTTTCTAAAATTGTATGTGGTGTTATCACTAAAATAAAATAGTAACTATTTAAAGTGAGAATTTGAACTAGATTAATTTCTTCAAGTCTCAGAGTTGCTAATTAGAGGCTAGTTGGTTAATTTCCCTTATTTATTTTATTTTTTTCCTTTGAATGGGGTCCCAAAAGGTCCCATTTGTTTTCCCACTTTACTACACTTATTATGTAGTAAGGATCTTAATACTTTACCTAGATGGTTATACTACCGTGGATGATGACTTTAATTAAATAATATTCATATCTGTTTCTTATTATTTTAGTTTAGACTAGATACCATGGTTGTTTGTTCATTGTGAATAATTTAGTATAGTCACACATAATTATTAACAAATGTATGGATTATGTAATCACATTCTTGTAAGATAATAAAATGGATGAGTCTTAGAGATGAATTTGGTGGCTTAGTATCTTCTTTGTTGTTTTCAAGTTATCACATGATATATGTTGTTGTTGATGTGGTCTATGATTCTTTATTGGTGTAATATGAATATTTCCTTTGTAAATTCATGTACGCTTTAATAATGTTTCATATAAATGTTTAATTATGATCTTGCATGTAATCCATTTATATTACCATATGAGACTTGTATGTATGCCCATTATGAACATTTGTTTTCCATGAGCCTTTATGATACGATGGCTATGATTTACTCTATGCTTTACCATTCTGAATTTATTATTTTATGGTCACTAGTCATCTAACGAGTTAATAATGGCATTCATTTTTGTGAGGTTGGCCATTAATCAGCATTCATTTATAGGAGAGTTTGGGTTTAGAGAGTTAGGTTATTCTAGAGTTTTACTTTTGTTATCCCTATTGGATATTTAAACTCTTTAGTATCTCCTTAGTTTTCCATTGTTGTTTTATTTAGTTATATTTTTAGGTTACATGGCCTAATTTTCTCTATTACTATGTTATCTTGAGTACTTAATCTTTATGGTTTAATTCTTGTTGAATTGGAATTTTTAGTCTTGTATCTAAAGTGGAACAAACAATAAACATATATGTTATGCTAGGTGCATCAATACACATTTTTGTTTTTGTTTTTTTTTACTTTGCTCTCTTTTCTATTGGTGAGACCAAAGCCCTTGGTCCTGATGGTTTCACTTTAGCCTTCTTCAAACATGGAAAAACTATAATACCCTCAAATTTCATAATTATTGTTTTTGAGTGTTTAGCCTTTTATTTAAGAAAAATTAATACCTAAACTTTGGTCTATTTATTTTATTAATAACCTTTGCGTAGTAACTCGAATAATTTCTTAAATATTTTTTTCTTGATTATTTCACCTTTCTTCTTCTTGTTAAACCTATCCAAAACCAAATTAATTTTCCAGATATATTTTTTTAACTAGTATCCCAATCTGAGCAAACTACCTAAAGCTACATAAATTAATTTCTATCCTATCCCTGCCACTCCAACTTCTCACAATATACCCATACCCCCTCTATCAAATGCAATCCATCACCACCATCTACATGTGCATACATATATACACACTCCGTCCCTCTCTATTCTCTTTGTTATAATGCAACCATAAGCCCTTGCATCTCCCCATGCAAACCCTAATCTTCTACCCTACACCCTTCCTCATCCCTATTCCCCCCCCAAAAAACTACCCTTTCCATCGTCATCCAAAAGCATTACCAACCAACCTGAATTGACATTCACCATCCACCATCCACCATCCACCTCTAACCATCACCATTATCTCTTCCCTTCTTCTTCTTCCTCCTCCTCTTGGTCCGCTTGATTCGATTTTATCACATAAGTGTTACCTAGCCACATACCCTAACCATGCACCATCCCTATATGCACATTCTTACCTCCACTGCATACCTCAATTTTGCATGCTCCCTCTTGCTTGTACAAACCAACCTATATCCCACCTTTTATCCATAACTTACTCCTTTTTCGCTAACCATCACCTCACAGTCACTCCTCATCCTTCTTCCTCTCCTCTCATGAACATTCTCCCTTATTCCTTGATAGCCTTTGTACCACCACATCCTTCTTCTTATATCCATCCTTTTTAATCGTATCAACCCTAAGGAAACAACAAAAAATGTCTTTTCTTTACCCCTACTTTGAAGCAACCCATTGTTTCTCCACCTTCACTTTTGATATATATCTCCAAAATTTGTATTCAAATAATTCTATTAATTGTTATAGATTATGTTGTACCTATAATAATTTTTCTTATTGTGTGATTGTTTAGAAAATTAATTTAGAACATAGGAATGGATCAAGAGATTGCTGTAGCTACTGCCGGGAGTTGTTACAGAAATTATGTTGTATTAATTTGTAGAAAATCCCATGTGATGCATTCGCCGGCAAATTTTGCTAATGGGGATTAAGTTGGCTGTGTAATCTGCCACCCGACCCATAATTATTGGGTTAGTTGGAATGTGGATTACTCAACCCTTGGTAACCATGATTAGCTATTATATATTTTAGCTGATGAGAATTATTTGTAAATCCATAACTTTGGATTATTATGCATTGTAATAATCTTATAAATTTGGGTTGTTTCTTTGACCAGCCGTCGACCCATGTTGTATATGTCTTGACTGATCATTTGGGCTGTATTTGGGCTGATTTGTATAGGAAATGGAGGCCTGCGATCATGTATATTGTACGTATTTCTTTTATATTATATACGCCATATATATAAGGCGTATACACCGGTTGTATCACACACTTTTTGGTCGAATACATTTTGAGATAATTTTATGGAACTCTCTCTTTCTCTCTCACGACCTCCTCGTTCACATTTCTTTTCGATCTCTTCTTGATCTTCTCTGTTCTACAACTTCAGTAGCCGTTGATTCAACTACGCTATGAGTTTTCTAATCTTCCTTTGGAGAAAAATCCTTAGGTTGATTGTTTCGGTGAATCGAGTCCCGCACTCGATTTTTGTTTGCGATCTGGAAAAATTTCTGTGAGTTTTCTGCAATCTGGCACTTGATTTTTGTTTCATCATTTGGTATCAGAGCCTCGATTATTCGAATGCTCTAGGTTGAATTCGTTTGTTACTGAATTTTATTGTTCTAATAATCATTCTTGAGTTCGCTAACCCATATTTCTGAAGTGTGACTCTATGGTTTGCGACCAACAAAAAATGATCCTGATTATTATTTTGAGTGGGAAAGAAAGATAGAATTAGTGTTTGAATGTCATAATTATTCTGATGAGAAGAAAATTAAGGTAGTAGTAGTGGAATTTACAAAATATGCATCTTCTTAGTATCACAATCTTGTCTTAACTAGGCGTAGGAGTGGAGAACCACCTATACACACATGGGATGAATTTAAGATTCTAATGAGGAAATGGTTTGTTCCAAGTTACTATTATAGGGAATTACATAAGAAGTTACATACACTAAATCAGGGAAACAGGTATGTGGATGAATACTTTAAGGAACTAGAAGTCTTGGTGGTTAAAACAGGAATTATTGAGGATGAGGATGCTACAATGGATGGATTCTTAAGTGGATTAAACTCTGAGATAGCTGATAAGGTAGAACTATATCCTTGTGGTACTTTAAGTGAAATGTTTAACATAGCTACCAAGATAGAGAGTCAAATAAGGAGAACTAGGCAGTATAAACCCCCTGGAATTGGGATTAGGAGTACACTAAAAAAGAATTTTGGAGGAACTAACTCTGAAAATTGGAAGAATAATGGGAGGTTTGAACCTAGAAGTAAGAGTAATGAAGTTTAAGTAGGAAACGAGACAGAGAAGGGGAGAAATATAACAACTAATCCTACTAGTGGTCCCAACATAACTAGAGATATCAAATGCTTTAAGTGTGGGGGATTAGGTCACATAGCTTCTGAATGCCCGAATAAGAGGAACATATTAATTAGAGAATCTAGAGATATAGAGTCTGAATCTGAAGAGGAAGAGTTGGAGACTGACTTGATTAGGGGTGATGCTAGTGAATCAGAAGAAGAAATAGAACTTCCAATAAGTAGAGATCTTTTTGTGGTACGTAGGGCTTTAAATAGTAATAAGTTACATGACTCAAATGTAATTAAGAGAGAAAATATATTTCATACTCGATGTTTGATTGATGATAAGTGTTTTAATATGGCCATAGATAGTGGTAGTTGTATTAATTCTTCTAGTACCTTATTAGTATATAAGCTAGTCTTACAAATTACTAGACACCCAAAACCCTATAGACTACAGTGGTTAAATGAGTTAGGGGATGTTAAAGTTAGTCAGCAGGTTTTAATAAATTTGGAGTTAGGTAAGTATGAGGGTTCTATTCTATGCGATATTGTTCCTATGTATGCTGCTCATTTATTATTACGTAGACCTTGGCAATGTGATAGGAGAGTGACACATGATGCTTATAAAAATAGATACACCTTACATAAAGATGATAAGAAAAGTGTTTTAGCACTTATGACTCCAAAAGAAATCTTTGACGATCAAATTAAAATAAAGTCTAATTATAAGGAACTATCCAAACAGAGTATAGAGACTGGGATTAGTTCAAAGGAAGTTGAAGGGACATTTTGGTTTTATGCTAAGAGTGGAGATGTTGAAAAAGCAATTAGGAGACAAGAAAATGTATATTTGATGGTTTATAAGGAATGCTATGAATGTCAATTAGAATTAAGTGAGGAAGTACCTACTGATGTGAGGCATTTATTAGAGGAATATAGTGAATTGTTTCCTGAGAAAATTCCAAATGGATTACCTCCATTAAGGAATATGTGGGATAGACTTTGTACCAGGAGCTGTTATACCAAACAGACCTGCTTATAGGGCTAATCTTGAAGAGGTAAAGGAATTAAAGAGGCTGGTTTCTGAATTATTGAGTAAAGGCTATATTAAGGAATCAATGAGTCCATGTGCAGTTCCAGTATTGTTAGTGCCTAATAAAGATGGAAGTTGGAGAATGTGCATAGATAGTAGAGCAGTAAAAAAAATAACTATTAAGTACAGGTACCCTATACCAAGGCTATATGAAATGTTAGACCTTCGACATGGTGGTGTGATTTTTTCAAAAATAGAATTAAAAAGTGGATTCCATCAAATTAGAATGAAACTAGGAGATGAATGGAAGACAACCTTCAAAACTAACTTTGGGTTATATGAATGGTTAGTAATGCCTTTTGGATTATCCAATGCTCCCAGTACTTTCATGAGACTTATGGACCATGTGCTTAGAAGTTTTATTGGGAAATTTGTGGTTGTTTATTTTGATGTCATACTTATTTATAGCAAGTCTTTAGAAGAACATTTGAGACATTTAAGAATTATTTTGGATGTGTTTAAAGCAGAACAGTTGTATGCCAATTTAGCTAAGTCTAGATTTTGTTTATAAAGTGTAGTATTCCTAGGATTTGTTGTGGGAAAGGATGGTATATCTGAGGATAAAGAAAAGATTAAGGCTATTCAAGAGTGGCTTGTACCTAAGACTGTGACTGAAGTAAGTAGTTTCCATGGTTTGTGTTCTTTTTACAGAAGATTTGTTAGGAATTTTAGTACCATAGTTGCTCCCTTAACAACAATAACAAAAAAGAAAATGGGTTTAAATGGGGTTTAGAACAACAAAAATCTTTTGAAATTCTTAAAGATAAATTAACCCAAGCATCTGTATTAACCCTTCCTGACTTTGAAAAGATGTTTGAATTAGACTGTGATGCTTCAGGGTTGGGAATAGGGGCTGTACTTTCTCAAGAAGGTAAACCTATAGCTTATTTTAGTGAAAAATTAAATGGTAGTACTTTAAATTACTCTACTTATGAAAAGGAATTATTTTCTTCGGTAAGAGCCTTAGAAGTTTGGCAACATTACTTATGGCCTAGAGAGTTTGTTATAAACACTGATCAGGAAACTATCAAGTATTTAAAAAGCCAGTCAAAATTAAATAGAAGACAAGGTAAGTGGATTGAGTTTATTGAAAGTTTTCCTTATATAATTAAATATAAAAAGGGAGGTGATAATGTTGTTGCAGATGCTTTATCTAGGAGACATGCTCTGTTTAATGATGTAGACACCACTTTGTTGGGTTTTTATTTCATCAAGCTTTTATATTTGGAGGATCATGATTTTAAGGGAATTTATAAAAATTGTGAAAATGCTACACAAGGATAATATTATATCTCTGAAGGTTACTTATTTAGAGAAAATGGGTTATGTATTCTTGATTGCTCATATAGGGGACTATTAATTCAAGAAGCTCATAATGGTGGACTAATGGCACACTTAGGATTTCAAAAGACTTTAGATATACTAATTGATCATTTCTACTGGCCTCATATAAAAAAGGATGTGTTGAAATATTGTGTTAATTGTATAGCTTGTAGATAGGCTAAGTCCACATCAAAACCTTTTGGGTTATATACTCCATTACCTATTCCTAATCAACCCTAGACTGATGTTTCCTTAGATTTCATTTTAGGATTGCCTAGGACTAATAAGGCCAAAGATTCAATAATGGTTTTAGTGGATAGGTTTAGTAAGATGGCTCATTTTATACCTTGCAATAAAACAAATGATGTTGTGGCTATGGCTGAGTTGTTCTTTTCTCATATAGTTAAGTTGCATGGAATACGTAAAAAAATAGTGTCAGATAGAGATGTTAAATTTTTGAGTCATTTTTGGAAGGTTTTGTGGAGTAAATTAGGAACTAAACTTTTATTTTCCTCCACATGTCACCATCAAACAGATGGATAAACAGAGGTAGTAAATAGGACATTAGGTAATATGTTGAGAGCTGTCCTTGGAAAGAATCTTAAACAATGGGAACATGTATTGCCTTAGGTAGAATTTGCTTATAATAGGACATTACATTCTACAACTAAAAAGACTTCATTTGAGGTTGTGAATGGTTTTAATCCTTTGACTCCTCTTGACCTGAGCCCTTTGCCTAATTCTAAGTTACATAACTTTGATACTGAATCTCGTGTTGTTAATATAAAGAAATTAGATGAATCTGTGAGCCAACAAATTACTAAGAGAGTTCAACAAATGGTTGAGAATCCTAATAAAAGAAGAAAGAAGATGGTTTTCCAACCTGGAGATTTAGTTTGGGTACACCTTAGGAAAGAATGTTTTCCAAACCTTCGAAAATCGAAACTAGACCCTAGGGGTGATGGACCTTTTACTGTATTAGAAAAAATTAATGATAATTCTTACAAAATTGATTTACCTAATAAGTTTGGTAATGTTAGTGATTCTTTTAATGTTTCTGATCTTAGTCCATTTATGGGTATTAATCAGGTTTCAGAGACAAAACCTCTCCAAGAAGAAGGGAATGATATATATGTCTAAAATTTGTATTTAAATAATTATATTAATTGTTATAGATTATGTTGTACCTATAGTTATTTTTCTTATTGTGTGATTGTTTAGGAAATTAATTCAAAATATGAGAATGGATCAAGAGATTGTTGTAGCTGTTGTCGGGAGTTGTTATAGAAATTATGTTGTATTAATTTGTAGAAAATCCCATGTGATGCATTCGCCGGCAAATTTTGCTAATGGGGATTAAGCTGGCTGTGTAATGTGCCACTTGACCCATAATTATTGGGTTAGTTGGAATGTGGATTACTCAACCCTTGGTAACCATGATTAGCTATTATATATTTTAGCTGATGGGAATTATTTGTAAATCCATACTTTGGATTATTATACATTGTAATAATCTTATAAATTTGGGTTGTTTCTTTGACCAGCCGTCGACCTATGTTATATATGTCTCGAATGATCATTTGGGCTGATTTGTATAGGGAACAAAGGCCTGCGATAGTGTATATTGTACGTCTTTCTTTTGTATTGTATACGCCATATATATAAGGCGTATACACCGGCTGTATCACACACTTTTTGGTCGAATACATTTTGAGATAATTTTCTGGAACTCTCTCTCTCTATCTCTCCTTCTCTCTCACGACTTCCTCGTTCACATTTCTTCTTGATCTTCTTTGTTCTACAACTTCAATAGTCGTTGATTCAATTACTCTCTGAGTTTTCTAATCTTCCTTTGGAGAAAAATCCTTAGGCTGATTGTTTTAGTGAATCGAACCCCTCGCTCGATTTTTTTTTGCGATCCAGCAAAATTTCTGTGAAACCCTTCCAAGTTTCTTCAACTTTGGCCTTGTCTGCCGCAACACCCTCCAAGAGCACGCCACCCTTCACCACATCACCATCCTCGTCCCACCTCACAACCACCAACTCACCAACTAACCAACATCATCCCAACAACCCCTACCTCTTCAACCATCCTCACACTCCTTACTCAACTAAGCTAGTAGCCTTTTCCTTCAACCCTCACAACAATCTCCACCATCCCTACCATCTCGTGCACCACAACCATCCATCACAACTGATTTGTGTGCCCAAGCTTATGTTGCCTATGTAGCATAAGGAACCTTTTATTTCATAAATTGTGGTATGTAATTTAATAAATTTGGTTAATAAATATTTTAATATAAATTAGTATTATTTTATTAGATAAATAATAATTTGGTTCATTTAGTATTATTATTTAGGTACGAATGTTTAATTAGTAGAGTTTAAGTAATTTTAGTAGGATACCATTAATTTGTGCTTTGCTGGAAAAACAAGAAACTCTTATACTTTACTAAAATTTTGAATGCTTCATGATTGCATATAGTGTTTTTACATATGTAATTTATTAAGTATGATTCACCATATCATAATTATGTGCTTATTATTATTTTCATGAAAATAAAAAAAGGAGCATGTTATCTATTGTAAAATATTTTGGGTAAGAAAGTATGACAAAAATATTTTTTATGATTATGTATAATATGCATGTCCAAAATGATAGGTTGGGCATGCTTAGACAAATGTGTGGTATAAATTATTATTTTTATGTGTCCGAGGGAAAATTTGGCCATTTTAAGTGTATTATGATATTTATCTCAACAACTGTGTCTAATGTATATTATATTGTTGAGCATGAGATTATGTGATTTTGGATGGATTAGATACACATGCTATCATTTTTACGTGCAAAGCCATGTATAAGGGAAAAGTAATCAATTGACATAGATAATAATTTGTTTGCATGATAATTAATTTAATTATGACATTTTATCCTTTTCATGATAAATTAATAAAATAAATGGATTTAGTATTTAAAATGGACGATAATTGGATAATTTTAGCTTTAGGGACATTTTGGTCATTTTTGGCCTGATATGTCTAAATGTGAATAATTGAGCCTATGATGACCTTAATATATTTTTAATGTTCATGTTGTTATTAACATTGTATATGCTTATATTGAATAAATGGGAAATGATTTAGAATTTTAAAATATGAAAAATTGATTTATGTGATTAATATGCAATTTTATGGTCACCTTGATAAAATACTAATACTTAAAGTGAAATACTTCGATATCGGGAATAGCGACTCTTTAGGGATTGCTACCCTAAAGACATTGATTATGGATTTTTATGGATTAGGTATCCTTATCAGTAGGGTACTATGCTACCTTTGTGTTCCGATGCGACTAAGTTAATTAATGTCCTTATATTGATAGTTGGTAGGATAATTTGTTGCTTTGGTGAACCTATATGACTAGAATACCTTAGTGTCTCCTTTTTATTATGATCTCCCATCGAGTAAATAAAAATAAAAATGATTATGATTGGATTATTAGATTGGTCAGTAGTAGCCTTTGTGTCTACCTATACTTCGGTAATAGCATTTGTGCATACTTGTGGTTTGGTAGTAGCCTTCATGCCTACCTGTGATGTTATAGATTTTTATTGGTCTTGTCCCTATGAGCGTACCTATGATGATAATGGATTTATTAGTATTCATAATGAAGTATGTGACCATTGATATTATTATGCTTTGGGACGATGCTATTTCTAATAATACATCAAAGAGCATCACTTGAATGTTCAGTTGGTAAATATCATTATATTTTAGATGAATGAACATGATTAGTATGTGACCTTGATACTCTTCAATTATCTTATACGGTTGTCATATTTCAATTATCTCATGTATAATTTGATGTTATATACATTGTATTATTGTAATACCTTATATGTTTTCCATGTTAGTTTTTTATATTAGTTTTGTATGTTGGGTTACTCAGTACCATTATATTGAAGGGTTCCTTTCATGGGCCCTTGTCTATTCATTGGGTAGTGGTCTTTGTATCTTAGCTTACAAGTTTAGTCAAAAGGTAGTAGCTTGGATTGAGAGCTTAGGACTATCTTGTTTTCTTTTTGTTACCTTGATTTTTCTTATTCTTGGTCTCTTATGTCTTTGTTTACTGTCTCTTTTATTTGAGTTTTGCAACCAGTGATGTAACTTATTTTTAAATAATATAAATCTATTTGTTATCTCTAATATGTGTCATGTAATTGTGTTATTAATTTAAGTAGGGTAGAGATTTTAGAGTTAACACTTGGTATGAGAATGGTAGAAGAAACTGGAATTGTACTAAGTATGGTAGTAACACCCTTCATTTTCATTATTTTAGCTTCTGCACTTAACTCTATAAATGAAGCTTTTAAGTCCTAAAAATGGGGGTATTATATAGACAATCATAGGGGATGTTGTTTGGAAAATGATAAATCAATCCTTCTTTGTGGGTAGTGTTCTTAGTTTTCTTAACTATATCACCCTTGCTCTAAAGTGCCTAATGCTATCTGAGTTACTGAATCTCCCTATTGTTTGCTGCATTGTTTTATATAATATCATAAATAAGGTGCTAACAAGGCTCTTGCAAACCCTTTTTATAACAACCCCAATTTTAGGATTTAAAAATTTCTTTTAAAGAGTTAATTGCAGAAACTAAAATAATAAAAGGAAGGGTGTTATTACCCTTTGTTTAGTACAAGTCCAATTTCCTTTACTATTCTCATACCAAGTACTAAGGTTACAAATGTAATCCACTTAAATTAATATCACAATTATAAGGACCAAAATAGATATTACAAAGCTGATTAACATCATTATGATGAAGCAAATGGTCAGTGGTGAAAAAATTCAAAAGAAAGAAAATACACGAGGGCATAAGAGCCTAGATATATCCAGATCAAAATATATTGAATAGGATACCAGATAGTCCTAACTCTCAACCTAAAATACTAGTCTTAAACTAATATCATGAGCTGACCTGTAAAATTATGACATCCCAATGAATAAGGAGGGGCACATGAAATGATACTAAGTAGCCCATTATTCAAAAGTAGACATGAAAAGGTTATATGGAACACATACAAAGTATCACAAGAGTACATGGTATAAAATATTAAAATATACATGTGATGACTAAATTACAATAACCATATCTATTAAGATGATACCCCTAAGGCCACATATTGGTTATGCCTGTTCCTTTAGAATATAATGAAACTCACCAATCTAGCATCCAAGGAATGCTCTCTAAAGTGATGGTTAGGACTAATCTCAACCTAATAATCATGAAATTCATAATATATCTCATAAGTCAACATCTACAACATTCTTCTTAACCACAAGCCAAAACAAATTAGTGCTTATGAAATTCCAATTATTTATTTCATGGTGACTTTAAAGACCCCAATTATTAATATGGTGGAACAAACCGAAACACCTCTTAGGGAAAAATCATTATGGCAAATATTATTAAGATAGTGGAACATATATAACACCTCTTAAAGAAATAATCTATTGACCACTATTCTTAATCATGTGGAACAATTTGATGCACCTCTTAGGGAAAAATAATCCCGACCACTATTATCATCTAGAGGAATGGACGCAATAACTCAATTCTGACTAATGTAGTCCTTCACTTTAAATATTAAGATCTTATTTATGATTGTGATCATGCCATATATTTATTTCACATCAATTTTAGGGATGTTAATATCCTTAATTTAGTGAAATAGAATAAAGCACTTCCCAAGGTAAAATGATTTGGGACACTATTATTAAGATGCTAGCATGGATACAATGCCTCTTAGGAAAACACGCTTCTATCCACTATTCTTAAACTAGTGGAATGCTGCGATGCAACTCCCATAGAAAAACACACCTGACCACTATTATCATTTAATGGAAAGGTTACAACATCTCATTTTTGACTCATGTGGTCATTTAATTTAGATATTAATGTCCTCTTGAACATCATAGCAACATCATCCATAACAAATAAGACTAATAATGATTAATTTTATTTTTATTTACTTGAGGGGAGATCATATCAACCCAAATATACTAAGGCACCCTAGTTATATCGGCATAGAAAGGAAAAAAATATCCTATAAACTATTAGCCTAAGGTCACTAATGTACCATGGTCATAATGACACATAAAGGAAGCATAATACCCTCCTGATAAGGACACAATCCATAATTATCCATAACATATATAAAATCCATAGAGTTAAGTAGAGTAAGATATAGGGCATTGCTTGGACACTAAGGCACACTAACAAAAGTCTATAGCCAACCATGGGTTAAGCCATGTCTTTAGGATATCTACTCCTAAACAGTCACCAGTTCCATTCTCAAGGTATTTTACTTTAAATATTAGGGTCTTATTAAGGTGATCACAATATCACATAGTAAAAAAATAGATCAAGTTTACATACTTAGCCATTTTTACCTATTCCTAATTACTTAAGACAACCATGATTAAGGTCAACACTAAAGCCAACATTAAAATCTACAAAGGCCATCTGAGGATCCATTATATATTTTTAGGGGCATTAGATAGAAAATGGCCAAAATACCATTGGGAACTTAATTGCCTCATTATCACATTACTTAATACTTAGTCATAAAAGGCTAAAACACAATAATAAAAATATTTAACATGCAAATAAATTACCAGGCATACTAAATGACCACTTGACCCTTACACATGATTTAGCACATAAAATCTTAACATAAATTTCTAAAACATCAAATCACATAGTTTCATACTTATCAATAAGTAATACATATTATGTTTGTTTATCAAAATAAATATTAGGACTTGTTTACAAAGACCAAAATACCCCTAAGACATATAATGATAAGGATCATGCTTAAAATACGCAAAAGAATGCTCAGTTTATGATATTAAACATATATAATTTACATAACTTATTTATGATGTAAAACCATTTTAACATGATTTTATATACATAATAGTTTACCCAATTTAACATGCTCCATTTTACCAAACTTAGCACTAGTATTATTAGACAAATAATTATAATGTAACAACCATGGTTAATATAATTTATACATTAAAACTTTAAAGTGATATCATGTGATATTTATCATTTTAGTAAATCATATACATTACCTAATTTCTAGAAAAAAGCACAAAATATAAGTAACCTACTAAGATTTAGTAGGCTCTACTAATCAATCTCTTTTACCTAAAAATTAAAACCATTATTAAGCATATTAATATATAGGTCATAAAAAACCTTTTATATTAAAAAAATTATAATTTAAAAATTACTAAAATACCCTCAAATCAACAAGAGAAGAAAAGAGTGGCATTCACATTACATGGGAAAGCATGTGAGTCAAGCATGTAGGAACTCGATGTAGTAAAGAGAAGAAGGGGCATGTGTGGATAGGTGGTGTTTGGAGGAGGTGGAGGATGTGGTAGGTGGAGGAGATGGATGATTTTGGCTTTAAATGGGGGAGGAGGATGGTTCACCATAGGGGAAAATATGATTTAATGGAAGCTAGTAGTGAAGCTACGTGGTGAGCAAACATAGTTGGGGATAGACTACATGGGTAGCTCATGCTATAGAGGAGGTGGTAGTGTGAACCGGTGATGTTGAAGGTTTTGGATTGTGGGAATGGTTTGGTCTGGGCAGTGTGAATGGAGGTTGGCAATGGTGGATGGTGAAGGCAGTTGTAAGAGATGGTGGAAGCTAGTGATAGTGTTGCATGGATGCATGAAGAAGATGGTAAGTGGTGGTTGGTGGAGGAGGCCACAAAGGTTGCTAGTATTAGTGCAGTGGTTGATAATGGAGGAAAGAAACCAAAGAGGTGGATGGTGGCATTTCTTGTCCTACTTAGAATGGAAGGAGATGTTGGAAGGGGGCAGAATATGTAATGGGTTGGTGTTACACCCTCAAATTTTGTAACCTTACTTTTGAATGTTTAGTTTTTTATCTAAAAAAAACCAATCCTTTAATATGAGCTTAATTATTTTTGTTAACAATTGACCATAAACCTAAAAATTTCTTTGATAATTATACAAACTATTTTATCTTTTTATTTTTATTTAAATCCACCCTAAATTAATAATTTTATCCAATTTCTTGTTCCTAATTGGATACCCTTAACCAAGATAAATTTTTATTTGATCTAAAATCCATATTTAACATAATTCTAATTCTAGCCCTAAATTTATTTTCTTCTTTCCTTTTTTCTCCCTTTTTCCCCTTCTTCTACCTTCTTTTTTTTTTGCTTCCTCGTGACCAACCCACCTTTTATTTTTCTTGTTTCTTCTCCGCTCCTCCTGAACTACTTCTTAAGCCTAACCCACTTCTCTATTTTTTTCTTTCCTTCCTTCTTCCTTAACCTACTGATCCTAACCTATCTCCCCTTTTTTCTTTTCTTCTCCACCTCCACGCCTAGAATACCCACATAACCCCCCAAAAAACACCCCAACATTCCCCTCTACACTTTTTCTTGACTTCCTATCTTCCTTTCCTCTCCCAACTAAATAGCCTTGCATGCACCCTCAGATGCATTTCCTTTCCCCTTCTACACTATCTTGCACCCTATTGAGCCCCCTATATTAGAAAAACCAACTTCACTTTCCGCCTTTCCCCTTTTACACTCACAACAACCAACTCCCATGCCATTAACGTCCTATGAAAACCAACCACACCTTCCTCTTTTCTTAACTATATCACACAAAACAAAACCCTATACTCCTCCCTTACATATTCCTTCCTCTTAAACTTCTTGCCTCATCCATTGCACCAAGTTTTCCCCCCAAACACACACACACACACACACACACACACACACACACACACATATATATATATATATATATATATATATGCATACACAACACCACATTCCCACCTCCTCCTTTTATCCGAACATAACTACTTTCTTTGCAGCTTTACTTTTCCATTTCACTGCCTCTTTTTTCTTTCCTATCACCACCTCAATGTCACCCACCAGGTCCAATCCACTCCCTTGCTTTTAGCCATATTAACTTCCAACCACTAGCTCACCCTCACCTAGTTCACCACCACCACCTACCTTGGCCCCTCTACAACGCCCCTCCCCTCTTTGTCGCACCAACACCACACCACTACCAGTGCCTCCCTACATCCCTACCACTGTCCCACACATCTCACATCCCACACACCACAAAAACCCTAACCTATGCCACATTTCCTCTACAACCTACCCCTAGTTGAGGATTAAACCTTCTACATCACCTCCACGTCACCCACAACTAGCTTTTGCACTACATTCCCTTATAACCCTTCCACCCCACTATGACCTTTCCTTGTCTTAGATCCAACCACCATCCAATCATGCCTCCCTTGACCACACACCATCCTTTCCATCTCCCTAACCAGTGCCCCATTTGCTCCTCCACTAAAGGTCTAATACCATCACTAAAGTAACACTCTAGCCACTAGTTTCCCAGCCCCCACAATTAGGAGCCCTCACCACTACCAGCTAGCCTTGCCACTACTATTTCTACCCATCACCAACCATCACCTCCACTTGGCAACCCAATCCTCCTAGCCCCTCTTGCCTTGCCTAACTCATGCTACTCATGCAAGGTATGGATTCTAATTTTAACTTTACTAAGTTTCGCCTTGGGGTTATTTGGTAGTTTTTCATTTTAATAAATATTATAATATAAATTATTATATTATTGATTCAAATATTAATTTGTTTAATGTGCTATTATTTTTACATACAAAAATTTTATTAGTGGAGCCTAATAAATTTTAGTAAGTTATTCGTAAATTGTGCTTTTATGGAAAATCAAGTATCCCTATACTTTAATAAAATATTTAGACATTTCATTATAGGGCATTTAGGTTTTGAATTATTAATCATGTTAAGTATTTTTTTTTTGCATTTCTATCCCTATAATCTACTAAAATATTTAGATATCATATTTAGGTTTTGATCTATAAATTAGTTATTAAGTATATTTATTACATTGTGGTTTTTTCTCTAATAATGATAGCATGAGATTTGGTAAAATAAAGCATGTTAACTTGTGAAAATTATCATGTTTGTAAAATGTATGTTAAAATGGTTTAAATGAATGGAATAAATTATATATTTCATTTTATGTTCAATATGATAGGTTAAGTATACCTAAATGTACTGTTAACATAAATATTATTATCATACACCTTAGGGGTCATTTGATCATTTAAGCATATTGTGATATTTAACCAGACAAGAATTCTTAATATGCCTCAATTATTTATGGAGATGAGTGATTTGATGTTTCATGTTTCATTCTGATTATTATTGTAATGCCCCTAAATTGAGAGAAGTGTTTTAAGGATTGATCTGGCTATTTATATCAATATGACATATCATCCTTTTAGTGATTTCATCCTAAAAACTCCACATTTAAGCATGTTGGTCATGGAAAATTTTTTTAAGATGGGTGATCCTCTTGGAAAGTTTCATAATTTTTTTAAAAATTTCTCATGAAGCACCTGAGTGAGGACAAAGAACCTTGAAAGGACTCTTGTTGATCTATGGGGTCAGTTGATCAATCTAAAATCGCTCTAAGGTAGCCATCATATGGTGGTATTGGCATGGGGTGTTACAAATGGTATTAGAGTAAAACCATGACTATGAGCTAAACTTTAATGAACCAATTAGCATCCTAATAGGGTGATTCTTAGGATAGACCATAATAATATAGTTAGTGGTTGAGGCACAATGAGGAAATCGTGTTCTTGAGTGGGGCTCAATGTAATGCACTGAAATTGAGTAGAGTGTTAGAATGATTTATTTGACTACTTATATTAACATGGTATACGATCCTTTTGGTGGTTCAGTCCTAAGAACTCCATAATTAAGCGTGATGGCCATGGAGCAATTTTTTTGGATGGGTAACCCTCCTAGGAAGTTTTGAAAATTTTCTATTTTTTTGGGAAGCTCGTGATTGAGGATAAACTTTGTTGAAATGACTCTTGTTGATCTATGGATTCAACAGATCAATCTAAAAATCACTCTAGGGTAGTCCCCATATGGTCATATAGACACGGGGCGCTACAATTATATTTATATGTCTTAGGGGTATTTTAGTCATTTTATGTGTATTATGATAATTAATTTTATAAGCATGCCTAGTATGTATTATTTATTATTGAGAATGTGGAAATGTAGTTGATGTTCTAGAAACGCATGTTAGGGTTTTACATGTAAATCATGTAAAGGGTAAAATAGTTATTTGGCATATCTTGTAATTTATTTGCATTTTACATGATTTAATTATTTTATTTTAATATTTTATTGAAAATTTAATAAATGAAATAAAATTAGTATTTTTAAATGGATGATAATGTAGATATTTTTTCCTCAACGTTATTTTGGTCATTTTTAGCCTAAAGTGCCAAAGTGCGAAAAATGGAGCCTCGGATAACCTTAGTATATTTTTAACGATTGAACTTGGTATTGATATTAATTATTATTATCTTAGATGTTTGGAAATGAATTAAAAAGGTTAAGTGTGAAAATTGAATCTATGTGATTAATATGTGATTTTTGTGGTCACCTTAATAAAATACTAATACTTAGTGTGAAATACCTCAAGATTAGGAATGGTGACTCTTAAGAGTTTACTACCCTAAAGACATCATTTATCCCTTGATTTATGGATTTTTCTAGTGTGCCTTTGTGCCCTAGTTAGGCCCTTTATCTTACTCAATTTAACTCTACAGACTTAATAGAGGGTATGTATACTTCTTGATTAGACGTCCATATCGGTAGGGTACTGTGATACATTCATTTTCTAGGGAGACCAGGGTGCCTTAGTGTCATTTTGTTGTTAGTTGGTAGGATATTGTGTTACTTTAATGCTCCGACATAGCTGGAGTACTTTCGTTTCTTTAGGTTCGATACGGTATCCTCTCAAGTAAATATAAATGAAAATGGATATTAGATTGAAATGATTATTTTTGGATAGAAATGATTATTGGATTGGTCGGTAGTATCCTTCATACCAACTTGTGGTTCAATAGTAATCTTTGTGCTTACCTATGGTTTGGTAGTAGCATTCATGCCTACTTGTAATATTATGGATTTTATTAGTATTGTACCTTTAAGCTCTACATGTGGTATTATGGATATTATTGGTTTGATATTGAGATATGAGATGTATTTTGAAGGTTATGGTTGTTGTGTTGAGATTGATTCTAATCATTATTTCATATAGCATCTCTTATATGCTTTGTTGGTAAGTTTTATTATGTTCTACATGAATGATTATAAGCAATATGTAGCTTTTTTGTTATTATGTATTTGATATGATTATCATATTTCTATCATCATATGAATATTTCAATGCTTATACCATGTACTTTTGTGATTCCCTTTATGTGTTCTATACAGACTTTTCATATTAGTTTTGTATAATGGGTTGCTTAGTACTATTGTACTAAAGGGTTCTTTTTCATGTGCCTCTGCTTATTTAATAGATAGTGACCTTTGCAAGTTAGCACGTGAGATCAATTGAAGGCTTGTGATTGGGTTAAGAGTACGACTATGTGGTGGCTTGCCTAGTATCTTTTGATTTGGATGATTATGACCTCTTATATTCATATGTAGTTCTCTTCATTAACTTTTGTAATCAATGATAATTTATTTATTTGGAATGATGTTTCTTTGTTTTTATTCTCTTTACTCTAATTTTTATAATTATATTATTAATTAAAGTGAAATAATATTTCTAGCCTTAGCACTTAGCATCAGAATGGTAAAGGAAACCAGACTTGTACCACGTATGGTGGTGACATTCCATGTTCTTTTGTTTTAGCTTCCAAAATTGTTTATTTAGGTAAAAAATTTCTATTCATAACTTTGGGGGTGTTGCAATTTGGTTGCTCATGAATGACGAAGGAGGTGCTCCATGATAGGGAGCATGGTTGTGTAAGGGTTGGTATACAAGCCATGTTTGAGTATATGAAGAAACATTCATGTTTTGTGTGAATAAGAATGCATGACCATGTGAGGGGTGAATGATTATGCAAAGAACAAAACCAAAAATAATAGGGGCATTTTGTGGGGGAAAAAGGGAAGTAAAGAAGATGGATTATTTGAGGAAGCCATAGGATAAGAAAGGAAGGGAGTAATTTGAGTGGCAATAAGTGGTGTTGGTGGTTGTTGATGAAGCCAAAGAGATTAGGGTGAAGGGAGAATAAAGGAAATGGTTGAGGTGGGCTAGAACTTTTTACAAACAATGAAAGGGAAGGAAGGGAGAAGAGGGGGTGTGAAAATGTATATGTGTGTGTAGGTGAATGGGGTGATGATGGGTTTAAAAATGGTAGAAGGTGTAGGGGGTTCAACATGTGTTTCTTTTTCCTCTAGAAATTCTAAGGGATTGGACATAACTGTGGTGTTGGTCGGTGCAGGCTAAGGGTCTTTGTAGGGAACAAGTGGAGGTATAGAGGCTAGGAATGGAGAGAGATGGATCCATGGGAGGAGATGGTGTAAGGCTCAAAGAGGAAAAGGGGGCATGCAAGTCACGACAAGAGAGAAGGAAAAAAGAGAAGAACGAATGTAAAATAAAAAAGAATTTAGGTGTTGGATTAGAATTATGTTTAAATTTAGGATTAGGAAATTAGGGTAAGATAATACAAATAATTCAAATAATTAGGAAAAATAAAATTTCTTAGGGTGTGCTTAATAAAAAAGAAAAAAAGATAAGTGTAATTTAGGTAATTTATTTAAAAAATTATCTCAATTAAGGATCAAGTTTTAACAAGAATAATTAAGGTAAAGTTTAAGTGTTAGGCTTTAAATAAAAGACTAAAGACCTAGAAATAAAGGTTGTAAAATTTTAGGGTGTTATACATATTCCTATCATTCTTGATGAACCTTAATCAATCTTTATCAAAGGTAAGGCAATTGATGAGAATGTTACACTTGTTCATGCTTTTTTAAGACATTAAAGGTGTAAGCGTACCTCCCATCAAAGTATGATGAAAATTACCTTAAAAAAGCTTACAACTCTTTGATTTGGGATTTCCTTTCTTATATTTGTTTAGTTCTTTAACTCCTTTCATTATTTCAAAATGTTTATGGCATGTGCCTTCGAAGCCTTTTACTTTATTTCTCTTAGTGTTAATAATGTCATTTGTTTCAAAGGAAGACGAGGCCTTTGTCAAGGAGATCTTATGTTTCTTTATCTTTTCATCATCTCCATGTAATATTTTAGCCATATATGCAAACAACTTTAGGATGATCCATAGTTTAGAGAAAATCATTATTGTAAAAAACTTCGCATTGTAAAATGTTCCTTTGAAGATGATTTCCTCCTCTTTTGTTGAGGTGTTCCAGCCTCTATCAGATGTATAATAAATACATTATAAAGTTTTCACCTTGTATCTAGTCTTCAAGCCGGTCTTTAGATAGTGTGTTGTACTATGATGCTATCCCTTATCAACTTGATGAAATAATAGCATGTGATTTATCATTCAAGGTTGGGGAATTGGTGTTAGATTCTCATTTAAAAAATATCAAATGGAAGGCCATTTTGCAAAAATCACTAGAAGATTTTTTACTTGTCCTCTAAGTTGTCTTACATAGGACACCTCCAACTCATCAATATTATCCTTTTGGTGTACACATGTTTTGGAGGTAGACCCTCATTCTACCAAAGAGCCTAGTCAAGTATATTTGTGTTTTATGTTGAAGCTTCATTTAGGAATTTAAAGAAGTTATTTCCCACAAAACGCTTGTTGCTTGGGATCATTACTTTCTTTCTAAGAAGGAAGGTGCTTTAGGGATTTTAGATATGGAAAAAGGGAAAATTATTGCTATTGGGAAACATATGTATAAAATTTTAAGGGAGAAGGACAAACTATGGGTTTATTGATTCCATGCTTGATATTTAAGGAATGCTAATCCCCTTTCAACCAAGCTCCCTATCACTATCACATTAACTACCAGATGTGTGTTCAAGTTTTGTGAGGAGCTACTGTCTATTTTTTTTCCATATGGTGCCAATAGAGACTTACAATATTAGTACCATCAATGACAAGATTTGAAGATGAGATGAAATTAGACTTTGATGGAGAACGGTTTGAAAAACATAGCTGCCCAAAATTACAAGCTTATCTCTTGGCTAGTAACCCTTGAGCCTATGGAAACTAAAATTATCTTGCTGATGTTTTAAATTATGAATCAAGACAATGATTTTTTGTACTCAACTTGAAACAATCCAACATTTAATCACCAATTGTCCAATATTTGGGACTCTAATTCCTATTATTTCTAGTATTATGGTAATTATAGAAGATCCCTTTGTTGATAAGGCATTCTTCTTGTGATGGCCAAGGTACATGTACTAACAAAACACTAGGTGGAGGTAGTTTATGCTTAATGGAATCTCTAATGTATGAGGCTTAGAAAATGAGCAATATGGTGGTCTTCAACAATAAAACATTGGCTCAGGATCACTTGGTTTTGCAAGTTTCAATTTACAATGCAAGAAGGTGTCGATATAAGTTTAGAATAGAAAAATATGGTCCTTATGCCTCTCCTATGGATGAGTTTACATCCTGTTCTTATACTTCTTAATTCATTAATGAAACTCAGAGAGAGAGAGAGAGAGAGAGAGAGAGAGAGAGAGAGAGAGAATGATTTAAAAAAATAACACCTTGTTTTACTATTTTTCTATCATAATACATTCAATAAAAAATATATTTTTAGTAGTAAAATATGGATGTGTTATTATTATTATTATTACATTCAATAAAAAATAATTTTTTTAGTAGTAAAATATGGATGTGTTATTATTATTATTATTATTATTATTATTATATTAAAAACCATATAATTATCATTATAAGATATTCAATTCCTATCTATTTAATGCAACATTAAGTAGAGAATAAGTCCTTATTCTTAACTCAACTTGCCAAACACTACCTAAAGATGGTTAGTTTATTATTTTCACACAATTAAGAACAATGGCATGCAATACTTGGAGAAACTAATTAATCAATCATTTAGTTAATCAAACAACATAAAAATTGTTATCTCACCATATACTTGGAATAAAAGAAATAAAACATGGTAATAGATAAAGAGAACATATTCAAATTCAATATAAAACTTGAATCTTGCATTAATAACAAATTTGAAAATAAATCTTGATGTCTTGACTTCCTATTCAATGAAAACCCTAAAACTAACAAAGAGGCTAAGAAAGAAAGCTTTTGAATATAATTAAAACATAACCTTGTGCTCCATGTAAGTGTTTACATACAAAAATGAATAGAACATAACCTTATATAATCCAATAACCTATATCTCAATAGGTCTAAAATATTTTTCCAAACAACAAAAAAAATATAAGTGAAAAAAAACCTAGAGAAGGGTGAATAGGGTTTTATGGTATAGAGATGAAAAAATAAAAATTAAAACATAATATAGAATGGTTCAAGGATGATTTATCCTTTTCATCCATTACCAAAATGTTCTCCCTTTTAAATTTTGAAATAGTGATGTGTTTTTATTAATGATAACTCTTCTCTTGGTTTATGAGCCTTACTATCTCAATGATCCTCTAAGAGACGATTTACAATTTGACCTATTTATCTTCTTTAGACTCTCAACAAGAATATATCAAGAATAATAGGCAAACACTCACTAATTATTTTAAATGAACTTTGTGAAGAGGTTGTGATTACAGATAATTCTCACCAAGAATACAAGATATGAATGTGTAGAAATTTGGATGAGATGTAATCTAGACAAATGAAATGAGTGATATTGTAATTAGAGAATAGTTCTAGCTAATAGAAGTGAGGAAATATTACTTTTTAGTAAAATCTCATAAGTGTGAAAGTTTAGAAATTTTAAGTGAGCAGCTGAATGATTTGAGAATAAAAGATTAAATATATAATCAATGTTATAAAAATTAGTTGTAATAAATATAGAAAGACCTTATTTATAAGGGTTACCCTAATTTTATAGCCATTAGACACAAAGTACCCAACCTAACAAGATATATCACCAAACGGGTAGAAAATGAGCATTTAATTCCCATCAGTCAATGGGTATTACTAAACTAGTCAATTGGTGGTTTGAATAAACTGACTATTTTTTTCCTAACCGAAAGTGAAAGTTACCATTGTGCAAACCATTCATTCGGTTTATTTAAACCATTTTATCGATTATGCATAGTATATTGTTGGTCTTAAAAACATATATGAGTAGTGTCATGGTATGGTAAGACCAACCAATGTGTTCATTTACCAATCGATTGATTTATCTAAATCTATCGATTAATTATAAACTAGCTGATTATTTTGGAAAAATGGTTCAATGTGTTTTAATAGAGACCAACATGTTTCCACAAGAATAAAACCCATGGATTAATTGGATAAATTAGTCGATTGGTTTCCCCAGCCTCTCCATTGGTTTGGAAAAACTAGTCAATGTGTTTACACTAAGACAAATGGGTTTTTATAGGATTAAAACCCATAGATTAGTTTGTCAAACCATTCGATGGTTTTTTTCAAACTAGCCAATCAATTTAGTGAAACTAGTTGATGTGTTTGAATAGAGATGAACAAATTTCTGCAAGAGTAAAACCCATGGGTTGGTTCGATAAACCACTTCATTGGTTTCTTGAAACCAGTTGATGAGTTTAACTAGAGATGAACATGTGTCTGTAGGAATGAAACCCATAGACTGTTTGGTCAAATTAGTTAATAGGTTTGAGATAACTAGTTGATTTTTTATATGGACCAATCGATTTGTATGAGTTTAACATATTTTATGCCATTGATTAAACTGAACAAGTTGATTAGTCTAGAGAATAGTCAACTAGTTCTTACTGGAACCAAAATTTTAGTTTTGAAAGACTTTTATGAAAAGAATTCAAGTCAATTATTTTTTAGCAAAATGTTTTAAAGAGATTTAATTAAAATATGAACCTTTTCTCAACTTAAGTCTTTGCATGAAACCTAAGATTTAATAAATTTTATCCATAACCTTAAACTCTTGATTATCTTCCATGTGTTTTTTTTCTTTTTCGTAGAAACTTGATTTCTCTTTTACATTTTCAAATTAGGAGAATGCTTTCAGTGGATGTGTTTTAGGTTTCTTTGTCAGTAAATTGTTATATATGCACACTTAAGCAAATGCACAAGTTATCAAGATCTATTTTTTATCATTAAAAGTGCATGATAACATTATTTAACCTTTAAGGTAAACAATATCCCCCTTTTTGATGTTGAAAAATAAAAAAGTCCATGATTTTAAATGTGAAAGAGTAATGAGTTTATGGTAGACACACCTTTACCTTTTTTGTAAATTTTAATCTGAACTCTTGGATTCTCTCCTTCTTTTGGACATTAGGAAAATGTGATAAGATGGAGCATTTTGGAATCAAAAAGAGAAAAACAATAAACCTATAGGGGGAAGGAAAAAATTCCCTAGAACATGTGTGCATAATGGCTTAGGCATAAGTATATATTATGGGAAGATAAAGGATGCTCCCCCTAAGCACGACCTAGCTAAAAACTTCGAGGTGAGTATTTTTCTTTAAAAAAATAAAGGAAAAATTAGTATAATATGCAACTAGAATTGATAGATATGAGAGAGAGAGAGAAGGTCAATATCTCTTTACTAATTAACATTGAGTAATACATGAGATAGAACACATACAAGCAATACATGTTGAAGAAGAAAACTAGGTCTAATATAAACCTAAAATATATGTACAAGTCTTGGTCAAGGAAGAATAGAGGCGGGCGAGGCTAACGGTGTGGCTAGAGTAGTGATAACATGTATGGTCTAAACATCGAAGTCATCACTGCTAGTGTCCACTAAGTCAGCTATCTCAACCACAACACTTCTAATCTTGGCCTCAACTAGGGACTCACAAAGTTGGGATTAGATGAAGTAGGAGTAGTGTCCTAAGCAGCATGAGTAGGGGTAGTGTGATGGTTCTTATTGATATATGCATAACTTATAGGAATGTCTATGTGATCCAGATGATGTGGCGCAAAGTTGGGTTGGAGCTAAGAGTTGCGTGCATGAAAATTTTTATCCATGGTGGCATATCATTGCTTAATGGAGTTAAAAACTCAAATTACATAAAGAAGGAGATCATGGACACTAGCAAGTGTCACACAACCAAATGAAGGAGGCACATAAGGTGTACGAGAGGTGAAAGTGGCAAAGGTGGATGTTGAAGCTTCCTAAGTGGATGAGACTAGTATGTTAGTTGGAGCTAAGGGGTCATATGATGGTGGTGGTAGGTCATCTTCTACATGCTATGAAGACTATAGTCTAGAGGATGTAGAGAGGTGATTGTTGTGATGTAATGAGGCAAGAGCCTTAGGTGCAAGATCAAGTGTTTGGCCATCCATACTCATCTGATAGTCCATTATTTGAAAGGTAACAACATTTAGTATATGATGTCCATTATGTAACAAAACTAGTATAACTAGAAACCCTCCTAAATTAACTCAAAAGTTATGAAAAATTCATGTAACAAGAGAGCCATACCCTAGGCCTACCTGGTTGTGCCCAAATATATGAGACATTTGTCTGAAGTTGTGTTTATCTACTCCATACTATTCCTTGAGGGTTATGTTTTATCCTGACCAAATCTTGGAAAAATAATAGAGGATACCACGTAGTGACACACCCGCTTGAAGGGTGGTAGGCAGTAGAAGCTAGAAATACCTCTATAATCAAAGTGGAAATGATGCATGTTTGATATAATCTTACTAGGAATCCTGGTGTGCATTCACTCTGTATAAGTCATGCCTAACTTGTTATTATGATCAATGCTAAGAATTCAAACCATCCTAGTCTCATCTAAGTAGTGGTGATGGTGCTTCCCATAACATGAACTGTGAGATTTATGTAGAAAAGATGAGCCAAGTTAGGGTATACTATATCATTAAGGTAATCTTGAAGTGATCATTACATGATATTACATCAATACATTTCCTAGGATTAATTTCTTTCTATAAAAGGATTTGATCCAACGTTGTTGGTTATCCATACTCTTGAAGAAATCGGTAGAATGAGGAGAGGGTTCATTAGTTCTAGGTAAGTGAGAGGCACATAACATAGGTGTTCCGATAGGTAAGGAAGGAGTGGGATGAGTAGTAGGTCTAGAACGAGATGGAGATGGGAGACTAGCTTCTTCAAAAGAAGAGGAAGAATATGATGATGCACCAGATGGAGTGTGGTGGGGTGAAAAAGTGGCTTCTTCAATGCAAATTGTTATTTGAGCTAGATGACTTGATTATTTATAATCCGATTTAGTGGGAGGAGCACCAACACCCCCACAAATGGTGGTTGAGGTAGTTGATTTTTCTCTTCTTCATTTTACTTCAACAAGAAGAATTTGATAATGATAAGGTATGAAGCTTTGCATACTTAGTAGAGGGAGAACATTCAAACAAGGTTGAGAAGGAATGTGGTTTTTCAAAAATGGTGAGAAATAAGGGAAACTAATGTAAGACTTGTGTGAAACTATCCGAGGCAGTCCAAATGCAGTCTTGATTTGTACTTTAGATAAGTTGATTGATGAAAAAATTAACAAATTGAAAAGTTAGGTTTTATTTGGTGAATTACCACAAATCAGGTGAGGGAGAATAAAATCAATGGAGATTGTAGTTGAAAAATGAGTCATTGTGTAATACCTCGTATTTTTAAAACCCAAATTTATTAAGTTTAATGATTTTATTAGCGTAATTTGATGTAAATATTTAATTCTTTTAATTTTGATTTGTTTTATGGATTTATCGACGATTTCGAATTCATATTTGAATTTAATTAATTGTTGCCATTGCGAACCATTCTGGACAAATTCGTTCACGACCATGATTTTATTATATTCTTATGATTTCGATTTTTAGTTAAAAATATATATTCCCTTTCTTTCTTGTGTTTTGATTTTTAACATTTTAGATTCGTTTTCGATTATAACTTCGTCGTGTGATTACGACTTTATTTTGGAGTTATATTTCATTAACGAAATATATTATTTAAATTATAAAATTTCTATTTGAATAGTTAAAGTTATTTTAATGATTTTATTCGTAGAAAATATTTCCGACTTTAAATTTATTCTTCTTCGAAAATTGTTAATATCTTCGAGAAGTTTTAAATTAAAAAGATTTCGGAGTTTATTTATGAATTTCTTTCCGGAATTAATTTTCTTCCGTTTTACGATTTTTGGTTTACGGAAAACCGATTTCGGAAATTATTTAAATTAGTCTCGGTTTATTAGAATTTAATTTAAATATTTACTTTTATGCTTTTAAATATTATTTCGAGGTCTTATAATGTATTTTCGTAAATAATATAAATTTTTACGTACGTTGGTAAGTTTTTCCGAAAATGTTTCCGAAATTCTTTATGTAGCTTTTATATCGATTTTAAGCCTTCGGAATCGTACGAAATAATTTTCATTTAATGAATTTTAGATAAAATCTCCCAATAATAGTTTTTAAATTTTTAGTAGTTTATTTTATATGTGTATTTAAAAAAAAAGATACCTGTAGCCCTACCCCGACCGGTGCCCCCTTCCTTTTTCCTTTTTCTCTTCGTCTCCTTCTCTTCTCTTCTCTCCTTCCCGTGCTCCTTGTTCTCTGCGTAGTCCACCTTCTCCCCAGCTACCTCCTCCTCCCTGCTCCTCCTTCGCCAGCCGTCGACCTCCAACCTGCTGCCCCTCGCCACCACGACGCAGCACAACAGCCGCGTAGGAGCAGCAGCGACGAGCCACGCAGGCCACGACGCCGTCCGGCCACAGCGAGCTCGAGTGATGGTCGGCGAGTACCGTTCAGCCTCCGGCAAAGCCTCCCCCGCCTTCCCTTGCCCCGATTTATTGGTTTTTGTTTGGTATAATTTCCGAAAAACCCTAACCCTTGTTTTGATTAATTGGGTATGAATTAGCTTATAAAAAGCTATATTGATTGTTTGATTGTGTATATATGTGCTGTAAGAATGATTTGGATAGGTTAATTGTATTGTTATGTTGAGATTTCGGAAAAATTGGATTTTTGGCCGGGTTATGCCCAAATTTTTCGGATCCGCCCGTTTTTGCGATTTCGGACAAATTGATTATACAATATGTTTTAAAATGTATCCAATTTCATTTTGGAACCGTCAATTTGAGAAATTTATGCGGGTTTTATCGGAATTTGATTCCTAGGTCAAATTTTGGGTGTAATGAAATTGGGTCGTATAATTGAGCTGTCCTGCTCAATTGATTTTATAATATTGTTTAAAATGTATTTAATTTTATATTGGAAGTGTTGATTTGGGAAAATTGTACATAATTGATCGAAATTGGATTTTTAGGGCAAAATTTCCGCGGGTTTAAATTGGTTTGAGTAATCGGGTTATTTTATTCAAATGACTATATAAATTACATTAGAATATGTTTAATTACATTTTCGAACCGTCCATTGATATGTTTTGGCAAGAATTGATCGGGTTTGCATTCCGGGCTCAAAAACCCTAATTGTGCTAAATTGTGTATTTCTTTTACTAGTTTTGAGCAATTGATTATTTGATATGTTATAAAATGTGTTTAATTGCATTTCTAAACATTTAATTTGATTAAATTTATAGAATTTTGACGGATTGTATTTTCGGGCCGAAAACCCTAAATTTCAAGTGAAATTATGAAATCGATTACTTGTATTGTTGTTTTTCTAAAATTGAATTCATAGAAATAGTTGAAATGGTATTAATTGCTTCTAAATACCTTTAATTTGAATTAATTAAATTGAATTACTTGAGTTTGTGTCGTGGGTATTAAAAACCCTAATTTTCAGGGATGATTTTATAAAATTGATTTTGCTATGTGTATTTTATCTAATCGAATTCTATCTTTGGGTTTTAAATCATTTAAATTCTATTTTAATCTAATCGGTTTGGATTTGGTTCTATGTAAATGGTTAGGTTACCTATTTAGTTGTAAAACCTAATAAATAAGTTGTTTTCGATAAATTAGCTTATGATCGATTATTCTTTCTCGGGCTTTCCAAATTAGGTTGAAATGTCCCAAGCGATATTTGTATTAATTCGTTTTGATTTAGTTTTAACCTTAAATCTTAATAAAGCTATGCTTTTCAGTTCTAAGTTTTGGACACGTTTTCTAAGAAAGATCATTTGTGTTGTTTGTATTTATTTAATTAGAATATGTGAATTATTGATTGATAGAATAGTTTCTAATTTAGTTTCTATTTCTATCGGATCTAGGAAAGCTTTCTCGTGGATCCACGAGCTAGTGATCTCTCTTCCTCTTATCTCGCTTAGCTAGCTTCGGATCCAGGTAAGTCTCTACTTACCTCTACTTATGGGTATTTAGTAAGGACAAAGCTAATGGCCTTGTGCTATGTGTGACACGGATGTGTTGAATGTTGTGTATGCCATGCTATGCCATGTATTATATGATTTGTGGATACCTTGTCTTATGTGTAGCGCAGCTTGGAGATTGAGGTATGTTGTATGTGCTTCCGTGACATGAGCATGACAGTTATATGTATGATGTTTATGATGTAATATGTTATGGCCCACTAGGACATGCATGTTAGGATAAATGGTAATATGAGTTGGGAACCATCATGGGAGTCTTGAAGTTTGTATGGTGGTATTAATGTTGTATGGTGGTATTTGTGATTTGATGGAGGTATTAATGTTGTATGGTGGTATTTGTGATTGTATGGGAGTTAATGATTGTATGGGATTAGGGTTTGGAGTGATTAACTCTGGGACGTTGTGATTAAGTAGGGATGGAGTAACTAATTGTGATAGTTGAGGATAATTAAGGTTTGGGATGGCTAAGTATGGTTGTTATAGTAAAGTAGGGATGAGAGTGGTTAACCACAGGTTGGTGTGGACAATTAGGGTTGGTTACGACTGCTTAGAGTTGTTTGGCGTTATCATGTGTATTATTGATTTAAGTGTAGTTATGAATGTGGAATTTTATTGGTTGTGATGTGTAAAGCATAAAGAGAATGATTTGTGCATATCCATGGTGAAAACCTTTTAAATAAGATATGTTAAGACATTAACTACTTATAGAGAAAGATGTTGAGCTGGACCCAGACCGGTCCACCGGCAAATAATAGTGGCAGGGTATGTTACCCTCGTGACCGTTCCACCGGCTATAATAGTGGGGGATTACGCGCTCAACAAACTAATCAGAATGATAATAAGACCTGGGAAAGATACAAACATTTACAGTGGAACACCTTGTGAGTCGGGGCCAGACCGGTCCACCGGCTATAATAGTGGCAGGGCATGGCCCTCGTGACCGTTCCACCGGCTATAATAGTGGGGTTCCCGCACTCACACGGACAATTAAAGAATATGTGTGGAATGAACATATTATTAATGAGAATAAAGAATAAGTCTAATTGGACCATGGCCAGCTTTTATTATCTGTATTACTACATGCTGCTTACGTGAGTATGCCACATATTGAGTTTTAATAATATGGATTATTCCTGCCTGAGGCACATGAGTTACTTTACATTTCGGTTATACCACGCTTATCTGTTTAAATAGGACGTTATATATGTTTTATATGTTACTCTAGGTGTATGGTAAGATTCATGCTGTGGGTTGGGAATATGCATGATATTGTATCAACGTGTTGTACCATGATTTAATATGCATTTGATGTATAGTTACATCTCTCCCATAGACTAAGGTAGTGGAACTTACTCAGTATTGGACCCGTACTGATACTACATTGGTTGAATGGGTCCTGTGATGATCCACCAATGGTGGGGAGCAGACCTGTTGTGCAGGTTTAAGATCAGATACTGTTTTGGGGTGGAAGGCTTGACTTGAGTGAGTAGGCGGTCCGAATATTGGTCCATTGGGATCTGTTTCATTTAGCTATATTTTGTACTACGCTTCTTGTTTTGAAACCGTACTCTTAAGTTGTAATCTTAACGATATTTTAACTGTTGTTGACTCGTGGTTTTCGTGAATGGTCTATGTTAACTATGGACCTATGTTTTGCTGACTCTTACTTAACGATTGTTTAGTTTAGCCTTAGCACTTAGTATCGGAATGGTAGGAGTGAACCAGTCTGGTACTAAGTGTGGCGGTAATACCCCTGAGTTTACGATTTTATCCTTTGCTTCCGCTAAACATCTAGATTTAAACGAAATTTTTCAGTAGTAAATTTGGGGGTGCTATACATTGTCATTGATTCAACCTTGAGACGTTCAATTTTGTGTATTTTGACGAAGTATTGAGAGTTTTTAAAGAGTGATTGGGAATAGGGATAGAGGTGTCGATAGGTTTTGAAGAACTGGGGTCTATGGTTTTGTTGCATAGGTGGTGCATATTTATATGGCTAATAAACTAGTTGATTGGTTGATTATGTCAGACGACTATTCATGAAACTGATTGTCTAGTATTGTTTATCTAGTTGAGTGGTTTTTCTTAGGTTAGAAACAAAATAGAAATGATTTTACCTCCCTGGGTTTAGACTCACCATTCGAATGCTTCTCCCAATTAGGTCATATTTTCAATGATTTTTAAGTCCCTTTGACTGAGAGCCATAATTTGATATACATTAATTTTATTTTATTTATGAAACATATTACATTAATCAATGGCCACATAGTTCATTTTTGAATTAAAATTTTGCCAAGCTATTGGGATTTTGATTAATGACATGATTAATTCTTTCATTTTCATCATTTTCATAGTCTTAGGAGAGAATTAATTTTAATCATAGAAATATAATTCCAATTTCTCTCCTAATTATCTTGAATCTTATTCATTTAATGGATTAGTGAATATATCCCCCATTGGTGTAATGTATCCACAAAGTCTACACATACATCTCCTTTTTCAACATGGTCTCTTATGAAGTGACGCCTTATTTCTACATGTTTAGACTTGGAGTGTCAAATGGGATTTTTAATGAGACATATAACACTAGTGTTTTCAAATTTAATTAGATTTTATTCTATTTTAATCCCATAAACACTTATTTGATGTTTCATCTAGACTAATTGTACACAATAAGCACCAGTTGCTATATATTCTACTTTAGCTATAGAAAGTGTTACACTAGATTATTTCTTACTGTGCCAGCTAACTAAGGCTTCTCTTAGAAATCAACAAGTACTTGAAGTACTTTTTCTATCATTTTTATATCCCATAAAATCAATGTCAAAATATCCTATTAGGCTTTATGAGTATCATTAGGGTAAAATAAGCCTCGGTTATGTGTGCTAATAATATACCTAATGATTTTCTTGTCAGTGGTTATATGAGATTCCTTGGTATTACACTAAAACTTAGCATATAGGTACATACTAAATATGATATCAGGTCTAGATATTGTAAGATAAAGAAGTGATTCGATCATACATTGATATCGATTTTGATCAACTAGCTTACCTTTGTCGTCCATGTTATGATTTGTGGTAATAGGTGTACTATAAGGGTTGTAATAATTCATTCCAAACTACTTAAGCAATTCTTTTATGTACTTTAATTAGTTGACAAATATTAATTCCTTTGATTTGTTGTAGGTGTATCTAGTGCATCTAATGATTCTAAAATTTCTGATGATGCTTAAGGTAAGGAAGAATTAGCTTTCATAATAATGGAGCCAATCATTTTAAATATTATTGATAATATGTCTATGCTTGGTATTGAAAACGATTCAAGATATTCTTATAGGTATATTACATATTTGCAAGGAGAAGACACTAACAAACACAGAGACACTTAAAGTGTATAGGCATTCAAAGCATGCAAGGCTATGA
The DNA here is from genome assembly GCA_030549775.1 of Tamarix chinensis. Taxonomy (NCBI): domain Eukaryota; kingdom Viridiplantae; phylum Streptophyta; class Magnoliopsida; order Caryophyllales; family Tamaricaceae; genus Tamarix; species Tamarix chinensis. The sequence continues at coordinate 68,558,612 of CM060173.1, read as the reverse complement.
CATACATGGGATGACACTACAACAAGATATAGTGATGTTGTCATTAGTTATATTAAACTTTTTGTAAACCCTAAGTGTATTTTATGTAAGCTAGGATTTTGTTGTAATTTCATGTATGTACCATAGTTGATTGTGTGACTTTGTAATGTTAGTCATTAATATCTTTTAAATGATGATATTATGAGTAAGTTTAGATATTATACAGGCTTAATTCAATTGAGTTAAGGTAGCTTGAATTAAGAGACTTAACCAGCTGGTTTAAGGCCTTAAGGTGGACCACCTTGCCTATATATACTCCCTAAGCATGCACATGTAGGATAGTGAAGATCATTTGAATAAAAACTTCAAGTTCAACACTTATTTTTTCACTCTTTTGGAGATTTATCTAGCCAAGAAGTACCCGGGCATTCCTTTCCTCATTCAAACATTGAATGTGCCTTCAACATTCGAAGAACCTTATCCTTCCATTTTGCAACATTCATCGAGTTTAACATCCTCAAACTGAAGTGCTTCTTGCAATTTCAACCTGCCAACATAAATAAAAATTGATGATAGATCTTGCTCGTTTACCTTCCCTTTGATTCACATCAAATTTTGGTATCAAAGCTTCCAAATCCATTACATATTTGCGTTGGTGCAAGATATTGTAAATTCTTGTTGTTGCATGCAAGAAAACCAACCTACAAGAAATCACCGACCCAGCCATCTTCAACCATTTCTTGCATCTTCATTCCAATATTGAATCTTCAATGAGTTATTGATTTAAGGTTTTAAATCTTGCAATAATCTTGTTGAAGATACATGCACCCTCAACTAAGAGAAGATCATCCACTTCCCTTCGATGCCATCTCCTCTCCTTTCCTTTTTTCGATCTTCAACCAGTTTCATTCTAACTTCTAGCCATTACCTCAACTTATTCTGATCCTTTCCTTTTCTTTTCCTTTCTCCATTGGTCCAGTAGGTTATATTTCCATTTCTATTTCTCCATATATCATATTAACCAAGGATAAACCTCCCTGGCATCCCTGGTGTGAAAAAAACTTGGTTTGAAGGATAATTTTTTTTGTAACTTTGGTTCTTATATTTGATTCTCCAAATTCAACACATACTCTTCTCCCTTTTCTGGTTCATGTCTTCTAGTGGTGTGTAATCAACATCTTCAACTTGAATATTTCACTTCATTGAAGTAGATCCGATAGCCTTTGTTGTTATTTTATGTGGCTTGTTGTGTGTTAGAAAAGAAAACACCATTTGGCCATTTTTGAGCCAAAAATACATGTTGTGTCATTAAACCATTGTCTTTCCTTTTGTGCGTGAATAAAATAGGCAAGATGTGATCAATATTTGCTTGAGAATTAGCAAAATCTTTTCTATTTGTTTTTGGTTGTAGGAAACTTCTAACACCTACACAATTTGCTGCATTCTTTTGTGTAAGAAATTAGTGTGTACCAACTTCACTATGGCAAGTGAAGACGTTCATGCCTTGGTAGAGTGTATCAAGAGTTTAACCACATGTATGGATGCTCAAATCCATAATCAAGAAACACTTCAACAATAACTACAAAGTGTGGAAGCCGAGCTAGCCAAAGAAGTATTGTCTATGGCCAAATTGAATGGAAACTATAGAAGATAGTGTGGAAGGAAAGATGAGGCATGATTTCCAAGAAAAAGGAGGATGTGGATACCCAAATTTGCATCAAACCGAAGATGGAGAAGAAGATATGAGTTCATTTGGCTCAATCAATCATAGAAGAATACATCCATCCCAAGTAAGACATGCATACAATGATGATCAAGGTATCAAACTTAACCTTCCTGAATTTTATGGTGAATTGAATGTGGAATTATTTTTTCACTGGTTGCATGAAATTGAAGCTATATTCGAATTTAAAGAGTATGATGATGAGAGAAAATGTAAGCTTGCTACTCTTAAGTTCAAAAGATTTGCTAGGATTTGGTATGACAACTTAAAAAAGACAAGAAAAATCAAAAATTAAATGTTGGGAAAAACTTAAGAAACACCTAAGAAAAATTTAGGAAACTTAAGATATTTAGGTGGATTGAATAATGATAAGAGATAAAGTTGATATATATTCATATGATTCTCTTGATGACTTGATTAAGTTGGCTTTAAAATTTGAAAGAAAAACTAAATCAACCAAAGCCTATGTTAAGTCTAATGTTTCAACCTCAACTAAACCCTATTCGAATACCATTACATCTAAACCAACATCTTTATATGATAAAAAGAATAACAAATAAGATAAAGGTAAAAATAAGTTAGTTCAAATGTCTAATAAATAATCCTTCAAATGTAAAGGATATAGACACTTTGCTAGAGAATGTCCTAACCAAAGAGCCTTAACCTTGAGTGAAATACAAAACATAGAACCATGTAGTGATGACGAGAATCTAGAAATTTAATATCCTAATGAAATCTTAACCATGGGTGAAGAAGAATGATACCTATGTTTTGTGATTCAAAAAGTGTTAGAAATCCAACCTAAGGTGACACCTACTCAAAGAGAGAAAATTTTTAAGACTTAGTTTAAAATAGGCGACATGGTTTGTAGACACATTATTGATAGTGGTTCGTGTACAAATGTTGCTAGTGAAGAAATGGTTAAGAAACTTGGTTTAGAGACTACTAATCATCCTAAACCCTATTCTTTACAATGGCTAAATAAAGACAAAGGAGCTAAAGTAAACAAAAGAACCCTAATCACATTTTGCATTAGAGACTACCATGATGAAGTTTTGTGTGATGTTTTGCCTATGGATTCTTGTGGCTTACTTTTAGGAATAACATGGTAATGTGATAGAAAAGAAACTCATGATGGAGTAACTAATGAATATTTGGTGAAAAAAGGAAAACAATTCTATAGATTGACACCTTCTTTATGTGATCATATGCCTTTGAGTGATGAAAAAAGGAGATTATTTTTACATGAAAAGGCTATGGAAAAATTCATAGAAGAAGAAGGAATTTGCTATGCTTTAGTTGGTAAAGATTCTAAAATTGTGGAGCAACAAATTGAAAATCCTAATCTAACTAAGCTGCTTGATGAATATCATGATGTATTTCCTAATGATTTACCTCCTGGATTACCACCTAAAAGGGGTATAGAACATGCCATTGATCTTATTCCTAGAATGCCACTTCCAAATAAACCGGCTTATAGATATAACCCAGAGGAAGCTAAGGAATTACAAAAACAAAATTCAAGAGCTTATGGATAAAGGATTTGTGGGAGAAAGTATGAGTCCTTGTAGTGTTCCTGCTTTACTAGTGCCTAAAAAAGATGGTACTTGGCATATGTGTATAGATTCAAGGGTAGTAAATAACATTACTATCAAATATCATTTTCCTATGCCTAGGTTAGATGATATGCTAGATGAAATTTGTGGTGTACAAGTATTTTCCAAAATCGATTTAAGAAGTAGTTATCATTGACTAAGGATTAGAGATGGAGATGAGTAGAAAACTGGTTTTAAAACTAAATATGGTCTCTATGAGTGGATGGTTATGCCTTTTGGGTTATGTAATGTACCTAGCTCATTTATGAGACTTATGAATGATGTTCTCTGATCTTTCCTTGGTGATTTTATTGTTGTATATTTGGATGATATTCTTGTGTATAGTAAAAATGGGCGTGATCACCTAGTGCATTTGAGGAAATTGTTTGATTTGCTAAGGAAAGCTAAACTTTATGGAAAACTTGAGAAATGTGACTTCATGCCTCCAAGTGTAGTTTTCCTATACTATATTGTTAGTGGTGAGGGAATTAAAGTGGATCCTAATAAGATTAGAGCTATGCAAGAATGACCTATCCCTAAAATTGTTCATCATGTGAGAAGTTTTCATGGGTTAGCTAGTTTTTATAGAAGATTTATTAAGGATTTTTCTACTATAGCTACACCTATTACACAAGTCATGAAAAAAGGTGAATTTTATTAGGGGTAATAAGATACTCAAGCTTTTGAGACCCTCAAAAATAAACTTTGTAATGCTTTTGTTTCATCTCTACCCAACTTTAACCTTCTTTTTGATGTAACTTGTGATGCTAGTGAAGTTGGAATAGGAGGTATACTTTCACAAGAAAAAAAACCTATAGCATTCTTCTCTAAAAAGTTTAATGGAGCCAAACTTAACTATTAAACTTATGACAAGGAATTCTTTTCCATTATATAGAGTCTAGAGACATGGAGTCATTATTTGAGACCAAAACCCTTTGTGTTACATTCGGATCATGAAAGTGTAAAATACTTACATAGTCAAAAGAAAGTCAATCTAATACATGTAAAGTGGGTGAGTTTCTTAAATCCTTTGCGTTCTCTGTCAAAAATTTAGATGGAAAAGAAAATATAGTAGACGATGCTCTTTCTTGTAGATCTACATTACTTGTTATGATGGATGCCAAAATTTTAGGTTTTGAAATGTTAAAAGAATTGTATCCTAAAGATGAAGATTTTAAGGATATATTTAGTGCATTTAAAGAAAGTGGATACCATGGTAATTATTTCATACAAGATGGATTTTTTATTTAGACTAAATAAAACTTAAATTCCTAGATCTAGTATTCGAGACTTTCTGATTAAAGAAATACATGAAGGTAGCATTGCGGGACATTTTGGTATACATAAGACTATGGAAATGTTACAAGAAAATTTCTATTGGTCACGAATGATTAAATATGTACAAGCTATGATAAGTAGATGTCCTATATGTCAAAAATGTAAGAGTTACTTTCATAAAGGCTTATACACACCTTAACCAATTCTTGATAAACCATGAGAAGGAGTTAGTATGGACTTTATCTTAGGGTTACCAAGAACACAATGTGGTACATATTCTATTCTTGTGGTGGTAAATATATTTTCTAAAATGGCTCATTTTATTCCATGAAATAAAACCGATGATGCCGTGCTTGTTGCTAACTTGTAATTTGGAGAAATTGTTAATGGTGTGCCTAAAAGCATAGTATTAGATTGGGATGTCAAGTTTATGAGTTATTTTTGGAAAAATTTATGGCATATGCTTGGTACTAAATTTTTATTTAGCACTTCACATCATCCACAAACTGATGGTCAAACTGAGGTAACTAATCAAACTCTTGGTAAATTATTAAGAGGTTTGGTTAATAAAAGCACTAAGGATTGGGATGTTAAGTTAGCTCATGCATAGTTTACTTACAATTGAATTCCATCAAGTATTACTCAAACTAGTCCGTTTGAGGTGGTTTATGGAGTGAATCCAGACATACCAATCAATATGATTCCTTTAAAGAAAGGTGAATTACAAAATTATGAAGTTGAGGATAGAGTCAAATTCTTTCAACATCTTCATCAGAAATTAAAAACTAACATGAAAAAAGCTAATGCTAAGTATAAATCTCAAGCGAATAAGCATAGAAACCCAAAGGTATTTTCTCCTGGTGACTTAGTTTGGTTACATTTACGTAAAGAAAGATTTTCTAATTTACATAAAAATAAACTAATGCCAAGAGCAAATGGACATTTTACAATATTAAGAAAGTTTGGGGATAATGCTTATGAACTTGAAATTCCAAATCATTATGGTGGAATTTCAAGAACTTTTAATATTGGTGATTTGTCTCCTTATTATACTAATGATATTTTGATGAAAAATTCTTCTCAACTTGGGGAGAATGATGCAAGTGCTTCTAGTGCATCTAATGATTCTCATATTTCTAATGATTCTCATGGTAAGGAAGAATTAGCTTTCTTAATAATGGAGCCAATCATTTTAAATGTTCTTGATAATATGTCTATGCTTGGTATTGAAAACGATTCAAGATATTCTTGCAGGTATATTACGTATTTGCAAGGCAAAGATACTAACACACACAGAGATATTTAAAGTGTACAGGCATTCAAAGCATGTAAGGCTATGGCATACATGGGATGACACTACAATATGATATAGTGATATTTTAATTAGTTATATTAAACTTGTTGTAAACCCTAAGTGTATTTTATGTAAGCTAGGGTTTTGTTTTAATTTCATACCATAGTTGATTGTGTGACTTTGTAATGTTAGTCATTAATATCTTTTAAATGATGATATTATGAGTAAGTTTAGATATTATACAGGCTTAATTCAAGTGAGTTAAGGTAGCTTGAATTAAGAGACTTAACCGGCTGGTTTAAGGACTTACGGTTGACCACCTTGCCTATATATACTCCCTAAGCTTGCACACGCAGAATAGTGAAGATCATTTGAATAAAAACCTCAAGTTTAACACTTCTTTTTTCTCTCTTTTGGAGATTTATCTAGCCAGGAAGTGCTCGGGCATTCCTTTCTTCATTCAAACGTTGAATGTGCCTTCAACATTCGAAGAACCTTATCCTTCCATTCTACAACATTCATTGAGTTTAACATCCTTAAACCAAAGTGTTTCTTGCAATTTCAACCTACCAACATAAATAACAATTGATGATAGATCCCAGTTGTTTACCTTCCCTTTGATTCGCATCATTGGGATTCCAAGGAAATTGGTCAACTCACCCATCATGCTCATTTGAAACTCATTACACATCAAGGTAGAAAAGTCTTTACATATGGACTCATTAGTAGCAACGAATATTATGTCATCAACATTTATTTATGCAAGCGATACTTCATTATTAGTTTTCTTTAGAAAATGATTTATATCAATTTTACATCTTTCAAAACCTAGAAATTTACTCATAATTTAATACCAGGCTTTAGGAGCTTGTCTTAAACCATAAAGTGTCTTATTGAGTTTGTAAACATGGTTAGGTTTTGAGTTCAAAATAAGGTGGTTGCTTAAAATATTAATATTATTCAAAAAATCAATTAAAAAAGGAATTTTTGACATTCATTTGATATAATGCGAATCACATGTATGATGCGAATGCAAGGAGCATACGTATAGCTTTGAGTTTAGCTATAAGGGTAATGTTTCCTCGAAATCATTGCCTTCCTCTTGGTTGTATCCTTTGGAAACTAATCTAGATTTGTTTCTAAACACATCACCCCTTCATCTAGCTAGCTTCTAAAGACCCATTTAGCCCAAATGATGGGTGTATTTTGAGGTAACATGATTAATTTTGAAACTTTATTCCTCTCAAATTTGTTAAGCTTATCTTATATTACCATGATCTAAATTTCATCATTCATGGATTCTAAGTGAGACTTAGATTCTATTTGAGATAGAAATTCTAAGTGATTAAAAATTTTACCTATTGAGGATCTTATTGCAACTCCTTTCATTAGATTGCTAATGATGAGCTCCTGCGAGTGCCTATAGGTATATCTCCATACACTAGAAAGCTCCTCTCTCACTTCATCTTCTTGTTGATTAATTTGAGGTTCTTCATCTTTCTCATCTTCTTTGTGATCATTTTCCAGTAATCTCTTACCTTTGATAGAAGGTACTACTTCTTCCTCTAGGGATTTCTACATAATAGAGAAAGATTCATCAAAAGTAGCATGCATAAATTCTTTAGCTAAAATTATTTGTTTATCGAAGGTGTTGTAAGATTTATTATGTAACGAGGTACCCAATGAAGATACCTTCATCCTACTTGGAGTCAAACATACCCATATTTCTTTTCTATTATTGAGGATAAATAATTTGCAACCAAATGTGCATAAATAACTCACATTTAGTTTCTTACTTTTGCAGATCTCATAGAGTGTCCTTTTCAAGATAGCCCATATGAGTACTCTATTCATTACAAAATTTGTGTGGCAATGGCTTCGGCCCAAAAGTATTTTGGAAGCTTGTAGTAACATGGTTCTTGCAGTCATCATCAATGTTTTATTTTTATTGTTTCCACCACTCTATTTTGTAGTGGTGTTCTTAGTGCTAAAAAGTTATGTGCAATACCATTTTTATCACATAAGCCTATGAATATGGCATTCTCAAAATCCTTTCCATGATCTTTCCTTATAGAATGAATCATAGCTCTTTTTTCTACTTTAATTTTCTTATCAATCACAAGAAAGGAATTAAAAGCATCATAATTAGAAGAAATAAATAATGTTTAGGTAGAATATGAGTAATCATCTATAATGAATAATGTATATCTACAACCACCCATGCTACAAATCCTATTAAACCCAGTGGTTGAGATGTGATCACAACATTTTTAGATTTGAAGGTAATCCTATGTTGTTTCCCTTGTTGGAAAAAATCACATAATCTATCTTTTCCAAATATCAAATTTGGAAGATCATGTACTAGTTCTTTCAACCAAGTTTGTTTAATAAGCCAATACTAAGAAGTGCAATGATTTTATGCCATAACCATGCATTGCTATCAATTGTACTTAAACATGCATTGTGCAATTTTATTGATTTAACATTAAGCATGTACACATTGTTCATGTGTAACACCCCCAAAATTCATTTTTGAAAAAAAATCATTTAACAGAATAATGTGGAAGATAAAATAAAAAATGGGGAATGTTACCGGCACATCTACAACAAGATAAATGTTCCTCATCTATCTCATGTTAGATGCAATGCTAAAACCTTTCCAACTAAAGTTCAAACAACATATATACTGTGAAGATAAACTCTAGCAAGGAGATATTCGATGATAGATGGAAATTGAACAATATCACTCAATAAAATCATTGCTGATCATATCAGTGGAAAACTTATGAAATAAACCTAGATTTTAAAATCTTAGCAAAGTAACAGGAAATCAAAATTTGATTTGAACACCATTAAAATTTGAATGCAACACTTGAAAATTTTTCAAAAGTAAATAAAGATAAATAAAGACAAATCCCCAAGGGATAAAACTCTGGTTGCATATTCTTTTAAAGCCCAAGCCTCTAACCCATCATTAACAGTTGATCTCAAGCCTGCATAAGAGGTTTTCTCTAATCCATCAGTAGATCATTATAGGACCCATTCAACCAAGTTAGTATCAATATGGGTCTAGTACTGAGTAAATTTCTACTACCTAACTCATGAGAGGAAACATAATACTTATAAAACATGGTAATATTTAACATAAAATACTCATGGTTAAGTATACATGTGATACACAAACTGTTCCACTCATACAACTGATCATAAAATTTCACGAAGTATATAATAGATTATTAATTGCCTGCTCAATAAATGTTAAGGAAAGTCATACATAAAAAGAGAAGAGTGAGACAATATGCGATAGCTATAGTAAAGCGTGTCCATATGAAATATTTAGTCATAAATATACATCATACATGTGGTAGTAGGAGAGAAAATATGAGACATGTGCTGACATATGATAAAATGCGGGGTTAAGGATTCATGCTTATAAATACATGACTAGACATGGTAGGACATAAGGTATGAGAATATAAAAAATCATGCTAAGTTATGTAACTACTCCATATGAGGCATTCTACACATAAGGTCCACATGAGGTTTAAGTAGTAGATCATGTGATAACTGAGTAAGGATAAGTATCACATGGTAACACAATTGTAAAAAGACAAATGAGTGACATGATTAGGATAGTGAAATATAAGGTACATAAATGAACAAGAATAATTTATTATTATATTTTATTATTGATAAGCACGAAATATGTCAATTATATGGACTTTAACATGAAGATTTAATGTGATTGTATCATGATTTTTTTCATAATTTAGTCCACTTGTTCTTTTTTACTTCTCTTGATCATATTTTGTAGGTATTTCAAGAATATGGGATCAAAAGGAGCTAAAACGCAATAGCTGGAACAAAATAGAAGAAAACGCAAGTGCTCAAAGTGTGAAAAGGAATAAAGACTTCAAAATAAAGACATGATGCGTTACGAATTTGGAAAAATATTGAATACGAAAGTTGTAGATATTTTTGATAGATTTCCAACGCATCAAAAATCAGATCAATCCAAAGTGAAACGTAGAAGTTATGGCTAGAATACAAAACATGCGCAAAGTTGAAGAATTGAAACGGCCGTGTTGATGGATAGTTACGTCTATATAAACATATTTTTCATGCATTCTGGAGGGGAGAAACGGATGGAATCAAAAGAAGACGGCTTTGAGAACACTAAAGAGAGATCTAGGGTTTCGTATTTGGCATCGTCCAATCAAATCCCACCTCCATCTCATCCACAATCTTCCATCTTTTGATCTCAATTTCTTGTTCCCAGTCAGACAGATTGAACAGTGAATTTCTCATCTTGAATAAAGAGGCTATTGTATTTTTTTTCTTTGGATTTTATTCATTGTTTTCAATTGATGCAATTATCTATGTTCAAGATATTGAGCTTAATGAAAGCCATGCTTGGCTAATTGATCTATGCTGAGGTGAAGGGAAATCCCCTGATCCAGATGTGTTGAGAATCTAAACCCTGCCCAATCTAATTAATTGTCATATGTGTTGTGCTAATAATTTAATTGGAATAATAGAGAAAATTGATCACTTTTCTATTATTATTTAGAGAAACCCGACAAGATTCGAGAGATGAGTCGGAGTGGGCTCCAGTAGCATGACTAGAAATCAAACCACAAAGTCGAGAGACGTTGGTTGTCTTCTACAACTAAAAAGAAGGGAATATGATACATAATAATGCATTGCCTATTTTTGCATTCATACTAGAGATAGATGAGTCTTAATAGACAATAGGGTGTAGTGGCTTGAGAGAGCATTACAATACATACTTTGGTTGGCATTCATGACAAATTATTTTAATTTGGGATTTGGGGTAAATATTCTATCACATTGGGGTTGAGGGGATTGACCGAAACCTTAGCATTTTCTCTAACTGAATTTCACTTGTTCTTATAGTATAATTGGATTTAGTTTGCATTTGATTATATTATCATTAGGACGGAGACTCAAAAAAATCATAACAACTAACCTAGTACTAGAATAGTACTAGTACTAGATGGCCTACCTATAAACGTAACTAGACCGTTAATAAAGAGGATACCTAATCACTTAAGTATGCATACCGCCTAAAGGGCTGAAATATATTGAAACACCTATAGAGTAGAAAAGGGACTCTCTAGACCTTGTAAGGCACCCAAGATCACTATAGAGAAAAAACACCAGAATGTTACCAAATGAATACCAAACCAAACTTGGATAGCTACCCGAGTGGTACAAGTCCCGACTTAAGATCTTTTACTTTAAGTGATTAATGTTTTATTTAAATCTTTAACAAAGTATAAATTAGGCCCATATAATAGAACTTAAATCACTTCTATCAACATAATAAATTTCCATTAATATATCCACTCGAAGTGGCATTAAAGTTGAAAATTTTTAAGGGACATTAAAGCCAATCCAATCTAAGTGGCATTAAAGCCAATTAATTTCAAGTGGCATTAAATTAGATGCAATTCAACTGGAATTAAAGCTAATCAATTTAGGTGGCATTAAAGCCAATCAATTTCAAGTGGCATTAAAGCTGATCAATCTAGCTGGCTTAAAAGCCGATCAATCCAGGTGGAATTAAAGCTAATAAATTTCAAAGTGGCATTATAGCCGAATAATTCAAATGGTATTAGAGCTGAATAATTCCATGGTTTAAAAATCTAGCATGAGGTATCATATAATTTCAATCCATACTCAACCATCGCTATGATTTTTCAAACCGATTATAATTGAGGCACATTAGAACATACTCTAAAATCACTAAAAATTTCATAATTAGCTAAACATGTGAACCACATAATCATGCTCAACCCTTCACAAACTCAAATATATACAATAATCAAGAGGCATATGAACATATGTTTGCATTGAAGTTACAAACTCATATATACATATAATTACCACACAAAAACATAGCACATGCTTGACATACTTAAAATAATCATAAAGAATATCCATCACCATCTACTTCAATATGACATACACCCCAAATTTTTCCATAAGTAAACATACATAATGACATCTAAATCTAAAGCTAACTAAGCGAATTGATATATATATATATATATATATATATATATATATATATATATATATATATATATATATATGAGAACTTGATAATACGTGAGAATGTTTTCCTAGATTGTCGATAAAAATCATTAGACTAGGTTAGAAAACTACCTTATAGATCAAAAATTTAATTATTACAATTTAATCAACAAAGATAGACATAGATGTTTTTCTCGAAAAATATGTCCAAAACCTAGGCCTCACAGCTGTAGCTTTATTAAGATTTAAAATTAAACATTAACCAAATTGCGTTCAACACATATTGCTTAGGGCATTTCAAATTGATTGGAAAATTAAAGAAAAGATAATAGAGAATAAATTAATTTTATCAAAAATTACCTATTAGCAAGGTTTTACGACCAAAGAGATAAACCAACAATTATTAAAGAACCATTCTAACTTGATAACATCAAAGGACAATTCAAATGAGTTTAAATTAAAAATAGTAATCTACTAGGTTAACTAAGCATAAGCAAATCATTTTTATAAAACCATCTCCAAAAATTAGGGTTTTTATGCCCGAACTATGAACTAGCCAATTCACTTTAATAACCTCAAATTGATAGTTTTAAAATACTATTAAACTAATTTTAGATAAATCTAAATAGTCAACTTAAACAAAAAAATCTTACGAGTAGCCAATTTAAGAAAATAATTTCCCAAAATAAGGGTTTTAAATCCCAAGACACGAAATCAAACAATTCAAATCAGTTAATCTAAATTAAAGGTGGTAGAATATAATTAAGGCCATTTCAACTATTTCTATGAATTTAAATTTAGAAAAATAATTATACAAATGATCAATTTTATAATTTTATTTAAAATCTATGATTTTAGGCTCAAAATATAATTTTATTAAAATTTATTAATATATTAATATTGATTATTTAGAAATTTAATTTTACATATTTTATAAAAGATTATATAATCAATTAATCAAACATAAAAAAATACCTAATTTGACACAATGAGGGTTCTTATAAAAATATTTGAAATTGACAATTTGGGAATGTAATTAGATGTATTCTACTGTAAATCATATAATAAATTGAATAAAATAACTCATTTGTTCACTCCAATTTAGATCCACAAGAATTTTGACCTAAAAAATCTAATTTCAATCGATTTCATATAATTTTTCCAAATTGACATTTCCAATATAAAATTAAATACATTTCAAAGCATATTGTGAACTCAATTGAATGAAACAACTTGATTATGTAATTCAATTTTTTTATGCACTAATTTTGATCAAGAAATCTAATTCTAATTATTTTTATATAAATTTATCAAATTGATAGTTCCAACATGAAGTTAGATATATTTTAAAGCATATTGTGTAATTACTTTTACAAAAATAGATGAATTGGAAAAATATGAAGAATTCGAACATAATCAGATCAAAATTTTAATTTTCACAATTCAATTATGTACACTACAATTAACCACTCAAAGTTAACCATACAACATATATATACATAACTAAACAACCAATATAGCTTATCATAAGCTAATTCATAAAAAATTACTAAAAAAAATTTAGGGTTTAGGGTAATTTATATATAATGAATTATTGTAGAATTGGAGGGGATAAGGATTTCCAAAGCTTCACTAGTGGTCAAAGACAACTCGCTAGTGAATAGCTCATATAGAGGTGGCCAAGATGGTGCTGGTGTAACTCACTCTTGTGTTATAGCTCTGCTCCTTGGTGGTATGGTGCTTTTACTAGTGTCATTGCCCCTTATTGTGGCTGCAACTATTATGGTTTATGAGTGGTGGTGGTCAAGCAATGGGTGATTGGAATGGTGGCATGGATAACGAAGAAGGGTAGAGATGATGGTTGAAGGAATCTAGTGGGGTATAATATTGACACAAATGGAGAGAAAAGGAAGAGGGAGAAGAGAAAAGAAAGGAGTGAGAGAGACGAAGAAAAGGAAATATAGGGGGACAAATGTTTTTTCCATACCAAATACAAATATATAAATGAGAAAAATAAATCTCATTTAATGAAAATCATTTCATAAAGATATGAAGGTATGAAATCAATATAAAGAGTATTTAAATAATTTTATAAAAGCTTTCAGAAAATAATATTAATGAACACAATGATTATATCATTAATAAAAATACATAAAAATACCTCAAAAAATATTTATAACCATATAGGAAAATATTTAAATCATATTCTAAGAGATTGGGACTAATTTTGGAAAGAAATCATAAATAAGTTATAAAAATATTTTTAATTTAAAATTTTCTAATGATCTTAACGACATCAAAGAATAATAAATTCAAAGGAGGAAATAATTTTTTTACGAATAAAAAGAATTAAAATGATTTTACTATTTTAAATTAAATTTTATTTTGTTAACAAAATATAACTCTAAAATAAATTTGTAACTACAAGATGAAGTTATAATCGAAAATAAATCTAAAATATTTAAAATCAAAATATGAGAAAGAATAGAAAAGATATTTTTAAATAGAAATTGAAATCATCAAAATATGATCTAATGATGGTCATGAACACATTTATCTAGAATGATTCGTGACGACAATGATTAATTAAATTCTTATATGAATTTGAAATCGTCGATGAATCTATAAAATAAATTGAAATTAAAATAATATAATATTTTAATAAAATTTCACTAATACAATTATTAAGCTTAATAAAATTAAATTTAAAAAATATGGGTTGTTCTATGATGCGCAGGGATATAAAAAATCTAAATTTAGGTACTCCATTTGAAACTATGTAGTGTCAATTTGAAAAGTTTACTAGAAATCATTTATTTTATAGTCAGCTAATGATGATCAAATTATGTTTGACTCCATCAACTAGATATACATGAAGGGTTTAGAATTATTGATATTGATATTACCAACACTGATGACCTTTCCTTTTTAATGTCGCCATTCCACCATCATATTGAGTTAGCTTGGAGAACATGGTTCGCCCACCTATCATGTGTCTTTACCATCCACTATTGAGGAACCATTTGTGCCTTCATGTATTGACTTTGAGGCATACTTCCAAGCACAAATGTCCTATTTTAGGTACTCTTTTAATGGGTTATTATTGAATTAGTGTTTAATTAATACGAGATAGTCCCTTTAGGTACCCATGCCTTCTTGTAGTTTGGATTTATTTTAATATTTTTTCTATAAACATACATGATGAAGCAACGTGACTAGATTTACCACACATATTGCACAAAATTCTTTTCTTATGAGCGGAGGTGAATTTTGAATTTTTTGCATGCCTACATATTGTAGATGGATGTCCACTTTGTCCATATACATTACAACCAATTGATTTAGGGAAAGCATTAACTTGATGAGCTTTGGAGGCACTTACAAATAATTTTTTTAGTTTTTGGAATTTAATTACCTTCTTATTCCCCTAACCTAAGCCGTCAAGGTCCTTACAGTACCGTTGAGCACCTAATAATACATTTAAGCCTTCTTCACCCTTTAAGAAGGCATATGCAATCATTAAAAATTTATCACATTAGGCTTGTAGTTCAACTATTTTTTATTAGAATTGATTTATCTTGACCAAGTGATCAATATATTCCTTATATTTATTAAATTAAGTTATTTTATGATCTAGCTCAATTTTAATAAGAAGCATGTGAAATTCAAGAAGAACATTTTCATTTAATGCAAGAGTGTGTTGATCATTTAAGTGATCAAACAACTTCTTCATGTTTTCTTTTTCCTTAGCTAGTTTACCATTATCATGTAAAATACATAATAAGTCATCATATGAGTATAGTGAGTTAGATTGTACCTCATCGATACCATTTTCATCATTAAAGCTTGTGGGGGAGGTGGAGATTGATGATTCCTCTTCTAAATCCATAAAACAAAGGTTGGAACTTCTTCCTATTCATCAAAGGCTTCACCTTCACTTTCACCAAAGGAAGCCATGAATTTTATTGATCTTTTCCTTCCTTTATTATTACCTATATTCCCTTCATTCCTTACCATTTTTTTAGTGATTTTATTTTTAAACTCATAGCATTCACGGATGACATGCCTAAATTTTCCATAGTTGTGTCATTTGATATTATCATCCATGTTGACTTCTTTAGGCTTCCTTTTATTTCTTGAGGAAGGTCTTATATTTCTATTTCCTTTTGATCAGAGGAACCTTTTAAATTTAGTGGTTATGATGGCCAATTCATCATCATGCATGGGAGATTATTATTCTCCTTCATCACCTTTCATTTCATCCATATCTTCAGTAACTTCTTGTTTTTTAGAGGAAGTGGAGGCTTTCAGTGCTAGGGAATTCTTCTTTCTTTCTTCTAATCCATCTTCCATTCTTTATTGATGAATTTTAAGATTACTGAAGAGCTCTTTAATTATCTTTTCACTTGAATCATTGGCTTCTTCACCAGCAGTCTGTAACACCCCAAAATTCACTAATTTTTTTTTTCTTAAAAGCGGAAGCAATTAAATTAGAAGTACTTAAAACCCGTGAATTCTGGAAATGTTACCGCCACACTTAGTACCACACCAGTTCTCTCCGACCGTTCTAGTACCAAGTGCTAAGGCTAAGGAAAAGATTTACATCAAATTCAAATCAACAGTTCATAAAAGAACTCGAAAGATCATACCTCAAAATCAGAGTACGCATAAACGTTTATAAATGTAATAAAATAGAAATCAGAGTGCGAAATCAAAGAGGATAAATACTCCAATACAAAGAAATAATAGTAGGAAATAAAATTACATAAAGAATGAAATACGATCACAACTCTCTCAAACGTAATAAAATAGAACTATAATATGGCCACAACTCTCTTGAATCTCGAGCCAAACATTCTCAACACTCAGCCCCAACTGATGTCTCGCCCACCTACACAAACCAAAAGGGCATACTACTCGTGGGAATGAGCAGCACCCATAAAAGGGGTGATCAGTACGCTACGTCCTGAGTAAGGTAACCGAGCACTAAGGCTGACACATAAGCACACAATCCATGTAGATAAAAGATCATAAACATGATAACATAATTCATGTGATCATCCAAGTAAAAGTATAAAGGCCCATATGTATATAATTCGATTCAATAACTTAGTTTATCTCTTATAAGGAATCATGTCACACCATACTTTTATTCAAGTCCATACGATTACGGGAACCCCACTATTTTTACTGGTGGATCGGTCGCGAGGGAAACGTTCCCTGCCACTATTTTAGCCGGTGGATCGGTCGCGAGGGTAACATACCCTGCCACTATTATAGCCGGTGGATTGGTCTGGCCCCTTCTCGTACGGTGTTCCACTTTAAGTGATTAGTGTCTTCCCATATCTTTCAACACATACGTTTTGTTTTTTTGAGCTCGGGATCCCCTACTATTATAGCCGGTGGATCGGTCGCGAGGGAAATATTCCCTACCACTATTATGCCGGTGGATCGGTCTGGGCCCGTCTCAACATCTTACACTTTACATGATTAATGTCTTAAGTATCTTATTCAAAGGCTTTCACCATGCACAAGCACGAATCATAAATCATAAATTCCATATTCATCATCATACTTTATTCACCAATTACACATGTGCTACCACCAAACCCTAGACATGCATGGATCGCTCCCTTTACACTTATCCTCCAATTCTACTTCACATCTCACTCTAGGGTTTTATCCCGAAACCCTAATTTAGGCCTTAACATCCCCTCTTACTCCACCTCACATCACCCAAATCATTTTAACACTCCACACATCACAAATCATCGATTCCATTCTCATAATTACACCTTAATCACTAAAAACACACGCTACAACAAAAACCTTAAGCAGCCACATCAAACCCTAATCAACCACCACAAACCATAATTAACCACTCCAAACCTTATTTAACCATAACAACCATAATTAGCCATTCCAAACCTTAATTAACCACAAAAAACCACAATTAATAATTCCAAACCCTAATTCAATCTCCTCCGTACCCTTAATTTGCTCCACGTGTTATTTTTCATCCCAAGTGCTCAAACACCCAAACAACACTTACATTACCTTCCTTATATCCCAAATGAACTTTCCATACGTAAATTTCATACCCATGCAGACATTAATCTCCCCATACAAACCTTCGAACCTTTTTCATGCAAACCCTAAAATTCCATGTGAAACCCTAATTTCAACCATGCAAACATTAACCATTATAAAAAACCCAAAATCTCATCCTACAAAACCCTAAATTCAATCCACATAACCCAAAGATTCATTCATACCAAACCCTAGATTCAAACCATATACAACCCAAAGATTCATTCACACAAAACCCTAAATTCAATCCATACCAACACAAAGATTCAAATCATATAAAACCCAAAGATTTTTCCACATAATACAATTGATTAGATTCTCCCCTTTCATAACCACAAATTATATTCTCCCATACAAGACTATAAGTTAGATTCTCCCACATAAAATCATAAATTAGAATCTCCCAAGCAAAACCACAAATTGGATTCTCCCAAATAAATCATAAATTATATTCTCCCAATCAAATCATAAATTAGATTCTCCCAAACAAACAATAATTCGATTCTCCCATATAACATCATAAATTACATTCTTCCAAATAAAACCATGCATTAGATTATTCCTTATAAATTCATAAAATTAGGTCAACTCACTTCCCTTAGTCAACTTCTTTTTCCATCATCCTTTTTCATCCTTTCTCCCACATAAAATCATATCAACATCCTCACATGCATGTCTTACGGGGTCATACACAAATAATACACATGCCATACTAAAACATACTTCAACTCCATGTCATATCATATACGGTATAATTAATAATCATAAACATAGAATACATAGCATATGAATCACACAAAGCACATTAGCACATAAAAGGCCTTAGCACCCCTTACCTAAAACGACACCGGTCTTGGAGCACGTTCCTACGCCTCCTTAGGGCTTTGACCAAATAATAACATACTAATAAAATAACCTTAACAAAATTCTAACTTTGCTAAAGATATAAAAATAATAGAGATATTATAAACCTTGATAATATAGGGTTAAAGATTTCACCCTAATGATAATAATGATACTAATATAATAATATCAAGAATAATTAAACTAATATCAATGAGAATATAAATAATAATAACAATAATAATAATAATAATAATGATAATAATAACAATAACAATAACAAATAAGTTTTAAAATAAATAAAGACTTACCATTTATTTAATATTAATAATAAAATTAATAACATATATAATAATATTGAAATAATAAAGATAATGATAATATTATTATTAATGGTTATAAGAACAATAGAAATAATAATACTCAAATAAATAAGTGCAAATGTTAATACAAAATTAGGGCCTAAGATTTTCTAGAATAAATAATAAAATGTCAATAATAATTATTCTAATAATTATAATATTAATAATAATAAGAAGAAGAATGATAATAATCCTATAATAATTCAATTAATAACTTAAAATTCGAATCTAACAATAAAATTATTTTATCACCACTCTCCATCCTGCAAGTACAATTCAGCATAAATTTTACATCAAATAATAATAAAACATATTAAGAATATAAATATTAAGAATAATAATAATGGTATTTTTATGCAAATAATTGAAATAAATTAAATCAAGGCTTATATTAATATGGAAAATGGTTGAGATGGTCTAGGGTTCAACCTTAAGCTGGTGGGGATAGGTGGCACCGGCGGTGGTTCACGGCGGCGGCGGCGGCGGCCGAAAAAATAGAAGAACAAAGAGAAAGATGGATGTTGGGAAAAAGATAGGGAGAATTGAGGTGATATAAGAGGTGTTTATTGTTGCCCAGGAGGAGAGGGACAAAATGATGGTGGTGGTGCAACCAAAGGTGGCGGCGCACGACGGTGGAAGGCGGTTTAAGGCTTCGGGGTCAAAATTCCGGCAAAACGAGCATCTAAATTTGCATGATTATTTAGGTTCGTACAAGAAGAATCGAAGGTTGAAAATGGTTTAGTTAACTAGAGGACATTTCAAGGAAGAATTTGGCATGCGTAGGTGGTGCTGAAGTTGGCTAACGGAGGCGGAAGAGGCGTCTGAAGTTGGGGTGGCGGAAGCTCGGGCCGACGGTTTTCGGGGAAGAAAAACTCTAAAAACTCCTATAACAAGGCTATTTATAGATGTTGGAATGGATAATGAGGAGCTGGAGGTCGACATGGAAGTTTTAATTGCAATAATTTGGGTGGCCGGCGGCGGAAAATGGTCGGTCAACGTTTGGGTTGGTTCGAAGGTTCACGACGTTGGGGAGAAGAAACGGGCGAGATTTAAGGCACGAAAATTATGCCAATTTATTCCTGGAGTTAGTAGGAAGGCAATGAGACAAGAAGCGGCCGGTATTATTCATCGTAACCGGATATGCCATTGACGGGGTTGAAGGTGCAGCAGCGTCGATGGAGGAGAAGGGAGGAAGAAGGAAGGAGGAAGGGAGGTGGTCCGGTCGGCCGGGAAAGAAAAGAAAAAGGGAAGAACCGGGCCGGTCGGCGCGGGTTATACCTTCATTAAACGAGATGCGGCGTCTCGACATAAAACGCTCCAAAACGTCGCGTCTGGAAGGAAGCATGAGGCGCCAGTGACGCTGGGCCGCGGAGGAAAGGAAAAGGAGAAGGAAACTAGGCCGCAGAAACAGGCCCAGTCTGGAGAGAAAAGAAAAAGAAAAAGGAAAGGAAGAAGAAAGAAAAACAAAGAAAAACAAAGAAAAAGAAAAAGGGAAAAAGGAAAGGAGAAAAAAAATAGATTATGGCCAATTAAATTAATCTGAATATTTAGGATATTTAAAAAAATAATATTTAAATAAAATAATATTTAAATCCCTTTTTAGGCTAAATTAGGATTTTTAAAATATTTTCCATAAATTCCATTTTAATTAGCAAAACACCCAAATTTTCTTCCAAATCAATTATTTATAAAATTATTATTAAATTAAAACTATTTTCTCATTCTTATTTTAAATAAAATAATTTATTTAATTAATTCCCGAATTAAAATCTTTAATTAGCTAAAATACCCAAATTCCTCCTAATTAAAATACTTATAAATTTATTCTTGATTTTCCCTAATAAATTTTCTTTTATTTTAATTAAAATAATTTATTTAATTAATCTTTATGACAAAACCTCATTTAAATATAATATTTAGAATTAGAAATTTTCGGGGCATTTCATAGTCACTTTAGGGCTCCATTCTTTTGTATGCCCGTTCAAGATCTTTCTTACTTTTTCTTTTTTGGTGATTTATTTTTCCAAAGACTTGAGATTGTTAACAATGGAGGTGAAGTAGTTTATTAGATCATTGATGTTTCAACTTGATTCATGCTAAAAAGTTCATACTCTCTAGTGAGAATAGTGATTCTTTAATACTTCACCTACTTTATCCCTTCATAAGTGTGGACAAGATTATCCCATATGTCTTTTGCAATTGAGCACAATTGGATCTGGTGGTACTCCCTTTCACCAAGTCCATATTACTGAATGATGATAGATTTATCGTTGAGAGTTAACCTCCTCTTTTCGGCATTTTTGAGCTTATTCCTTATCTTTTCCAAAAGTTCACCATTGACCTCCTTTGTGATTTTTATTTCACCTTCAATGAATATTAACCACATGTCATTGTGGTTTATTAGGAAAACTTATCTCAATTGAATAATGGTGGTTTAGTAGTGGAGATGCCTTCATTTGGACCAATGGAATCCATTTCACTTGTTAATCTTTTTCACCTTATATTATTAAATCTTTTGAGAGGTTCCTTGGCTTTCATAACAATATAGAGTAGTTCAAGATTTAATTACTCTTTACATCCACAACCAAAAGATTTTCCCTTTTGGATTTTGAAATAGTGACGTGTTTTTATTATTGATCACTCTTTTCTTGGCTTATGAGCCTTAATATCTCAATGATTCTCTAAGAGATGATTTATAACTTGATCTATATATCTTCTATAAACTCTCCTTAAGAATCTATTAAGAATGATAGGTAAACACTCACTAACTCCTTTAAATAGATTTTTCGAGGAGGTCATGATTGCAGATAATTATCACTAAGAATGTAAGATACGAAAGTATAGAACTTTGAAATAGATATAATATAACTAGATGATTATAATTGGAGAATAGTTATAGGTAAGAGAAGTGAGTAAAGATAACTTTTCAGTAAAATCTCAGAATTATGAAAGTCTGAAAATTTTGAGTGAGCAATTGAATGATTTGAGAGAAAGAGATTAATTGTACAATGATATTAAAAGTAGTTTTAATGAATATGGAGGGAGCTTATTTATAAGGGTTATCCTCGTTTTATAGCCATTATACACAAAATCCACAAAATATTGTATTTCCTAATAGGTAAAAAATCAATATTTAATGCTCCCCAACTGATTCGTATAGTTGAACTAGTCATTCAATTGTAAGACCATTCGATCATTAGTTCAAACTTACCAATTGCTTATTCTCATACCAAGAGTGAAAGTTACTATTGTACAAACCAACCAATTGGTTATGCATAGTGCATAGTTGGTATGAAGAACATATGTGAATAATGACATGGTATGGTAAGTTTTATCAATGTGTTCATTTTACCAATTGATTGTTTGTCTAAATAATTTGATCAGTTATGAACTAGTTGATTAGGTTGGCAAAATGAGTTGATATGTTTAAATATAGACCAATGAGTTTTTCCAAAATAAAACCCAGGACTTGTTGGTCAAACTAGTTAATTGATTTCCCTAAACTAGTTGATCATTTTGGCAAAACTAGTTGATGTGTTTAAATAGAGATGAATGAGTTTTTATTGGAATAAAACCCATGGATTGGTTGTTTAAGCTAGCTAATCGTTTCCCTAATCCATTCAATTGGTTTGGAAAAACCATTTAATGTGTTTAAATTAAGACAAACAGGTTTCTACAAGAGTGAAACCCCATGGATTGGTTTGTTAAACTAGTTGACTGGTTTCATCAAACTAGTTGATTGGTTTATTGAAGCCTATCAATGATTTTAAACAGAGATGAATAGGATTCTATCAGAATAAAACCTATGGACTAGTTGATCAAACGAATCGATCAGTTTCCAAACTAAATGATCTATTTGAGGTAACTAGTCTATCGATTTTATGCACCTGCTAACTGAGTTTAACTCATTTTATGGCTTTTATTCAACTAAACAAGT
Organism: Tamarix chinensis; assembly: GCA_030549775.1. Classification (NCBI taxonomy): domain Eukaryota; kingdom Viridiplantae; phylum Streptophyta; class Magnoliopsida; order Caryophyllales; family Tamaricaceae; genus Tamarix; species Tamarix chinensis. Next base: position 68,535,451 of record CM060173.1, on the reverse strand, counting down.
CGATTAATCTGGGGACCAGTTAACCGATTCAAGTTAGAACCAACCATTTAGTTTTGAAAAAACTTTTAAAGAGTTTATAAAATGAATTAAATTCAAGTATATTTCCAAAAATTATTTTAAAGAGTTTTAATTAAAATATGAACTTTGTTCAACTTAACTATTTACAAGAAACGTAAGACTTAATAAATATTATGCTTAACCTTCAAGTCTTCATTATATTCCATGTGTTGTTTTCTAGTTCTTGGAAAATTGATTGCTCTTTTACATTTTCACATTAGGAGAATGTGTTAAGTGGATGTGTTTTGGATTCATATGTTAGTCAATTATTGTACATATACACTTAAGCAAACAAATTAGTTAACAAGATCCATTTGTTATCATAAAAAACAAGTATAATGACATTGTTTGACCTTTAAAGTCAATACTTAGGTAGTGGAAAAACAAGATAACATGGTCGTGACATGTAACATGACCTCAACATATTTGTCGTTGAAGTGACATGTTTCATTGATTTTTACATGACCATTGTTGAGATCATGTATTACCCAATGGAATAGTTATTTAAATCACAAATCAATTCTATGATTCTACATAATAACTCTAATTTTTATCAATTTATCTATAAATTTATTTCCTATCGTGTTCTAACTATATTTCTTTCTTAATCCTCTTATTTTTACCAGATGTTATTTTGTAACATGTCTTAAAAATGAGCCTACGCAAAGAAAGTATTTTTGAAATACCAATAAAATAATCATGTTGATTGGCAATGTAAAATGTTGATAATAGAATTTAATATATTTATAAATAATAAAATGAATATATAAAAATTTATAATATTTTTAAATATTAAATTCTATTCAATTCAAAATTCATAATGTAAACAAGCTTTACATTATGGTGCATATGATTTATTTAGTAACTTAACATGTATACTTATAGCTAAAAATTCTTCTTATTTTCCTTTTTTCCTTATTTCATCAAAATTTTAAGATTGAACATAAAAAAAAATTTGGGCCATATTCTCTTGAAAGCATAAAATATTATCAGGTCATTGTTGCCTCCATTATCATTAGCCTTCTTCATTATTTGTGTGTTTTTATTAAGACTAATAATATTGTATATTTTAAGCATAATGAGCTATATGATTTCTCTACTCATAGTCTCATTGTAATTTCCACTTATCATTAGAAAACTTATATATATTTTATTTAATATAGTTCATAATATGTAAAACCAATTCAAAAATTCGAGATCGTAACATAGAATCTAATTGTGAGATTGTAAGATCCTAAAAAAACTATAAAAATATGAAACTTGTATACTTATGTGCTATAAATTAACATATATTAAGTTTAAAGAATAAAAATTTATACTCTTAAAATCTCATTTAGTCACTATTTGAGTTAATTTATATTGATACACTTTCAAGTCAAATAGGTTCTCTTTGATTTATTTGATAGTAAAAGTATGCTCTAACTTAACTATTTTAATCTATACTCATCAAAATTTTTACACCATAATTTTTCATTATCACTTTTTTTATTTAAAACATTTGCTAAAGTGAAAACAAAAAAGTATTATGTAAATGGTTACTAATTTCATATGTTACCTAAGATATATGTCCTGTCATCTTTCTCAATCTAGACACAAGATAAAGTATCTAAAACTAACAACATAAGGTAAAACAAGAGCATTCAAACAAATAACTTAAGGGGTAGGAAAAGTTCAAGACTTACAACCTAGGGCTTTATCAAGCCCAAAATAGAACACAAAAATCCATAAGAAGAAATCAATTACAAAATGAAAATATATACAAGGGAAAAATCCCTGGTTAATTAAGGACAATCAAAATATAATACCCTCAAAATACCTATACTCAAATAAACCCGGCTATTATTGGGAAAGGGGAATGAACACTCACAGGTTGTGATGTGTGTGATAGGATGTAATGGTCAAATATGTGTGATTAATGCTAGAATTGGGTTTAGACATTAAGGTAAAGGCTCCTTGATGATTAATTAGGAAATTAAAGATTCGAATGTTATGGAATAATGACGTGGATAGTTCAAATATGGTAGAGGAATAATGATGATGATGATGATTTGATGATGTTGATTTAATGATGATGATGGCTTGAATGCTGCTTACTAATTAGCATATGCATTTGATTATGGTATGATGCTGAAGTTAAGCTTTGAAGGTTATGATTTTGATGAAGGTTAGAGTCTTGGTTTAGGTTTAGGGTTAGAGTTTGGTTCAAAAAGATTGAATACGGTTGTGTTTGGTATGTGTAGGAAGGTTAGGGTTTCAAATGGAAGGTTTAGGCTTCGGCTGTGTTTACCAAATTAGGGATTTGATTAACCACGAATTAGAGTAGGATTTTGATGGTAATTATGATAGTAACAATATGGATTAAGGAACGTATAAAATATATGGATTAATCTCTAATTCATACAGACAAAGAGATTAAAACTTTCAAGCTAAATCATTCACATAGATTCGATTTGCTTGAGTTTGAACTCACATAGAATTCACCTGTATTCAACTTCAATGTTGATCTTCCACTTAAATTCAATTCTCAATCGTCATGTTCGACATTCATAGCAGAATTTAACCTTTCTATCATGAGCTAAAATCATAATTCAAAAGATTTCAAGCTAAAATATATGATGCTACCTTTGTGTTAACTTTATGCTAACGTTATTATCTAACTTTACTACTTAATTAATAAATTAGATAAATTACTTAATAATTCTTGAAAAATCTGCAAATAAGATCCTCATGCACGTGGTCACTCTTTCCATGCATGCCATGCACATGCATCTAGACACTTAGTTGCTTGTTTGTTACCTTTCTAGCAACGTAACCATCCATTTGTCTTCAAATTTGTGGAAGACACTTTCTAAATGAAGAATAATTGGTTCCATAATTATAAAAGCCAATTCTTTAATTTTTTCTTCTACATCAACTTGTTCTTAGAAACTTACACAACACATCCTTTTCATGGGTTTGATTATGGTATTGTAGTAATAACTTTATTAATATGCATGCATATAAAGACAACTAATATACCCTTATCACATGGACATGGTGCACATTAAAACACACATTATGCTCTTGCCTAAACATACTTAGTGATGTGGGGACATTTCCTACAAATTCTATAATTCCTAGGTTGACTTGTTACATATTATATCCCATTCGTTTAGCATTGGGTGAGGAATTGGGCAACACTACTAATATTAGTCCTAAGAAGGGGCTTAATTGTTTAAACATGGAATATAAGAAGAATTAATGGTCATTATTGAAAATTTTAGTGAAAAGAACATGTGATGGGAAAACATATATGGGGATGATTAGTCATGTTCATGTGGTCATATATATTAGATATTAGTTAGAATATTTAGTTAGATATTTATTGTTAGAATCATGTATGTTAATTTATCTTTTATTTGTGTTAGTGGCAATTTGGTGCAGGGTTCTTGAAATTAATTTTTATTTTCTAGTTTTAAATTATCTTTTCATGGAGATTTATATTTTTTGAGGTTATATTTTATAAATAAAAATGTGTCTTATGTAACACTAATAATGAGTTGAATATAAAATCTTTAATTGGCTCTCTTTATGAGTTATTTCTTAAATTTGAATTTTGTGTGATTCATATTCTATTTTTGTGTAATAACCTGATTTTCTAAATTATTATTATTATCATTATTATGAAAATTATTTTAAATAAAATATTTTTACACCTCGTTAACCATTGAGAAAATTTTAAAATATTTTAGTTTAGTCATCTAACCCTTTTATAATTTTGATTCACATTAGAGTTTCAATCTACTTTTTTCCATCAAATTTCTTCCAAAATAATTTTACTTGACCATGTTTAATTTTCTAAGTCTTACCCTTAACCTCATAACATGCCCTATTATTGACCGCATAATATTCCCTTCCCCTTATCTCCTCTTCTTTGGTTCTATCTCTATAAATTTGGAGTCATATACTCATTTTGGGGATGAAATCACTAATATAATCTCTTATTTTTATTTCTCTCTCTTTCTCATCTAAATTTTCTCCCCGACACTCCTTTATTACTTAAGATTTCCTCTTGGTTCATAAAACACAAATGACAATAAGTTCTGGTTGTGGGGATCTTGAAGAAAAATTATGTCTCTCATCCAACCATCGGATATGCTTGTTCCCAATACTAGTAATCTTTAAGAGTAGTTAATATAGCAATTGCTTCTTAGCTTCAATCTATAATCACTAAACTATGAGCATCCATTTAGGAGATGGTATCAAATATTTTAGCTTCACTAGCATATACCCTTAGTCAACTCGTGAGACATCTAAATGAACACCATCATCATCTTTATGAAAAATCTCAGTAGCCTTACCCATAGTGGACTCTAGTAGAAGTTTTATACTAGGCCTTAGACCTTCTAGATTGAGAACAAAGGCCTAGACTATCTAGTGACATCATCTAAGATGAGGAATTCAAATCAATAGAGCATACATGACCAAATAGAATTATAAAGGATAGACCATAACTATCTTTAAGACCTCCTAGGAAAGAGGAAAAAGGAATATGATCAATTTGAAGAATGGATCATGTCTAATGGGGGAATAAAGATGAAGAAGAATATCCTACATATGAGGTATGATGGAAATTTAGAGATACTTTAAGTAAAAGACGATGATCATTGGACCAATAGAGATGAAGATAATTCCATTGATAGATTGGTAGGCAACAAAGTACAATAATATTTATGAGCTAAGGGGAAGAATAAGAAGGGTGTAAATGGTTACGATTGGAAATACCATTCACTAGGGACATATCTAAAGTGTTAACATTGAGAATAAGAATTCCACCTTTTAAATCCATCAATGGTTTTTCATACCTAGAAGAAAACTTGAATGTGTTTAGGAATACAATGTTATTAGCTAGATCATGGGAATAAACCTTATTTATGACATTTCTAACAACTTTGAAGGTATTAATATTGAGGTGGTTGGGCAAACTCAAGGTTGAATCGATAGGTTCTATCAATGGGTGATGATTTTTGTAGAACAATGCTATGTATGTTAATGGAATAATAAATATGCATCCTTCTTGATGTAATTCTTCTAGAGGCTAGTAGAGTCTATTCAATATTTTCTTAATGTATTTGATATGGAAGTTTGATAGATAGATGAATTAGATAATAACATCGCCATATGTATTCTCTTCTCAGAGGACTGGCATATAAAGATTTGGTTGAGAATATGTACCTGGCCAGGTAAAATTCCTACACCTCATTGAGAATCCTAACATGGTTTATATATTTCTAAAAATTAAATGACCTTGGTATTCTAAAAATCTCAACAACATTTGCATTCGTAATGTGAGGTATAAGTCATTGCATTCTGGCCTAGTATGAAGAGAATAAGATGTATTATTTCCTTACTCTTATTAAGTTCAAAAAGTGTAGGCATGATTTTATTGAGAATCCTAACATGGTTTATATATTTCTCCTATTATTCCATGAATATTGAATTTTAATAACCTTAAATTAATATTGATTGATGTTTATATTTATTGAATAAAGATTGTGGAATATAATTTTGTGTAAGCATGTGTTTTAGGGGTTTATTTTTTCCTAACTGATCAACTGGTCTCCATAACCAATCAATTGGTCCCTTAGACTAATCAATTGGTTTGGTAGACCTATTGACTATTTAGGCTATAAATTTAGTGATCTTAGTAGTAGGTTAAACCCATCAACTAGTTTAACTGAAACAATTGAATGATTCTTAGAACAAATAATGATTGAATCAACTAACTGACTACTAAGCTTATTATAGTCTCACCCTCTACTTAAACCCATCAACTGGTTAACCTAAACTAATCATTTGATTATTTTAGAGTAGTGGAATGGTAAGGTCGATTAGTTAGTTGGTTCACCACCCATTGAAGGTTTGACAGTGCTTAGACCAATTGATTGGTTAGCACAAATGATCAACTAGTTCTTGAAAACCCATCGAATAGTCTCAGACATATTTTCATTTCTTGTTTATTTATTTCCAAATGTGATACTTGAGTTTCCTCATGTATGGAAGGTGATCTAAGATGATAGTACCTATGATTTTAACTGTATTAATTTAGTTTAATTGATTGATTAAAGATATTAAAGAACAAGTTGAGCCTAGTTGACCAATGTGGCCTTAGCCTAGCAATTTGAGCCTTTTCCTAAACCATGACATGAGTAGATGATTAGATAACCAAAAATGAATCTTCTTGTGGCTGGAATCTATGTAATGAGGCATAAATATGGCTAATAGATTAATATCAACTTATTTTATGGCCTTAAAATGTGGAACCTTGTAAGTTCAAATGACTTAGAATGAATAAAAGAAAATAACATGGATCTATATGTTGGCCTTAAGTCTAATGTCATCTGGCTACTGAAATAAATGGATAAATAACATGATTTAGGGTTGGAATCTTTTTGAACTCCAATTAGGCCTCACTTTTAGCGTTAAGGATTAATTTGGAATATTCTATGGTAATAATGTGGCTAATTAATGAAACTAAGGATTTAACCAAGATTGGAATCATGAAAAAATAGAAATAAATGGAAATCAAATATTGGCTTGGACGTTTATAGTTGATACTAAAATTGTGCAATTCCACATCATGGCATAATTGATCAAGTAATGGGATGATAAATTAATATAATCTTAATGGTAACACTAGATGATGTGAGAACCTTATAGGGTTGCATTTGGATTTAGATGATTGTTATGAGATCTTGATCTAATAAAAAAGTGATAACCTAAAGTAGAAAGAGTATTATTATGGGTCTTGATCTTTATATCCTCTATTAGCTATCGTGGGTTACTTTGCGTTTGGGATCCTTTAGGTGGGACCCCCATTGATCTAGGAATTCTAGTTGGTATTGGTGCCTTTCCTACTCTATAGACGCTGATAATGTACAAAAGGGTATATATACTAAATGGTATCGATACTAAAGGGTTTGGCTAGCACATGAGAGTTACTTTGGCATACATTAAGACTTCCCATTTATTTGATTTGATTTCCATGGGTATTCAAAGACGATGGAGAATGATCCCGCCTAACATAAGATAATAGCCAGAACACATCCTAAAAATGTATTAAATTTGCATTTTCCTATTTTATACTCAGTCCTGATATGTATATCTTACTAAATTGATGTGTGGTTTTGGCTCATACATATTTAAGAGCACACACCTCACTTAAGTTATGAAATACTGCATAATCTTATTCATTTCACAATAAATGGATATAAAAGAATGATACTATCACCTTAACCAAAGATAGTAACCAATGGTTGATAAGTATATTATAAAACCCATGTTTACCTTAATTAATGTTCAATCAATCATATGTTCCTATGAATTTATAACATGTTACACACACATACACTATGTGCTATTGTATGTTTCCCTTAAATTCTTTGTTAGGGTATGATTCTCTTATTTAAGCATGTTTCCATGAATTATCTCATGATTTATTTTTAGTATAATCAAGATCCACCTATGGTAAGAATCTATGATCAAAAAGTTATATATCCATACCTACTTGCACATTTCCCTACAGAGAAGATCAAGAAGATATCGAGAAGAGATCAAGGAAAGATCAAGAAGAACTGAAAATGAGAAAGTCGCGAGAGAGAGTCGAGATAGAGAGAGAGTTCCAGAAAAATTATCTCAAGAATGTATTCGACTAAAAGTGTCTGATACAGTCGTGTATACACCTTATATATATGGTGTATACAATACAAAAGAAAGGCATACAATATACACAATCGCAGGCCTCCATCTCCTATACAAATCAGCCCAAATGATCAGCCAAGACATATACAATATGGGTCGACGGTTGGTTAAAGAAAAAAACCTAAATTTACAAGATTATTACAACGCATAATAATCCAAATTAATGGATGTACAAATAATTCTCATCAGCTAAAATTTATAATAGCTAATCATGGTTACCAAGGGTTGATTAATCCACATTCCAACTAAGCCTAATAATTATGGGTTGGGTGGTAGATTACACAACCAGCTTAATCCCCATTAGCTAAATTTGCCGGTGAATGCATCACATGGGATTTTCTACAATTAATATAACATAATTTCTGTAACAACTCCCAAAAGTAGCTACAGTAACCTCTCGATCCATTCCCATGTTTTGAATTAATTTCCTAAACAATCATACAATAAGAAAAATAATTATAGGTGCAACATAATCTATAACAATTAATAGAATTATTTAAATACAAATTTTGGAGATATATATCATTCCCCTCTTCTTGAAGAGGTTTCATCTCTGAAACTTGATTAATACCCATAAATGGACTAAGATTAGCAACATTAAAAGAATCACTAACATTACCAAACTTAGCAAGTAAATCAATTCTGTAAGCATTATCATTAATCCTTTCTAATACAGTAAAAGGTCCATCTCCCCTAAGGTCTAATTTTGATTTTCGAAGGTTTGGAAAAAGTTCTTTCCTAAGGTGTACCCAAAATAAATCTCTAGGTTGGAAAACCATTTTATTTCTTCTTTTATTAGCATTCTCAGCTATTTGTTGAACCCTCTTAGTAAATTGTTAACTCACAGATTCATGCAATTTCTTTATATTAACAACACGAGATTCACCATCAAAGTTATGTAATTCAGAATTAGGTAAAGGGCTCAGGTCTAGAGGAGTCAAAGGATTAAAACCATACACAACCTCAAATGGAGTCTTTTTAGTTGTAGAATGTAATGTCCTATTATAAGAAAATTCTACCTAAGGCAATACATATTCCCATTGTTTAAGATTCTTTCCAAGGATAGCTCTCAACATATTACCTAATGTCCTATTTACTACCTCTATTTTTCCATCTGTTTGAGGGTGACATGTGGTGGAAAAAAATAGATTAGTTCCCAGTTTACTCCACGAAACCTTCCAAAAATGACTCATAAATTTAACATCTCTATCTGATACTATTGTTTTAGGTATTCCATGCAACTTAACTATATGAGAAAAGAACAACTCAGCCACAGCCACAACATCATTTGTTTTATTGCAATGTATAAAATGAGCCATCTTACTAAACCTATCCACTACAACCATTGTTGAATCTTTAGCCCTATTAGTCCTAGGCAAGCCTAAAATGAAATCTAAGGAAACATAAGTCCAGGGCTGATTAGGAATAGGTAATGGAGTATATAACCCAAAAGGTTTTGATGTGGACTTAGCCTGGCTACAAGCTATACAATTAACATAATATTTCAATACATCCCTTTTCATACGAGGCTAGTAGAAATGATCAATTAGTATATCGAAAGTCTTTTGAAATCCTAAGTGTGCCAATAGTCCACCATTATGAGCTTCTTTAATTAATAGTCCCCTATATGAACACTCAAGAATACATAACCTATTTTCTCTAAACAAGTAACCTTTAGATATATAGTATTTTCCGTGTGTAGTAGTTTCACAATTTTTATAAATTTCCTTAAAGTCATGATCCTCCAAATATAAAAGCTTGATGCAAGAAAAACCCAACAAAGTGGTTTCTACAGCATTTAACAAAGCATGCCTCCTAGATAAAGCATCTAGAACTACATTATCACCTCCCTTCTTATATTTAATTATATAAGGAAAAATTTCAATAAACTCAATCCACCTACCCTATCTTCTATTTAATTTTGACTGGATTTTTAAATATTTGATAGCTTCCTGATTAGTGTTTATAACAAATTCTCTAGGCCATAAGTAATGTTGCCAAACTTCTAAGGCTCTAACCAAAGCAAATAATTCCTTTTCATAAGTAGAGTAATGTAAAGTACTACAATTTAATTTTTCACTAAAATAAGCTATAGGTTTACCTTCTTGAGAAAGTATAGCCCCTATTCCCAACCCTGAAGCATCATAATCTAATTCAAACATCTTTTCAAAATCAGGAAGGGTTAATATAGGTGCTATTAAGGGAGCAAATATGGTACTAAAATTCCTAACAAATCTTCTGTAAAATGAACACAAACCATGGAAACTCCTTACTTCAGTCATAGTCTTAGGTACAGGCCACTCTTGAATAACCTTAATCTTTTCTTTATCCATAGATATACCATCCTTACGGACAACAAATCCTAGGAATACTACACTTTCTAAACAAAATCTAGACTTAGCTAAATTGGCATACAACTATTCTACTTTAAACACATCCAAAATGATTCTTAAATGTCTCAAATGTTCTTCTAAAGAATTGCTATAAATAAGTATGTCATCAAAATAAACAACCACAAATTTCCCAATAAAATTTCTAAGAACATGGTTCATAAGTCTCATGAAAGTACTGGGAGCATTGGATAATCCAAAAGGTATTACTAACCATTCATATAACCCAAAGTTAGTTTTGAAGGCTGTCTTCCATTCATATCCTGGTTTCATTCTAATTTGATGGTATCCACTTTTTAAATCTATTTTTGAAAAAATCACAACACCATGTAGAAGGTCTAACATCTCAGCTAGCCTTGGTATAGGGTATCTATACTTAATAGTTATTTTTTTTACTGCTCTACTATCTATATACATTCTCCAACTTCCATCTTTCTTAGGCACTAATAATACTGGAACTGCACATGGACTCATTGATTCCTTAATATAGCCTTTACTTAATAATTTAGAAACCTGCCTCTTTAATTCCTTTACCTCTTCAAAATTAGCCCTATAAGCATGTCTATTTGGTATAACAGCTCCTGGTACAAAGTCTATTTGATGTTCTATCCCTCTTAATGGAGGTAATCCATAGGGAATGTCCTCAGGAAACAATTCACTATATTCCTCTAATAAATGCCTCACATCAGTAGGTACTTCCTCACTTAACTCTAATTGACATTCATAGCATTCCTTATAAACCATCAAATATAAATTTTCTTGTCTTTTAATTGCTTTTTCCACATATGCACTCTTAGCATAAAACCCAGATGTCCCTTTAACTTCCTTTGAACTAATCCCAGTCTCTATATTCTATTTGGATAGTTCCTTATAATCAGACTTTATTTTAATTTGATCATCAAAGATTTCTTTTGGAGTCATAGGTGCTAAAACAATTTTCATATCATCCTTAGGTAAGGTGTATCTATTTTTTATAACCATCATGTGTCACTCTCCTATCATATTGCCAAGGTCTACATAATAATAAATGAGTAGCATGTATAGGAACAATATCACTCTCCTCATACTTACCTAACTTTAAGTTTACTAAAACTTGCTGACTAACCTTAACATCCCCTAACTCATTTAACCATTGTAGTCTGGGTTTTGGGTGTCTAGTAGTTGGTAAGCCTAGTTTAGATACTAATAAAGTACTAGAAGCATTAATACAACTACCACTATCTATGGCCATGTTAAAACACTTATCATCAATCAAACATAGAGTATGAAATATATTTTCTCTCTGAATTGCATTTGAGTCAGGTAACTTATTACTATTTAAAGCCCTACATACCAAAAAAAGATCTCTACTTATTGGAAGTTCTATTTCTTCTTCTAATTCACTAACATCATCCCTAATAAAGTTAGTCTCTAATTCTTCCTCTTCAAATTCAGACTCTATATCTCCAGATTCTCTAATAAAGATGTTCCTCTTATTCGGGCATTCAGAAGCTATGTGTCCTAATCCCCCACACTTAAAGCATTTGATATCTCTAGTTTTTTTGGGACCACTAGTAGGATTAGCTGTTATATTTCTCCCCTTCTCAGTCCTGTTTCCTACTTTAACTTCATTATTCCTACTTCTAGGTTCAAACCTCCCATTATTCTTCCAATTTCTAGAATTAGTTCCTCCAAAATTCCTTTTTGGTGTACTCCTAATCCCAATTCTAGGGGGGTTATACTGCCTAGTTCTCCTTATCTAACTCTCTATCTTGGTAGCTATATTAACCATTTCACTTAAAGTCCCACAAGGATATAATTCTACCTTATCAGCTATCTCAGAATTTAATCCACTTAAGAATCTAGCCATTTTAGCATCCTCATCCTCAACAATTCCTGTTTTAATCACCAAGACTTCTAGTTCCTTAAAGTATTCATCCACAGACCTATTTCCCTGATTCAGTGTCTGTAATTTCTTATGTAATTCCCTATAATAGTAACTTGGAACAAACCTTTTCCTCATTAGAATCTTAAATTCATCCCATGTTGGTATAGGTGGTTCTCCACTCCTACACCTAGTTAAGACAAGATTGTGATACCAAGAAGATGCATGTTCTGTAAATTCCACTACTGCTACCTTAATTTTCTTCTCATTAGATGAATTATGACATTCAAACACTAATTCTATCTTTCTTTCCCACTCAAAATAATAATCAGGATCATTTCTTCCATTAAATCTAGGTATGTTAAACTTAAGATTACTTAGGTTCCTATCAACTAGTTCTAATTCTCTTTCTTGTCTATTATTCTATCTAGGTCTCCTATCACTATTATTGGATATTTGATCTTCTAATTCTTCTAAACTATTTAAAGGTGAAATCCTAGTTCTAGGGTCCATGGGAGCCCTTCATAATACCCCAGCATGTTGAGTATCTACCCTATTATTCTGCAATTCATTAATTCTTATTTTTTGTTCTCCTATCCTCTATTCTAGATTAGTAGACAAAGCAGCAAGTTGGGCAGTCATTTGTTCTTGAAAAGTCCTAAGAGTTTCGAATAAGTCATTGCTAGATACAGAGATAGATTGATTAATATATTGGCCGTTATTAGACATTATTGGATTTACTTTATGAAGTATAAGATAATACACAGATAACAATCAATCTAGAGAAAAATTTACTTTATTATCAAATCAATTAGACAACAAATTGATCACTACTAGGTATAAAAGATATCGCAACACTACACAAGATTAAAGAATATATTAGAACACACAGAGTGCACAATAATTTCTAGATAGTTGTTGAATCGAATACAACAGAAAATCTTGAAAAAGGAATGATATTACCGTGAGAGCAACTTAAGCAATCAAACCAATTACGAGATAAGACCCCTCTTCTTGGAGTCCTTACCCCTTTCTAGAACCAAGGGTTCGCTGGATTTAATCACTCCCTGCACACTCTTTCAATTGTGAACAAAAATGATCAATTTGCAATAAAAATGTTAAATTGATGACCAAAAATTACAGTAATTAGAAAAAGTAAGGTTCGAATTTACCGATCGAGGAGTATTCCTCAAATATCGTCAAGATTCAAGAATCTTGACCAAACCCTAACTGAAAAATCATCAAAAGCTACTTAGGGTTTCCCAAGTAGTTCCGACTTTGATAACACAACCCTCTTGGTCGCCGGCTTAAACAAGACAAAAACCGTTCAATTTTTTTGTCAATCGCAAACCCTAGATTCACACTTTAGAAATATAGGTTAGCGAACTCAAGAATAGTAATTAGAATAATAAAAGTTCAGTAAGAAACGAATTAAACCACGAGCACTCAAATAATTGAGGCTCTGATACCAAATGATGAAACCTGGAAGGGTTTCACAGAAATTTCACCGGATCGCAAACAAAAATCGAGCGCGGGGTTCAATTCACCGAAATAATCAGCCTAAGGATTTTCTCCAAAGGAAGATTAGAAAACTCAGAGCATAGTTTAATAAACGGCTACTGAAGTTCTAGAACAGATAAGATCAAGAAGAGATCGAGAAGAGATTGAGGAAAGATCAAGAAGAACTGCGAACGAGGTGGTCGCGAGAGAGAGTCGAGAGAGAGAGATAGTTCCAGAAAAATTATCTCAAGAATGTATTGGACTAAAAGTGTCTAATACAGCCGTGTATACGCCTTATATATACGCCTTACATATATGGCGTATACAATAAAAAAGAAAGGCGTACAATATACACAATCGCAGGCCTTTGTCTCCTATATAAATTAGCCCAAATACTGCCCAAATGATCAGCTGAGACATATACAATATGGGTTGACGACTGGTTATAGAAAAATGGCCCAAATTTACAAGATTATTACAATGCATAATTATCTAAAGTAATGGATGTACAAATAATTCCCATCAGCTAAAATTTATAATAACTAATCATGGTTACCAAGGGTTGAGCAATCCACATTCCAACTAACCCAAATAATTATGGGTCGAGTGGCAAATTACACAGCAAGCTTAATCCCCATTAGCCAAATTTGCCGGCAAATGTATCACATCTGATTTTCTACAATTAATATAACATAATTTCTATAACAACTCCCAACAGTAGCTACATTAACCTCTTGATCCATTCCCATGTTTTGAATTAATTTCCTAAACAATCACACAATAAGAAAAATAATTATAGTTACAACATAATCTATAAAAATTAATAGAATTATTTAAATACAAATTTTGGAGAAATATATCAGTTTTGGTGGGTCCAAATATGTATAATATGACCTAATATGATAGTACATGATGACATAGTAGGAATAATGCATGTGCAACTTAGAATGTTGTATCATAAGACTGTTGTATGAGTTTTGTTTGTACCTTCATCTATATTAGTGGGAGATTATTTTACTCAATATGAATGTATATTGATTGGGTTGTTATTGAAATCTCCTACTCAATCCAATGAGTAGGAGATCTTGTGCAGGTTTCCTAAGGAAGACTAGTGAGTGATCCATCCACTTCTTTTACATAATTATGTTGTTTAAGCGTAGGCATTCTTAGAGACTTTCAATTGTATTCCTTGAGTGGACAAGGCATCCTTCCTTTTAATGGATTCCCTCTTGTTAACATTTTCATATGGTGTACCTTTTTACATATTTTAAAGCTTACATAGCCTTGGGTTTTACACCTTGACTTTTATACCTTTAAGAATTTCCTTGTTCACTCTAGTTTTCCTTTATGTTTAATAGGTTGAATACTTAGTCTTGTGTTTAATGCAAGATAGGTTGCAAGGCTCATATCTTGTGTTAGATACGGTTGTAGCATCCCATTTTTCATAAGGATATCTTATATTTTTACTTTAGTAATATTTTAAAAATGAACTTTTTTGGTAGTGAAAAATGGGAGTGTTGCACCTAACTCACATAGTCTTTTACTTTAAGTGATTAATTTTTTTATCCATTAGTTACTTATTTCATAATCATATTCTCATTCAATCTTACTTTAGGGTCCCAATATTGCTAATTTGATGGAATAGACTGATTTAACTCTTATAGAGAAATGCCCTGAAGCTACTATTATATCCGGTGGAACAAACCCAACATATATCTTAGCCTAGCTCATATAATATTTCACTTTAAGTAATTAATGTCTCATTATTAAGTTTTTTATATCAATATCATTGTGTAGGACTTATGTAAATACACATAACACATAATTGGAAACAATTAAGGCCCAACCACATAGTTATTCCCTAAGAAATCCTAATTTCATATTATAAGCATAAACCTGTTCATATTACTCATTTATTACCAATTTTCACATAATTTTCTCTAATATTATTATTATCATATCTAAAAATCAAGGTCTAACTCCAAAATCTTACACAAGTAATAAAATCCATATTCAAAACACTTACACAACCCTAATTTCACAAGTTAGGTATAAGAATCATATAATCATCAAATTGAACATAAGTTCCTAAACTGAAAATGTTAACAATATATCAAAAAATTAGGGTCTATCTCAAATTTCTTATATACAATAATAACACTACCTTTAGGAATACTATTTCTAACCTAAGTCATTTTCTCATTTTATGAGACTTAGGCCATTAATAATTACTCAAAATATTTCACATGATATTCTTAGCATATTTTAAGTAATTTAATAGATAAAAACACTAAAATTTTCATATTTAACCCTTATTAAAAAAAACACCCTTAAAAATAACCTAACATCCTTATTTCACAAAAATCTTATATGCCCAATATCATTATTTTCCAATCCTTAATATGTTTCATCACCATGCATCTTAATCATACTAATTTTACACTTCCATAGTATATACCATACTTATTTTCTTAGGTTTACGCTATAATAATTATTGCAACAATATTATATAAGTATATGCTTCTTATCTTACTCACTTTCCATCACATGATACTATATTATCACAAAACCAAATTAATAAACTCAAAATTATAAACATAAGAAAACCAAACATGTGATTGGACACAAGGTATGCATAATATGCCAAAAGTTTCTAACTATAACATGTATCCTTACTAAAAATGACCTCATTCTCTAAACACCTATAATCATATATTGCTTCTTCTAGGACCTCCAAAACATACCTATGAAACTACGGTAAAGCATAATTAGAAATTATTAATATAGCTAAAGAAAAGTTATGGTAAAGGAGGTGGAAAATGGAAAAAAACCAAGTCACAAGCCTTGAAGTTGCAATGGTAAAACTTTGCTTAATAAGGGAATGGGAAATGGCACCTAATTCCAAAGTAAGGGGATAAAACACTAGTTTTTGTTACTAAGGGTGTGGAAATGGTGATGGGGGTTGAAGGTTTGAAAGTGGAAATAGTGATGATGGTTAGAGGTGAGGTAGGTGCAACGGTGGTGGAAGTCATAGTTAAGGAGAAAAGCATGGCTATGCACAAAGGAGGAGCATGGTTGTAGCATGGATTAAGAGTTTGGAATATGTATGGTAGGGAATGTGAGGTATGCACGATAAAGTGTGAAGTACATGGGAGTAATGAAATAGCTACACAGGCTATGCTCGAACTATGTGAGGGTTGTATGAGAGGGGCATGATTAGGGAATGTGAAGGTGTATGATTGTGCATCTCAATGAAAATGAAGCAGATTGCAATGGGAAGAGGATTGGGGTGGCAATGGTCGGGTAATAATAAAGGGAATGATGGGGTGGTAGTGGTGGTTTTTTTTTTTGCAAGGGGACTATAGTGTTTGGTGGATGGTGGTGGTGAGTGGAGTTGATGGTGGGTGATAGTACGAACATAACAAGAAATGAAAAAGGAGAAGGAAGGTTGTTTGGGCTGGGTTTGATTGATAGAAATAGAGGTAGTAAGGGGCTAGTTGGGCATTAAATGAGGTATATCTTTTAAGTGTGTGTGTGTGTACACACACACACACACACACACATATTTTTTCATGCATGGTGAAGAATGACAAAGAAAAAAAATAAGGGAGGAGTGAGTTGTAGACATGATTGAACAAATGACAAAAATTTCTACTAGACACAACCTTTGAGATGTAGGAGATGATGGTTGTGATGGTGAAGGTAGGGTATGTTTAGGGATGGAAAAATAGCAAAAGGAAAGTGTGTGGGATAAAGAGTGAAAAGAGTAGGAAGAAGAGGAAGAAGGAAAGGAAACTAGGAGGGAAGGAAAATAAAAGGGAAACAAAAAGGAGAATGAGAAGGAGAAAAAGAAAAAAGAAAAAATAGAAAGAGAAAATAAGTTTAGGGTTACGATTAGATATAGTTATACTAATTTAGATTAAGAAATTAGTGTAAGATTAATTATAAACCATTCAAGGTTAGGATTATCTTAAAAATTTTAATGATCTAAAATAAGGATTAGGATTAGGTTAAGATTTAGGATTAAAGAATTAGGATAGGGTAGAATTAATTATCTAAGATTAAGACTAAGTTAAGATATCAATTTCTTAGGATTAAGATTAAATAAAATTTGGAGTATTACATATAGATCTAGGAGCTAGTCTAGAACACATATATATTATTGAAAATGGTTAAAAAACTTTTCCAATACCATTTCCTATATGTGTGGATAGAGATCATAGGAACCTTAACAAATGGTATACATATCAGGATAGTATGGGCATAACAACAATGAGATTAAGACCTTGAAATATGTATTTTAAAAAGTTAATTTGAAACACTATGCATAAATTTTAGTGACAATAAAAGATATGGGAATAACTTAATAATTACCCTAATTATCTCAAGCTAAGGGACCCAATAAAATAATACAAACTATCGTTGGATGAGATTCATTAGTTAGGGAAAGTAATAAAACTTGGAAAGAATGTGTTTGAGAGGCCACCTTCCACAAGATGAATATGAGGAAGAGAATAAAAAATTTAGAATTTAGCTTCATAGAAAAGGAATAGGGGTTAAGTAGGGTTGAAAATCATGATGATCACTTAGTAATTAAAGTGCAAGTTGCTAATTATGTAATGAAGTAGATCCATAATGAAGGGGGTTCTCACAGATTTAGATAGTTCAGAAGATGTTTTATTAGAAGAAGCCTATATATATACAAAGCTATCAAATAAATTATTGTTAGAAAAACTAACACCCTTAGTGGAATTCATAGGAAATAACACAAAATCTATAGAGATGGTGGATCTTACTATGATGGTTGACCAGCAAGGAGCGCTAAAAAGTGTACAGGAAAATTTTGTTGCAATGGATTCCTCATTAGTGTATAAAATGATATTAGGTCATCTATAACTTAATAAAGTCTAGGCAAGCATATTTATGGCTATATTAATAATGAGATTCCTAGTAAATGAAAAAGATAACACTCTATATTATTAAAAAGGTATTCCATTCAAACCAAAGAATGTAGGGGTGATCTTGCAAAGGCTAGTAAATATAATTTTTTAGGGATATAATGGAACATAAATATAAGCTTATGTGGGCGACATGATCATGAAAATATATAGAAGAGAAGCCCACATAGAAGAACTTAATTATGTTTTTTAGATCATTAGGAGATATGAATGAAAATAAGCATTATCAAGTGAGTGTTTGGAGTGAGCATGAGCAAATCTTTAGGTTTCATAGTGTCATAGAGGGATGTTAATGTAAGTCCTAAAACATTTATGCCATTTTAAATATGGAACTTTCATTGAGAAAAAAAAAATAGAAGTCTAGTAGTAAATAAGAAAATTAGCCTCTTTTCATATATTCTTATCTAGAGGAACTAAAAAGAGCTTTCCCTTTATTAAGATTTTGTGAGAAATGATAATTTTAAATAGATAAAAGATTTTCAAAAGGCATTTGATGATTTGAAGGCCCACTTCTCAAGATTGTCAACCCTAACTATTTTGTTGGAAGGGAATAATTATTCTTTTATCTTTCCACATCAACATTGGCAATATCTTATGTTCTAGTTTGATAATATGGTGAGAAAATAACATAAAGACCCATCTACTACACTAGTAAGGTGCTTAATAACAGAAAATGTTGATATTTCAGATAGGAGAAAATAACTTATTCTCTATTGATTGTTTCTAGGAAGTTGAAGCCTTCTTTGATACCCATTCTATTATAGCTTTAATAAACATTCCTCTCAACACCATTCTACATAAACTAGAGAAGTCATAGAGAATGATGGTGTGGGTTACCGAATTGAGAAAATATAATATCTAGTATCAATCTATACTTATAAATAATGGGTAGGTCTTAGATAATTTCCAAGTGGAATTTTTATTTGTGATTGAGGATCTTCTATCATTAAATTTAGGTTGAGCATTGAGAATAGATAATATATGCTGATGGAGCACCTAACAACTTGGGATTTGGGGTTGCGATAGTATTGATCGATCCAAATAGCATAGCTATCAAATATGCACTATGATTTGGCCTTTTTGCCATAAATAATAAAGCATGATATGAGTTCGCTCTAGTTGAGCTTAGAATAACACATGAACTGAGGATAAAAAAAGGTTACGCTTCATAGTGTCATCATGTAATACAATGAAAGGTATGTAGTTCAAGAGCCTAGCATGGAGAACTATTTGAGAAACTTACTTGAAGCAACAAAACACTTTTATTCCATTTAAATTGTTCAAATATCATAGGCATCTAATCCAATGGCTGATACACTAGGCATATTATCCTTGAGTAGTTCATTCTTATTGATATGGATAGTTAAAATAGAATATATGGCATAATGTTTGAGAGATGTAAGAAGTTCATATCAACAAAAAATTGAGATTGTAGAAATTTTGACACTAGATAAAGGGATAAAGGAGATTATAGATTACGTAGAAGGGGTTCACATCGATAGATAAAAATAAATCATTTGACTTAAGAATAAGAGTTATGAAATATTTTGTTGTCGATGGAGAGCAATACATTTGAACTAAGAAGAAGGGTTATGAAATATTCTATTGCCAATGGAGAGAAATATCATTAATCATAAACCATGATAACACTTTTAACCTTGAGTAAATAGATAATGAATGTTGGAATATGTCCATGTGTGGCATATGTAGTTTGTATAATATTTATAGATCGCTCTCTGCTAAAGCTCTACACCAAGGGAATTTTTGCAAGATAATGTAACAAGATGATAAGGAAAATGTTTAGTGATATCAAGCATGCCAAAAATTTACCCTAGAAAAAATTTTCCCAACTTCCAAGATGAAATTTATTGTAAGTCCATGGCCATTTGTAGTATGGGGCATCAACATTTTTGTTTTGCTTAGTGTTGGTAAGTGGATGATAAGAAATAACCATATCAATTATGCCAATATACCATTGTAATGTTTCATAAAGTAATATAATGAGTGAAGGTATGGTTCAAAAAGGATTTGTCATTATTTTCATTTACTATTTCAACAATTGGGTAGTGGCGGAAGCTTTAGGTCAAGTCACCAGGAAGAAAATGAAAGATTTTTTATATAAACGTATAATACAAAAGTAAGAGAAAGAAAAACGGGCTTCAACAAAAACATATT
The DNA here is from genome assembly GCA_030549775.1 of Tamarix chinensis. NCBI lineage: Eukaryota > Viridiplantae > Streptophyta > Magnoliopsida > Caryophyllales > Tamaricaceae > Tamarix > Tamarix chinensis. The sequence continues at coordinate 68,514,767 of CM060173.1, read as the reverse complement.
ATGCTACAAGGAATAAATAGTACCATAAGAATTTATTATGGACAATGGTTGGTAATTTGATAATAATAAATATAGATAATTTTGTGAAAACTAGGGCCTTGAATGTATATTGAATTTTGTAGCTAATCCATATGTAACTGGCATCTAATTTTTTTTAAGAGCATTTTTTTAAAGACGGGAAGTCTCATTGGGGCTAGTTTAGTGTAATAACCAAGCTAAGCATTAGAATAAGGTAATATTGGGAGCATTAAGACGTCAATTAAATGGAACAAAATGAGGTTGGGCAGATGAGCTTCCTATAATATTATGGGTTATTAGAATAATAGTAAAGAAACTAATGGAAGAAACTCCTTTCACCCTAGCTTTCAAAACTGATGTAGTTGTTTCATTAGAGAAAGATACCATATCATACAAAATAAGTAAGTATAATAATTAAGAAAATGAAGAATCATTAAAATTAGAGAATGAATGGATGGAGGAGCATAGAGATATAGTTCAAATACAACTCAAAAATTATTGATATAAAATAAAAAAATACTATCATAAGAGATTTGAGTCCACAACTTTAAAATTAGGACATTGAACATTGCAGATAGCTGAATTTCAAGGTAATGACTATTGGGGCAAGATGGCAGCTAAGTTGGAAGGCGTACAAGTTAGGTCAGTGACCTTTATATTAGCTAATAAGGAGGTAAGATACTAAACCAATGCCTCAAATGAAAAATACTTGAGAAAATATTCTTCACAAAATCTCTAGAAATTTTTTTGAATGATATCATTGTTACATTTACATCCATGTACTTTGTTAGTTTCTATTTCATTAACACTAATATTAACGAAATACATTTTTTCTCCTCTTTGTTTTGGCAATGGCAATGTTTTTTTTTAGTAAATATGCATGTTGAACAATGTGGTCAAATACACTTCAAATATATTACTCATCTAACAAGAAGTCATTGATAAAGCAAATATTATAAGCCCTATTTTAAAGCATTCATTAGCAAATCAAAGGGTGTTATCCCTCTCATAGAGAAGTAGTCAAGGATTTGTTTTCCTATAAGCCCTCACTAAGGCCATTGAGAATTGAAGATAGGCATACTTAATTATATAAAAGTAGACCAAAAGTCTTTCACTCACTTTTCTTGAGTATTAACATGTAATTCCACCCAAATCCCATTAAGAAATGAAGGCCAGCATACTTGGTGAATTACACTAAGCCTAAGGCTCAATACATTAGCCATCAAAGAAGCTAGAATTGAAGATGGTACACCTAGTGACCTAAAAGATATACTTTCTTTCATTCACTAAGCTAAAGGGGCACACCTAAAAAAGATGAAAGAGTGAAGTTCTATTTAACTCATGAAGCTTAGACTCTTAAGGTGCATCCTTGGTTGAGGTACCAAGACCATTTAGTCATTAGGTACACTTATTGACTTTTAAAATTAGCTAAGCTAAGGGTCCTATGGTGTGTTCATCAACTGAGTTTTGGTAGCTATTGAGCCCATGTTGAGGTGCTTGGATGGTCCATTTTTTATGATCAATAAATGGCAACTTGATTGAACCCTATTTCGATAATATAAAATTTTATAATTTGCGCCATTGGGATTTTTATATTTATTTTTTTTATCTCAAATTTGTTTCCATGGTAGCTTTTCTATCCCAAGTACTTTAGCCTTGGTATTATTATATTATTGTTTTGGTCTTCCTAATATGGCATATCATATTTACTCAACATTAGAATAGGAATAAATGAAAAGAAGAAAGTATGAAGAAAGGGAAAAGATTATGTCATATATAAGGAGGATTTATACAAAAAAAAACATATTTATTGTTCATCAGGCCTTTAAGAAGTTTCTTCATATTTACTAATGCTCTAAGTCTCTTAAAACCATTCAAGAATGGGAATATTCTCCAAGTCTTCACTTGGTACAACCATTCACCGGCATTGCACAATTGATCATGGTTAGCTAAGATTTTGATTTTAGTATATGTAATAGAGGCATTATAGTTATGTGATTAAATTTATTTCTCATAGTGGACAATTACTTCACATTTCATATACTTCTCTACAACTTCACTAACATGTTTTAGCCTATCTTGACAATTTCTTTATTCATATGATCACCTATGCCTTTATATCGTGCCCTAATCTCTTGTTTGGCATGAGATAGTTGTTCTTAAAGACTTTGTGTTTCTTCATTATTCACCAAGTCTTTATCTAATATTTATTTGCATAGCTGATCAATCTCATCATGGAGCTTATCTACTTTAGCATTGAGAAGTGTCTTCTCCTATTGAGTAAGTTTTAGTCCATCAAAAAATTGCTAGAACATTTTTGCATCCACAACTTGTTTCTTTTTCTTTTCAGTTAATCTATTAATTATTACTATCTCTTTGTGTATATCATCCTCCAAGCTAATATTTTATTTTCTTTTAATATCTCCATTTCAATCTTTGATTTTTCCTTCTCCTTTTATAAATGATCTTCCAAGTTGGTGACTTGAATGTAGAAAATATCTTCAACACATGCAAAAGATCTTCGTATTCATTCTATATCTATTGGAAGTAATTAGAGCTTTGTGAGAAATGATCAAAAAATTATCTTCTCATGGACAACTGTTATAGATAAAAGATTTATGTTTAAAAAGACTGAATTATTAATGTAAATTCATAGATGTGAAATAAGAATCTAATATGCACTTGAGAAGTTAATTTCATATCAGCCCTCAACAAAGTTGCTTTCATTGTTCCTTTCATAACCATTCTATCTTCATATTGTATCTCAACCTCAACCAACTTAAGATAAGAAAAATCATTAGGATGATGGATAAATAATAAATAATCTTCATGAATGGAAACCATCCTCTAATAGGATTTTAGTCCCTTCTTGAGGAACATCATTTCTCCAAGGAAGGGTATCTAAGGAACCTTGCTTTTAGGACCATTTAATATGTGAACAACCAAGGGAGAATGCTAGTATTCGATGGCTAGGAACTCCCACTAATTGCAACCTAATGACATTATATAGTGTTGGCTTTTACCAGAGTCTCAACAAGCTTCGCTAACCTTCTCAAGCATTGTTCTCCCCATAAAGAATAATTCTCTTTATTAAAAGCTATAATGGGGCCATTATAAGTTCTATCAAAAGAGGATTTAGAAAACATTTTCCTTTTTTCTAAGGGTAACAGCTAAGAAAAATGGGAGGATTCTTTATTAAGATGGTGGCTGGCGAATTCAAACAAGGGATGAGAAAGATAGATAAAGTTTTAACTAGCCTAGGGGTGGATTTGGGAATCTTCTTGGAACAAGACTTTTTCTAATAGCATTCAAAGGGCCTGCTTCCTTAAGAATGCACAAAAAATGAAAAAGAAAGGATAGCTAATAGAATGATAATTAAAATTCGTAGATTTAATAATATCCCTAAGCTTATTTACCTTTAACTTGTTATTTAACTTTCTAGAAACCACCTTCTCTATTCCCTCACTCCTCTGAATATATAATAATGGAGAAAAAAAATATTAAAATGAATGCTATGAATTTTAAAAGAAATAGTTCATTGTGTGTGGTAAGGAGACCTACTTTTCGTTTGGATCCCTTAATGAAAATTGATCCAATGGGAGGAATCATAGTGGTATTTTTTTAAGCCCTTTGCTAATATAAGATTAATCATCTATTATCAAGATTTAAATGTATTGCACTCTACAAAAAAAAGGAAATATCCTTGTAAGATGATGGCTAAGAGAAAGCAATAAATAATTTAAAGAAATGAGAATAAAATGTTTTTTCTTACCAACTTCATAGATTGAAACTATTTTCTTTAGGTTGATAGGATTGTTAATGATGTCATTGTTATTAATGATGCTCACTTCTCATACAAATTTATGAAATTTATCCACCGATGCTTCTAACTCCAAAGTGACTGGTGTACACTCTTGGACCTCAAGGTTTGGTTGACCCAACTTTGGTAAATTTCACTCAGAATCACCCAAAATGAAGAAGTACTATGACTTCCACTTTTTCTTAGTGGATCAAGGATCCTTAATGAATTTTCTCTCCCCAGTCCCCTTTTAAATGGATTATAAGCCCAGAGCTAAGGAGTGACTAAAGAAATTTAAAAAAAAACTCCTAACAAAATATACTGTGGATGAGTCCTTTAATAAATGGCATTCATATAGAAGGCCTATTATTATTTTCTAGGCATTAAGAATGAACTGCACTAAGTTGAGGTAACATGTTTGAAGGAATATCCTCCTAAAATGATATAAAGGAAAATGGATGTTGGAATATATGGCTTTAGCATATAGAGAAATGTACTTTTCTGGTAAGTTATTAACATTGTTTGATATAGACATTGTAATTAGAGTAAGGGAAGAGGCAATGTAATATTTTATGTGAAAATGCCTAATTTGAGCATCTATAATATTACTAGGAAGGAGAGTGTTTAAGTTAATTAAGGAAATTTTACCCATAATGAAGGGAAAAGAAGAGTCAAAAGGGGGGATAAATGTTAAGGGGTTCATGGCCAATAGGATTGTCGAGGATAAATAAAACATAATGTTATCAGATAATGCCATAGATATTGATGAAGATATAGAAATAGATTAAGATTTAGAATATTTAAGATGTCATAAGAAAATATCCCTTTGAAATGTAGGGGATTTAGAAAGACTATTTCAAGCATTAATGGTTAGAGTAACACAAAATGTATAATTGCAATTCCTGTTCGATAGCCTGTAATGTTACATGCCTTCACTAATAACAACAGAGGGAGGAGTCATGATGATATCTATAGATGAAGATAATATTGGTGTGGAAAATATCCTACTAGATGATGGGAAAAAATAATATAAAAGAATTTTGACGTTGTAAAGTAATAATGAAGGGAAACTAGAGAAGATAGTCACTAACATTAGAGGAGAATGATAATTGCAAATAGTAAAGAAGAGGTGAGTAAATGTAAAGTGCGTGTGTGTGTATCAATACCGATAGAGTAAATTTACCTTATTTTTTTATCGATAAGGTGCAAAATGTGCATTCATCACCACCTCAATGTTCTCAATAATCTCATTTATCATTCAGGAGATAATAGAACATCCAATCTAGCTTTAATTCCCACTTGATCTCAACCTTTTCTTATGTAATATGATGGCCTACAATAACCTAGGAAAATCTTCCCATTTATAATAACGTTCGAGTGTATCATGTGAACCTTGTTCACAGATTTTTCCCATGGTTTAGAAACATGGAGGAAAAGGAAAATGAAGCTTACTTGGAAAGTTTTATTTTACTACCATTTTTTACTTTACCAAAATTCTAAATTTTAATTTTACTATAATTTATAAATTTTGTGTACTTTAATTTTTCTTCAACTTGATTTTTTAACGGTCCTCATTGATGGGAGTTGGTTACATAATATCTTCTAGTGTATATCAATGGTTTATCGATGGTATCTTATGTAACAACATTTGTAAACAACTAATGATATTTTATGATATACTAATGGTGATAATATCACTTTGAATCATATTATAACCCTCCACTTGTAACTTACATATGGTATCTAGTATCATCGTCGTCATCATCATCATCATCATCATCATCATCATCATCATCATTATTATTATTATTATTATTATTATTATTATTAGTATTATTATTATTATTATTATTATTATTATTATTGTAAGGGAATAATAAGGTATGTTGTTTTTGTAAAATTTTAATATAAATTGTTAGCTAATGTTGTCTTTGTAAACATATAATATAGACCCTTGACCAACCATTAAAGTTTAATTTGCTTACTTCGAAAGGTTAGCGAGCTAAAAAAAAATATGTTGTCAGCAAATTTTTAAATATCATCTAACCTACTCCAGGGAAACAACCACCAGCTATATAGGGCCAATGGAAAATCACTAAAGTTTAGCCCATTTGCCCTAGGGAAATGATGGACATAAGCAGAAAACTTAGAAGGGAATGATGATATGGGAATTTCTCAAACTAATCCCATTAGGCTTAAGGGGAAATTTCCCAAAGAACATAGATTAACCCATCAAACCTCTAGACATGCTCATCCCTTCAAGTTGCTTTCTCAGTCCCTTACAAAGCTAGTTCACTATAAAAAATAGGGACGATTCCCTATTATCTACCATATAGCAATCCCATACCCCCTTCTAATTTTTCCTTGTTCTATCTCTATAAATTTGGAGTCTAGTACTCATTTTGGGGGACAAAATCATTAATATGATCCATCATTTTTCTCCCTTTTATTTCGTCTCTTGATTGCTTAAGATTTCATTTTAGTTCATAAAACACCAACAAGTGTGTTTAAATCCTCAAAACATGTTTTTTTTAAATAAAAAATTATAAATTGTTTTTTTTAACTGAGTGTTTTTTAGAAAATTGGAATTGTGGTCAACGGTTAGAAAGTATTGAGGGGAAATTTAGAGCAGAGAGGAGAAAAAAAATTAAAAGAGTTGTATTTTGATTTAGATGTCCTAAAATGGATACAAGACCTATATATATATAGGAGTAGAGCAAGGGAGGAGGAAAAGGGGAATAAATTATGCACTAAATGACAATAAGTTACCATATTTTGTGTAGAGAACTGATCCAATAAAGGATTTGTATAGGCTACAAGTCTATGAACAATCTAAGAATAAAGTGGTGGTTCTTGGAAGCTTTTTGGGATGACATTCAAAGGTATGATAATCATTGTTTCCCTTCAAAACTACATCCAATATGCCATCCATTTCCATGGGGTAGACAAGACAAACTTCTATTACATGGCCAACGGTTATAACTACACATTAAATAAGTTAAAATACAAGACCCTCATACAAATTAATATGAAAATTACATCCAAAAGACAAATGGAAAATCTTGCACATCAATGTGTCTGTTGGAAGCACATATACAAATAGTTATGGATAAAGTTGCAGATAAATGATTATTAAACACTTCAAAAGATTATCAAACATTACATATACAATATCAATTAATTGATTGACAAATTTATTCCTGGTTAATACACAAAACATCCACTTTACCTATTTAATCAAAAATAAAACCAAAATATAAAATTTTCATAAGATTTCAAGAAATTTTAATTTTAAATTTCAATAAAATAAGATGGTACCAAGAAGATGGATTTCTAGAGAAGCCTCATTTTACTTACTCCTATATGTTTAAATAGAGAAGAAACCTATAAATGAGGTACACATGACCCTTATTACTGTTATTATAAAAGGAATACTTTCCTATGTCATTGAAGGTCATATGTTTTGACGTCGCTATATAGCATAAGGAAAGGTAATAATTGAGGTTTTGATTTGACATTTTATCTTCTTCAAATATTTTTTCTTACCAACCTCCTTATGTTAAATTATAAAAGGTTACCAAGAGAATTCCTTCAGTAACGAACCCATTCCTCCTAGAGAATTCTTTATCTTTCATAACAAAAATGAAATATTTTAGACCACCTCACATCGTTATATATATATATATACCTCCTTAACTTATTGTCTTTCTCCAAATCTTAATCTATTACTCTTTGTTTTCATTTAACTCTCCTACTCAATATTTTCAATCAAAGAAATTTATTCAAACCTCCACCTATGTATCTAAAACCAGCTAATCTCTCTCTCCGTTCCTTAGAAAGACACTAGTAAATGTCCCACATTTTAAGAATACCTATTTCTCAGTTATTTTACCCTCTTTTTAATTCCTCTATTTCTTAGTCTTCAAATACCCCAATCATACCTTCTATCTTTCATTCATTTTATTTTTTAACTCCAATGAACTAGTCAGCCATAAACCAGTCAATATTTTCATCCATTTTCAACCTTCCTTTTTCAACAAACATGTTTGAATTATCTTCTCGTGACCTTAATACTCCCCTTTTGATTAATGTTATTGGACCTTAGCTGTAACAGTTCCATATTAGATGCTATATTCCTTATTCCCTTATATTAATTTAGGCAACCCCCTTAGAAAGAGCTAATAATCCACCTCATAGATGTATAACCTTGATAATGAGTAGCTACACATGGGTATACATTTTCCTTAACCTTTATGTATTAAATAATTTCTTCAAGCCTATCAGCTAAACCCTAATGACTTCATCCCTAATTCTTAGAGAATGGTGACATAATTTTTTTATGGGTAGATTTTGTTAGAATTAAAACTAATAGTAAAATTGTTAGGGCACATTTCAAGTTTTTAAGCCGCCCCTTTTCCCCCAAGAACCTATTCTATCTAGATGACAGTTAAGAATAAGTTAATTAAAGAGCTTTGATCTTCTATGAAAAGGTGGAAGTCTTAATATTTCTTCATTTTAAGAGATTTTAATTAGAATCTGCCTAAGTAAGGTTGCCTAAATCTTAACATTATGTAGTGACCACCTTTCTCTCTAGAGTTAGAAGCCTAGATGAACAAGTTTTTATAGGGTGGATATATCATAAATAATAATGAGGTTCAGAATGACCCTGACATCCTTAAGAAGATATGATTAATTTTTGATGTTGGTGAATAACTTGTTTCGTCTCCATCATTTTTGTACAATCATTGATTTAACAATCCCATTAGCTTATAGAGTTTTCTTCTTATCCCTATAGAGTGTAATGCCTAGAAGGCTTGGAAATAGGTATTCCCTCCAATGTTTCCAAAGGCATAAAAAAACCATTTTATGTCCTCTAAATATAATGTCTACCACTAGGATAGCCAAGAAAAAGTTATTCTTTCCATTATTATATCACTTGAATAATTATATCATTTGTAACCATGTTCAAAGATTTTTTTTCTCTTTATCATACAATTTGGAAACATAAGGGATCATGAAGAAAAGTCCTAAAAATCTAAAGAAAAAGAAAAAAATAAATAAAGTTAGTGATACACATTATTTTGTTGTCAGCTCTTATTATAACCACATCCTTGAGTCATGTATGTTCCCATCATATTTCTTATTTTAAGCCTATTATCCCTTATCATAAACATGTTTATGTCCGCTACTCCTTGTGATGATTATGCCTTTGTGATGTAGGTGCATCTAATGTATCTCATATTTCTAATGATTTTCAAGGTAAAGAAGAATTAGCATTCTTAATAATGGAGTCAATCATTTTAAATGTTCTTCATAATATGTCTATACTTGGTATTGAAAAAAATTCAAGATATTCTTGTAGGTATGTTACATATTTACAAGGTCAAGAAGTCAACACACAAGAATAGACTTAAAGTGTACAAGCATTCATAGCGTGCAAGGCTATGGCATACATGGGATAACACTACAACAAAATATAGTTGGTGATATTATTAGTTATATTAAGCTTCTTGTAAACCCTAAAGTATATTTCATGTAAGTTAGGGTTTTGTTGTAATTTCATATATGTACTATAGTTGATTGTAGGGCTTTTTAATTTTAGTCATTAATATCATTTAAATGATGATATTATGATTGAGATTAAGTATTATATAGGCTTAATTGAAGTGAGTTAAATCCAACTTGAATTAAGGAAGTAACTAGCTGGTTTAGGCCCATTTTTTTGGTTTACTACCTATATATAGACCTCCTCCTTGTGCACGCATGTGCAGATTGGAATATATAAATCATTTGAACACTAATTCACAAGTTAAGACTTGTGTTTCCTCCCTTTGGAGTCCCATCTAGATAGGAGAAGTGCCCACGGTATTCGACCTCTTTAGAACCCTTCGAATGTGCATTAACATTCAAAGGATATACTATCACCAAAGCATGCACCATTTTAAGTTTAATCTTCATTAAATTGAACAATTCTTCCTCAACTTCAACCTGTGGACGATCCACACAAAGACATAATTCAACCTTGCACTTCTCTTCCACTTTGATCCACATCGTTTTTGGTATCAAATCTCCCAAATTCTTTACATTCCCTTCGGTCATCCAGGTTTCTTGTTGTTCTTGCTTCTGCATGCAAGAAAATGTTTCTTGAAGAATCCACCGAAATAGGTTAGATTCATCCAGTTCTTGCAACTTCATCACCTTCTTGAATCTTTTCCGTGAATCTTGGTTGAAGATTTAAACTTCTTGAAGCAGTCTTGTTGAAGTTATTCATAGCTTCAACAAAAGAAGATTATCATCTTCTTCGATGCCACTCTTCAGCCCTTCCTTCCATTCATATCTTCAACCAGCCTTCTTTCAGCGTTACATTCTAGTTTTCTATTTTGACTTCTAGCATTCTTTTTTTTCCTTTATTCCTTCAATTCATCCAACAGATTCTCCTTACATTTCTTCCCCGTGTATCTCCTTATCACAAATACAAATACTCCCCGACAACTTCTTAGTTTGAATAATTTTTTTTTACTTCGAACCTTACCTTTATCTTCCAACCTATTAACACATACTCTCCTCTTTATCTTCTTCACGTCTTCAAATTTTAAACAAACAGAATCTTCCACTTGAAGATACTACTCTCTCGATATATCTTTGATGCCCTCTTTTGATATTTTATGTGACCTATTTGTTTGTCACAAAGAAAACCTCATTCTCAGCCAAGAGTTATTGCAAAGAGAATTACTTGACCATTCAAACTTGTATGTTTGTGGTATCTACTTCAATACTTGCGTGACTAAGATAGTAAAGGAGAAAATAATATCTACTTATATCTTAGCAAGATCTACCCTATATCACTCGGCTACAAGTAAACTTCCAGGACTATCATTAGTGGCTGAATTCTTTGTGGAAGTTAGGTGTTGTGTTGTAACTCCACCATGGAAAGTGAAGATGTGTGTGTATTGGTGGAGTCTATCAAGAGATTGAACACACGCATGGATGCCCATCTTTATACTCATCCAGCACTTTAACAAAAATTGCAGAGTGTGCAAAACCAAGCTAGCCGGTCAAGAGAGGTTTCATCCATGGCCAAATTAATTGGAAGCCACGCAAGATAGTGTGGAAGCGAAAATGAGGCATGCTATTCAAGAAAAAGGATGATGTGGACATGAAAATTTGAATTATCCCAAGGATGGAGAAGAAGATATGAATTCTTTTAGCTCAAGTAATCATAGAAGACCACATTCATTCCAAGTAAGATATGCATACAATAGAGATCAAGATGTCAAACTAGATGTTCCTGAATTTCATGGTGAATTGAATGTGGAATTGTTTTTTGAATGGTTGCATGAAATTGAAGTTATATTTCAATTTAAAGAGTATGATGATGAGAGAAAATGTAAGCTTGCTACTCTTAAGTTCAAAAGATTTGCTAGAATTTGGTATGAAAACTTAAAAAAGACAAGAGAAATCAAAAATTAAGTCATGGGAAAAACTTAAAAAGCACCTAAGAAAAAAAAATTGTGCCTAGAGAATATGAACAAGATATGTATGTAAAAATTACAACTCTAAGGAAATGATTGCTTAGTGTAGAAGAATACACTAGAGAATTTGAAAAACTAGCACTTATATGTGATGTCCAAGAAAGAAAAGAACAAAAATGTGCTAGATACTTAGGTGGATTAAATAATTTGATAAGAGATAAAGTTGATATGTTTGCATATGTTTATATATGATTCTCTTGATGACTTGATTAAGTTTATTAAAATTTGAAAGACAAACAAAATCAACCAAGGCCTATGTTAAGTCTAATGTTTCAACCTCATCTAAACCCTATTCAAATACCTTTACACCTAAAACTACATCTTCATATGATAAAAGGAATAATCGAAATGAAAAAGGTAAAAATAAGGTGGTTGAAATGTCTAATAAACAATGCTTCAAATGTAAAGGATATGGGCACTTTGCTAGATAATGTCCTAACCAAAGAGCTTTAACCTTGAGTGAAATAGAAGACATGGAACCATGTAGTGAAGATGATAATCTAGAAATTGAATCTCTTAATGAAATTTTAACCATGGGTGAAGAAGAAGGATACCAATGTTTTGTGCTTGAAATAGTGTTACAAATTCAACCTAATGTGGCACCTACTCAAAGAGAGAAAATTTTTAAAACTAAGTGTAAAATAGGTGATATAGTTTGTAAACTCATTATTAATAGTGGTTCATGTACAAATGTTGCTAGTGAAGCAATGGTTAAGAAGCTTGGTTTAGAGACTACTAATCATTCTAAACTCTATTCTTTACAATGGTTAAACAAGGATAAAGGAGCTAAGGTAAGCAAAAGAACCCTAATCACATTTTGCATTAGAGACTACCATGATGAAGTTTTGTGTGATGTTTTACCTGTGGATTAACACCTTCCCTATGTGATGATATGCCTTTGACTGATGATAAAAAGAGATTATTTTTACATGAAAAGGCTATGGAAAAGTGCATAGAAGAAGAAGGAATTTGTTATGCCTTAGTTGCTAAAGATTCTAAGCTTGGGGAGCAACAACTTGATAATCCTAATAAGAATAAGCTGCTTGATGAGTATCATGATATATTTTCTAATGATTTACCTCCTTTATTACCACTTAAAAGAGGTATAGAACATGCTATTGATATTATTCGTGGAATGCCTCTTCCAAATAAACATGCTGATAGATGTAACCTAGAAGAAGCTAAAGAATTACAAAAACAAATCCAAGAGATTCTGGATAAAGGATTTGTGAGAGAAAGTATGAGTCCTTGTAGTGTTCCTACTTTACTAGTACCTAAAAAAGATGGTACTTAGTGTATATGTATAGATTCAAGAGCAATGAATAACATTACTATCAAATATCATTTTCCTATACCTAGGTTAAATGATATGCCAAATGAACTTTATGCAGGACAAGTATTTTTCAAAATTGATTTCAGAAGTGGTTATCATCAATTAATGATTAGGGATGGAGATGAGCGGAAAACTACTTTCAAGACTAAATATGGTTTTTATGAATAGATGGTTATGCCTTTTGGGACATGTAATGCACCTAGTTCATTCGAGAGACTTATGAATGAAGTTATCCAACCTTTCCTTGGTGATTTTATTGTTGTATATTTAGATGATATTCTTTTTTATAGTAAAATGGGCATGATCACCTATTGCATTTGATAAAATTGTTTGATAAGCTAAGGGAAGCTAAACTTTATGGGAAACTTGAAAAAGGTGATTTCATGCTTCCAAGTGTAGTTTTCCTAGGATATATTGTTAGTGGGGAGGGAATTAAAGTGTACCCTAATAAGATTACAACTATACAAGAATGGCCTATCCCTAAAAATGTTCATGATGTAAGAATTTTTCAAGGGTTAGCTAGTTTTTATAGAAGATTCATTAAGGATTTTTCTACTATAGCTTCACCTATTACACAACTCATGAAAAAAGGTGAATTTAATTGGGGACAAGAAGCTACTCAAGCGTTTGAGACCCTCAAAATTGAACTTTTTAATGCTCATGCCCTATCTTTACCCAACTTTGACCTTCTTTTTGAATTAACTTGTGATGCTAGTGGAGTTGGGATAGGAATTTTCCTCTTACAGGAAAAGAAATCTACAGCATTCTTCTCTAAAAAGTTGAATGCAACCAAACTTAACTATTCGACTTATGACAAGGAATTCTTTGACATTATTTGGAGCTTAGAGACATGGAGTCATTATCTGAGACCAAAACCCTTTGTGTTACACTCAGATCATGAGAGTTTAAAATACTTACATGGTCAAAAGAAAGGTAATCCCAGACATGCAATGAGGGTGAGATGCTTACAATCCTTTGTGTTCTCTATCAAACATTTAGATGGAAAAGAAAATGTAGTAGTTGATGCACTTTCTGGTATATCTAAATTACTTGTTATGATGGATGCCAAAATCTTAGGTTTCAAAATGTTAAAAGAATTGTACCCTAAAGATGAAGATTTTAAGGATATATTCGGTGCATGTAAAGAAAGTGGATATCATGGTAATTATGTCATATAAGATGGATTTTTGTTTAGACTAAATAAAATTTATATTACTAGATCTAGTATTGGAGACTTACTGATTAAATAAGTACATGAAGGTAGCATTGCGGGACATTTTGGTATACATAAAACCATGGAATTATTACAAGAAAATATTTATTGGCCATGAATGGTTAAAAATGTATAAGCTATGATAAGCAGATGTTATACATGTCAAAAATGTGAGAGTTACTTTCATAAAGGCTTATACACACCTTTACTAGTTCCTGATAAACCATGGGAAGGAGTTAGTATGGACTTTATCCTAGGGTTACCAAGAACACAACGTGGTAAAGATTCTATTCTGGTGGTAGTAGATAGATTTTATAAAATGGATCATTTTATTCCATGTTATAAAACTGATGATGCCACGTATGTTGCTGACTTGTATGTTCGAGAAATTGTTAAACTTCATGGAGTGCCTAAAAGTTTTGTCTTAGATTAGGATGTCAATTTTATGAGTTATTTTTGGAAAACTTTGTGGCATATGCTTGGTACTAAATTGTTATTTAGCACTTCACATCATCCACAAATCGACGGTCAAATAGAGGTAACAAATCGAACTCTTGGTACATTATTAAGAGGTTTGGTTAATAAAAGTAGTAAAGATTGGGATGTTAAGTTAGCTCATATAGAGTTTTCTTATAATCGAAGTCCATCAAGTACTACTCAAGTTAGTCTGTTTGAAGTGGTTTATGGAGTTAATCCACATATGCCAATCAATATGGTGCCTTTAAAATAAGGAGAATTACAAAATTATGAAACCGAAGATAGAGTCAAATTATTTCAATCGCTTCATTAGAAAATAAAGACCAATATTGAAAATTTTAATGCCAGGTATAAAGCTCAAGCAAATAAGTATAGAACCCCAAGGGTATTTTCTCCTAGTAAATTAGTTTCATTACGTTTACGTAAAGAAAGATTTCCTAATTTATGTAAAATAAACTAATGCCAAGAGCTGACAGACCTTTTAATATACTAAGAAAATTTGGGGATAATGCTTATAAACTTGAACTTCTAGATCATTATGGCAAAATTTTAAGAACTTTTAACATTGGTGATTTGTCTCCTTACTACACTAATGATAATTTGAGGACAAATTCTTCTCAACTTTGGGAGAATGATGCAGGTGCATCTAATGTATCTCATGTTTATAATGATTTTGAAGGTAAGGAATAATTAGCATTCTTAATAGTGGTGCCAATCATTTTAAATGTTGTTGATAATATTTCTATCCTTGGTATTAAAAACACTTCAAGATATTCTTGTACGTATGTTATATATTTGGAAGGTGAAGAAGTCAACACACAAGAAGAGACTTAAAGTGTACAAGCATTCAAAGCATAAGAGTCTATGGTATACATGGGATAGCACTAAAACTAGATATAGTTGATGATATCATTAGTTATATTAAGCTTGTTGTAAACCCTAAAGTATATTTCATGTAAGCTAGGGTTTTGTTGTAATTTCATGTATGTACCATAGTTGATTGTAGGGATTTTTAATGTTAGTCATTAATATCATTTAAATGATGATATTATGATTGAGATTAATTATTATGAGTTAAATCCAACTTGAATTAAGGAAGTGGCCGGCTGGTTTAGGCCCATTTTTTTGGTTTACTACCTTTATATATACCTCCTCCTTGTACATGCATATGCAGATTGGAATATATAAATCATTTGAACACTAATTCACAATTTGAGACTTTTTTTCCTCCCTTTGGAGTCCCATCTAGATAGTAGAAGTGCCTGGGGTATTCTTCCTCTTTAGAACCCTTCAAATGTGCATTAGTATTCAATGGATATACTATCATCGAAGGCTGCACAATTTCAAGTTTCATCTTCATTAAACCGAACCATTCCTCCTCAACTTTAACCTATGGATGATCCACACAAAGAAGTGATTTGATCCTGCACTTCTCTTCCACTTTGATCCACACCACTTTGAGTACCAATTTAAATGCTTTTATCATGCTTGATCATTCCTTGGTTTATAACATTATTGATTCATTATAATTTCATTCACATTTTTAGGGTGAATCCCAACATTAACCAATCTCCAAGGTACTAGAAACTAAGAAGGTTTAAAAGCCTTCATTCGTCCAACTTTATACTACCCCTAAGCCATTGGAATCAAAAAGGAAAGATAAATTTCTGAGTCACTTCAAAGACCAATTCAGGGAAATGGTAAGGAATTTATGGACCCTTTCTTTAAAGAACCCACACTTCCTACATTAATACATCCCAAAAAAACTTTAATCCTGGCCCTGGCTAGGGAGAATATCATAACTATAGCAAAAGAAGAGAGTGATCATTCTAAGTTAGAAGGGAGAACAAAATTCATGTGGAGAAATCATTATTCTTTCTTCACATGGAAAGGATAGTAAAAGTGCCAACAGACACTTAGAGAGAAATGTATTTTATAAGAGTGGCTCTAAAGTCTCATTTTATGAGGATGGATCCACCTTAACTATGCATAATAATTGCACCTTATTTTACTTTCATCTCAAATTTACCAAGGACATAATGCCAAAAAGAAAAAGAAGATAGTCGATGGCCTCAAATCATCAACCTAGTTGAGACCTAACTTAAACCTCACCTGTCAAGTGTAACTTAATCCATAATTTTATTTATGTAAGATGTTTTCAATGTGAGAATTTAAAAAAAAAATTATATACCATCTACATCAAATTTCTATGTGAAAGAATGTTTTTATTCATTTTTCTCAAAGAGCCCTATGCTTCTAATCAATGGAGGATAAATATGAAGAACTTGAAGATGCTCATTCGATTATGATATATAAAAAATGAACCTTTGAGGCTACATAATCTTATTTGGTAATTGATAAAAGCACAGTGAAATCTACCTCACTTGTCATAGAATTTATACAGTCTCAAGTTGCTATTATAAGATATTATCTCAAAAGTGAAAGGTAGAAAGCTAAAAATAAAATATAGTGGTTGAAAGTTGATACCATTTATTTGGTAGACAACCTTTGCAAGAAAGAAACATGATCGATCAATTATATTCTATAAAAAAAGAAAAAGAAAAAAAAGTGGCTTGTAAATATCAAAAAAGTATGAATACATGCTGATGCTAATAGGTCTCTCCAAACAGAGATTAATGTCCTCACTAATAAGGTAATAGGATATTATGGTAAGTATTTAGAATGAAAAAAAAAACCTTAGAGGAATAGCATACAGAGAAAAAGAATTTGTGCATGGTATTAGCTAAGAAGGAAATAGAAAGTAATACTAAAATAAATCATCTCTAAGAAGAATTGGGTAAAGATAAGTAGGTCATGGATTAATCTTGAAAAGATATGAATGAGCACATTAAGAATTCCATTGTTAATATAATGCCCTTAAAAAATCATAGTTGAAAATTTTTGTTTCCTTTAGGAAGATCACACACCAAAAAGGGGGTGCTGCCTCTATTATCAGTATAAGTCTGGCCCCTAGCAAGCCTCATACTTATCACAAGACTAAAAGATAATATAGAAACCAAATAAAACATGAAGGAGTCTGATATTGAATTACAGAAAAAGCTAGAATATGTCACAGTTGAAGTCAGTACAACAGAGAAACCAAATACCAAGTAGGATCCCACTATCGAGGAATAAAAACATAAAATACAAATAGAAAGTAGTTTGTAAGACACTCTCTTTGGCCCTAACCTCGAGATATCAAGAAATCACTCTATCCCAACTAGCTCATTAGAAGTAGTAAATTCCTCTAGGGCCTCATCTCATTCCCACACAGACTCAGGAGAGTCCCTTGCTTGTAGGAATAAGCAACACCCATGATAAGAGTGATTAATACACTATATACTAAGTAAGGTAACAATATATTCATGATAGGGCACATCAAGAAAAATATAAATATCATGCATGTAATAAGTTTTATTATATGATTTATCCCTATCAGAGTTTAGGCTATTAGTACCATCTTTATACATCTCTCAAATTATATCCACGTGTGTACGGGGACCCTACTATTATGACTAGTGGATCAAGAAAAACTACCTCAGGGTAAAACATGCTTGGATACTATTATAACCAATGTATTGATAGAGATATATAACCCTAGAGCAAAATGCATCTGGCCACTATTTTGACTAGTGGACCAATAAATATCCTATATACGATCCTAACCCACGTGGTATTACACTATAAGTGATTAGTGTCTTTTCTATAGATTATTATCATCCAAGGGTTTAACTTATTGAGCTTGGAGCCCCCACTACTACAACCGATGGACTGGAAATACTATCCTAGAGAAAAATGTAGTTGGCCACTATTATAACTAGTGGACTGGTAATCATCCTACATTCGAGCCTAACTCAATGATCTTCCACTTTAAGTGATTAGTATTTTATTCATATCTTATTTGTCAAGTATCACCCATTAAGACATATACAACCTAGTGGACACTCCCGACTTACTACCACTCAACTAACCCAGACTTCCTAAAAACCCTATCCCTTAACCTCCAACATTTTTCCACCAACATTATAGCAAACCTTGAATCCTCATATATATGGGTCAAGGCCCACTCTCCTTCTTCTCCACCTATTCTCACCATATCCCACTAGGATTTCACCTTAAAATGCTAATTTAGCCTATAGGGCCCTTTCCTCTTTTCCCTTACTTAGCTCACATCACCATGCTCACCCCAATTCCAAACCTTATAGCCCAACTCCTCAACTTATACATATGATAATGAAATCCTAGCTAATCACCCCAAAAACCTAAATATTTCTCCTTTTTATTCTATACCCCCTTCTCTTACACAACTCTACCCTTCATTTGGCTTGAGCCATACCATCCATGTGGTATAGCCCACATTACAACACTGATGTTCATCAAACTTCCTCAACCTTTTCCCACAACACACCCTATCCTTAGGGTTGTTTCTTCAAAAACCCTAGTTTATGCCTCCATGCACCTTTCCATCAACCCATGTACTAAAATTTCCCTAAGTACACTAACCACCCAAAAAACACTTTCCTCCCCATGTTTAACCTCCAATCAAGACTTCCCCACATAAATCTTTCCCCCGTACAAAGTAAATACTTCCCATGCAACTTTTTACCTTAATCCCTTATATTATCATTTCTAATTTTATTTAATCCACCATAATTCATGAGATGAATAGAAAATTTTCCACATATCACTTCATTCACTCCCCCCACTTTATTTTCTTTCATTTCCCATGGCCACTTAAGTCCTACCTAAGGAATCAAGACATACTTATATTAATTTGTCAACTATAAACAACAATATGTCCACCCATAGCAATTTTTAACCATGCACATAATAACAACCAAAATCATGCTTAACATACCTAAGCTCCTTTCAAACCAAGTTGCATCACACATACTTATTTCACATACACATATATTTACACATAGCATACAAATACACCCATTACATACACATGACTCATAACACAACTTGAATCTTAACTATATCCTTACCTAGTTGGGCTCTAAGCTTGAAGTAAGATCCTACAACTCCTCATGGAAAAAATTTTGTTCAATGCCTTTAATGAGAGCATTAACTTGGTCATTTCACTTCCTTCCTACCTCTTTTTCCTTTTTCCTTATTTTCTTAACAACAATAACAACAATAATAATAATAACAAAAATGACAAAAACAACAACAACAACTATAATAATAGTAATAATAAGTTATTAAATTAAAATACACTAAACAAGTTAGAGGGAGAAGGGTGTAACCAAAAAGGACAAGGCATGTGAGGGTGGCGGCGATGATGATATAAAGAAGAGGTTTTTAGGGTTAGAAAAAGGAGGGAAGGTAGGGTTTATTAGGTGGTGGAGCTTTTTGGCTTAGGAGATCAGTGGTGGTGGTGGTGGCCTCACGATGGTGGCATGACAGTGGTAGTGGAGGTGCCTAAGAGGAAGAAAGGGAAAAAAGGAGAAAGGGAGATGTGGAGGTTTTGGTGTGGCAGGGGGTCTTTTTGTGTAGGAAGAGAGGCAAGGAAGGTGGTGAGATTGGCAGTGGATGTAGGATGATGTAGGGAAGAGGATAGGAGGTAGTGGAGATGGTGACACAGCCTAGGGGCAACGATGATGACATCTGATTGGGCAACGAAAGTAAGGGAGGTAAGGGTGGATAATGGTAGGCTAGGTCTGTAGAGTCAAGGGAGAAAAAGGGGAAAAGGGGCTGATAGGGAGGGGGAGGTTGTGAAGTTATAGTGGCCTATAGGTTCTATATAGGTAAAAGGAATGAGATGAGGTAGAAAAGGGAAGGAAGAAAAAAAGAGAGGGAGAGAAAGGGAAAAGAGTTGGGGGTTGTGCGAGTGGATTAGGCTAGTTAGGGGGAAGAAAGGAAAGGAAAGGAAAGAAAAGAAGGGGAAGTGAAGAAAGTTTAGCTTGCCGCTGGGTGTATCCTAGCCGAAAAAAGGAGAAGAAAAAGGAAAAAAAGAAGGGAAGAAAGAAAAGAAAGACAAAAAGAAAAAGAGGAAAGAAAAAGAAAAACGGGGTGGTGGGGTGTTTTGGGTTTTAGGGAGTTTTAATAATAATAATAATAATAATAATAATAATAATAATAATAATAATAATAATAATAATAATAATATTTATTAATTTAGAAATTATTATAATTTATTTATAATTTATCTTAAGTTAGTTCATTAAATTAGTCTCCACTAACTATGTCCCTACATTATTTTTCTTTCTTTTATTGCCATAAAAAATAATAATTTTTTTTAATAAGGGTACATATAATTAAATCTTATTCAATAATTCCTTATTTTATTCTTTAATCCTAAAATAATGGTTTGGGATATCACATTACTACCCCCTTAAAGAAATACTTCATCCTTGAAGTCACTAGCTTAATCTAAGAGAAGGGAGGAAGGAAATAGGGGCAAGGCAGTTCTGGGGTGACTCGCTAAATAGGAGCTTAAGACATCTTAAACCATTACCCTCCTTAAAGAAACATGGGTTTATAAGGAATTGTTATACATGATGCAAAGAGTTGCGAATATGCCTCGTGCATGTCCTTCTCGGCTCTCCAAGTGGCTTCCTCTATCCCATAGTAGCTCCAAAGTATCATCATGAGTGGGACTACACTTGTACACTGCTTTTATAGCTTGGTATTAAGGTTCTACATAGATCTCTCTTCGTAGGTTAGAGAATCATTGAACTCAATCTCATCGGGTTGGATCATATAGGAAGGATTGGTAATGTACTTTTGTAGCTGCGAGACATTGAACACGTTGTGAAAACCTACCACCTCTGGTGGGAGTTTCAACCGATAAGCAACCTTCCTAACCCATTCTAGTATCATATAGGGTCTGATGTATCTCAATCTTAGATTACCTCTCTTACCAAACCTCTACACACCTTTGGCAGGGGAGACCCTTAACAACACCTTTTTCCCTAGGCTCAAAGTTGCCACCTTAGTGCTTCCAACTAGCGTAACTATTTTGCCATCTCAGAATAGCTCTCATTTGGTCCTAAATCTAATGAATCTATCTTGTCACCTCCCCAATCATCTTGGGTCCAATACCACCATCACATTGATGTCATTTCAACTCAAGGGGGCCCTACACTTTTATCCATATAACACTTCTAAGGGAGCCATCCCTATGCTAGCATGGTATTTGTTGTTGTACGAGAACTCTATTAGGTGTAAACGATATTTCCAACAACCCTAAAAGTCCAAAATAGGCTCGTAACATGTCTTCTAAGGTTTGAATAGTCCTTTCGGTCTTCTCATCTATAGTAGGATGGCATGCTATACTCATCTTTAATTTTGTTCCCAAGACCACTTGCATCTTTATCCAAAAGTGGGAGAGGAACCTTGAGTCCCTATCCGAGACAATATCCTCAGGCACCCCATGCTAACTAACTACAAACTTCATATGGGAACTAGTAAACTAATCCATACTCCAGGTCAACTTCATGGGAATGAAAACTGCTGACTTGATCAGTTTTTACATGATAACCCAGGTAGTGTCACAACCACTTTTTGTTTTAGGTAACCAACTGACAAAGTCCATAAGATCGAATCATATTTCCATCTTGGCACTTCTGGAGGATGGGTTAGTTGTACATGTCTGCAGAACTCAATTTTGACCTCTTAATAGGTCAAGCATCTTGATATAAATTCAAATACCTCTCACTTTATATTGGTCATCTAGTATATCTTATTTAGATCCTTATACATCTTGTCCCCTCTAAGGTGGATGGAGTATAGGGTATGGTTTCCCTCTTCTAAGATTCAGTGCTTCTAAGATTC
Source organism: Tamarix chinensis (assembly GCA_030549775.1). NCBI lineage: Eukaryota > Viridiplantae > Streptophyta > Magnoliopsida > Caryophyllales > Tamaricaceae > Tamarix > Tamarix chinensis. The sequence continues at coordinate 68,492,613 of CM060173.1, read as the reverse complement.
AGTGCTTCAACTCTCATCAACCCTGTAGTACACACCAACAACCCTTGTAGCAAAAGCTACCATCCTCGTGTATCTGAAACCCTTTAGCCCTACCATCCCATATCTTCTAACGTATCTTTTTAATCATGGCATCTTTGAGCTAGCTGGCATATATCTCCTAAAACACTATGGGGGTGATTGTTAAGGCACTCATGCGAACCTCGAGATCACCCTACTGGATCAACTCAATTTCCATATCACACAACTCTTCCGTCATTCGGTTAGCTACCAGACATGATATCATAGAGTGTGTGGTCTTTCTACTCAATGCATCTGCCTACACATTAGCCTTACCCTCATGGTAGGTTAACTCTATGTCATAATCCTTGACTAGCTCCAACCACCTTCTTTGCCTCACATTTAGTTCCTTTAGTGTGAAGATGTATTTAAGGCTCTTGTGATCAGTGAAGAACTTACGCTTGGTCCCACATAGTTAGTGCCTCTAGATCTTCAACATGAAAACCATAGAGGCTAACTTTAGATCATAAGACAAATAGTTCTACTCATGCCTCTTCAATTAACTAGATGTATATGTGACCACCTTACCATTCTACATTAATACACACCCTAGTTTGTGCTTAGATGTGTCACTACGGACCTCAAAACCCTTTCTTAGATTTAGGACAGGCGTTGTGGTTAACTGTCTCTTTAGCTCCTAAAAACTCTCATCAAAGGACTTATCACACTAGAACATAGTGATCATCTTCAAAATGTTGGTTAGAGGGAGATTAAGCCTCGAGAAGTTCTACATGAATCTGCGGTAATATCCAGCCAAACCTAGGAAGCTAAAAATCTCGGACACGTTTATGGGAGAATTCCATTCTATGACCACCTCCATCTTTATCGGCCCAATAGCTACTCCCCGACTGACACTATGTGCCCACAAAAATCTACTTTTGGAAGCCAAAACCCACATGTGGACAACATTGTATACAAATGGCGATCCTATAGGAGGGATAGAAGTGCGGAGGTGATGTTGGTGCTCTTCAATTCCTAAGGAGTACACCTGGATGTTATCAATGAATACCACCACGAATTGGTCCAGGAAGGGTCTGAAAATCTTCTTCATCAAATTCATGAATACCACAAGAGGGTTGGTGAGCCCAAAAGGAATCACCATGAACTCTTAGTGTCTGTATCGAGTCTAGAATGCGGTCTTTATGACATCTACATCTCCTATGTGCAATTGGTGGTATCAAGACCTCAGGTCGACCTTAGAAAAGACTGTAGCACCCTATAGCTAATTGAAGAGGTAATCTATCATCGGGAGTAGATACCAATTTTTCACTTTCAACTAGTTTAGCCTTCAGTAATCAATGCAGAGATGAAGGCTCCTATCATTCTTCTTTACAAATAGGATCGAAGCTCCCCATGGTGACACACTTGGTCGGATGTACTTGTGATCTAGCAATTCTTCTAGTTGAGTCCTAAGTCATGAGTCCTTCAGTTCAATAGATGTCATCTTGTATCTACTAACATATCTTCTCAATCTTAGCTTGTTCGAGCTAGCCAGCACAAATATCCTCAAACACTATGGGGCTGACCATTATGGCACTCATACGAATCTCAAGGTCACCGTACTGGATCAACATAATTTCTATATCACACAACTCTCCGCCATTTGGTTAGCTACCACACATGATATCATAGAGCGTGTTGTCTTTCTACTTACTGCATATGCCCACACGTTAGCCTTACCCTCATGGTAGGTCAACTCTATATCATAATCCTTGACTAGCTCCAACCACCTTCTTTGCCTCATGTTCAGTTCCTTCTATGTGAAGATGTATTTGAGGCTCTTGTGATAGTTACATAACTTACATTTGGTCCCATATAGGTAGTGTCTCTTAATCTTCAACATGAAAACCACTATGGGAAAATTTTTAGATCATGAGCTAGATATTTCTGCTTATGCCTCTTGAATTGACTAGAGGCATGTGCAACCACCTTACCATTCTACATTAATACACACCCTAGCCCATGATTGGATGTATCACTATAGAACTCAAAACTCTTAGAACCCTCTCTCAGAGTTAGGGTAGGTGTTGTAGTCAACCGTCTCTCTAGCTTCTGAAAAGCCTCATCATATGAATGGTCCCACTAGAACCTGGTGGTCTTCTTTAGAACATTAGTTAAAGTGAGAGAAAGCCTTAAGAAGTTCCTCATGAATCGACGATAATATCCAGCCAAACCTAGGAAGCTACAAATTTCTAAACTGATCGTGAGAGGCTTCCATTCTATGACCACACTTGTCTTTATCGGGTCAATAGCTACTCCTCCGACTAACACTATGTGCCCACAAAAATTTTCTTTTGGAATCCAAAAGGCACACTTAGACAACTTTATGTATAAATGGTACTCCCATAGGAGGGACAGAATATTGTGGAGGTGTTGCTCATGCTCTTCATTTCCTTTGGAGTACACCTGGATATCATCGATGAATACCACCACAAATTGGAAGGAAGGGTATGAAGATCCTCTTCATCAAATTCATAAATACCACAAGAGGTTTGGTGAGCCTAAAGGGAATCACCATGAACTCGTAGTATCTGTATTGAGTCTAGACCATCATCTTCATGATATCTACATCTACTATGCGCAATTAGTGGTATCAAGACCTCATGTTGACCTTATAAAAGGTTGTAGCACCCTATAGCTGATAGAAGTGGTCATCTATCCTTAGGAGAGGACACCAAATTTTAACTTTCGACTAGTTTAGCCCTCGGTAATCAATGTAGAGATGGTGTCTCTTATCTTTCTTCTTTACAAATAGGATTAGTTCTCCCTAGTGTGACACACATAGTCGGATGTAATTTTGATCTAGCAATTTTTCTGATTGAGTCCTAAGCTCCTTTAGTTCAATATATACCATTAGGTAGGGTATTCTTAACACTAGTTAAGTCCCTGATACTAGCTCATTGTTGAAGTCAATCTCGCTCACCAGAGGCATGCTCGGTATCTCCTCCAAGAAAACATTGGGAAAATCTCTGATTACTAGAGTGTCACCCAAGGTTTTTAAATCCTTACTCAATTCTTGTACACTTCATAAATACAATAGGTACCCTTTATGGACTCGGGAGTGCAATGTGACTACAGACACCGCTTTGGTAGTGGGCTTGGGCTTGGTCTTTCTATATAAAACCCTAGTACCCTTTGAACCCTATAACACCATGTGCAATTGAGCCTAGTAGATCTCCATAGAATATCTCCCAAGCATGTCTATCCCCAATATGGCATCAACGTTATGTAATTCTATACCAACCAAGTCCACTAAGAAGTGTACCTTGCCCATGTCTAAGGCCACATTGGATTAAATTTCACTATAGTTCATCCTATCTCCTGAAGGTAGCATCAAAGATATCGCTAGGCTAGTACATGGTGACAATTCAACCTTAGCAACAAAAATAGTGCACACAAACGACAAGGACACACCTAAATCATACAAAAAATACACTGGTAAAAAGATAATGGTGAACATATCTATGACTACATCCAACTACCAATTAGCCTCTAATTGGATGATAATGTTTAAGCACTCACCTGACTGGCATCCTTGATAGCCCCCTTGGTAACCTCCCGAACTATAAGTTTGACCACCTTTCTAAGGGAAAGGTTGTGGTCCTTGTGGTCTTCCCTTAAAGTCCTAGACTGGTGCACCAAGTGAGGCAAGTGCTCTTTACTGGATCTGCTGGGACAAGGTATGAGCGTGCTACAGGTAGGCCTACTACTAGGGCATCAATGGTTCCTTTTTATGGAACTACTAGCTCAGGGGCTGTGAAAATATCTTCTAACTCTGGCACTTGAAGGCAAGGTGGCCTAGCATACCCTAATTTCTATAACACATGGGTCTGCCTCCAAAGTATCGACTCGGGTGGTTCCTGCCAAAACACCTGCATGAGAATCCTCTCTGTGGTCCCTAAATTCTAACCATATCCCTCTACTAATCTCCTCCTCCTTATAATTGGGTCCTACTCTCAGAGCTTTGGGCCTCTATTCTCCTCTTCCTTAGAGTGACAATGATGCAGGCATGCTTGTACAAGGTGGCTAAGTTTGAGAAGGTCACTACTCCCATCATACGATGGATGCTAAAGTGGAGCCCCTACTCAAATTGATAAACTAAGATGGACTCACCGACAACAATGCCCAAGGCAAACCTTAGCAGCTCGGTGAAGCAAGCGCAATACTATTAGACCATCATGCTACACTGAGTGAGTTGCATGAAATCCTTGAGCTTATCCCTCTTCAATCTCTCTAGGTAGAGCTCAGTGCTCATCGCGGTCTTAAAGGCCTCTTAGGTCATTTGGGGATTGTCCCAAGTGTGATGCTTAACCCACTAGGCATCTGCTATGACCTTGAGGAAAAATGACGTGATGCTAGACTACCTATGTAACACCCCTAAAATTTACTATTAAAAACTTTTGTTTTATTTAAAAATTAGTGGAAGTAAAAATTGTAAATTTTAGAGATGTTACTGCCACACTTAGTACCAGACCGGTTTCCTCCTATCATTTCAGTACCAAGTGATAAGGCTAAAAAGACCAAAATATAATTTTGAGCAAGGAAGGAAAAGGTGGAGAGAGAGTTTCTCAGACAATCCTTACACTTATACCCAATACCACTTTGAATAGCATCTACAACAAACCTGTAAGGGCCAATACCTATGGAATAGGTAGGTGCCCACGAATGGAACCCTTTAGTACTAGGGTATTGAGTAACACCTTTATACCAAATAGAAAGGCAGGGCCTGCATTCAACACATTGTACTTAACTTATATAAAATGATAACATACAAAGACTTAGGAAAATCACAATCATCATAAGGACTAATACACAATGCAACACCACACACAATAGGGATTGCATAACACAAAATCCATATACTTAGCAATTTCATCACATGCCCAAGCAAGGACAGGCACCGAAGTCAACTTATACCATATCAATAGATCATAAGCGTGAAATCAATACCTTTGGTCATATGCCATTAATTAAACAATTAGTTAACATCATCTCTCAAACTATATTCATGTGAGTGTAAGAGCCCCACTATTATAGCCCATGGACCGGAATACACTTTAGAATAGAATGCACTTGACTACTATTATTCGCCAGTTGATCAATCTCTAGGGTACCCTGTACCTGCCACTATTCTCGTCGGTTGATCAGTCTGCCCCGAATTACATGGTGTTCCATTGTAAGTGATTAGTGTCTTCCCATAATTTATTACCATCAAATGTTTGGTTTATTGAGTTCGAGATCCTCCACTATTATAGACGGTGGACTGGAACACACTTTAGGACAAAACGCACTGGACCACTATTATTTGGCGCTGGACTAGTCTTTAGGGCATCTTGCATTTAGCCACTATTATTCAACGATGGACCGGTCTAGGCCTGCCTCAATAATTTTTTAATTTATGTAATTAGTATTTTATCAATGTCTTATTCAACAGGTCCATTTATTTAATTCAAGGGGGAAAGGTTGCAAATCTAGAGACACAAAGATATTCCACCCATAGAATCAAGTATTCTATATCAAGGATCATGGTATACATAAAACCTTAATATGTACTTCAAAAATATCTAAACCCATTTCCATGCATACTTACAAACTAGGCACCTCTTGCATGATTATGAGATAAATGCCATATCACACCCTTAATTATCCATCCAGTCATAGGTTATGCTATGTTCTTATGATACTCACTGGCTTATCAAATACCCTTATCTTATTATTAAATATTACTTATATCTTATTATGGAGACCCATATACTCTATTGACATACTATATACAAGTTACCAATTTACCTCCATCATCCTTATAAATTTATTGAAATACCCCTTGTTTGTAAAATTACCAAGCCATCCCTTTCTATTTGCCAAATTACCATATTACCATCCATGTTTGTATAATTACCAAAATATCCCTTGTATTTGTTAGATTACTAAATTACCCTCCATACTTATTAAATCAGCAACTTTACCCCTTATACTCGTTAAATTACAAATTTACTCTTTCAGTTTATTAAGTTACTAAAATACCCTTTATACATGTTTAAATTATCAAATTGCCCCTCAGGTTTACTAAATCACCAAATCACCATTCATACTTGCCACATTTACCAAATTGCCCATTTGGTTAGTTAAATTACCAAATTACCCTTCATAATTATTAAATTTACCAAGTTACCCTTTTGGTTGATCACATTACAATATTGCCCTTCTTAAAATTACCAAATTGCCTCTTTTGGTTGGTTAAACTACCAAATGCCTCTTCTTATTAAAAATATCAAATTGCCCTTTTGGTTGGTTAAATTACCAAATTTTCCTTCTTACATATTAAAAATTTCTAAATCGTCCTTTTGGTTGGTTAAATTATCAAATTACCTTTCACACTTCCATTTTACCTCCTTTTATTCACCAAATTACCAAGTTTCCCTTCTTACCTATCACTTTTCCATTTTACCTCCTTTTATTCACCAAATTACCAAGTTATCCTTCCTTTATGTGAAATTGCCAAAATACCCATCTCACTCATTATTTTACCATTTTACCCCTTTTACTCATAAACTTACAAGTTATCCTCCTTATATGTCAAATTACTAAAATATCATTCTTTTTTTTATAAAATTGTTACCCTTTTTACTTATAAAAATTACCAAAATGCACTTCCTTTTTGCCAAATTACCAAAATACCATTTGTTTTTATTAAATTACAATGTTATCCCTTTTTCCATGTAAAATTACTAAAATTCCCTTCTTACTTATTCATTTACCATTTTACCCCTTTATTCTTTTCATCCTTATGATGCAAATTTTGCTAAAATACCATCACCACATAAAATAACAGTATACATGGTCCATATACATCGTCCAACACCACCAACTATTCTCATTTATTAATAATACTCATTATCACCTACCTCACATACTTATTTAGGTCATACCTTGTAGAAGAAAAATTACTAAAATATCCCTAGGACTTATATTAACATTATCCATGCTCACATTATCATATCATGTCACATATAAGCATTTAACATTATCCTTAACCATTAGGCTCCTTCCTCAACTATCATTTCTACGCATGGCACATAAATCAACAAGCATTTCATTTCAACAACCAACATATGCCATAAATTACATTATACTTAACATCATAAATCATGCACATAAAAATATTAAAAACCCTAATATGCTAGCGTATGTATATCCACGTATTTTAGTAGAGTATAATGGTTACCTTATTTCCAACAATAATTAAACCTCACTAGTACCATGATTAAAGGTTTGAGCTTTGATTAGTAAAAATTGATACCTAAATATAATATCAAAATTTTGCATATTAAAGTAGAAAATCGAGAGAATTAATTTTTATCAAAAGATTAATTAAGTGGATATTAATATTAACCAGCGTAGGGGAGATAGGCCAACGGCCTAAAGAAAGAAGAAAGGAAGAAAAGGGAAAAAGGAGGAAAAGAAAAAGGAAGGAAAAGGAGAAGAAAAGAAAAAAGGAAAAAGGGGAAAAATAAAGTTAAAATAAATTTGGGATTAATGGTATTTAATATTTTTGATAGATAAATTAATTTAATAATTTAATTTATTTAAATTTTAAGATATTAGTTTAAGAGGGTAATTTTAATAAAATATTTATTTAAAAAATTATTTAAATAAAATAAGTATGATAAAATAACAAAATATTTATTTTAATTTATTAAATATTTATATCCATTTTTATACACCTAAAATCCACAAAATAATTAAATTAAATAAATATGAAAATTAAATTATCCTAAATGGGAGTTATTTATTCAATTTCTAGGTTTTAAATTTTTGTTGTATTACATCCTAGTTGGAGGGTAGTCCACAGCCTCGAAGGTGTGATCTATATCCCGAATCCACCCTTTTAGGATCCCAGGATCCTCCTCTTGCATGTATAGTGAAGGGTGATGCTTGTTCCCCTTTGGAGCTAGCCTTCACTAGCACCCGGCAAATGATGTTGTGGAGATGAGGGTAGTGGTTCAGTCAGGGGCTAGCGTTAAATGAACTCCATGAAGGCCTCCTCCAAGTGTTTGACCCTTCCATTCATCATATATTGATTCCGCAAAACGAAGGATGTATAAGAATGGAAACTCTTAATTCAAAAACATTAATGCACACTATCCCATTTAGGGCTATTCCTAGGCTACCCCTTTTGTTTCCTCACCAGTGGACCCAGACTTAGAGGCCATAAAATAGGATAAAAATTTCCAATGTCTAAAAAATTTTTAAAACTAGGGAAAACTTTGTTGCAACCAAACTTTTCAAAAATTAAAGCATGGTTATCAAAACCGTTCCTCTGATACTAACTTGTAACACCCCCAAAAAAAGATAGTTGAAAATTTTTGTTTGCTTAAGGAAAATCACAAACCAAAAAGGAGGTGTTACCGCTATGATTAGCATAAGTCTAGCCCCTAGCAGCTTCATACTAATCACGAGGCTAAAAGATAATATAAAACCATAATGGAAATGGATTAAAACATGAAGGAGTCTAACATTAAATTAAAAAAAAAACTAGAATATGTAAGAGTCAAAGTCAGTACATTAGAGGAAAAAAACAAGTAGGATCCCACTATAAGGAAATAAAAACATGAAATAAAAATGGAAAGTAGTCCAGAGTACACTCTCTTGAGCCTTGACCCTGGCATATCAAGAAGTCACATTGCCTTGACTAGCTCATTGTAAGAAGTAAAGTCCTCTATGGCCTCATCCCCTACATGTAGAGACTTAGAGGGGCCACAACTTGTGGAATGAGCAACACATATGACAAGGGTCATCGGTACGCTATATACTAAATATAGTAAAAATATAGTCAAGATAGGGGCACAACAATGTAAAATACAGATATCATGCATGCAGTAGGATTTATTATATCATTTACCCCTATTAGAGTTTAGGCCATTCATACCATCTTTATACATCTCTAAAATTATATCAATATGGGTACGAGAGCCCACTATTATAATCGGTGGACTAGAAATAACTAGCTTAGGGTAGAACACACCTGACCACTATTATAATCGGTGGACAGGTAAACATATACAACCCCAAGGAAAAACGCACCTAGCTACTATTTTGTCCAGTGGACTAGTAAATATCCTACATCCTATCCCAACCCACGTGTTATTCCACTCTAAGGAAGTAGTGTCTTTTCTATGGATTATTATCATCCAAGGGATTAACTTATTGAGCTTGAGACACCCACTATTATAACTGATGAACCAGAAAATGTTACCTTAGGGTAGAATACACCTATCCACTATTATTACTAGTGGACCAATTAACATATACAATCCCAGGACAAATAGCTCTTAGCCACTATTATAATTGGTGGATTAGTAATCATACTACATCTAGGACTGGCTTAATGATCTTTCACTTTAAGTGATTAGTATTTTATTCATGTCTTAATTGCCAGGTGTCACCCATCTATACATGCACAACCCAATGGACACTCCCGGTTTACTACCACTCGATCATCTCAAACTTCTTAAAAACCGTATCCCTTGACCCCCCCCCCAACATTTTTCCACCAACCTCATAGCAAACCTGGAGCCCTCATATACATGGGTCAAGGCCCATTCTCCTTCTTCTCCACCTATACTCACCATCTCCTACTAGGGTTTCCCTTTGAAACCTTAATCTGGCCTATGTGGCCCTTCCTCTCCTCTGTTCTCTTAGCCTACATATCCCCTAACTCAAGCACCATCACTAGGCTCACCCTAATTCCAAACCTCATAGCCCAACTCTTCAACTCACACATGTAATAATGACATCCTAGCTGGTTACCCTTGAAAACCCTAATATTTCCCCTTTTTCTTTCATACCTCCTTCTCTTACTCAACTCTACCCTCTGTTTGGCTTGACCCACACCCTAGATGTGGTATACTTCTCATCACAAAACTAAAGTTTAACCAATTGTAACACCCTGATGTTTACTATTAAAAACTTTCATTTTTCATCTAAAGTAATTAAGTAAAGTATTAGGGGTTACTGTCATGATCGACATAATTCTAGCTTATGCGGCCATCTTTATGTTAATCACAAGACTATAATATTTAAAGTAACATAAGAAAATTAGAAAAAAAGAACATTTATAATAAAATACTGAGTTTGGAGCCTAACTCTGAGTTTAACAATACAACAGAGGGGATACTATGGGTCAAGAGTCCAATAAGGGTATCCAGTTAAATACATCAACCAGACAATAATTACTCTTCACCCGACCCTAACATAGATGAAGTCACTCATCTCCATATAAGATGCCATTGGCAGCACAATCATCTAGCTGATCTTCTAAGACCTACACATAAGATTTAGGGCCTTCTGCTAGTGGGAATAAGCAGCGCCATAAAACGGATAATGGGAAATAATAATGGGACATTAATAATGGTGGTTCAAAAACCATCGCCAAATGTGTAAAAATTAATGTGTGGGATAGTTTTGATAACGATTATAGCTTAAAACCATTATTAAAAACCCAATGCTAAAATTTATATGGTAGTGTTAATAATGTTATATGGAAAACTATTATTAAAAGATTTTTTAATAACAGTTCCTACAAAAACTATTGTCAAAAGCCATACTAGTTTTAATAATGGTTTCTACATGAACCATTATCAAAAGATGTTTTAATAATAGTTCTTGTATGAACTATTATTAAAACCCCAGTTCCGCCTTTTATTTCGTTCAGTTCTATTTTGCGCCAAAAATTTCAAACTCTACACCTTCCCTCTCCTACTCTCCTGCTCTTGCAAACCCTCGCACCACCACACCATATACCACCACTCGGCTCCTCTCAAGTCAGGAAAACCACCACTTGTTCTCTTTCGCATCGCTAACTCTCCTCTTCCTTGTATCACTACACCTTTGCCATTCTTGGCTTTGTATGAATTGTCATTCTTCCACACCTAGACAACACTTCTTCCTTCTTCCTCCACCGTGTTTGTAGGTGGTTGCCGCTTTCCTCTTGCTTAACGCCGGTTTTCTTGCTTGCTGTCACTCCTTTTATGTATGTTTTTGTTCTTCCGCTAGTAGCTTTTTCTCTTATTATATATATATATATATATATATAAATGCATGCATGTTGATACAGGGTTGCATTATTTGTTATTAAAAAATTATAGTTTGTTGTTTAAAAATGTGTTGTTGAATATGTCGGTGAAAATTGTTGCTATTTATTGTTGAATTTGTAGCGGTACAGTTATATATTAACAAATGTATGAGTTAGCCAAGACCTTTACATATATATATATATATATATAACATGCATGAGTATAGAATTATATACGAAGCTAGAGAAATAAAATTATTAGTAATGTCACTCATAAAAACTATATATATACATTTTCATTAATAAGTATAGGACACTATAAGATATATGAAATGTCATATAATGAAATGAAAATATATTTGACATATGCACATCATTAATTGAAAATTTTAATTAGAGATGCATATGTTAATGATTTTTATTTGATGAGGATTAAACAGCTATAGAAAATAAAAAAATTTATAAAAGTGAATAATTAAATAGAGAGAAATAATTGTGCATAATAATAATAATAATAATAATTTTTAGTAATAATAATAATATTAATATAGGATTTATTATGGTTTAATTATAGTTAGCTAGGTTTAGGGTTAGTTTTTATTATAATTTATTAGGGCTAGGGTTAGGGTTAGGGTTAGGGGTTAGCATTAAGGTTAGGGTTTAGCGTTTATTATACTAAATGTAAAAAAGTGAATAATTATGTATAATAATAATAATAATAATAATAATAATATAGGATTTATTAGGGTTTAACTATAGTTAGCTAGGTTTAGGATTAGGGTTTTATGAGGTTTAGGGTTAGGTTTTATTATAATTTATTAGGGTTAGAGTTAGGGTTAGGGTTAGGGTTTATTATACTAAATATAAAAGTGAAAAATTAAATGGAGAGGACTAATTGTGTATAACAACAACAACAACAACAATAATAATATAGGATTTATTAGGGTTTAATTATAGTTAGATAGGCTTAGGATCATTAACTTATGAGGTTTAGGGTTAGTTTTTATTATCATTTATTAGGGTTAGGGTTAGAGTTAGGTGTAGGGTCAGGGTTTGGGTTTGGGTTTGGGTTTGGGTTTAGGTTAGGGTTAGGGTTAGGGTTTAGCGTTTATTATACTATATATAAAAGTGAAAAATTATATAGAAAAGAATAATTGTGTATAATAATAATAATAATAATAATAATAATAATAATAATAATAATTATTTTTAAAATTACCAAAACACCCTTATATATACATATTACACTACACTTACTAAAATGGGTGTAAAATTTTTAACACAACACAACATACTCATGCTGCATGCACAAGATGAGGACTATGCACAACAAGTATGAGGAGGGTTGGCTGGATTGAGGCGGTAGTGTGGGTTAATGGTTAGTGGTGGCTGGGGTGTGCCACGGGTTGGCTGGTCTTAGTTCAATGGTGTAGAGTTGTTGTAGGGGAAGGGTGGTCAGCTGAGAACTGTAGAGAGGAAGGGTGGTCGAAGGTGGTGGTAGTGAGTTTGATGCTATGGGGAAGAGTGGCTCTGTTGGGGCAAGAAAAGAAGGGGCTAGGCTCTGGAGTTGCTTGGCTAGTTGTGGCTGGTTGGGACGAGGCGTAGGGGCACGATTGGAGGTTGTGTTTGGTTGGAGAAAGGGAGGTGTCGAGGGGGAGGATGCAGGGTCTGGAGCATGGGCAAGCTAGGCGATGGTAGAATAGGGCGGAGGGGGACGTAGGGGGAAAGGTGATGGTAGCTGGTAGGGGGAGGTGGTTGGTGTTGAAATGATGGAGGCTGTGGTGGAAGGTGCAGGAAAAAAAAAGAGGATAGCCAGTTAACAGTGGGGGTTCCTAGGCTAAGTTTAGTGGTGGAGTTGATGCAGAGGGGAAAAAAAAGAGGGAGGGAGATGGCTGTTAGCGGTGGCGATGTTGGCGGCTGTGAAGACAAGAGGTGGTAGGGGAAGGATGTTGTGCAAAGGTTGCAGAACATGGGAGAGGAAGTAGAGGGGCATTTGGGGGGGCATTTATTGCTGCGAAAAAGAAACACATGCAACACAAAAGGGGCAGGGTTGGTGTTGAATAAGAATAGGGAGGGAGGGGCTATTTGGTTGAGGGGGAATGTATATGGTGCTAGGAGATTGATTTCTTTTTGGTTGAGAAAGTGGCATTTATACATATGTACATATGTAGATGGAGTGAAATGGAGTGAGGGAGGTGAGGTGATAGAGAGTTGGGTGCACGTGGGCTGGGTTTGCGTGTGTATGTACACACACAAGCAAAGAAGAGGTGAGGCGATGGGGTTGTAGTGGGAGAAGGAAAGAGTGTTTATGGGGAGACGGTTAGGGCAAGATAGAGGGGTAAAATAAGGGGTTAAAATGGTAGGGTAGGATAGGATTTCATTTATTTAGTTTTATGTTTAATTTGGATAGATTAGGGTACCGAGTAGAAAAATAATCCGGATAAAGATAGGTTTAATAGAATTGAAAAAGATAAAATAATCGGGGATAAATTTTAGAGATTTATTTTGGGTTACGGGTCAAGGTTATAAAGAAAATAATTAGGCTAATATTTAGGATTAGAGAGTTAGGGTAAAATAATAAGAATAAATTTTTAGAGGTTAGAATTAGATTATGATATTAATTGTCCGGGATTAAGGTTAACTAAAATTTTGGGGTATTACAATAATACATGTGAGGTATCATATGGATTGGGAAAGGTATTTATAAGATTATTTTAAATTTTTTAAAAAATTATTCATTATTTTTTATGAAGATTTAGATTACTTAAATTGATTAAATATTCTTTTGTTAACCTTGGGAAAAATTGAAAAGTAAAGATTTTAAGGATTTTGATGATTATAATACTTGTCCGATATTATGTGGCATGTGGAAGGTTTTTGGACGTCAATATTATTAGTGAGTTAAAGTTCTTGTCCAGTAGACCAATCAACTCATGAGAGAGGCATAAAACATGTTCTGGTTGCGTCTTAGTGTTGGCTTTAAATTTAGATATATAGAACGTCAATTTTAAAGTAAAATATTGTTAATTTTTTTTTATGATAAAAAGAAACTTTCATTAATTGTCTAAAGCTTTTACAATGTGAGGAATAATTGTCCCATAGCATCAATATATTCTAAGAAAATTTGGACAAACATCAAAACAGATAAATACATAGTTAATCATGCAACCAAAGTTTACAAAGCTCGTCAGCGTATTGATTCCTAATTAAACATGTTGGATTGATGTTTAGATAACCGTTTAAAAAACACGTAATAATATGGCATGGGTGCATGCTGGGAGCACGTATAATCAGCTGTACTTATTTATTTTATTTTTTTTGCAAAAGAAAAAAAAAACCTTAGCAATTATCGGAATCTCGAAGCCCAAAAATGATCGAAGGAATACCCTCTACCTTTTCGGATCAAACCTGTTTTTAAAGGAATAGATTGTAGCTTCTAAGCCCAACCCAAATGGCCAACTCATACTACAGACTGGGTCAACACAATTCCCCGCTGATCACATGATCTTGAAACGAATTGAATTTAACTCAAGGCACTTGCAACAATTACAAATCCGTCACTTAACCGGAGTACTTCGCCGCTCCTTTCATCTCACGGTCCACGCCTGCCACCGACACCGGCACATTTCTCAACTCCTCCGGAAATACTTGCAATTCTGACTTCGGAATGGATGATAGCAGCGAATCTCCGCCGCAGCCTGCTTCTGTCCGAGTAGATTCGCCTCCGGCACCACGGTCGATGCCAATCCGAGAAGACTGTTGGTCGGAGGAAGCCACCGAGACCCTCGTCAAGGCTTGGGGAGACCGCTATTTGGAGCTGAACCGTGGCAACCTCCGGCAGAAGGATTGGATGGAAGTTGCCGCTGCCGTCAACGCCCGTCACGGGCACAACAAGAAGTCCCGGCGTACGGACATCCAATGTAAGAATCGAGTAGACACCGTGAAGAAGAAGTACAAGATTGAGAAGGGTCGGGTTATCGAGTCTGGTGGTGCTTATGCCAGCCCCTGGCCGTTCTTTACTCGCCTTGATGACTTGATTGGCGACTCAATGAAGAAGATCGAAGTACCTGACCGAAAAGCTTCGTCGTCGGCGGTAAGGGCCGCGGCGTCTTCATCTTCACCGTCTTTGGCGCCGGCTCTTGCTCTGACAACACCGGTTCCGGTCGGTCCGAGGTCTTCGAAGCCGAAAAGGCCAGCGGTGATGAGTGCATCGTTTTTCAAAAGGAATTTTGCGGCTGAAGCAACGGCTGCTGCTGCTGCCGAGGTGGAGTCAGATTCGGAGCCGTCAAGATCGAGTGGGGAAACCGAGTGTAGGCCAGTGCGAACGCGAGAGGTGGAGGAGAATGGCTACCGTCAGCTGGCGAAGGCTATTGAGAGGTTTGGTGAAATATATGAAAGAGTGGAGGAAATGAAGCAGCAGCGGCTGATTGAACTTGAGAAACACAGAATGCAGTTTGCTAAGGGCTTGGAGTTCCAGAGGATGGAGCTTTTGATGGACATTCAGCGTCAGCTTGTCAAGATTAAGCGACCCAAGCATTCCCATTCCGACGGTAAGAAGTCTGTCTGCTCACTTGTATTAATATTACATGGTTCCCATCTTCAATTTTTCATCGCGTGAATGCAAATGCCAAGTGCTTTCTTTACGTAAGTTTCTGCATTGTAGATATTGAACCTGTGATCTATGAAGCCATTATGTATTGTGCAGCTGCTTTATTGTGATATCCATATTCGTTTGGGTTGATTTTCATTAATTTATGTCTGTGTTACAGATGCTGAGCGTGGTTTAATTACACTCGCAAACTTGTTATAGCTGGAATTACACTTGGTATGTGCAAGCTATACCTTTTTGCTTGAGCAAGTAGCCTTCTACCTCGAGTGACGGTAGAATTTTGGTTGCTCCCTTTTGAGATGCATATTTTGCTGCATTGTAAGAAACAGAGGGGCTCCAAAAATAATCACGAAGCCGCTGCATTTTTAGAGGTTTTATTAAGGACGAGATTATTCTTGTTTATGTATGGGCCTAATAATTAGGTTTGGTTCGAGAAAATTGATATCATTAGGTGCTTCGTTTAGCTACTACCTTCGATTCTGAATAAATGTTATTTTCGACTTTTGTATGGTTATTAAGAAAGTATGCAAATTGTCCATTATATTCTTATTAAATATACATCATTAAATGATGTTTACAGCAGGAAGTATTTAATAAGGGTAACTTGGGAAAATTAACTCACTTTTTTTTAATTAAATATCTAAAATGACAATTATGTTGTATAAAAAGAACGTTGCTAAAATGACACATAACATGAATTGCAGCTAGTGTTTTTTTTTTTTTTTGGGATCCATACATATAATAATATTTTGAAAAGTTGGCCATGCTCCTAAATAATGTGTTTAATCTGCTTACGGGAAAAGAAATAAGTATTTTTTTTTGTTTTGTTGCCAAATTTGAGGAGAATGACTCAGAGTCCTCAACTAGGGTTATGTGTTTAGTCCCTTGAGGACATCGTGTAAGTACTTGATTAAAAGAAGATAGTAGAAACATTTATTTGTGTCAGCAGTCAGCTGTATTCTCCCTTTGTTCTATGAAGTACCCCTAAAGACATTTATACTGGTTGATGTAAAAGGGATCATCCTTGGGAAGTTGAAATGCTTTTGTGACATTTGTATGTCATGTGGGTAAAATAATGAAGAGTGATCACTTGATGTCTTAAATATCTATATCAAAGAGCAAAGCTTATCAAATGTGGACTTTTAACTATAATGTGTTTTAATTAAGTTTTCAATATGGGAAGGTCTAGTGTAATTTTGGAAATGGTTATACACATGCGCAAAGCAGGTATCAAAAGCATATTTATTTATGTAGCAGTATCGTTTGCCTCACTTTGGAAAGCAAGCATGTTTCTTATCTGTGCATGGACTATAGAAAGTTGTCTGTGTCATATTAAAACAGAATTTCGGCATTACACCTGAAGCTGGTCCTTAAGTTTGAGGTTGTTGCTGTTAATTTAGTATGGTAGCTTGACATTCCTTGCTGATTGAACTCTGTTTGCAAATGTTGATTAATGGTGTTCCGTTTTAATTTACCATTTGTCTGGGTATGATTTTCGATGTGCTGTACACAGGTCTTATAGTTGAGATGTGTCATAAATAGTCTTGACTCTAAATGAAGAGATTTGCTTTTTGTAGTGGTTCTAACACGGTCTTCATCTCTTGCAGAAGAATTTCAAATCCCCTAGTGGGTGGTCTTTTCTCAACCAGTTTGTTCCTTGTTTAGAGAGAAGGATGTTGATAAGGAATAGTGCACGACAACAAAGCTCAGGGCTCGAGTTTTTGGTCTGGCCTTCAGCATCAAAAGAGTGCAGCAAAACGTTGTAGCCTCTGTATATTTTGAGAACTTGTGACGTAAGATTGCTGTTTCTGTTAGACACGATATCAGATAATAATTATTACGGTTAGCTTGGTGTATTTGCTGTTTCTAATATCTCTGGTTATGTACATACTAAAAATCTGCTTAATTAGTTCATTTGTCTTCATTGTGGACGTACACTTCAGTTCCTGAATCAAGATGTATTACTTTGATTAGTTTTGAACGCCAATTCTGGCTTGGTAGTGATGGGGCGGACAAAAATTATACTTTTTTTTTTGGGAAAGTAAATATCTCTTTATTGATGGCTGGGGATATTACTCTTGTGGTAGAAAGAATATATATTCAATTATTCACTGAAATCATCGTCTTTTAGACCATAAACATTAAACACAAAGCACGTCCTCATTAGGGATGTACGGTATGTTTTATTACATTTAGGCACATTAATGAACATAACCAAATAAAATAATATTTTATGGTTAATATTTTTCTCCTTAATCAAATTAAATTATATTTTAAATTCAAACTTGACACATTTAATTAACTAGATCACATGCCAACTCATCAAGAACAAAGATGTTAAATGCATATACATAGAAATGTTGATATGAATGTTGATTAAGAAATCAAAAACACACATGATAGGATTTTTGAATCTTCCTTGAAGTTAGATAGTGTTCTCGACCCTTTAAAAGTTGATGAAGCTCTTCAATGATTCAACAATATATCTAAGAAGAAATCACCCAGTATTCTTTCTAGATTAAACTTAACTCTCAAGCTCTTACTCAGTTGTAGAAGAATAGAGTCGTTGTCAACAATCTTAGACTACATTAACAAGTAATACTAATGTTGGAATAGTATTCTTAACTAACATCCAACACTAGCTAGGTTTATACCTAATTAGTAGTAGATGTCATTAAGAATAACAATCTCTATAATCCCCTACAACACATATAAAAACATATGTAGTACCATCCATAAGTACAAGACAACTACAATGTGTAAAAAAAATAACAAAGCTAAACGAAACCCTAACCATGCAAATGTAGAATCCATGCATCCATGATATGTCTCATAGAATTGTCTTCTATGTCATTTTTGTACATCTTTACCTTGTCCTTGTCTTGTACACAAGGTGTTTTGGATGAATTTCCTTCTTGCAAACATGTGAAATACCTACAAGAATTATTTATGAAATCATTAGTAGAATTAGGGTTTTAGAGAGGAAGGATTTCAAGAACGATGGGTTTCATCTTAAATTATGCCAACTCTTGAACTTTTCAAAAATTGATGAGGAGAGTTAGATGCTTCTACATCATTATCCCTTTGTAGAAGAGAAATTTTCCTTAAATTAATATCACTATGGTATGGAAACAAATTACTAAAATTAGAAGTTTTAAAAACTCCTCCATAAGATTTAGGTAATTCTAATTCATAAGAATTATCTCTAAATTTTCTTAAGATTTTAAATTGTCCATAAGCTTTTGGCATTAGTTTGTTTTATCTTAAGCTTGGAAAGTGTAACCATACTAATTCTCCTAGAGAAAACACTTGTTGAATTCATTTCTTATTATCTTGAGCTTGATATTTATCATTAGATTTATTAATGTTGTTCTTAATATGTTTATTAAGTTTCTTAAAAAAATTCAACTCTTTCTTTGCCATTATAATTTTTAATATCACCTTTCTTTAATGAGAACATACTGATAGGCAAGTAAGGATTAACCCTATGGAATACCTTAAATAGACTCGATTGAGTTGTACTAGAAACATTTCTATTATGTGCAAACTCAGCATATGCTAGTGTTATATCCCAATCCTTTGTACTTTTATTAACTAGCCCTTATAGTAAAGTTCCTAAAGTCCTATTTTTCACTTTAGTTTGACCATCAGTTTGAGGATGATGAGATGTATTAAAAAACAATTTGTACCTAACATAAGCCAAAGTGTATTTTGAGAGTAACTCAAAAATTTAACATCTCTATCCTATACTATACTTTTGGAAAAGTCATATAACTTTACTTCTTCCTTGAAATATAAATCTGCCTCATGAGTTTCATCATCTATTTTATTATAAGGAAAGAAATATGTCGTTTTAGAAAATCTATCTACCACTACCATGATAACACCTTTTCTCCTTTGTGTCTTTGGTAACCATTGGATAAAGTCTTTACTAACTCCCTCCTATAGTTGACTAGCAACAGGTAAAGGTATATACAAACCCTTATAGAAGAAACTCTTACTCTTTTTACATGTCATACATCTCCCAATAATAGCTTGTACTAATTTATCATTCATGACCAATAGAAATATTTGTACAGTAATTCCATAGTCTTATGCACACCGAAATGACCATCTATACACCCTTCATGCACTTCCTTAACATGTAAGCCATGTACATCAGATCTAGTTATATACGATTTATTAATCTTGAAAAGAAGTTATCTTGAATCACATAATTATCATGAATACCATTATTTTTACATGCATCATAAATCTCAAAGAAATTTCATCTTTCACATATAATTCTTTCAACTATTCAAAACCTAATAACTTAGCATCCATCATGACAAGTATAAAAGAACTCCTTGATAATGCATATGCTACCATGTTTTCTTTACCATTGAAATATTTGAAAGAAAATACAAAGGATTGTAAGTAACTAATCCATTTTCCATGCATAAACCTAATTTTCATGCAAGTATTTCAAACTCTCATGATCTGAATACAAAACAAATTATTTAGGTATCAAATAATGACTCCATGTTTCTAAGGTTCTTATAATGGCATATAATTCTTTGTCATATGTTGAGTAATTCAATTTAATCTCATTTAATTTTCACTAATGAATGAAATTGACTTTTTTTTTTTATTCTGAGAGTACACCTCCTATCCCTATTCCACCAGCATTACATGTAACTTCAAACAATTTATCAAAGTCAATTAAGGATAATGTAAGTGCATTACATAGCTTGGGATTTAAATTCATTAAAGCTTTAGTTGCTTCTTCTCACCATTTGAATTTACCTTTTTTCATGAGATGTGTAATTGGTGCAACAATAGTTGAGAATTTCTTGATGAACCTCCTTTTAAAATCTTGCTAGTCCTTGAAAACTTCTCAGCTCATGAATGTCTTTGGGTATTGGATAATTTTTAAGTGTTTAAATCTTCATGGGATCTACCTTTATACCTTTCTACTTATAATATAACCAAGGATGCCAACACCTGAAAGCATAAAGTTACATTTTTCCATTTTTACATAGATTTAAGCTTCTTTTAGTTTATTAAATAATTTCTTTAAATGAATAAGATGATCATACTCATTTTTAATATACACGAGTATATCATCTAAGTACACCATAATGAATTTTTCAAGAAAAGGATAAAGAATTTCATTCATAAGTCTTATAAACTAACTAGGTGCATTATGCCAACCAAAAGGTATCACAATCTATTCATCAAGACCATATTTAGTTTTAAGGGAAATTTTATACTCATTCCCTTCTCTTCTCCTCATTTGATTATATACACTTCTTTGATTTATTTTAGATAATACTTGTGCTCTACACAATTAATCTAACATGTCATCTAATCTAGGCATATGACATTAATATTTGATAGTTATATTGTTTAAAACCATAGAGTCAAAACACATTCACTAAGTATCATCTTTATTTTATAACAAGTAATGTAGGTACACAACATAGGCTCATTCTCTAGCTCATATATCCATTTCCCATAAGCTCATTCTCTATCTCATATATCTATTTCCCATAAGCTCTTGTATTTTTTTTAATGTAATTCCTCATCCTATTCTAAATTACATCTATATGTAGGTTTATTAGGTAAGGGAACGCCAAACATTAAATCAATAGCTTGTTCTATTCATCTTTTAGGTGGTAATTGAGGTGGTAAGTCATTAGAAACTAAATTAATATGTTCATCAAGAAGCTTATGTAATCAAGGATTATCAGTATTTTTATCCCTTGTATGGAATCCTTGATAACTAAAGAATAAAAAACTACCCTATTCTTTAATACATTCTATCATAGCCTTTTCATGTAATAACAAACTCTTTATTCATGACTATCCTAGTATCATCACACTTATAATGATTTAGTTTACACTTTTTCTTATTTTTCACAATGGTATATTCATTAGTAACACCATTATGAATATCACTTGTATCATATTTCCATGGTCTAATAATATTTCACATGTGTCAATATAAAAAATATCATATAACACATAATCATGATAATTAACGATATCAAATGATATTATGGTTTGTTGCCTTGTTAAGCCATTGAAGAGATTAATTCTTTGGATGTGATATCTTACTCAATCCAAGCTCTTTCTCCATTCATTCATTAGCCACATTTATACATGAACAACTATTAATGATAAATCAACAAACCATATCTCCTACTATTCCTTTAGTCTTGGATATCTTTTCTTATTGTTTGGTTTTCTTATTAGCTTGCAAGTGGATACATCTTTATAGAACATTAAAAGAATTTCCTTAATCCTAAAATACACTTAAAATTACTTAACTTGGCTTGTACTAAAGGTCTCCATCTCAATTCTTTATAGCTTCAATCTCTTATATGGACAAAATTATTTGGTTGGGACATTCTCTAGCAAAATGTCCATATCCTTAGCATTTAAAATATTTCTTTGTAGAGATTTCATTAAACTTGGATTTTCCATTCTCCTCCCAATTTTTACCTTGTTTTTTAACAACATTTGTGGCATTTGAGGTACTTGTTTCATATGTTATAGCTTGTGCATTTGAGTAGTACTTTTTAGTGAAAGAATTACTTTACTTGGTATGAAGGTTAGTGGACTTGATTTGTTTTTCTAATCTCAAAGATATATTAATCATATCATTCATAGAGTCATAAATCCAAGTTTCAACTTTATCTCTAATCATCATATTATAGCCTTCTAGGAATCTAGCACATTTTTGTTCCTTTTGCTCATGATTGTCATATATAAGTGTTAATTTCTCAATATCTCTAACATATTCTTTTACACTTAGATTTCCTTTCCTAAGAGTAGTTAATTTGATATAATTTGCTTTCTTATACTCCTTAGGTACAAATTTCTTCCTCAAGTGTTTCTTAAGCTTATCCCAAGACCTAATTTTAGATTTTCCTTCTCTTTCTCTAGTCCTCTTCAAGTTATTATAGCTTATTCTAGCAAATTTCTTAAACATAAGAGTAACTAGTTTCCATTTTTGCTCATCACAATAAATATTGAATTTCAATATAGCCTCTGATTCAATTAATCACTAAATAAATAACTTAACATCAAGTTTAACATCAAATTTAGGGAGAAAAAAATTTATACCTTTGTCTCCTCTATCATAATGTATTGGTTGATGCTCAAAGAAAGCTCGGTGGCTTCCACTCCCTAGTAACTCTTCGTCATACTCCACATGTTATTTAAGGTGTCTTCCTTTGGATGGAGTAGATTTCCTCACTACACTCTCCACTTGGTCTCTAGGAAAGTCTCTTTGCTCTTATATATTTTTTTTACCAACTCTTGCTCAATGAACCCATAATTCATGCTTTGCAATTATATTTCCATTGTTGGGAGTTGCTTGGGTTGAGTATTTATAGCATCTAGATTTGTTGATAGCTTCTAGATGGCCCCAAGAAGGGCTTGGAATTTTTAATTATCCTCTATTTTATTATTATCCAAACATACACCACAACTCAAAATACAATTAGCATAGTTATGGTTTAAACAAAACCAAACCAAACACTTAATAAATCTACAAGTATTAGTATATTATTTATTACTTATTGGATTCAAAGAAGTTAAGTAATATATAAATAAGAGAATATATAAAAACAACAATATATATGTCACAAAATATGTGATTCTTGATAGGTTCTTGAGATAGAAACCAATAACACCAAATTTACTCTACTCGGTTGTAATATTGTAACAACCATAGATAATTTTCATCTGAAATCATGTAATATATTCAATGTAACACCCCCAAAATTCACTACTAAAAAATTTCGTTAATTAAAAAAAAATTAGCGGAAGCAAATTAATAAACCGTGAATTTTAGGAGTATTACCGCCACACTTAGTACTAGACCAGTTCACTCATACCGTTCCAGTACTAAGTGCTAAGGCTAAAGGAAAATGAAATACAATTTGCAAGAATTTCAACATACTTAAATCAGATTAGCGTATCAAACGTTTACAAGAATAAAATCCACCAATGGTGGTTACAGTATCAACATATACATTTAAAACCATAAATTTTAGAGAGAGAGAGAAAAACCCTAGTAGTTCCGGATGATTCCTTACTCTCATTCTCGTTGCCCCCTTGAGTAGCACCTGAAAAGACCTGCAAGGGACACTGTCCATTTAATAGGCAGGGCCCCCACGAATGGAACCCTTCAATACTATGGTACTGAGTAACCCTTTGAAGTCCCACTTAAAAGCAGGCCCGCAATGCAACACATGAAACAAGCTACATACATATATAAAATTCACATAATTAAAATTCACATAGATATCAATAGATCATTGTGAACAATCGATACTTACGGCCTAAAGCCATGTCATAGTGTGACTCAATACAATCGAGCCTTAAGCCATTATTCCATCATCATTCAATCAATCTCATAATTTATATCCATGTGAGTGCGAGAACCCCACTATTATAGCCGGTGGATCGGTCGCTTATAGGGTAGAACACACCTAACCACTATTATTTGCCGGTGGACCAGTCTGGCCCTGACTCACATGGTGTTCCACTATAAGTGATTAGTATTTTCCCATAACTTTATTCACATACACAACTGGTTTTATTGAGCTTGGGACTCCCACTATTTTAGCCGGTGGATCGGAATACGTATAATCATCATCCAGGGCAAAATGCTCCTGGGCCACTATTATATCCGGTAGATCGGTACTCAATATCATAAGTTAACTGGTGTAACACCCCCAAATTTACTACTGAAAAATTTCATTTAAGACAAAGGTTTTAGCGGAAGCGAAAGAATTAAAACCATAAACTTGGGGGTATTACCGCCACACTTAGTACCAGACCGGTTCACTCCTACCGTTCCGATACTAAGTGCTAAGGCTAAACCAAACAATCATTAAGTAAGAGTCATCAAAACATAGGTCCATAGTTAACATAGACCATTCATGAAAACCACGAATCAACAACAGTTAAAATATCATTTAGGAATACAACTTAGAGTACGGTTTCAAAGTGAGGAGCGTAGTATAAAATATAGCCAATAAAACAAATCCCAAGGGACCAATATCCGGATCGCCTACTCACTCAAACCAAGCCTTCCACCCCACAATTGTAACCGATCAAACCTGCATAGGAGGTCTGCTCCCCACCATTGGTGGTTCATCACAGGACCCATTCAATCAGTGTAGTATCAGTACGGGTCCAATACCGAGTAAGGGCGCTGGTGCGCTAAGGCCAAGTATACAATCATACCACATAGCACACATAGCACGCAAGACCCACATTCAACACATAAATAACATACGATGACATGCATGAATAGATCGAATCACTTTCTAATGTCTTATTCTGTATTCTCATTAATGAAATAAGTCCATTCCACGCATTCTTCAATAATCCATGTGAGCATGGGGACCCCACTATTATAGCCGGTGGACTAGAAATAAAACACAGGGCAGAACGCCTGTGACCACTATTCTAACCGGTCGATCGGACTGGCCCCGCCTCAACATGGTGTTCCACTGTAAGTGCTTAGTATTTTTCCCATGGTTTAACTTATTTACTTTGGGTCTATCGAGCCGAGATCCCCCACTATTATAGCCGGTGGTCCGGAAATAAACGCACATGGTTGAACACCTCTGACCACTATTATAGCCGGTGGACCGGAACGAAACGCACAGGGCAAGGTGCCTCTGACCACTATTATAGCCGGTGGACCAGAACGAAACGCACAGGGCAGAATGCCTCTGTCTACTATTATAGTCGGTGGACTGGAACGAAACGCACAGGGCAAAATGCCTCTGACCACTATTATAGCCGGTGGACCAGAACGAAACGCACAGGGCAAAATGCCTCTGACCACTATTATAGCCGGTGGACCGGAACGAAACGCACAAGGCTCGGATCAATAGTCTTTCGCTTTACGTTATTAGTGTCTTATCCGTGTCTTATTGAATCACACATCACCCTTGACATGCATAAGTCATTCTCTTTATACTGTACTCAACACAACTAATAAAGTCTTGCATACATAAATACCCTTCATTCAATAGATACACATGATAACACCGAACAACTCTAAGCAGCCATAACCAACCCTAGTTGTCCACACCAACCGTGGTTAGCCACTCTTATCCCTATTTTACCATAACCACCATACTTAGCCATCCCAAACCTTAATTGTCCTCCATAATCACGATTAGTTACTCCAACCCTACTTAATCACAACACCCCAGAGTTAATCACTCCAAACCCTAATCCCGTACGATCGTTAACTCCCATGTAAAACCTTAATACCGCCATACCAACATTAATACCACCATACAACCCATAACACCACCAGGTAAACCCTAACACCACCGTAAGTCATTAATACCACTATACAATCATTAATACCGCCATACAAATATTAATACCACCATACAAGCCCTAATACCACCATACAAACCCTAATACCACCATACAACATCATCATCTCCATAAAATCACAAATACCACCATATAACATTAATACCTCCATAAAATCACAAATACCACCCGACGAACCCGAATACCACCGTAAGCCATTAATACCACTATGAAATCATTAGTACCACCATGCAAACCCTAATACCACCATACAACATTAATACCTCCATAAAATCACAATACCACCATACGAACCCGAATACCACCATAAGCCATTAATACCACTATGAAATCATTAGTACCACCATAGAACATTTATGCCACCATACAAACCCTAATACCACCATACAAACTTCAAGACTCCCATGATGGTTCCCAACTCATATTACCATTTATCTTAACATGCATGTCCTAGTGGGCCATAACATATTACATCATAAACATCATACATATAAATGTCATGCTCATGTCACGGAAGCACATACAACATACCTCAACCTCCAAGCTGCGCTACACATAAGACAAGTTATACACAAATCATATAATACATGGCATAGCATGACATACATAACATTCAACACATCCATGTCACACATAGCACAAGGCCATTAGCTTCATCCTTACCTAAGGCGACGCCGGGCTTGGAGCACGCTCCTCTAACTCCTTAGGGCTTTGGTCGGGGTTACCTATAAAAGGAGGAAAAATGCTAAGTATTAGTTTCCCTTATAATTACTATGAATCCTCATTCTAGTTTAAGGTTAGGGTTTTTATTACTAAAAAAGGTTTTATACAAAAACTAGGGTTTTTACCTTAGAATTAGTATACTAAATATTAGTAGTCAACATATAGTTATTTATGATACTTATTGTTACTCTTATTTTATTGAGCCCATTAGTTCCATTCTTATAATACTAGTGTTCACTAGTCATAGTAAAATAGTGATAATAATAATAATAATAATAATAATAATAATAATAATAATAATAATAATAATACTAATAATAATAATAATAACAATAATAATAATAATAATAATAATAATAATAATAGTAATAATAATAATAACAATAATAATAATAATAATAATAATAATAATAATAATAATAATAATAATAATAATAATAAGACTACTAATAATGATACTTATGTTTCAAGTAATAGAACTCTAGTGTTTTTAAGATTAAGTCCAACAATGGTGTTAGGTTTGGAATAATAATATTATAAGGTCACAATATTACAAGTAAACTATTCTTAAGGGTGATAATGATAATAGTAGTAATACTAATAATAACGATAATAATAATAATATTCCTAGTAGTAATGGTTATAACAATAATACAACCAAGTAAGGTTAAGTAGTAATAATAATAACCATAGTAAGGATAATAGAAGTAATAATAGTAATATTATTAATAATGTTAATACTAACAATTATAAGAATTAAGATTAAAGTTAAGTATAATAAAAGTTAGGGTTCAAAAGGGATGTTAGTATTAGTAAGAAAATAAGAACATTAATAATAAAGACAATAATAATGGTAATAATGATAATAATAATAATAATAATAATAATAATAATAATAATAATAATAGTAATAACAATAATAAAAGTAATAATAATAATGATAATAATAATAATAATAATAATTATATTAGTAGAAAATAGTAGCAGCTATATAAAAAGGGGGTTAGGGTTTGGATGGGTGGAGAACCACCTAGGGTTGGTGGTGGCGTGGCGGTGACGATGGCGGCGGTGGAGGAGGAAGGGAAGGGAAAAGATCAAGGTGGGGGCTGGATGGCAGGAGGAAAAGAGAAGTTGAGGTGGGGGGAGAAGCAGCAGGTGAAGGGGAGTGGAGTGAGGGTGGTGGCGTGGCAAGGGGCGGCGGCGCGCGGCGGCGACGGCGGCGGTCGAGGGTGGTGGAGAGAGGTGGAAGATGAGGGAGGAAGGAGGAGAGGGAGGCAGGGGAAGTTGAAGGCAGGGAAAGGTAGAGGGAGGTCTGCTGGGCATTTTGAAGGGTGGAAGGGTGGCTAGTAGCGGCGGAGGAGGCGGCAGGAGGTGGCGCAAGGCGGCGACAGGCTGGAAGGGCTGCTCGGGGTGGCAATTTTGCACGGCCTGGGGTGGCTCGTACAAGGCAAATCGAGGGCTGAGGGGGACTTGGTTAGGTGGAGGGTGGTGCAAGGTGGGGTTCTGGGCGGCGTTCGACCGGCAGCGTTGGGGGACAGCGGCGGTCGACGCGTCTGAGGGGGCGGCGGCGAGAGTGAGCAAACCCAGGGTTTCGGGGTTCCAAATCCCGAACCCAGGTGATCAATGGGGGTATTTATAGGTAGGGTGGTCGGGCAAGGCCAGGGGAAGAAGACAAAAGGGTGCGGGGTGCAGGCGGCAGGTCCTGCCATGGTAGGTCGGGTCGGGGAGGGGGAGAAGAAAGGGAAAGAGAAGGGCACGCGGAAAAGGGAGAGAGGGACTTGGTCGGGGTCGAAAAGAGGAAGAAAACGACGAAAGAGAGGCAGGGAAGGGCAGGGGAGGACAGTCGGCGTGCAGAGGTGGCCGGCAATATTCGAGGGTTGCAGGGTCGAGTTGCAGGTCGGGGAGGAAGAAGGAAGGGGAAAGGAGGAGGACTGGCGGTCCAGGGGAGGAAAAGAAAAGGAAGAGAACCGGTCGGTTCGGCGGCGTTATAAAGTTTTAAAACAAAACGCGGCGTTTTGAGGATTATGGGAGGAAAACGCCGCGTCGCGTCGAAGGCTGGCAACGGTCATAAGGTCGTTTAGCGTGACGCGGCGTTTCGAAGGTACTGAGGGCAAAACGCAGCACACGGGCGCACGGGGGTTGGCGTCGCACGGCGCTGGGCCACGGGCGAGAAGAAGGAAGGAGAGACGGGGGGGGGGGAGAGAAGGGAGATTTGGGCCGATGGGTTGGCCCAAACCGGGGGAAGAAGAAGAAAGAAAAAAATAAAGGAGGAAGAAAGAAAAAGAAAAGAAAGGAGAAAAAGGAAAAAAAAAGGAAAATGGAAAATGATAAAATGGTTGGGGATATTTGTTCTTTATTTATTTATATAACTAATTTAGATATTTAATTTTAATAATAATTACTTTAATTATAATAATTAAATCCATTTTTAAATTAGTTAGGCTATTTGGATAAATTTCCTTAACCTCCATGCTAATTAGAAAAATACCCAAATTTTCTTCCAATTAAATTCTTTATTATTTTCCTCTTAATAT
This sequence comes from Tamarix chinensis, assembly GCA_030549775.1. Lineage (NCBI taxonomy): Eukaryota > Viridiplantae > Streptophyta > Magnoliopsida > Caryophyllales > Tamaricaceae > Tamarix > Tamarix chinensis. The sequence continues at coordinate 68,463,257 of CM060173.1, read as the reverse complement.
ACCTTAATTAACTCTCTACATCTTAATAAATGAATTAATTTTCCTAATAATTCCTTATTTGGCCATAATTTCAGAAATTAGGATTTTGGGATATTACAACTAGGCCCGGCTCATCAATATTCCACTTTCATAAATAGTGTTTTTCCTTTCATTAATCAACACAAAAAATCCATTTGTTTCCTTGGATGGGAGATCAAGAACTCGGGACACAAAGGTACACGGTCGTACCGGTGCATACAAGTTACTCAGTACCCGTCAACCACGAACCCAAGGACGCAAAGGTACCCTGATCGTACTGGTGCAAAAAGATAACTCAGTACCCTACTGACAAGGACACCTAATCCATAAGTATGCATACCCCCTAACTAGGTCCGTAGAGCTAGAATGAGTAAGATGTAGGGCTTGGCTGGGGCACAAAGGCACACCAGCAAATACCAAAATAATCGTGGACTAAACCATGTCATTAGGGTAGTGACCCCTAAAGAGTCACCATTCCCGATCTCAAGTTCTTTCACTTAAGTATTAGTGTCTTAATTAAAGGTGATCATAAAAGAGCAAAATAGTCAGATACTTATTCACTTTCCATTGTTCAGATATCATTAGTCGTTTCTTATTCAAATGATTATCCAAGCTATCACAGAGAAACCATTAAGGCCATGCTAATTATCAAATATTATTACTTGGCAAATCGACATTATTTAAATCATATTATAAAGTTCCACAATCACAACAACAAGTTAGGTACAAATCACTTATTTACCCCTTTACTTATGTAATTGCCAAGTCATCCACTCCTTATTAACAAATTACCCTGTTACCCTTTAGGTTACATAATTACCAAATTACCCCTTATCCAATTTAGGTTATCAAGTTACCTCCTACACTTTTAGATCACCATTCACCCCTCATAATTGCTACATTTAACATATCTCCCATTTGGTTGGTTTGGTTACCAATTTGCCCTTTTCTTTTATTACAATCAACAACTTGCCCTTGAGTTGGATAAATTACCCATTATCGCTATCATGATTACTAATTTGCCCCTTTAGTAGGTTACATAATTACTAACTTACCCTTTAGTTGGTTAAATTACTATATTGCACCCTTTTGTTGGATAAATTACCAAATTGCCCTTCTCCTTTATCATAATTACCATTTTACACCTCAATTATTATAATTACCATTTTACCTTTTCCAATTATTATAAATACCCTTTTAACCTTATTCATAATTACGATTATTAATTTACCCTTCTCCATTCTTATAATTACTATATTACCCTTATCCATTATTTAAAATTACCGTAATGCCCTTTAGTTAGTTAATTTACCTAATTACCCTTCTCTAGTATCATACATTCACACTTATCCAATTACCCTTCTATAATCATAATTTAATTACTAAATTATATTTCGTCATATCATAATTACCAGGTTACCCCTTACTCCAAAATTACCATAATACCATTTTATTTACAAAATTACCACAATACCCTTTTACTTATAAAATTACCATGACCCTCCTTTTTACTTTACAAATTACTAGTTTACCCTTTTACATCTAAAAATTACCATCTTTATCTTCCTTTATAAAATTACCATTTTGCCCTTCTTTTCCAAATTACCATATTACCCTTTTACTTCCAAAATTACCATAATACCCCTTACTTATATAATTACCATTTCGCCATTCACTTGTAAAATTACTATATTGCCATTTACTTATAAAATTACCATATTGCCACTTACGTATGAAATTACAATTTTGCCCCTCTTCCTCCAAAATTACCATAATGCTCCTTTACTTGAAAAGTTACCATCTTTTCCTTTTCTCATAAAATTACAATCATACCCCTAACTTATATAATTACCACAATACCCTTAGACAATAATAATACACATGCATTAGCAACATAATACATCATAGACAAGCATTTAATATTTCCATCAATAATCAACTCCTTCCTTAATTATCATACCTACACATGGCACAAAGGCTATCATGCTTTTCCCTTTTTCTCATCAAACAATATAACAACCATCTATATATCATTCTAGGCATCACATAACATGCATAAAATCATAATAAAATTCCTAATGTGCTAGCATACGTTTCCATGCATTTAAGGGAGGTTTAACGATTACCTTAATCTCGCAAAATATCAAATCTTACCGTTATCCTGGTTAAAGATTCAAGCTTTAATTAGCAACTCAACACCTAAAAATAATATCCATCATTATTATGTTAGAAATAAGAATCCAAGCATAAAACTTTAAAAAATTTAATTAATAAAACACTTAACTTAAAATACTATTATACCTTAAGAATTTTGCATTAAAATACTAAATCATGCAGCAGCTCATGCAGCATGAGCTGCATGCAAAATAAAAAGGGGAGTCTCGAAGAGGGGGGTAAAGGAGGCAAGATTTGTTATTTTCGGGTTAGGGTCTTTAGGCTAGAAAATAAGGTAGGTAGGGGAGGATTGTAGGCAAGCTAAGGATGCAGGAGTGAAGAGGGGGTGTAGGTGGTGGCTAAGGGTGGTTTCACGACGGCATAGGGCAGTGGAGACGGCAGCGGCGAGGCGGCGAAGATGGCTGTCGGGTTGGGCGAGGCTGAGAAGGAAGGAAAAGAGGAGGGAAAATGGAGGGTTAAGGGGGATGTTTTTGGCCAACTAATGAATGGTGGGGGTAGAGGGGGTTGCAGGGTGTCGAACGGTGGGTTGGGTGGCAGTAGAGGTGGCCCGGCGGCGGCGAACGCGGTGGTTGTAGGTGGCTTGGCGATAAGGGGGAAAATGGAGAGAAAACAGAGAGGGTGGAGAAGGGAGGAAGTGTAGGGCTCGAGGGGGCGGTGTGGGAGTGCAGGCAGTAGGGGTGGTGGCAGAAGGCGACACAGGGGTTTGGAATGGTGGTTGGGATGGTGGCGAGCAAAAACCAGGGAAGAAATGGGAGGGAGGAGAAAGTAGAGAAGAGGTTCGGGGGAGGGAGATGAGGCTCGAATGGGGCAGGAGATATGAAGAAAAAGAAGAGGGAGAAGAGAGAGGGAGAGGCAGGGTGGTAGGGTGGCAGCTACAGTTGGTCGGGCGGTAGCGGACATGTCGGGCTGCTGTCGATGCCTGGGAAGAAGAAGAAAGAAGAAAGGGAGGCTGCGGGCGGCCGGTCGGGGAAGGCAAAGAAGACAGGCCGACCGATCTAGGGGGAAAAGAAGGAAAAGAAAAAGTGGGGTAGCCGACTGGGTCAGGCACGCGGGAAAGAGGGAGGAAGAGAGGGAATGGTGGGCCGAGGCCCAACGCGCAAGAGGGGTTGTCTTGGGTGCGGCGGTCCGAGGGAAGAAAAAGGAAAAAAAGGAAAAGAAGAAAGAGGAAAAAAGGAAAAAGGGAAAAAAGGGAAATAGGAAAATAAGAGAAATAAAATAAATTAATTTATAAAATCATAAATGTAATATTCTTGATAAATTATTTAATTTAATAATTTAATTCATTATAATATAATATATTAATTTAAAAAGGATAACGTTAGTAAAATATTAGTTCGACAAATTATTTACATAAAAATATCATGATAAAATAACAAAATATCTCTTTTAAATTTACTAAATATTCCCATCCAAATTTATATACTCAAAAATCCATAAATTAATTAAATTAGATAATTTTAAAAGCTAATTTATTTCAAATGAAAACTATTTATTAAACTATTGGTTTTCTAAAATTTTGGATTACATTCAAAACAATATCTATACACTAATTTATACATTATTAGACATAGTTGTCTCAAAATTGAACCACATAATTTTTTATTACAAAATCATGGCTTGAAGAGCAAAAACTCAAATACATAAATAAACACATAAGGATCATACCACAACAATGATAATCTCTCAATGCTTATGCAATGTGTATCTAATTTCCACTTTGAATTCTATTTTAGTAGGTATGAAAATAATCATCCAATGATGAAAAAAAAAATCATGCATGGATCAATGTTGGAACAAATAAACCAAACATGTCACAAACAAACATCACCATACACACTTATATGCAACCGGTTATCCTTATGCACACAACATATCACATGTAGTTTTCAATCAGTATCATGGAAACAATATAGGGTATTCAAGGTCTAATATTGTTTGACATATATATTTATACAAATATTCAAATCTAGACTGGATTAAGCACAAAAATAACTTGATAAATAGAATGAAGAACTCATTATGTGTAATCAATAAATCTAAACAAAACATGATTGTGGTAGTTTTTTGAAGGTATGAAATGTATTTTATTTTAAGGGAGAAAATGGATTTGATGGTTCGAGATCTAATGTGAAAGGCCAACCTATCTTTGATATTACAAATGATATAAATGTTGATGAAGATGTAACACTCCCATTTTCACCGCTAAAACCTTTTTCATTTTATTTTGATAACATTGTGAAAGTGGAAAACTAATAAACACTTAGTAAAAATGGGGTGCTACCACCACACTTAATGTAGGATAGGCACAAGCCTCCCGTCCTATATTAGATACAAGGCTAAGAACTAAACAAACAAAAACTAATGTAGAGTGCACTAAAACATATTATATAAATACCAAAAGAAAGGATTTCAAGTACAGGATCTTTGCGGCCTGCAATATTCAAATACAAGAGAAAAATTAAGTCAAAGTACTTGATCATCAAATTACAGAAAAAAGGTGGGCATAGCGCTAAACTCTTGTCCTTTAAGGATAGCTCAAAGTCTTTGGATGTCTATGCTCTAAGTACCTATGCCCCACATGATGTTGGCCAACTATTGACCATCCTAAAAAACCTGCACGTGGTCCCTTGCTTGTGGGCATGAGTTGACAATGGAGAAAACAAGCACATAAGTATGCTTTATATTAAGAAAGCCAAGTTTTCTCCTCAATGAAGTTACTAACATGCAAGATTCCATCATAATACACAAGTCATACTAACATTTTTTATATGTATATTTCATATGAATACATGCTCTATCATAGTCATATCAGGCATAGGAAGCTTATATCACATATGACTCATCATGCTTGAAAAGTTAGCACAACATCATAGATGACAATGTGCAAGATACAAGAAAGAATGTCTGGCTAATAGTAAGGCTTCATTGATTTAGGCATATAATTTCACCATAGGTCATGTAACACCCCAAAATTCACTATTTTTTTTAAAGTGGAAGTAATTAAAATACTTAATTTAAAACCCGTGAATTTTAGGGATGTTACTGCCATCCTTAGTACCAGACCGGTTCACTCCTACCGTTCCGGTACCAAGTGCTAAGGCTAAGAAAACATTATTAATAATACCATTAATAATCCAAATTTATAAAAATGAGAATTAGAGGACACACAATTCTTACATAATTTGAAATACCAGTTATTATTTTTTCAGATAATAACTAAACAACATTAATAAATTTTTTTATGCAACTCAAACATAATAAAAATAACACGAGTCATAAATTAAAAAGGAAAACGACCATGTCACTCTAGAGATTGATCCAGCCCAACTATCACTCCGCCCCTCCTGATGTCTCGTAGACATCAATAACATCAAAGCAAGTATCTCCTACCTGTAGCAAATTAGACGGGCCTTCTGCTCATGGGAATGCGTAGCACCCATGAAATGGGTGATCAGTATGCTACGTACTGAGTAAGGTAACTGAGTACTAAGGCCAACACATAAGCACATAATCCATGCAGACTAATAACAGGGCATAAAAACCAACACAATAACATAAATGCAAATGAATGATCAGGTAAAAATGCCTAGATCCAATACAGTTTATATTAATTACTTCATCAATCCTTTATCAGGATATTTTCACACCACGCTCTTTATCAAGTCCATACGAGTATGGGGACCCCACTATTTTAGCTAGTGGATCGGTCACGAGGGTACACGCTCTGCCACTATTATAGCTGGTGGATTGGTCATGAGGAAAATATTCCCTGCCACTATTTTAGCCGGTGGATCGGTCTGGCCCCTTTCTCGTACAGTGTTCCACTGTAAGTAATTAGTGTATTTCCCATGTCTTAGTAATTATAGGGTTTGATTTTGTTGAGCACGGGATCCCCCACTATTATAGCCGGTGGATCGGTCGCGAGGGTACACGCCCTGCCACTATTATAGCTGGTGGATTGGTCATGAGGGAAATATTCCCTGCCACTATTTTAGCCGGTGGATCGGTCTGGGCTTGACTCAACATCTTCCATTTTACGTTTTTAATATTTTAAGTATCTTATTTAGATGTTCATTTCAAGACATGCAAATCAGGTTCCTAACATGCTTACTCCTCAACTCAGGTTAACCACTTCAACCCTAATTAATCATCCCACCATACTTAACCATGACATACCCTAATACTCCTACAAACCCTAGCTGCCATAAAAACCCTAACTCCACATAAACCACACTCTCATGCAAACCCTAGCTCCCATGCAAACCCTAACTCCACATTACCCACGCTTCCATGCAAACCTTAACACCATGCAATTTCATAGAAAACCCTACACCATACTATTCCATGCAAAACCCTAACTCCACGTAAACCACACTCTCATGCAGACCCTAGCCCCCATCCAAACCCTAACTCCACGTGACCCACGCTTCCATGCAAACCCTAATTCACATATAAACCCTAGCTTCACGTAGGCCACGCTTCCATGCAGCTCCACGTATACCACACTCCCATGCAAACCCTAGCACCATGTAGACATGCTTCCATGTAAACCCTAACATCATGCCATTTCATGCAAAACCCTAACACCACATTGTTACACTCCCCATCATTATTTTACAACCCTAACATGCATGTCTTAAGGCCACATCATACAATAATAATAACATAAATATACACATAATTCTCATGCCATAATTTATTCATATCAACATACTTCAACTCCACTTTATACCACATACAAAATAATTAATAATGATAAACATAGAATACATGGCATATGAAGCACATAATGCATATAAAAACACAAATGGCCTTAGTAACACCCTTACCTAAACTGTCACCGGTCTTGGTGCACGCTCCTATTCCACTTGAGGGATTTGACTGGTTTCACCTATTATAAAAATATACTATAATTAGGCTCCCTCCTAAAATTTTATTATTCTCTAACTTATTCTAAGACTTGGTTTTTAATTAACACAATATTACATAATAATTAACTATACAAAATATTGCTTAAAAATACAAATAAATTACTATTTTCATTCGAAACGAGTGGTGATATAAGGGTTTCTACCCTTCACCAAAACAGTAATAGTAATAGTAATAGTAATAATAATAATAATAATAATAATAATAATAGTAATAATAATAATAATATTATTATTATTATTAATCATACTCTTATTAGCAGAATATTAATATTAATAATACCATAAATCTTAAAATTATAAGGTGGCTTTTGAAACCACCCCATTTAATAATAATACTATTCGATAATGGAAATAATAATATTACTGTATATATACTTATACTATAAATTTAATAAAGATAATAATAATAATAATATAATTAGTAATAATGTTAAAAATGCTAATAATAGTAATAAAAAGCAAGGGTGCGAGACCTAATTAAAATTTTAGGTTTCGACCCCCCTGAAATAATTATAATATTAAATAAGTAATTACACTAATAATAATAATATTAATAATAATATTAAACATGTAATAATTCCATTAAATAACTAAAATTCGAGAATAATAATTTATCTAACTCAACAATACTCCCAAACCTATCAACAAAATTTAGCAATTAGGTTAAAGTTGATAACAATAATAATAATAATAATAATTATTATTATAATTATAATAATTAAAATTAAAATAACGTTAAAAATTAGGATAAAAGTAGAGTAATTCTTAATAAATCAAAAGGAGGTGTTGAAAAGGTCTAGGGTTTCACCTTAAGTTGGCAGGGATGGGTGGCACTAGCGATGGTGCCTGGAAAAGTGATCTAAAAGGGGCGAAAATGAAAAAAAAAGAGGAAAGGGGGAAGGAGAAAAAGAAAAGAAGTTTATGGGTTGGTGGAGGAGAATTAGCAGGAGTTTTTGAGTGGTTCAGAAGGTGGTAGAAGCGGTAGATGTGGTGGTGGGTGGTGGTTTACATGTTTCGGGGGTAAAAATTTTGCAAGAGGAGCAGGGGTCTTTGCATGGTTATGGAGGCCCGTGCGAGAAGAATCGAAGGCTGTGAATGGTTTAATTAATTAAAGGGTGTTGCAGGGAATATTTTGGGAGGAAGAAGAGGCGGAGAGGTTGGCTAACGATGGAGAATGGTCCATCTAAAGTTGCAATGGTGCATAGGTTGCACTTAGGGTTTTTGGGGAAAAAAGTCTCAAAATCAGGCCATATGAGGGGTATTTATAATGGTAGAGGGTAGGCTCGAGTTCTGGAGGTTACTAGGAGGTCAAAGCTAATGAGAAAATGGGGTGGTTATGGTTTTGATCAGCCAGCACAATTTCAAATCGTTCTCGACCTTTGCAAGGGAAAATTGGGGCAAATGTGGGGAAGAAAAGGGGAGTGAGGTAGTTCAAGTTGGAGTGTGCGCCGTGAGAAAGAGAATGGGCTGGAGAAAGGCCGGTCACAACACGTGTGGCCGGCGGCACCATTTTCGGGGGAGGGTGGAGGTTACAGGTCCAGCGATGGAGGAGAAAGGAGGAAGAAGGAAGAAGGTGAGCTGGCGGTCGAGGGAAAAAGAAAGAAAAGAAAAAGAAAGGGGGAATCGGGCCGGCCGGCTACTGTTATAAGGTCTTTAATGAAATGCGGCGTCCCGGGGCAATAAGGAACAAAACACCGCATTGGAAGAATGAAGAAAAGGAGGAGTGGCGCTGGGCCAGTGCGAAGGAAGAAGAAGAAGGAAAGGGGGAACGGGGCAGTTCAGGAAAAGAAAAGAAAGAAAAAGGAAGGAATCGGGCCTGGCGTGAGGTGAGGGTATGACTTAAATGAAATGACCCCTTTTGGGGATAAAAGGGAAGAAACACAGCGCGCCGGCTGCCAAAGGAGGATTAAAAGAAAGAATTGGGAGTGGGCCACGAACTAAGGAAGATAGGGGTGTTAGGATTTGGGCCGGTGGAATGGCCCAGGTTAAGGAGGAGGTAAGGAAGAAAGAAGAAGAAGGAAAAGAAGGAAAAAGGAAGAAAGAAAAAGGGAAAAGGCAAAAAGGGGAAAGAGAAAAATAATTAAGTTGGGTATTTAAATTAACTAAAATATTTGGGATATTTAAAAATAATAATATTTAAATAAATAATATTTAAATCCCTTTTTAGGCTAAATTAGGATTTTCAAAAGATTTTCCAAAAATTCCATTTTAATTAGCAAATCACTCTAATTTTAATAAGTTAAAATATTTATATAATTCCTATTAATTTGAAACTATTTTCTCCCTTTTATTTTAAATAAAATGATTTATTTAATTAATTTTTAAAATAAAATCCTTAATTAGTTAAAATACTCAAATTTCCTCTAATCAAAATACTTATAAATTTCTTATTAATTTTCCCCAATTAATTTTATTTTAATTTTAATAAAAATAACTTACTTAATTAATTTTCATAATAAAATCTTATTTAATAATAAATAATAAAATTAGAATTTTTGGGGCGTTTCAGGTCATTTCCACGTATCTAATTTATTAGGTCATTTATACATATATAAGCCAGTATCTCCTTTAACTTTCTCCTCTTTTACTTTTACCTTTCTCTTTAGTCACATTTTTATTCCAAATTCTTATCCCATTACTCATTTAAATTATTATACTTATACTTATCTTGGTTATTATCAAGTGAGGGATTGTGCACCTCTCTATAGTCTCATATAACATGGAATTCTATCCAAACTAATGGATGTCATAAAGCCCAAGTAGAAGCCAAGTATCCATCAATGGACATAAGTCCAAGATAAAGCAAAAAAAATCTAGGTAACTAGGCCCTTTAGTATCAATACCCTCTAGTACATCATCATTGTCTAGAGTAAATAAAACATTGGGATCTAGTAGAATCCTACCCAAAGGTAAAGCCTAAAGGCACAAATAAACACCCAAAGGCAAACTAACCCTTAGTAGATAATCAAAGATTTGGTACCCTAGACCCATACACAACTTGATCATCTTTCACATTAAGTGATTAGTACATTATTCTTAAGGTTACATGATCATAAAAGGTCCATAAAATATGCTAAAAATACATTTACATACTTATTCTATCTTAACCATTACCTTTCCCCACCCATGTGTGGGATTTCCATTAATGCTTACTCAATATTAACTCTATCCTTTAGATTAATCCATTTCAGGCCAAAGTCCATATTACATTACCCCTTTAAAGCCATCTAATACTTATTTGGGTTTAACCATTAAGTCCTTTACAACACCCATTGAGTATGCCATAAATTATGATCCATTTAATCCATCCATTAGGTTGTCAATGTATATCAACAAATGTATTTCATTCGTTAACTAGACATATAGCATCATTAGGCATGGTCTCAAGGCATATCCAAGTCAAAGATAAAAATCACATAATTTAGCTAAATTAGTTGATCAGTTTTATCAACGAGTACATTAACCAGTCAATAGGCTTGGCTAAGCCAAACCCATGGTTTCCTTAAACTGGTCTATCGGGTTGACCAAATGAGTTGACTGATCTAGGACCAGTTGATTGATTATGCTAAACGAGTAGATGAGTTTAAGTAGAGAGAAAACCAAAGTTAATATAGACCTACCATTTGATAGGTTAGGTCAACTAGTAAAATATTCTAAGGACTAGTGGATTGGCTTCACCTAACGAGCTAGTTTATTGGCTCTCAAATGACACATCATAGGCATTTTTCATGCAAATAATCCCCGAAATCCTACCACATCCAAACTAAAACATATCATGGTATTATACCAACACTTATTCATCTAATAAATTGAGACATGTTTCATAATTAATCAGACTTACCTAATTTCCCTAAAATGATGCATTTTCTTAGAATTCATAAGTTAAGCAACATGCATCATTTTATAACCAAATTATTATGTAAACTTTTAAAATAAGGACTTTAAAGAATGGACAACATCACATGATTAATTAGGTTATATTTTAGAAGTGAGAATGACTTATTTGGTGCAATAAAAACTTTTCCACAAATACGAAAACCTCAACCTACAGGTTTCCAAATTCCAAACCTTAAAAAACACAAAATCTAAATCTTCAAATATCCAATAAATAAATTCATAAATCAATATTTGAATTAGGAAGAAAGAAACCTATTAAACCAAAGAGAAAATAGAGATAATCTATGTTAAAATATAGAATCAAAATTTTCTTGAATCTAACCCTCCCTTGATCAAAGTTGAAAATAATTAGATAGAGAAAGGATTAGAAGAGTGGAAAGGAACCAAAACTAAGATTGAATTGAAAAGAAACAAACATGTGGTGAAAGAGAGCTAGAATACTTTGGAAAGAAAAAAAACACAAGAGAGGAAATGAATGATTAGTGTGGAAGGAATATCCGAGCTAAGTAGAGACAAGTATGGTAATCAAAGTAACAATTCTAGAGTATACAGAGGAGAAAGGTGGAAGAAGACAAAGTTGAAGTTGCCCTTTCCCTCAATTATCCAAACCAAACCCCCGAATTAGTTTGAGGCAGAAGATGGAGCTGAATGCATTATAAGAAAGGTTAAGAATCTTTAAATAAAAACTTGGAATGGGATTATCAAGGTTCCATTTTGAAATATAAAGGTTTCCTAGAAAAATATAGTTTTGAAAATATACTCAGCTGGATAAATCAGATGATTGGTTTGTCCTACCAGTTGACTGTTCTACTAACCAATCAATTGGTTCCCTAAACCAATTGATTGGTTTGGTTGTGTGAAAACCCTTTAGCTAAAATGATGAATGAGTCAATTGGTTTGTGGAACTAGTTGATTGGTTGACCTAAAAACTCATTTTATTCCATTTCTAAAACTTATTCAAATCCAACTTTTCCTCAAAATCAATTATAACCCTAAATCTAAATCAAACATTTTTTAATTTTAATAAATACCATACCCTCTCATTAAACAACTTAAAAAAAAGATGGGAACTTATAGAATAACTCAAACATAAAAAAATATCTTTGAACATTCCTTTAAGTGATTACTTGATTCTATTAAAGGTCGTGTTCTAGTCCCTTTGAATATTGATCAAGCTCTTCAACTGTTTAACAATGCATCTAAGAAGAAATCACAAAGTTTTCATCTTTGATTTTACACAACTCTCAATCCCTTACTCATGTGGAGAATAATTGAGAGAATTATAAAATTTTGTGAATTTTTTTCAACTTGACATCTTCTTATACATGGATGAGTGGTAGGACAAATATATATGGGGCTTTTACGGTGTTACAACTCTTACTAACTAATTAATAGCTTCCTAACTAATATAACTATTAACCTCTAACTAATCTAATCGTTGCATACAATATAAGTGGGCATTAACAACTAATATAAAAAGGTAACATTATTGTTAACTAACATTAAATGTTAGCTAGGACTTGATGGGCTCAATCCACAAGCGCACGGATTAGTTATAGCACTTGAAAGTCCTATCCCATTGGAACTTCGCAATTGAGTACACAACTTCATTATCTTAGCTATCTATATCAATATGGAGTAAGGATATGTAAGCAAATAGCAAGAATAATTATGAGGACTTTCTAATTGTAAACTCTAAAACAATAGATATGAAACTAGGGATTGAATTTTGGTCTCCAAATTGGTAATTGATGATGAAACAACGTATATCTTGTAGTTTAATTCATTAATTGTAAACAATCAATCTAATTATATCCATTAACCTCTTTCAAGGTCTAAGAATGTATTTAATCTAATTGGCTAACATTTAATGATTAACAAATTAAATCAAAACAATTAAGTGTCACCGATTTTATAGTCTCTGAGATTTAAACTTCTACTTTTGTGATTGCTTGAATTCCTACTCACATGCTATATTGTAATAATAATTTCAACCTTTCAGTTGCATATATTATCTATAGAGGTTAGATTTTATTAAATCCCTTTTACAAAAATTGATCCTAGAACATGAAACAATGTATATGAACCAAAAATAAGACATATTACCTCAATTCATCATATTAACACCAAAATGGACCTAGTTTAGTCTTAACAAAGAGGATTACTCATTCATATCTTCAAGGAAAATAAACAATATAAATTTTGTAATAAACATAAAAAAAGTATAAAAATATAAAGAAGGGGAATTATATTGAATTAACCATAAACTGGAAGAGAACAAAATGAATTTTGAGTTAATCATACACGAATATGCACTTCAATCTCCAGAAAATGGAACTAATGAAAACAACCAAAACTAGATGAAGCTTTTGCTTGTGAATAAGAGGGGAAAAGTGCTCTGAAATCTACTCTAAAAAATGACCAAGAAGTCCTCAAAGTGTTCCTTAAATACTTCCCATCACACAAGACATGTTGCACACGACGAAAGTGGGAGTAACCGTCGTTGCATTGTCGTGCAACTTTCTTGATCTTGAACAAGTGGAAATTTAGAATTTTCATGGCCATGTGATTCACGCACTACCTAGCCATGCAAAGTGTGAATCTTTCACTTATCTAGAGAAATTCCACACTACTGTGCATGATCTACATAGCTTGGTAGTGCGATTTGTTTTTCTTCAAAAATACATAGATAGATGTTGCATGATTGTGCAGCTAGATGTGCAACTGGCTATGAAACCTTCTCTTCTTATTTATTTTAGGCCTCTTGGCATATCTTTGTCTCTTTTAGCTTCTAGACTCCTCTATAAACACGTTGGGTTGATTTATCATCCTTCAATGCCTTCCATGCTCAGCCCTTTACTTTGAAAACATGCACTTCTTTCTTGGATTTGTGCGTTCTTATGGAAATTCTTGAAAATTAAAACTCACGAGAGAAGTAGTGCGAATAATAGAATTGAAACATTGTAAAATACATAAAAGATACTAAATGAATTCTCAAAGTGAAGGCAAAGCAAGGTTAAAAGAGAGAAAATATTCACTTGATCATCTCCCCCATGATTATCCTTTGGTTATCCCCAAGCAAACACACAACTAATAGAAAGAACAATGGAGAGAAATAGAAGGATATCAAAGCCTTAGATGATAGGATAAATTAAATAAACAAGGCATATAATGACTAGGTCGATCCATATTGCGAGCGGCAATAGTAGGATAGTAAAATTAAAGCATAACTACCCATTAGTTCGGACTCGCAAATCACTATTATGATGACACTCTAAGATGGTTTAGGATCCTGTAAATTCCATCTTTATGAGACAGAGGTTAAACAAGGCTATAAAATTCCTCTCTTTAGGAAAATGTTAACGCTATGCACTTTTGTATTTTGAAGGGATAATAGTGTCTCTCAAAACTTTTTGTCCTGATAATGATCAACTATATGCTTGCGTAGAATTTCTTTCTCCACCACTCGAAGATAGTATGCAGTATAAAATTTAGGAGGTCTTAAAAGGGTCTTAATGGGGCCAGGGCTAAGGGTAGGATGAATCTAGGATTGTAGCTACAGGTCTAAAAGCTAGTGTAGCAGTAACTACAAGTATATGTTAGGAGCTGAGAGTGAAAACTTGCTAGTCATGCTCAAGTAACAACCAAAACTATTTTCTGGACTTTCCTACCTAGAATTTTTTTTTAGATTTCTGGCTGTCCCACATCAAACCATAAATAAAAAAAATTCTTCTCTTCCTTTTATATATAATTTTTTTTACAAAGAAGAGAAATTAGCTACAAATATATCATTTTCTTACATAAGCTCTACCAAACATACATTTCTTTTTATATATACAAAGCCCCCATCCTTACCTCTTTGACTTACCTATATTAAATGATTTAAATAGCTACTTCTCCCTAGTTTTAGACCACGGTAAGTTAATAACTTGAAATATAGTTAGTAAGTAGGTTTATGATCAAATAAACAAGTCTTAGGCTCAAAGAGGGTTGAACAAAAGGAAATGAATGTTATTTGGTGGCCATCTAACTAATGTAGCTATAAAGGAAAGCACATGCCTCAATCACGTCAATGCATGCATAAGTCATATGTGGTTTCAAAGAGAATGTATGGAAGTTCTAGTTTCACATATCAGAGAAGAGAAAATACAGTTAGAAAAAGTAAGACTACATTGAAGATGGATAGTCTTTAAAGCTCAAAGTCTCGCTAATTCTTTGTTATGAATCTTATTTCCTAAGTCTTGGTCCAGATGGAAAAAATCTATGAAGATAAACCGTGAGAGTGTTACAATAATAAGTGGTTTGAGATTCCATCAATTAGGGAGTCTATGCTTAAATAAATTTCAAAACATGTTTGTTATATTTACTCGCAATTTGTAGGTCTCACTAGTGTATGATCAAGTTATCTAGAAAATTCTATCATGTAGTCATCATAGGCTTATCACTTCTAAAACAAACACCCTAATAGCAAGTTGAAAATAAAATCAAGAAAGAAAGAAAAGAAAAAAACCAAAAGAAAAAGGTAACCAAGTAAAGTAAAAGGAATGCTATAAAGCAGGCAACCCCCCATTCTTAAAGAACACATTGACCGTAATATGTAAGCAGGGAACAAGGGGAGAGGCAAGCACAATCATTGGGGTGGGGGTGGTGGAGAGTAACTGTGCTTCAAATGCCATTGATACATTTGTTGTATCATGGTGTGCATTTGGTCGATGGGAGCAACAACTTCTTGAAGACTCATGACTTGATCATCAAGCATATTGAATTAGTCATTGATATGCTGGAAGCGGACATCCCAAGAGGTATCGAAGGAAGAAGGGCCAGTGTTGGTGCTAAAAGAGGGGGCGCTGGGAGATAAAGTAGTGGTACATTAGGCTCTTCCTAGGGAAGGTCTGGATGATCGTATGAGGGGGGACATAGGCTGACTGAGGATAGGCATAGTGGGAGAAGGTAGCTAGTTGGTGTTACCATGACCTATAAGAGGGGTTAAAGCTTTGTTGGGTAATGGGTAGCACACCTTTTGGTTATAGAATAAGCGGTAGTAGATCCTATCTTGTATAATTAGTTTCATGTTTGTGTAGCTTATCAGCCCTAGGTAAGTTGTTTGGAGATCAACAAGTATATCATCTAAATGGTGCGCAAGTCGGGTAGCAATTTATGTAACAATATTGTTGATGACGATATCACCAATGAGGTTATTGCTAACAATACTCAGTTGATCAACATAAAAATACCCCCATCAAGGGCATCATCCAAGAGCATATGGCAGAGAGCAAGGATTTCTAGCTTTTTTACATTCCCTTGGCTGGAACACTCTTTGGCTTTTCCTCTACCAAAGAGTGTTCCAGCCAAAAGCATTTAGTCATAACACAAGGTTGGGTTATATATTAAAGACGCCTTAGTGTGGCATCTACTATATGGCCTAGGATCCCATCCCCTTTTTGGCATGGAGATTTGGGTCCAAAACTCTTAAGGATGCCACAATTGTGGTTCCTCGGTAAGTCTCTAACCAATAGGGGGAAGACGAATCAAAGACAAAAATTAAGATAGTGTCATTTTTCTAGTCTCATTGAAGAGGCATAAAAGAATGGTATTCCCTATCTAATCAAAGTAAAATGAACTGAGGAAATCAAGGGTGAGTCCCTTAATAGTTGAATATGCATACATAAAGAAGCAAGATATGCCAACTCGAGTAGGCAAATACTCAACATCCTATTTGATGTCTAATACCTTGAGATATTCAAAATTGACATATCAAGTGGGCGTAATGTTTCGAGAAACAAGCCCCTCATAAAGATCTTTGTCATCGGGGTCGGTAAACATAATACTATAGGGATTAGAGGGTTGGGTATTTGTGGCTTTACCTTTGCCTTTTGTTTGGTGGGGAAACAGTCTAGAGGACTCCCCTCCACTTAGTTCATTTTAGATCATTTCTTTGGTACCATAATTGCGGTCTACGTGCAAAAGTTAAATGGTTATAAAATTGTTCGAACAACCACATACCGTAGATAAGATTAGAAGTTATACAATGAAAATCAAAATTATATAAATATCATGAAGAGACAAGATAAGAATAAAGGAAAGAAAATCCAAACTGATCAAGACTGCCCATGCTTGTTTGCCCTAAGCTTGTGCAAGTGGAATTTGTGGTTGGAAGAAGTGGTGGTGCATGTTGTGGTGTTGGGTATGAGTATACAGGTGTAAGGTTTGGTATGGTGGTGTAGGGATGGATTTGGTGGTGCATAGTTAGGGTTAGGTGTATTTGGGGGTGGGAAGGAAGGAAAGTAGGTTGTGTGGGTGGTAGTAGTTCGTGTTAGAGAAAGTGTGTGGTGGTAGTGATGGTGGTGTAGTGGTGCACTGGAAAGGAGTGCAGGGATTGATATAGTATGGGTGAGATGAATGGGAGTGCAAAACAAGGACGTTGGGCCTATAGACTATGAACCGACAGGTAGTGTAGACTAAAATTGGCTACATGAAGGTGTTAAAGGTGTGTAGTGGCAACAATGGTGGTGCTCTGGTGTGGTTTGGGAAGGGTAGAAGGTTCGGGATGAGGTAAGGTTGAAATGGGAGGAAATTGATGGAGAAGGGCGTGTGTCGAGTTTTATACAGAAATAGAAGTGTATAACAGTGTAAAGAAGATTTTAGGAGTGGACGGGTGTAAATTTCTCATGGGCCAGCCTTGAATGAAAATTGGTATCTGCTTGGTGCTATAAAAATCTGAATGGCCATGTAGGTTTGGCATGACTTGGCTATGCAACATCTTAGGTCTCGACTTTTCTTCATTTTTCAGCATTAGGGTTATGCATGGCCTTGCATTAGGCCGTGATGAGGTCGTGCAACCCCTTTTCTTTATATTTTTGGCTCCTCTCCTTCAAATGATGCCTTGACATCCTATTTCATCTATTTGATAACTTATAATTACAATGAGGCATGCAAAAACATTGCAAACACAATGATAAAACAAAGAAAAAGGGTTGAGAAAAAAACATCAAACAAATGAAATACTTAAAGCATGGGTTGCCTCCTATGGACCATTTTTTAGGGTCATTAGCTTGACCATGATTTCTTTAATATGTTGGTGTGTTAGGAAGGGTGAAGGTGCCCAGCTTCTTGATTGGAGATCCAGCGACATAAGGTTTCAATCTTTGCCCATTCACTTCGAAATTTCCCCTAGATTCACTCCATACTTCAATTGCTCCAAAAGTATACACATTGTGCACTTGGAATGGTCCCGACCATCTCAAATGTATGTTACCTAGAAAAAGCTTTAGACAAGAGTTGAATAGGATCACAAGCTCTCTGTCTCCAAATTCTTTATGGAGAATATGTTTGTCATGCCACCTCTTTGTCCTTTCTTTATATATATTGGCATTCTCATAGGCATCTAACTGCAACTCGTCACACTCATTGAGTTAAAGTTTCTTCTGCTCTCCCACTTCCTTCAAACCTAGATGACTAGTCCTAATAACCCAATGTTCCTTGTATTTGACCTCTATAAGAAAATGACATGACTTTGTATAAACCAATTGAAATTTGTTTGTGCCTATAGGGGTCTTGTAAGGTGTCTGATAGTCCCAAGAATGTCATCTAGTTTTGAGGACCAATCTCTCTTCGATTTAGACATTGTATTTTCCAACATTCCCTTTATCTCCCTATTTGTGATCTATACTTGAACACTCATTTGAGGGTGATAATGTGTAGCCATTTTGTGAGCCACACCATATTTTCTCAAAATTTTAATTAGAACTTTGTTAGCAAAGTGAGATCCCCCACCATTGATCACAGCTCTTGGAACTCCAAAGCAAGGGAAAATAACCTTTTGAAAGAGTTTGACCACTACCTTTATGTTATTAGTTAGAGATGCCAATGCCTCTTCCCATTTCGAGACATAATCTACTTTGACTAATATGTACTTGATGTTACGTGATGATGGAACAGGTCCTATAAAATCAATCCCCCACACATTGAACAACTCCATTTTAAAGATGTTATTTAATGGCATTTCATTTCTTCTTGAGATATTTTCAGTTCTTTGACAGTGATCATATCCTAGTACATAACTTCTCATATCCTTGAAGAGCATAGGCTAGTAAAATTCTGCTAGAAGAACCCTTGCAACTATTTTGGCATGTCCCCCATACAGTGATGAATAACAATGGGTTATGACATCACGAATTTCATCCTCGAGTATGTATCTCTGAAATATCTCACCTATACATCGCTTGTAAATGCAAGGATCTTTCTAGAAATAGTGCCTGATGTCTAAAAGGAATTTCTTATGTTGTTGATAAAATAGGTCTTCTAGTAGTACACTACAAATGATGTAATTTATGATCTGCAAACCACTGGGCTTGGAGGATCTCAATAGTTTAAAGATTATCATTGGAAAATAAGTCATCAATTATGCTCTCGTCTCTTTCTTCTTCATTAATCTCTTGCCTGAGCCACAATAGGTAATCTGCCATAACATTTTTAGCACCCTTCTTATCCTTTACCTCCAAATCAAATTCTTGTAAGAGAAGGATCCATCTAATCAACTTGGGTTTCACATCCTTCTTAGCCAAGAGATGCCTAAGAGTTGCATGGTCAATGAACACAATAACCTATTGTCTAACAAGATAAGAGCTAAATTTATCCAAAGAGAACACTACAACTATGAGCTCCTTCTCCTGTGTGGAGTAATTCATCTGAGCATCATCTAAATTCTTACTAGCACAGTTTATGGTGTACACCTTCCCATATTTCCTTTACCTAAGTACAACCCCAACGGCATAGTCATTGGCATCACACATTACCTCAAAAGGAAGGCTCCAATCAGGCGGTCTCAATACTGGGGCAATTATCAAAGCTTACTTTAACTTGCTAAACTAAATAAGATTGATCAAATGTAAAAGAAACTTCCTTGACAAGAAAGTGGGTCAAGGGGGAAGTCATCATATGGTATTTCTATTATTCACTACTGGCAGTCTGAGGCGATTGCCCTCCCCTCCCTGGAGAAACTTCTAGTTTCCCCGTGCAGGCTCCCGTCATGGCTCCGGTGAAGGGTAACCGTGGCCGTCCTCGTAAAGTCGTCCTTTAAGATTCTGTCCCACCGTTTAATTCTTCCAACCCTGAAACCTGTGAAACTATGGAGGACAATTCGAAACTGCCTGGACAGAAAAGTGCCCCTCGATCGCCTTTGATCCTTGCTGATTTCATGCCTTCTCATCTTGATTCTGGATCCCATATTAATACTAGGCAAATTACTGCCTCTAATTCTGGATCCCCACGTGTTTCTACTCATCAATCTGCCCCAATTCCTATTGATCCTGCACCATCGACAAATTCAGATTCGAGAGGTTATATGGATGCCCTCTTGATTGATCCTTCATCCCCTCAGCATCGACATAACCCTGTTCCTAATTCTTCCAATTGGATAAAGGCTGTAACTGATAATCCCAAACCTATTCCTCTACAATTTTGCCCTCAGCCGGTTGCGGATGAACCTGTTGAAATTAACATTGAGGATATTGCCGGGGAAATTGAATACTGGCAGAACACTTTAATTGGTTGTGTAATTGGGGGGAATACTAATACCCAATCTCTTCAATCTTTTCCTGAAAAGGTGTGGAACCATGTCTCAAAACCTCAAATTCTTCACCATAAAAGAGGCTGGTTTTATTTCAGATTCCAAAATAGTGCAGACAGAGACTCTATCTTGCAGGGAGGACCCTGGACCATTGGGAATAAGGCTTTGATTCTAAAAAAATGGCAACCTGGACTAAATCTGGATACCCATGACTCCTGCATTGTCCCTGTTTGGGTTCTTTTCCCTGAGCTTGAACCCTGCTTCTGGTCTGCCAAGGCCCTTAGTAAAATTGCAAGCAAAATTGGTAACCCAGTCTCCACAGATACATACACTACCTCTAAAGGGAAGATTGCTTTTGCTCGTATCCTTATTGAGTTGGATGTCACCAAAGCCCTGCCTGAGACCATTTCCCTTAAGACTCCTTTTAATGGTATCATCCAGCAGCAGGTTGAATATGAATGGATACCATTTTTCTGTGATCATTGCAAAAGGCTCGGCCACACCTCATCTGACTGCAGGAAAAACAAAGTCTGGGTAGTTAAAAGTGACAAAACCAATTCCCTGGCTCAAGCCCCCCACCCTGCAGTGGTTCCAGTTGACACTGAACCTCCTTCACAGGCTCCTAACCCTGATAATAGTCCTACTGATGTGGTGCCAGCAGATCCTCATCACAATAGCAATATTGATCATCCTAAGCAAGATTGGCTGGTGGTTAAAAAGGGATCGCCTAAAGCTCATATAACCCCAACCCAGTGCATTCCCAACAGTGAAAACAAGTTCACCATTCTGCACACAAGTGATCTCCCATGGGATGAGGACACTGCAGATCCTAATGCTCATGAAGTGGATAAACTGCTCTCTGAGTGCATGGTGACTTCCTCAACAACCCACCCCCTCAATGAAGATAGCATCTTGGAATGTCAGGGGCTGCAATAAGGCCCAAAGACAGATGGAAGTTTTATCTTTCATCAAACAACATAAAATTGATATCATTGCCATTCTTGAAACTAGAGTCAAAGAAAAAAATTGTGACAGACTCATAAAGAAAATGTTCAATAAGCTGAGCTTTGCAAACAATTACGACTTTCACTCAAATGGCAGAATCTGGGCGTTATGGGACAATTTAAAGGTTGATGTCTCTGTTCTCCATAAATCTGATCAACTTATTCATTGTCTTGTTAAGGGTGACTCCCTCACTTGTCTGGTCACTTTCATATATGGGAAAAATACAGGAAATGAAAGGAATTCCCTGTAGTCTGATCTTTACCATCTGAGCCAAGGCATCTCCTGTCCTTGGATCTGTTTAGGTGACTTTAACATTGTTCTTGCTGCATCTGAAAGAATAAGCTATGCTCCTGCCTCTTCTCCTGACATGAATGAATTCCAGAGATGCCTTGCACTTACAAAGCTTAGTGATTTGCCCTTTACTAGCTGCCTCTACACTTGGACAAATAATCAAGATGGTTCTAATAGGATTTGGGCTAAGTTGGACAGAATTCTTGCCAATCACCACTGGTTTCTTAGCAATACCAGCAGCTCAGTTGAATTTCTCCCTTCTGGAGTTTCTGACCATTCCTCATCCACCATCAACATTCATAATACTGTTAGCCATGGCCATCAGTCTCAGCCTTTCAAATACTTAAACTGTTGGGGTGAGGATCCATCATTCATGGGCCTTGTAAAGAAGGTCTGGGATCAAGACCTCCCTGGTCCTAAAATAAAAATCATTTTTGATAAGTTGAAAATGTTGAAGCCTCTGCTCAAACAGCTCCATCATCAAAATTACAGCAACATCACCCAAAAAACCCAGTTGTGCCTCCAGGAACTCATCTCTGCTCAAAATTTGCTGCATGCCAATCCTCTCCACAGCTCTCTTCAAGCTACTGAAAAGCACTTAAAGGCTAAGTACAATATTCTCAAAAAAGCTGAAATCAGCAGCCTCTTCCAAAGAGCAAAAATAAAATTTCTTGGTGAAAATGATGAAAATACAAGATACTTTCATGCAAAAATAGCTGAAAATAGAGCCAGAAATAGGATCTCTTCCATTTATGATATTCATGGTGATCAAATGACCTCTCCACATGACATTGCTGCTGCCTTCCTGGATTACTACAGAAACCTACTAGGCACCACTGGATCAGCTACCTCTGTTAATATCCCTCAGCTCCCTGACTCTTCTCTTTCTCCTGCAGACCAGCTTCCTCTGATTGCTCCTATTTCCTCCTTTGAAATTAAGGAGGCCCTCTTTAGCACGAAAGATCATAAAAGCCCAGGTCAGGATGGCTTCACTGCTGGTTTCTTCAAGAAAGCTTGGCCTATTATTGGTAACTCCACCTGTGAGGCAATCCTTGATTACTTCAAATATGGCACCATGTCCAACCAGTTGAAAGCTACTCTGCTGGTTCTTATACCCAAAGGAAATTCCCCCTCCTCTGTCACTGATTACAGACCTATATCTTGCTGTTCCATTCTTTATAAAATCCTTACCAAGGTACTCACAAACAGGCTTCTTCCTACTATGGATAAGCTTATCAGCAAGGAGCAGGGTGCCTTCATGAAAGGGAGATCATTATCTGAAAATGTGATGCTGGCTCATGAGCTTATTAAACACTATGACAGGAAAAATGCCTCCCCAAGGGTTGTGATTAAAGTGGACATCAGAAAAGCTTTTGACTCTCTGAATTGGAAATTTCTTGATATTATCCTCAGCCATTTTGGGTTTCCTGCTCTATTCATTAAATGGATCATGGGTTGTGTCTCTTCCCCCAAATATTTCATCTACTTTAATGGTAATTCCCATGGTTTTTTTGAGGGTAAAAGGGGTTTATGGCAAGGAGACCCTATCTCCCCATACCTCTTCATCCTGGCCATGGAATACTTATCAAGAATGCTGAAAAATCTTGGCCCTAACACTGAATATCAAAAACACCCCAAATGTGCAGGGCAAGGCATTACTCACCTTCTTTTTGCGGATGACCTCCTCCTTTTCTCCAGGGGTAACCTTAAATCTGTTTTGGCTCTCAAGGATTGTCTTCAGAACTTTGCCCTCCTCTCTGGGCTTGAAGCTAACCCTGCAAAAACTGCTATATTCTTTGGTGGCATAGCTTCCCTTGCCAAGAAAGACATCCTGCAGGCTACAGAATTCAAAGAAGGCAAGCTCCCTTTCAGGTATCTTGGTCTCCCTCTTCATGGAAGTAAACTCAACACTGCCATGTGTAATACCCTTATTGAAAAATTCAAGAAAAAACTTCAGCATTGGGCAACTTGCTTCCTTTCCTATGCTGGGAGAAAAGAGCTCATTAATTCTGTGCTGCAAGGGATCTCTACTTTCTGGCTCTCTTCCTTCCTTCTTCCCAAAACAGTCTTAACTGAAATTAACAAGCTTTGCAGAAGTTTCTTTTGGGGGAACACTGAAGGCAGAAGTAAGATGGTCTTTATTAGCTGGGATAACATTAGTAAAAGCAAAAAATGTGGAGGATTGGACATCAAAGAAGCTCTTAGCTGGAATAAATCCCTCACCCTCAAATGGATTTGGAAGCTGGAAAACAGGCACCCTTCCCTTTGGGCTGAATGGATACACAAATACTATCTTAAGGGGAAGGATATATGGACTATCCCCAAAAAGCAGGCTGATTCCTGGGGCTGGAAACAGATGCTTAATGTTAGAACTTGGCTTATCAACAAGGCTGGGAATATAGCTGCTGCCAAGCTGTTACTCCAAAAATGTACAATTGGTGGTAATCTCAAGGCTACCTCAGTCTACAACTGGATTAAGGGTGGCCATCATGGCACTTATTATGCAAAAACACTCTGGGATAAGAGTGTCATCCCCAAGCATCAAGTCATTTCATGGTTAGCCTGTCATATAAGCCTCCCAACTATTGACAACTTAACATCTAGAGGCATTCCCATCACCAATAGATGTGAGCTTTGCAAATGCAAAGCTGAATCCCACACACATCTATTTTTTGAATGCCTTTTATCTACAGAAGTATGGCAGCGCATTCTAAAATGGATGGGGATTACTAGGAAAGGAAGATGTTTAAATAAGGAACTCAGATGGATGCATACACATAACAGGGGGAAACACTGGCGTAAGAAATGGCTTAGAGCCTCCATTTGTGCTATTGTTTATGAAATATGGACTGAAAGAAATCTCAGAATCTTCTCCAGCAAATCCCGATCCGTCTCTCAAATTGTCCACTCAATCCAATTCAACACCTCCTGCAGGATTCTCACCTCTTGTCCTAAGGATCAAAACAGCCTGTCCCAAGCTCTATTGAATTAGCTCAGTTTTTACTTTCTTGTTATCTCTAGCTTATAGTTCCCTTTCTTGTCTTGTTTAGAGGTTTGTCCTCATGGCTCAGCATGGATTGTAAATTTTTTCCTATTCCTTCCCCATTGTGGATGAATAACATGTCTCTACTAACTTTCTTCAAAAAAAAAAGTGGGTCAAGGGTTTAGTAATTTTGGAGAAATCTTCAATGAACCGCTTATAAAATCCAGCATGGCCTAAAAAGCACCAAACACCTTTGACATTGGTCGGGGGTGGAATTTTATCAATGATATCAATTTTGGCCTTATTGACTTTAATTGCACAATTAGAGTCTAAAATAATTCCTTCTTGTACAATAAAATGACATTTTTTCCAATTAAGTACAAGGTTCACTTCCTTACATCTTTTTAAAACCTTAGAAAGATTATCTATCCATTCATCAAAAGTAGTTCCATAGATTGAAAATTCATCCATAAAAACCTCCATAATATTTTTGATAAAATCAGATAATATGGACATCATGCAGTGTTGGAAGGTGGCTGGAGTATTACACAAGCCAAATGGCACCCTTCTATAGAAAAAGTACCAGGCATGTAAATGTCATTTTCTCTTGATCACTAGGGCGAATAGGGATTTGAAAAAATCCTGAACACCCATCTTGATAACAAAAATAGGAGGGGCTAGCTAACGTTTCCAACATCTAATCAATAAATGGAAGGGGAAGGTGATCTTTTCGGGTGGATTTGTTTAAATTTCTATAATCAATGCATATACGCCACCCGGTGACCATTCTCTTAGGGATAAGTTCATTTTGCTCATTCCATATGGCAGTCATGCCACCCTTCTTAGGTACTACCTGTGCTGGGCTCACCCACCTACTACTTGAGATAGGGTAAATGATCCCTTAAAGTAACTTAAGTACCTCCTATTTTATGACCTCCTTCATGTTTAGGTTCAATATCCTTTAATGTTCAATGGAGGATTTATGACTATCTTCTAATAGAATACGATGCATGCAAAAGGAAGGATTTATGCTCTTGATATTGTCAATGGAATAACCTGTGTCATCTTTATGCAACCTAATGACTTCAAGTAAGTTTTTGAATTCTTCTTGACTTAAGCTAACATTCACAATAATAGGATATTCACCGTTGAAGTCTAGGAATTCATACCTAAGAGAAGAAGGGAGGGGTTTTGCCTCTATTCTAGGTGCAACCTTTTCTTTACATACTGAGTCATGCAACTCTCTCTTAATTTGAGCCACTAATCCTAGTTCTTTTGCATAGATAGCATATTCTTCAAGAATGGTAGTGTAGGTATCTACATACTCATCATCATCACAGAACACTTAGTCTTTCATCAAACATTTCTCTAGTGGATAATTTGAGATTAAGTTAGCAAGGTCTTATCGAATCATCTTTTCTCATCAATCTTGTAATAAGTTTTGTTAATCAATGGAATTTTACTACATAAGGTAAATCAAAATCCACCCTCTCTTCTCCAATATTGAGAGAGAGCTTTCCATTTTTCACATCAATAACTGTTCCCTTAGTAGCCAGGAAAGGTCTTCCTAATATGATAGGGATTTGTGCATCCTCCTCTAACTTAATCATAACAAAATCAATTAGAACATAAAACTTACTAACCTAGATAGGTATATCTTCTAATATACCTATGGATGTTTTACCGACTAATCTAATAATTAGAGGTAAATGGTGGTGGGTTTCAAATATCCTATATGCAATTTCTTACAAATAGAAAGTGGCATTAGACTAACACTAGCTCTAAGATCATAAAAGGCATAGTTAATAGATATATCACCAATAGTATAAGGAATATAAAATGAGCTGGGGTCTTTGAGCTTAGGTGGATGCTTATTTTGAATAATATCACTACATTCGTATGTTAGGGATATGATCTTATATTCCTCTAACTCTCTCTTATTAGAAAGAATTTCCTTTAGAAATTTAGTGTAGGCATACATTTGAGATATGGCTTCCACAAATAGAATATTAATTTGTAATTATTTTAAAATCACAACAAACTTCCCAATTTGTTTTACTAATCTTACCTTAGCTTGTATTTGAGAGAAAGGTAGGGAAGGTTTATATGGTGATGGAGGGATATATTTCTTAACCTCATGATCTTTCCCTAAAGTGGTTTCTTTCTTAATGTTTACGACCTCTCCATTCTTTCCCTTTGTTGCCTCAACTCTTCCACCATCCTCTTCAGTTTCTTTTCTCAAAATAATACCTTCCAAATCCTTTCCACTTCTAAGTTCTATGCCATTGATGGACCCCTTAGGATTGGTCTCTGGTTACCACGGAAGCATTCCGATGGGCCTAGAAGAAGATTGTAACTATTGGGCCACTTGGATAATTTGGTTTTCTAGCATCTTATTATGGGTACCTAGGGATTCAACCTTAGAATGTAATTTATTAAATAAGTTCTTCAAATCTTCGGTTCTTTTGTTTTGATAGGCTATGAAGTTCTCCACCATTAACTAAAGATTTGACTTTGGAGGGTTAGGAAATGGTGGTCTAAGGTTTTGAAAACCTAGAGGCCTAAAGTTTGATTGAGGAGTGGGATTCAGTGGTGGGTACTTGTAGGATAGATTTAGATGATTCTACCATCCTAGATTATAGGTAGGAGCAAATGGGTCTCCCTTTTAGTTGAAATTGTTCACATAATTAACATGGTCTACTAGGGTTGTGTTAGGGGGTGGAGGGTAATAGACTAACATTCGACAGGTGAGTGCCTTGAAATACCACAAATTTCACAAACAGCAGAAGAGGATGTTAATGTGTTAACACTTAATTTGTTAGGTTTTTGAAATAATGCATCAACACGTGAATAAAGGTGATCCAAAGCATCAACATTATACTTACCTCTCTTCTAGGTAGAAGAGCGCTCAATCTACCATTAGTAATAATTTTGAGCCATGTCTTTGATCAATTGCTTGGCCTCGGGTATGCTCTTATTCATAAGAGTGCCTCTTGCCACAACATCTAAAGTCAACCTTGTGTTGTAATGTAGGCTATTGTAAAAGGTATGAACCAGAAACCATTCTTCCAACCCATGATGTGGGCACATTTGTAACATATCCTTATAGCGCTCCTATGTGTCCTATAGTGAATCACCATCCTTTTGACTTAAAATTGTAATGAAGTTCCTTAATTGAACAACCTTGGATTGGGGAAATTCTTGTTTAGAAAGGCTTTTGAAATTTGATCCCAAGTGGTAATGGACCCAAGGGGAAGTGATTGTAACCAAGATCTCACCTTATCCTGCAATGAGAATGGAAATAATCGCAACTTGATCGCATTGTCCAATACTCCATTCATCTTCAAAGTGTGATAATACTGAAGAAAAATGGAGATGTGTAAATTCAGATCCTCTGTTAGGCTACCACTAAATTGATTTTGCTGAACCATGTTGAGCAATGTGGGCTTTAATTCAAAATTGTTAGTAGCTACATTTGGTTTATGTATACTTGATTGTGTCCCATATGCATTTAGGTGCTATTCTTCCTCTTCATTAGTTTTAGCCATGGTTCCTAAGCTCATGCTTAATTTTTTCACATGTATCTACCTTCTTAATCCATTTAACACCCATTCAATATTAGGGTCAAACTCAACTGGAGTCCTATGTCAAAAAGATCGTTGCATAAAAGGTATCTGAAAATGCTAACAACGAAAGAGGATCAAAAGTAAAAAGCAAAAAGAAATTAAAAGATCTAGTGTAGCCAAATAATAAAGAATAAAATATCAATTAGCTGAAGTCCTCAGTAACAGTGCCAAAAAATTGATAGGCTCAATCCACAAGTATACGAATTCATTATAGCACTTCAAGGTCTTATCCTATAAGGACTCTACAATTAAGTACACAACTTCATTATTTTAGCTATCTAGATGAATACGGAGCAAGAATATGTAAGTGGAAAGCGAGAATAATTATGAGGACTTTCTAATTGTAAACTCTAAAATAATAGACAAGAAACCTAGGATTGAATATCAGTCTCTAAATTGGTAATCAATGATGAAACAATATATATGTGGTAGTTTATTTCATTAACTCTTAACAATCTGTCTTATTATATTCGTTAGCCTAATTCAAGGTCTAAGAATATATTTAATCTAGTTTGTTGACTACTTTCGTGAATAATGAATTAAATCAAACCCATTAAGTGCCACCGATTTTATAGTCCCTGAGATTTAAACATCTACTTTTGTGATTGCTTAAATTCCCATTCGCATGCGACGTTCCGATAATAATTTCAACCTATTAGTTGTAGATATTATCTAAAGAGGTTAGATTTCATCAAATCCACTTTACAACAATTGATCCTAGCACATGAGATAGCATATATGAACAAAAAATATAGCATAATACCTCAATTTGTCATATTAACATAAAAATGGATCAAGTTTAATCCTAGCAAAGAAGATTACTCACTCATATCTTCAATGAAAATAAAAGAAATAAATTATATAATAAACATAATAATAGTATAAAAATATAAAAAAGAGGAATTAGATTTAATTAACCATAAATTGGAGGAGAAAAAAATCGATTTTGAGTTGATCATATATGAATATGCACTAGAACCTCAGGAAAATCGAACTAATTAAAAAAAATAAAATTACATGAAGCTTTTGCTTGGGAATAAGAGGGGAAAAGTGCTCTAAAATATACTCTAAAAACTTCCCAAGAAGTCCCCAATGTGTGCCTTAAATACTCTCCATCACGCAAGGCATGTTGCATACAACAAATGTTGGAGTAACCATTACTGTACAGTTGTGCAGCATTCTTGCTCTTAAATAAGTGGAAATTTAGACTTTACATGGCTGTGCAAAGTCTGTAGCTTTGACTTATCGGGTGAAACTTCGTATGGCCGTGCATGATCTACATAGCTTGACCGTGCGGTTTCTTTTTCTTTAAAATTACATAGATAGGAGTGCACAGCTTTGTAGCTGAGTGTGTAATCCGTTATGCAACCTTCTCTTCTTGTATATTTTAGGCTTCTTGGCATATCTTTAAGGCTTCATGGTATATCTTCAACTTTTTTAGCTTTTAGACTCTTCCATAAAGACATTGGGTTGATTTATCATCCTTCAATGACTTCAATGCTGGGTCCTTTGCTCTGAAAACATGCACTTCTTTCTTGTATTTGCGCATTGTTGTGGAAATTCCTAAAAAATAAAACTCAAGAGAGTAGTAGTGCAAATAATAGACTAGAACCATAGTGACATACATAAAAGAGACTGAATTAAGTCTCAAAGTGAAGGCAAAGCAACGCAAAAATAGAGAAAATATTCACTTTATGAGGACTATAACTAGTTAGTAGTATTTGTAACTAAGAATAACAAACTCTATAATCACATACAAAAAATGTACAAAAACATATGTAACACCATCCAAAATTATAAGAAAACAACTACAAAGTGTACATAAAATAACAAAGCTAAATAAAACCCTAGCCATGTAAATATATGAGGCATGAAACCATGCTTTATCTTGTAGCTTTGTCTTATATTTTACTTTCTTACATCATTGCCTTGTAATTGTCTTGTACACTAGTGTTTTTAGATGAATTATCCTTTTTGAAAGCATATAAAATACTTACAAGAATTAATTATGAAATTGTTAGGAGAGTTAGAATTTTGGGGAGGGGTTATAACTATTTCATATTTAAAAAAAATATGTTAATATAAAAATAAAAGTTTTTATTTTGGAAACGACTCAAAATAGGGTGAAAATGTGAAGTTTCAACTATACTAGTTAATTGGTTTCTTGAATCGATTGGCCTCTAATGCTAGCCACCAATATTTTTATTTCTTGGAGAACTAGCTGACTGGTTTCCACAAACCCATCAATTAGTTAAGATACAATTCAAGATTAATTTTCTATTTTTATTTGATTTTTATTTAAATGTTTATAGAAATGTCTAATTAGAGTCTCTTGGTGATAATAACAATATTTTGATGCTTTAGGATTATTTTCATATTAATTATACCATTTTATGATTTTATTTAGTTAAAAATATCCCAAAAGCACTTTTAAGTTACTTTTCCTCACCTGTCACTTCTCTTCTATCCTTATACATTATCTTTCTCTCTGCTTGGTCATGTATTACTCTCTTATCCCTATTGCTGCTGCATCTTGGTTTTATTTTTTTGTTTTTATTTGACTTAACCCTTCCTATCCCATGCTTCATCATTTATTTTTCTTACACTATTATGTCCAACACTCCACTCCACTCCACTCTAATCCACCCATACAAGTTAACTCAATATTTTCTCTCTTCCTTCCCTTTTGGTTTCCCACCAAACCTTTTCTAGGCATCCTCATCTAATTTCCTTCTTCTTTTAAAACAATAATTAAATTCTATTTACTTGTTCTCTATCCTCTCTTCTTCACTTTGAATATTCTTCTAAGTATGGAGAACTGCTTTTCTGTTCTTTCCTTTTTGGATTCTAATAGTGAACAAACATTTATTTATCCTTATTCTTTTATTTAGGTAACATTCTCCCTTATAAATGAGAGCATATTAAACATTTGAATGAGTTAAATATTTCTTGCTGTTTGCTACTCTTTTCTATCTATCATGTGTGTTAAGGTTAAGAATTGGTACCTTTACGCTTATTCTCTATTTATTTATGTTTAAAATTAGTTTTAAAGTGTGTTTTACTTATTTTGAATTCCTAATTTTCTTATATAATCAAGGATATTCTAGTGGCTATTAAGTCAGGAATATTTTCTCTTCATAGATGATGTGTTCCGAGGTTAGAAAAATCTCTATTTTATGATGTGGTTTGGTGTTCATGTTTTTTTAAATTGACATATTTGATTTTTAGCACGTACCTATGAAAAAGCATGAGTTATTAAATATATAATTGATCAAGATATGCATTGAGAAATGGATGGTTGTAAGCATAAAATGTGGCATTATATGGAATGTTAGCCATAAGTATGGATTATGTGTTTACATATGAAGTTTGGTTTAGTAACTAAAATAAGGAGGTTTTATGAATCAAACATGATTAATATTCTTAGCTAATTCCATGACTTTAGCTTTCTATCGATGTATCACATATTAGGTTGAGTTTAGTAGCATATGGTCATGAGGACCTTTGTGGTATGTGTGTATAGTTGATGTAGACATGATTTTATGGTCCTGAATTAAATGCCAATGCAATTCTCATTTATTCCTTTTGATGTTGAGTATGAGAGCATGTTTTGATTATTTTAGCTCAAATCATGAACTTAATTTATTTAGCATGAGAGTGTGGTATAATTGATTGATGAGCATGTTTAGGATGTATGTATGTCTCTAGCAATAGCAACATGAGTAGGATATAATTTTTTAGATTTTGGGCATGATAGACATCTTAGCTTGGACATAGAATTAGTAAGTATAGAATGAGATTAGAATTTTAATTTGGTCTTAGGGAATGACCAATGTGTGCAGCATTTTAAGTATTTTTTTATATGTGTTTTCATAGATTAAAGTGTGTGTGTCTTAATTATTTGAGCATGGATTGATGTTAGCATGATTTATTTATTATTTCATCCATGTTCATGAATTAAGTCATGGATTATGGGTTTATAGTACACAAGCATGAATTATAGAATATTGTTTTTCATCATGTACTATGTGATTCTATATATGGAGTATGTCTCTTTATGAGGTTTATGACGTAGACACATTATAAGATTAATTAAGGAAACTTTGGTGAAGTTCTACAAGAGTGGATTGTAGGTGTAACACCCCTGAAGTTCACTCATGAATTTTTTTTTTAAAAGAATAAAGCGGAAGTTAGAATAGAATTTGGAGAATGTTAATGCCACATCTAACACAAGATAAATGTCCACCATCTACCTCAAGCTAGATGTAAGGCTAAAACCTGTCAAACAAAATTTCAAACATCTATGCTGTGAGGATAAACTCCCATAAGGAGATATCCATAGGTAGATGGCAAGTGAATAATTTCACTAAATAAAATCATCGCTGAATGAATCAGCGGAACCTGTAAACTAAATCCAAATTTTGAAAGCTTATCTAAGTACGAGAAATTGAAAGTCAATTACAATACCCTTGAAATTATAAATACAACATTTGTAACTTCAAAAGATGAATATAGTTAAACAAGATAAAACCCGACAGATCAAATTCTGGATTGCCTACTCTCTCAAGTTAAGCCTTCCATCCCAAAACAATATATGATCTTAAACCTGCACAAGAGGTTTGCTCCCCACCATCAGTGGATCATCATAGGACCCATTCAACCAAGGTAGCATCAGTATAGGTCTGGTACTGAATAAATCAGGACTACCCCACTCATGGAAGGAAACGTAAAACACATAAGATATGAAAGACTCTAGCTTACAATTCTCATGCTCAATTGTACATGTATTACATACAATAAAACATAGGGTCACAGATTCATACTTATAAGCACATTAGTAGACATGAAGACACATTAAATACAAGCATACAAGAAATCATGATCGCATGCTAAGTAACACCAATCCAACAATTTGATAATAATCATTATTACATCCGATTTTATTTATTTACGATGAGTTCACGGACCCCACTATTCTTAAATCGGTGGAGCGGTCTAAAGCACCTCCCGGCGACAACACTCCCGAGCCACTATTATCATCTCGTGGAATGGATCCTCCACCTATCAGGGCAAAACACTCCTGACCCACTATTCTGAACCGGTGGAACGGCTTGACTCACCTCTTAGGGACAGGACACCTAAGCCACTATTATCGTCCGGTGGAATGTACCCTACACCTAGTCCTAACTCACATAATTTTTCACTTTAAATAATTAGTATCTTATTCATTCCTTAACTAGTACCATATTCTTATTCACGTTGAGTATATGGCCCCACTATTCTTAATTCGGTGGAATGGGCTAAAGCACCTCTCAGGGATAGGACATCTGAGCCACTATTATCATCCGGTGGAACGGATCCTATCTTTCTCAGCGTAAAATGCTCCAGAGCCACTATTCTGAACCGGTGGAACGACTTGAATCACCTCTCAGGGACAGGACACCTGAGCCACTGTTATCATCTGGTGGAACGGACCCTACACCTCGGCCCAACTCACGTGATCTTCCACTTTAAATTATTTGTATCTATTTCAATGATTTTAACCGACCGTAGATTAGGCCCACATGAATAAGTCCATGGCATAAGCATAGGGTATCATATAATTTCAATCCATATTCAACCATTCACATACTCAAATACATACCATATTCAAGTGTCATATTAACACACATTTGTATTGAGGCTATAAGTTCATACATACGTAACATTACCACACTAAACACAACATACACTAGACAAGATTAAATGATCAATAAGCATGCTTGTCACCTTCTACTTCTAAGTAGACATACATCCAAATTCCATCATAAATAAAGGTAACAAGTGACTTACCTAAATCTGAAGCTAGCTAAGCAAATTGAGAAAGAGGGAGAGCTATCTAAAGCTCGACAATCCATGAGAATGTTTTCCTAGATCGCTGATAGAAATCGGAACTAGGTTAGAAACTATCTTATCAATTAATATTCACATATTCTAATTAAATAAATACAAACGGACACAAACGATCTCTCTTGGAAAACGAGTCCAAAACGTAGGACTCAAGAGCATAGGTCTATTAAGATTTAAGATTAAACATAAATCAAATCGGATTAACACACATATCACTTGGGACATTTGAAATTAATTTGGAAAGTTGGAGAAAAAATAATCGATTATAAGTTAATTTATCGAAAATGACTTATTCATTAGGTTTTACAACCAAATAGGTAAACCAACCATTTGCATAGAACCAAATCCAAACTGATTAGATTAAAACATAATTCAAATGATTTAAAAACCCAAAGAAAGAAATCGATTAGATAAAAGACACATAGCACAAATCAATTTTATAAAACCATAACCGACAAATTAGAGTTTTTAATACTCGAGCTATGAACCGACGAATTAACTTTTATTATCTCAAATTGATAGCTTAAGAGTATTCTTAAACTGATTTTAAATAAATCTAGATAATCAATTTCAACGAAACAATCATCCGCTTAGCCAATTCAAGACGTTCCGTTTTCAAAATTAGGGTTTTAAATCCCACGACACAAACTCAGATAATTGAAATCAATTAATTCCAATTAATGGTATAAGAATGCAATTAGGATCATTTCAACTATTTCTATAAATTTAATTTTAGAAAAAAGATATATAAAAATGATCAATTTCATAAGTTCGCTTGAAATCTAGGGTTTTAGGCCCGAAAATGCAATTCGGTTTAATTTTATTAATTTATTTAAATTGAATGTTTAGAAATATAATTAGATATTTTATAACATATCATATAATCAATTGCTAAAAACTAATAAAAGAAATACCCAATTTAGCATAATTAGCGTTTTTGAGCCAGAAATACAAATCCGATCAATTCTTGCTAAAATATATAAATTGATGGTTCAGAAATATAATTAAATGTATTCTAATATAAATTATGTAGTCAATTGAATAAAACGACATGATTATACAATCCAATTTAGTCCCGCAAGAGTTTTGACCTAAAAGTCTAATTCCGATCAATTACGCACAAGTTTCCCAAATCAACACTTCTGATATGAAATTATATACATTTCAAATGATATTATAAAATCAATTGAGCGGAATGACTCTATTATGTGACCCAATTTCATTACACATGAATTTTGACCTAGGAATCAAATTCAGATTAATTCTGCATAAATTTCTGAAGTTGGGGGTTCCAACATGAAATTAGATACATTTTAAAACATATTGTATAATCAATTTACCCAAAATAAAGCCGTAATCACATGACAAAGTTATAATCGAAAACGAATCTAAAATATTAAAAATCAAAATACGAGAAAGAACGGGATTACATATTTTGAACCAAAAATCGAAGTCATATGAATATAATAAAATCATGGTCGTGAACCAATTTATCTAGAATGGTCCATAACGACAATGATTAATTAAATTCAAATATGAAGTCGAAATTGTCAATAAATCCATAAAACGAATCGAAATTAAAATAATTAAATATTTACATCAAAATTTTCTAATAAAATCATTAACCTTAATAAAATTGGATTTAAAAAATATAGGGTATTACATCACTATCCCCTTAAAAAGGAACTTCATCCCCGATGTTCTGCAAAACCTAAGTAGTGGAAACTTGACAAAACGATTGAATAAAACATTGACCGCAATAAATAGGTTAAAAGTAAATCCGAAGAAAAGTAAAACGATGTTTACGAAACTAAACCAAGCAAAGTCGAATTAAAACAAGGCATAGGAGGTAAAATAAAAGAAGGAGAATTGATGTTTACCTGATCAAATACAATGGAATTCAAATAAGGAGGAATTACAAACTTAAAGTCAAAATAAGTTACGAAAATACTATTCCTTAAAATAAAGTCTTACAAAAGAATAAAAAAAATGTATAACGTGAAGTTCAAATAGATTAAAGGAACGAAAACTCTAAAGATTACACAACTCTAACAACACACCTAATACATCATATGCACGTAAATATTTTTTACAATAAGTTATCTCTATAACATCACACATGAAAATGAAGTTAGCACTTGGCTCAACGACTCATAAAAGGTCCTCATAAACACCAACCACATACTTCTAGATCAAAAGAGATTGTTAACCCAAAACACTTCACTAAGAAGCTCTCTAATCTATGATATAACCATGAGAGTCCAAACACTTAAATTTGAAAATGCTACTACTGTGGAAACCTGTGATTAAATGCTAATTGACGGAAACCAAAATATAAACACATAATGAAAGTCATATGAAATCATTAAAATCATGAGGGTAAATTAGGCACCCTACACAATGTTTATAAAAACGAACACCTCTATCTAAACCTCAACATTATCATTATCACAATTCTAGATTTCTCCTAAGTGGAAAGGACACATCTATTTAAACATCACCATTAGGTTTACCAACCTAAATTTCTTACAACTCCAAAAATTAAAACAACTCAATTAAAAAAATATATTAAAATTTATATTACATCATGTTACAGCCGATAAGGTAAGCATTAAGGTTATCAATCCACTAAACCTACAAGACTAGGGTTAACATAGTGGGGTTACTAACCCCTTAAGGGTAAACTAATAACAAAACCATAATAATCATAACACATAAAATTCAGAGTTAACACAAGTCAAGCATGTAAAATAACAAGTAACCATATTTGAAGACATAATTACAATAGCAAAACACAAGGCCACTTACACTACCCAATTATACTATCCTCTGAAGCTAATCCGGATTAAAAATTCACTTGAAAGAAGGCAAATACATTTTCGTTTAAAACATTTAGGATCATGAGAACCGAATCTCTAACTCAAACCAGATTCTCAACAACCAAAAGCTCTGATAACAACTTGTAACACCCCAAAATTCACTCTTTTTTTTTTGAAAGAATAAAGCATAATCTAGAATAGAATTTGGGGAATGTTACCGCCACATCTAACACACGATAAATGTCCACCATCTACCTCATGCTAGATGTAAGGCTAAAACCTGTCAAACAAAATTTCAAACATCTATGTGGTGAGGATAAACTCCCATAAGGAGATATCCACAGGCAGATGGAAAGTGAATAAATTCACTAAATAAAATTATCGGTGAATGAATCAGCGGAACCTGTGAACTAAATCTGAATTTTAAAAGCTTATCAGAGTACAAGAAATTGAAAGCCAAATACAATACCTTTGAAATTATAAATACAACACTTGTAACTTCCAAAGATAAATACAGTTAAACAAGATAAAACATGACGGATCAAATTTCGGCTTGCATACTCTCTCAAGTTAAGCCTTCCACCCCAATAAAGTATCCGATCTTAAACCTGCACAAGAGGTCTGCTCCCCACCATCCGTGGATCATCATAGGACCAATTCAACCAAGGTAGCATCAGTACACGTCCGGTACTGAGTAAATCAAAACTACCCAACTCATGGAAGGAAACGTAAAACACATAAGATATGAAAGACTCTAGCTTACAATTCTCATGCTCAATTATACATGTAATACATACAATAAAACATAAGGTCACAGATTCATACTTATAAGCATATTACTAGACATGACGACACATGAAATACAAGCATACAAGAAATCATGATCGTATGCTAAGTAACACCAACCCAACAATCTGATAATAATCATTATTACACCCGATTTTATTTATTTACGATGAGTTCACGGACCCCACTATTCTTAAACTGGTGGAACAGTCTGAAGCACCTCTTAGGGACAACACACCTGAGCCATTATTATCATTAGGTGGAATGGATCCTACACCTCTCAGGGCAAAATGCTCCTGAGC
Source organism: Tamarix chinensis (assembly GCA_030549775.1). Taxonomy (NCBI): domain Eukaryota; kingdom Viridiplantae; phylum Streptophyta; class Magnoliopsida; order Caryophyllales; family Tamaricaceae; genus Tamarix; species Tamarix chinensis. Next base: position 68,424,967 of record CM060173.1, on the reverse strand, counting down.
CACTATTCTGAACTAGTGGAACGACTTTAATCACCTCTCAGGGACATGACACTTGAGCCACTATTATCGTTTGGTGGAATGGACCCTACACCTAGTCCTAACTCATGTAATCTTCCACTTTAAATAATTCGTATCTTATTCATTACTTAACTCATACCATATTCTTATTCACGTTGAGTATAGGACCCCACTATTCTTAATCCAGTGGAATGGACTAAAGCACCTCTCAGGGATAGGACACTTGAGCTACTATTATCATCCGGTGGAACGGATCCTACACCTCTCAGGGCGAAACGCTTCTTAGCTACTATTCAGAACCGGTGGAACGACTTGAATCACCTCTCAGGGACAAGACACTTGAGCCACTATTATCATCCGGTGGAACGATCCCTACACATTGACCCAACTCACGTGATCTTCCCCTTTAAATTATTAGCATCTTATTAAATGATTTTAACCGACCGTAGATTAGGCCCACATGAATAAGTCCATGGATAAGCATAGGGTATCATATAATTTCAATCCATATTCAATCATTCACATACTCAAATACATACCATATTCAAGTGTCATATTAACACACATTTGTATTGAGGCTATAAGTTCATACATACGTAACATTACCACACTAAACACAACATACACTAGACAAGATTAAATGATCAATAAGCATGCTTGTCACCTTCTACTTCTAAGTAGACAGGCATCCAAATTCCATCATAAATAAAGGTAAGAAGTGACTTACCTAAATCCGAAGCTACCTAAGCAAATTGAGAAAGAGGGAGAGCGATCTAAAGCTCGACAATCCATGAGAATGTTTTCCTAGATCGCTGATAGAAATCGGAACTAGGTTAGAAACTATCTTATCAATTAATAATTCACATATTCTAATTAAATAAACACAAACGGACACAAACGATCTCTCTTGGAAAACGAGTCCAAAACGTAGGAATCCAGAGCATAGGTCTATTAAGATTTAAGATTAAACATAAATCAAATCGGATTAACACACATATCACTTGGGACATTTAAAGTTAATTTGGAGAGCCCGGAAAGAATAATCGATTATAAGTTAATTTATTGAAAATGACTTATTCATTAGGTTTTACAACCAAATAGGTACACCAACCATTTGCATATAACCAAATCCAAACCAATTAGATTAAAACATAATTTAAATGATTAAAAAACCCAAATACAAAAATCCATTAGATGAAAGACACATAGCACAAATCAATTTTATAAAACTATATCCCGCAAATCAAGCTTTTTAATAATCAAGCTGGGAACTCACTAATTAAATTTTATTATCTCAAATTGATGGCTTAAGAGTTTGATTAAACTGATTTTAAATAAATATAGATAATCAATTTCAACAAAACAATCTTCCACTTAGCCAATTCAAGACGATCCGTTCTGAAAATTAGGGTTTTAAAGCCCACGACACAAACTCAGAGAATTGAAATCAATTAATTCCAATTAAATGTATTAGAATGCAATTAGGATCATTTCAAATATTTCCATAAATTTAATTTTAGGGAAAAAAATATACAAATGATCAATTTCATAAGTTCGCTTGAAATCTTGGGTTTTAGGCCCGAAAATGCAATTCGATTAAATTTTATTAGTTTATTTGAATTGAATGTTTTGAAATGCAATTAGAAATATTTTATAACATATCATATAATTAATTTCTCAAAACTAATAAAAGCAATACCTAATTTAGCATAATTAGGGTTTTTGAGCTCGGAATACAAATCCGATCACTTCTTGCTAAAATATATAAATTGATGGTTCAGAAACGTAATTAAATGTATTCTAATATAAATTATATAGTCAATTGAATAAAATGACCGGATTATTCAATCTAATTTAGTCCTGCAAGAGTTTTGACCTAAAAATCCAATTCTGATCAATTACGCAAAATTTTCCCAAATCAACTCTTCCAATATGAAATTAAATAGATTTCAAACGATATTATGAAATCAATTAAGCGGAACGACTCAACTATGTGACCCAATTTCATTAGACACGAACTTTGACCTAGGAATCAAATTCTAATTAAATATGCATAAATTTCTGAAGTTGACGGTTCCAACATGAAATTAGATACATTTTAAAACATATTGTATAATCAATTTACCCAAAATAGCTAAATAGGACGAATTTGAAAAATTCGGGCATAACCCGACCAAAAATCCAATTTTCCAAAATTCTAGCGTAAACCATACAATTAACATATCCAAATCAATATTACAACACATATATACATAAACAAACAATCAATTTAGCTTTTCATAAGCTAATTCATACTCAATTAATCAAATTAATATTAGGGTTTTTCATAAATTTATACTAAACAAAAATCAATAAATCGGAGTAAAGGAAGGCAGGAGAAGCTTCGTCGGAGGTCGGGGGTTGCTCGCCGGCAGTCAACAACGCTCGCCAGTGACCAGGGGTTATGTTTTAATAATAATTTCAACCATTCTTATCATGAATTTAATATAGTTTAAATGATATTATTATGGTGCCTTGAGGGGTTATGTTTGGTGTTACCTCTAAACACCCAAGTGGTGGCTTGTATGGCTTATGTTGTGTTTAGTTTTATCACTTAGTAACACCTATTTTGTTATTAACAATAATATAATTGTGATTTTTGATATCACTTGGTAATTTTTAACAATAATGAATGTAAGGAAGAGAAAATAGTTATTTGTATGGTTTGTGGCCTTGGGTTGTGTTCGATGTTAATATTTGGAAACAATAAATTGAATTGTTATGGAATCTTGTCATGAATTATGAAATCATCAAATTAATTATATAATAGAAATAAGATTTTGTTTGACCTCTCTTCTCAAGCTCTCTTATTGGTTACCGAGAGATAGAAGTTTGGTTATCTTATGGTATTTACTTTCCTTTCACTGAATACCTCTCTCATTCAACTAGGTTGTGGCTTGTACGTGGTATCCCATTATGTATCTTGCAATGAATTGTTTTCATGGTGAAGAACTAGGTGTGGTCGAACAGATTATCTTAATAACTAGAAATTGTGTGATCACTAAAGGAATATTTATAATATGGTTTACATTATGTGGTTATGAAGCATTTACTATATTATTATTCTTCCATGATCTCTAGGCAAACATGCCTTGGTATATTACTATCTTGAGCCTGAGTGTTATTTTATGTTATTGTGCTTATCACGATGCTTATGTAACTTCAATGTATTACATGAGCCCTTACCATATTTTAGGTAGTTTGTTTTACTATTACCTTACCATACTAATACTGCATTTGTGTGGTCACTATAATGATACCTATTTTGGTCCTATAAGTAGAGGTAATCTGTAGAGTTATGATTATTAACAAGAGCATGGTGAGGATGATGCTAAGGGCTAGTAGTTGGCCATTTCTTTGGGATTCAAGAGTTACTTTTCTGTGTAGTTAAGAGATAGGCTAATTGGTTAGATGTACGTTTTTCCACTATGTTGAGTTGCTTTTGGCTCTTTATAGTTATTTAAAATCTTGGTAGTGATCCTTGTATTTAAAATTTTAAAATCTATCTATTATTTATAACACCATTCTTGTATCATTATTATATAATTATATTATTGTTAATTGAGCATGCATTCTTCCACGATTTTTCCATTTTTGCATTGCATCAGGCATGGGCTAGGTGATAATCTCACCACTTTAATGGTTTATGTGCCGGTAAAATTTCTTGGTTTTAGTTTTATAAATTCTTCTATGTTATCTTTAAAATGAAGTTTTCAGGTTCAAAATTTGGGGGTGTTACATCATGATTAGTAGGATTTCATCTCTTTTCACTTAATACCTTTCCATTCTTACTGGGTTGTAGCTTGTATTTGGGATTAGGAATAATACTATGGTAGAATATTATGGTATTAGTGCTCATATAGAGGGTATGCCATGATTGGTGGGATTTCATCTTATTTCACTCAGTACCTCTCTCCTTTTACTAGGTTGTGGCTTGTACATGGGATTAGGAGTAATATTATGGCATATGATAAGGGTGTAGGTGCTCATGTAGAAGGTATGCCATGTTTGGTGGGTTTATCCCTTGTATTTTTGTAATGGCCTAAACACCTTAATTGGAAGGTATGGTTGCCTAAGATATGCATACTCCATTACATTTGGTTATATTACCTAAACACTCACATGGGAGTTTTGGATTACCTCATTTTACGTTTGGGTTCATCATCCAAACACTCATATTGTGATTAGTGCTTCCCTTTAGAAGGTATGCTTATGTTTGTGTTTGGTAAAATCACCTAAACACCCATATTTTCTCATTTTTTAGCCTTGCATTAAGCATGGGTTAGATAGATGGATTAACCTTAAATGTTTAGTACAGTGGGAACATACCCCTATTTTGTTTTATTATTTCCACATTATCTTAAAATGAGAAAATGTTTTGTTAAGAAAATTGGGGGGGGGGTGTTGTTTACAGAAACATTTCAAGAATGATGGGTGATATCTCTAAGTATGCCAACTCTTGAATTTTCTAAAGCTCATGAGGAGAGTAAGATGCTCATTCTTGAAGTGTAGTGAAATGGTTGATTTTTTGATTTTTAAAATATGGCTCACACTTCCCTTGGGGAAGTCCTTTGATTACTCTATGATTTGGTACAAATAATAAAAATGATTGGAACAAAAGTTTTGGAGACCACGGTGTATTTATATAAAAGACTATATGTATAACCTTATAGCTACAAATTATAATATAATTAAATGAGCTCAACTATATTATCATTATAAAATGTATTCATAACCAATATAGTCCATCAATAATACCAACATAGAATTCAAGAAGCTTTTTTCCTATCTCATTGTAACTAGACCATTTCACACCCATGTATGCTGATATAATTTTGTAACATGGATTAAAATGCAAATTTGTACCATAAAAATGTCATGCATTGTGGTTCTAATATGCCTATTGCCTATCAATCTACCTTAAAATTTTAGTGAGATTAACTTATATTAAAACCAAACAATATATGAACCGTTTTTTTCTTTTTACGAAAACCATATAGTTAAAATATGCATAGGACAAGCTAAAGTGTCTATACATAAAGTGTGTAAAATTACACACTCCTAAGAAAACTAAACATTATTATCTAATGTAAAAGCCATACAAGCTACATGCTTAAGAAAATCCTTAAATGATAATGCCTTAGTAAGTAGATTCACATTTATGGAGCATGTACTAATGTGCTTTTTTATCAACTCTTCTTTCTAGATCTTTTCCATAAGATCTAATAACTTAGCATTGACACTTCTCAATTTTGTAGAGCTTTTGTTGTTGATAGAATATTAAACTAAAACATTATTGTCACACAATAGATTGAGCAATATTTCTATACCATCTACTATTTGTATCCTTATGATAATGGTTTGTAAATCATTAGAATCCTCATAGCATGCTAAAACTTTTGTGGATACAGTAGAAGTAACCTGATGTAACAACCTAATTTTTCACTACCAAATCATTTCATTAAAAAATTTGTGGAAGCAGAAAATAGTTAGGAAAGATGGGGACATAAATCAGGCTAAAGCTAACTACCTAGGTAACAAGACCCTTTAGTATCAATACCCCTAGTACATGATCAGTGTTTAGAGTAGGTAAGCCATCAGAACATCTCAAGATCCCTCCCGAATGTACCAAAAATACCCAAAGGCAGAATAACCCCTAGTAGCTAATTGAGGATTGGGTAGCGTAGACCCATACTCAACTTGACTTTGTTTCACTTTATGTGAACAATATTTTATTCATAAAGGTGTGTTATCATACAAGGCTCGTACAAGGCAAGAAAGGTAACTTCCCATGTTAATCCATACTAATCCTTTTATTTCCATTCGTCGCCTATATTATTCATATCCACCATCTTATTTAATTCAAGCCTATATTGATTTTTATTACTCTTTTCTCAATATTATCACTTATCATAAGTGAAATTCCTATTTAGCCTTTACATTACGTATAGAGTACACCATAAATTATGATTCATTTTAATCCTTTTATTAGGCCAATAATCCATGATAACATATGTATTTTATCCCATTAATAATCATGGTATAGTGCCAAACATAGCCTCAAAGCATAACAAAACCAAAAAGAAACAAATCATGCAAAGAAATCAAACTAGTTAATCGATCTGGCCCAACCAGGTGATTGGTTGCACCAACCAGTCAATTAATTTAGGTTAATTAGTCAATCGATTTGATTCAACCAGGCCATGCTTTCATCAAATTGATTGATAAATTTGGGAAAACCAGTCAAGTGTTCATTGAGTAGTCGATCGATTTTGCCCAACCTATCAATGGATTTAATTAGAGAGCAAGACCAAGGTCTCTATTGTCTTACTAGTCGATGAGTTGGGTTAACCAGTTGACTTTTCTAGGAACCAATAGATCAATTTGACCTAACTAGTCAATTAGTTTCCCCTAACACAAAACCAAATCACAAATTTCATGGAATTTATTACATATAATTCATTCTTAACCATATTAAAACATGTATCAACATAATATAACATATTTCTCAACATATAATAATCATAGTCTATTTTTACCCAATTTCATTCTTTTCACTCAAATCATGCTATCTAACCACCAAATCACTTATACCAATGGTATTCTTTCATGATAACATGTAGAAATCAACTAAAGGTAGCACATAACATGCAGGGATACTTGCTAAATATTTTAGAAGAAAGAATCACTTACTTGGTGCAGTTAAAATACCCTTAAAAATAAAAAATTCTAACTATGAAAAATCTCAGCTTTTAAAACCTTTAAAACCAAAATCTCAACATAGGAATTACACTAAACCTTATTAAATTTTCAAACATAAAAATAGAAACAATAAGAACATACCACTTAAGGAAAAAATAGGGAAGAAGCTCAACTAGAAAACTCAACCTTTTTCTTAGAATCTAACTCTTCTTTTCTTACAAATTGAAATAAGAGAGAGCTATAAGGATGATCAAAAGAGTGTGAGAGATTGATTGTTAAGGCTCAAAGTGTAGGAATAAGAGAGGGAATATAATAGCTAGAAAATTAGGTGGTTGAAAAAAAGTTGCATGGCAGGGATGATTGGGGTTATTTATAGCTAACTAATCGATGGAAATTACCGAGAGTTTGGAAATAAACTTGAAACCCTACCATTGACTGTTTCAATTTGAGCAAAATTGATAGATTTAACCGGGAGTGGCTGATGTATTCCCTAAAGCTCAAGTGGTGTTTTTAGAGAATGTAGTTCAATTAGATCAAAAGTAGAATTCATGAATGGAGTAATGGAAGGTTAGCATTGAAGTATTCTTCTAGCTGCTCAGATTCTTACATGAGATCAAAGCATTGGATCTCAAAATCATGTAGAGGAGAGAGGAGGAAAAATGCAATGTTGAGGTCATCTTTCCCCCTCAATTGTCTCAATCAACCTTTAGATCAATTTGAGATAATTTTTTAGGCTAAATGTATCATTGAAATGGTTAGGAATCTCTTAGGAACAAACTTAAATGGGTTGGTAAGGTTTCATTTTAGTATAAGGGATTTTAAAAAAATCAAAATAAAAAATATGACCAGCTTGACAAACAGTCGATGGGTTTGGGTTTACTAGTTGACTATTTTATCACCAGTCGATTAGCTTCCCTTAGCCATTAGATTTATTTTGTCGAGGAACCTAAATTTGCTTAAACAATAAACTATTCAATCGGTTTGCTTATAAAACTCAATAAACTTCATTTTTCAAAGTGATTTCAAATAAAACTTTATCCTAATCCAAATCATAACATTAAATCAAAATTAAAGGTCCAAAATTGGCATAATTTCTCATTCGAATATTTTACAAAAATGTGGGGTATTACACTCGAACCATCTCTTAAGAACTCTTTCAAGAAAGAAAATTATAATACCCATTATCTAAACGCTTATTTTATTACACATATTTTTAAGAAAAATTAATTTTAAATGAGTTAATGATATGTTTTCAAAATAAGAGATTAACCAACACTCCATTTTTTGGTTATGTGGAACCCATTGGTTGGTAGATCAACACAAATTAGTTAATTTTGTTAGAACTATTGTTTCACATCTAGTTTTGTTTTGATGCTTGATAAAATGTTTAATAAAATTTATAAAGTTGTTAATTATGGATCAGGATGCAGGAGCATCCATTGAACATAATGATTATCATATTCATTCTAATCCTCAAGGTAAGGAAGATGATTTAGCTTTCTTCATGTTGGAGCCTATCATGTTATATATTCTTGATAATTCTTATATGCTTGACATTGAAAAATATTCAAGTTATTCTTGTAGGTATGTTACATATTTACAAGAAGATGATATTCATATACATTGATGTGTACAAATATTCCAAGGAATGCAAGACTATGACATACATGGGATGATACCTTACAACAAGAGATAAAGTGATGATATTCATTATTTGTATAAAATTGTTGTAAAACCTAACCCTAAGTATATTTTATGTAAGTTAGGGTATGGCTTTCATTTCATGTATGTATCTTAGTCTATTGTATAGCTTTGTAATATTAATCATTAGTATCATTTAACCAATGATATGATGCTTTGGATTAAGTTTAATATGGGCTTAATTCAACCATGATTAATGGTCTGAATTAAGGGACTAAACTCGGCTGGTTTAAGCTAGTCACCACCGAGCTTATTCCTTCTCTTATATATACCCTTTGTACACATGGTTTGTGGGCAGAATTGAATAGAATATTAAATGAAAATTTTAATCAAACTTTGAGCAAGAGAGATAAATTCTAATCCTCCCTTTTGGGTCTACATTGAGCATGGAAGATCTGGGATAATCCTTCCTCAATACTATCTTCATGTCGACACATTTGAACACCTTCAAATTCGCTGAAACACGTTCATCTTGTAACATCAATTTCTTCATCTATAATCCACCAATTCACTTCATTATTTTTGCATTAGATCATGGGTGACAGATTCTACTACAAATTTTGATCCAACCTTCCATTACTTTGATAAAAACCACATCATTTTTGGTATCAAAGTTTCATTTTTTCGAAGCTGATACAACTAGTGATTTCTGCCGACCTGAAATCGTGTTGTGTTCTTTCACCAAGAAATCCATGGCTGCACCACCATTTCTTTTAATTCTTGATTCTTGATTAAATTATTTAATTTTGTTTAATTTCTTGCTTGAATTTATTGCAATCTTGCAACGATCTTGTTGCATTTTCCCTCAACTTTCCACATTAAATACCAAGAGAGTTCGAATTTCAACAGCACAAGTTTGGTTCGTCTATTTGCAACGATCGTGTGTATCTCTCCAGCACTTGATTTCTATTTTATTCTACTCTCTATTAGTGTGTGATCAAGTTTACAATAACCCCCTTCAATTTCTCTTCATGCAAGCAAGCAAAGAAGCCTCAAAGTGTTCGACATCCCTGGACAGTTTTCAATCCCCGAGACCGACCTAGAACTTGCAGGCCATGTATTAGATTCATTTCTCATCAATTTCTCTCAAGAAATTAGTCCATCATCTACCTCTGGATTTCTTCTACATTTCATATGAAGAGTTCAACATGAAATCCCACTGGAACACAAGTTTTGTTGAAAATACAAAAACATGTTCTATGATTTTATGTGAAGCCTGAGATTGACCTGGAACTTGTAGGCCCAATATTCGATTGATTTCTCATCACTTTCTCTCAAGAAATTAGTCCATCATCTACCCTAGATCTCATCTACATTTTCTATGAATATTTCAACACAAAACTCCCACTGGAAGACAATCTTTTATTGACAACACAGAAACATGTTCTATGATTTTATGTGAATCATTTTCACACCTATTATTTCTAATCTTTTATTGTTTGTGTGTACCTACATGCAGTGCCTATTATTGGGGCTAAAAGATCTCCTTTGTGCCCAGATAAAGACTGCATGTAGTGTTTGATATTTTCTTTAGAATTAGAAATTGGTTTGTGTTTTGTTTGGTTGTAGGCAAAACAAATCCAACACCTACATCTGTGGTAGATATATTGTTTGCATCAAGAAGGGTTGTGTGTCAATCTTCACCATGGCTAGTGAAGAGGTGCATGCCTTGGTTGAGTCCATAAAAATCCTTACCACTTGAATGGATTCCCAATTACAAACTCAAAATACACTGCAACATCAACTCCAAAGTGTGGAAGCTAAGTTGGTCGACCAAGAGAAGTGTAAACCATGGCAACCTCAAATGGAAACCACACATGATAGTGTGGAAGGGAGAATGAAGCCTATGTACCATGCCAATATTGAACATGAACCTTTCAATATTTCTCATCATGAAGATGGAGAAGAGGAGGAAAATTATTTCGGCTCAAGCAGCCAAATAAGAGCACCTACATTCCATGTAAGAAATCCACACCATACAGATCAAGGTATTAAACTTGAAATTCCTGAATTTTATGGTGATTTGAATGTGGAATCGTTTTTTGAGTGGTTGCATGAGATTGAGGCTATTTTTGAGTTTAGAGAATATGATGATGATGATAGAAATTGCAAATTAGCTACTCTAAAGTTCAAAAAGTTTGCTCGAATTTTGTATGATAACTTAAAACAAACTAGAGAAAGACAAGAGAAGTCTAAAATCAAATCTTGGAAAAAACTTAAAAAGCACTTAAGAAAGAAATTTGTGTCTAGAGACTATGAAAAAGATATGTATGTTAAAGTGACACTATAAGGCAAGGCCTGTTTAGTGTAGAAGAGTACACTAGAGAGTTTGAAAGACTAGCCCTTATTTGTGATGTTCATGAAAGAAAGGAACAAAAATGTGCTAGATACTTAGGTGGCTTGAATAATTTAATAAGAGACAATGTTGATATGTACTCTTATGACTCTCTTGATGACTTGATAAAATTGGCTATGAAAATTGAAAGACAAACCAAGACAACAAAAGCCTATGTTAAGTCTAATGCTTCTACTTTGACTAAACCCTATTCTAACACCTTTACTCCTAAATCAACATTTTCATATGAAAAAAAGAATAACAAAGATGATAAAGGTAAAAATAAGGTGTTTGAAATGACTAATAAACAATGTTTTAAATGTAAGGGATATGGACATTTTGCTAGAGATTGTCCTAACCAAAGAGCCTTAACCTTACATGAAATGAAAAACATGGAACCATGTAGTGATGGTGAATTAGAATTTGAATCTCCTAATGAAATATTAACTATGGAAGAAGAAGAAGAAGGAGACCCCTACTTTGTAATTCAAAGAGTCTTGCAAATACAACCTAGTATTACACCTACTCAAAGAAAAAAAACTTTTAAAACTAAGTGTAAAATAGGTGACATGGTTTGTAGACTTATAATTGATAGTAGTTCATGTACTAATGTTGCTAGTGAGGCAATGGTTAAGAAAATTGGTTTGGAAAATACATCCTAAACCCTATTCCTTACAATGGTTAAACAAGGATAAAGGAGCTAAAGTATACAAAAGAGCTTTAATCACATTTTCTATTAGAGACTATTATGAAGAAGTTCTATGTGATGTTTACCTATGGATGCTTGTGGATTACTTTTGGGTAGACCATGGAAATTTGATAGAAAAGCAACTCATGATGGGGTAACTAATGAATATGTGGTGAAAAAGGAAAAACAATCATATAGGCTCAAACCTTCTTTATATGATCATATGCTCTTGAGAGATGATAAAAAAAATTTTACATGAAAAGGCTATGGACAAATGTATAAAAGAAGAAGGAATTTGTTATAGTCTAGTTTCTAAAGATTCTAAACCTAAAAAACAACTACTTGAAAATCCTAATTTGATTAAGTTTCTTGATGAGTTTAATGATGTGTTTCCTGATGACTTACCTCCTGGATTACCACATAAAAGAGGTATAGAACATGCTATTGATATTTTTCCTAGTATGCCTAACCTAGAAGAAGCTAAGGAATTACAAAAATAAATACAAGAACTTATGGATAAAGGATTTGTGAAAGAAATATGAGTTTTTGTATAATCCTTTCAAATACTACTTATGTCAAGTTTATAAGTTATTTCTGGAAAAATTTATGGAATATGCTCAGTGTGTATGGTGTGAATCCTAACATGCCTATTTACATGATTTCGTTGAAAAAAGGTGAATTGCAAAACTATGAAGCTAAAGAGAGAATAAAATATTTTCAACAAATTCATGAGAAAATCAAAAATAATATTGAAAAATCTAATGCCAAGTATAAAGTTCAAGAAAATAAGCATAGAAACTCTTATGTGTTATTTCCCGGTGACTTAGTTTGGTTACAATTACGTAAAGAAAGATTTCCTAATTTACGTAAAAACAAGCTAATACCAAGAGCCGATGGTCTATTTAAAATACTTAGGAAGTTTGGAGATAATCCTTATGAACTTGAACTTCTAGATTCTTATGGAGGAGTTTAAAGAAATTTTAATGTTGGTGATTTGTCTCCTTATTATTCTAATGAAAATTTGAGGGCAAATTCTTCTCAACTTGGGGAGTATGATGCAGGAGCATCCATTGAACATAATGATTATCATATTCATTCTAATCCTCAAGGCAAGGAAGATGATTTAGCTTTCTTAATGTTGGAGCCTATCATATGAAATATTCTTGATAATTTTTATATGCTTGACATTGAAAAACATTCAAGTTATTCTTGTAGGTATGTTACATATTTACAAGAAGATGATGTTCATATACATTGATGTGTACAAATATTCCAAGGATTGCAAGACTATGACATACATGGGATGATACCTTACAACAAGAGATAAAGTGATGATATTCATTATTTGTATAAACTTGTTGTAAAACCCTAACCCTAAGTATATTTTATGTAAGTTAGGGTATGGCTTTAATTTTATGTATGTATCTTAGTCTATTGCATAGCTTTGTAATATTAATCATTAGTATCATTTAACCAATGATATTAAGCTTTGGATTAAGGTTAATATGGGATTAATTCAACCATGATTAATGGGCTGAATTAAGGGACTAAACTCGGCTGGTTTAAGCTAGTTACCACCGAGCTTATTCCTTCTCCTATATATACCCTTTATACACATGGTTTGTGGGCATAATTGAATAGAATATTGAATGAAATTTTTAATAAAACTTTGAGCAAGAGAGATAAAGTCTAATCCTCCCTTTTGGGTCTACATTGAGTAAGGAAGATCTGGGATAATCCTTCCTCAATACTATCTTCAAGTCGACACATTTAAACACCTTCAAATCTACTGAAACACCTTCATCTTGTAACATCAATTTCTTCATCTATAATCCACCAATTCACTTCATTCTTTTTGTATTAGATTGTGGGTGATAACTTCTACTACAAATTTTGATCCAACCTTCCATTACTTTGATAAAAACCACATCAGATCAATTTGAAAACTTAGAGATTATAGGAATATTTTCATAAATTTTGGGTTAATAATACATTAAATTTTGCTTAAAGTGCATTTTACTAACAAATCTACTCTCTTGCGTTATCTCTTCCATATCCTATGATTTCAATAGAGAGTAGCCTAATTGTTGATTGTCTTCACTCCATCACTCATTATCCTTTGACTTTGTACTTATATAACACCCCCAAAATGATTATTTCCTTAAATAAACTATAAATCCCTTAGTTTCTGATCCAAAGGATAATTATCGACCCTATAACGATTCTAAACCAATCCTAGATGCATCTCAAATGATCCTATATGGCCTAGGACTAGCATCAAGATATTAACTCAGAAATCTCTACTTTTAGGACAGCAAATCTTATAATGCTCAAAGAAGCTTTCATACTCTCTACTACACACTATTATCGCATCCTTTACCCTAAGTTAACCTCTCTATATATGGAGTCTTAAAGTCCTTTAGGGACAAGAAAAATCATAACATAACATTTATTTATTTGTTTCTTTGTTTTTAATCTATCATTTATCTCTTTATTTTCCTCTCAACATCCCACTAGTATTGACCTCTTTCTTAATCCTTAAAAACCCCTTAATTTACTAAACTCATAAAACAACATACACATGTCGGAATTTCTTACAAAAATCCATTTCTCCCATACAAACTCCTCACCAATTTGATCAAAACACTAGTAATATTCCAAGGAAAGACCATTTATTCACTATTGCTTAACTTTAAGCTACATATGCTAACCTTCTTCTATTCAAGAGATGGGGTTGGGCTAATTGGAACCTCTTACTCACACCTTTGGATAGTTTCCACACCTTATAGAACAATATCAACATGTCCACATCAATAACCAACTCCTCAATAAAACTTATATGAAGCTCATGCCATTTTGGAAAGAGAATAAAAAACTATACTCTATGGTGTCATCTTACAAGAATATGATCAAGGTTCTACAAAAGATATCCTAGGGAAAAAAAATTAGAAGTGATAGAATATAAGACTCCCTCAGCTTTCTAAGGGAGAGTATAAGTGAAATTTATTAGATTCCAAGACTTATGGCTAAAACATGTTGGAACAAGAACACAGGAACTGAAGACAAGAAGGTAGATGTAATACCCCAATTTTACACCTTAAAATTTTAATTTTTAGGAAGCATTAATTAAAAGAAATATTGCTTTATAACCACACTTAGTAAAAGTGTTGTTCCCTCACCTTTGTTATTCCAAGTGCTAAGGGTCACAGTAAGTCATATCCAAAATAAAGAAGTAGAAATAAAAGAATATAACATAGTTAAATGTCATGGATAAATATACCCCATACATAACAATAATCAAAATACAATAAGTAACATAAGAGTTTAAAGAAATATCAATTAGAAAAAAATCTAGCACCCGAATATATTACAACAATTTATGTCAACTCTTATACCTATAAGCACATTATGAGAATATAAACTCTTTCTAAGGATTCACTTATCCTTCCCACTCCATGGCCTTCACATAGTCATATACAAATGTAGTATAAAAAAGAATTCCTTGTATTAAGTAAATGACGATACCTGATAAGAGGTAGCATGCTTGTATTGCACATAATCACAAAAAATATCAAAGCATGCTCAAAACAAAAACACATACTATAACAATCTACAAAAAGCATAAGATAATATATATAACATTAACATTTCATGCTCAATAACCTATCAATCCACTAAGGCCTTCCCTTGTCCATTTATTCACATAAGGTGTATTAGATAAAAAATGGCCAAAATGGCCTCAAAATCCTAATTACACCATTATTACCCATTTCATACCAAATATTTTTATTATGATAATATTTGATGAAAAGGCTAAAAGATAATTATTTAGATTATTTACATAAGAAATTTTAAGACATAGAAATTAGCTATATCTTCCATTATGTATGCATTTGCAAACTTACATGTGTCAACCTTAATCATGCATTTCTAATGTGTTATATATTCCATGCAATACATACAAAAGTATTTATAGTGTGGTAAAACATTTAAGAAGGTAATTATCATCATGGTTCATGTAAGGAAGAATTTATAACTCTATAGCATGGGAATAGCAATTATCATGTTTTAAGCTTTATCACACCTTCATGCTTTCATGCTATTTATGCCAACCCTTACTAAACATATGGTTATAATTATATAACGCTTAACAAAACTTACACATCATAACTTAATAAGGTGAAAAACCCTAGGAATCCCAAACATGATTGTGTTAGGCGCTTAAATATTACACATTCATATAACTCATAATTAATGGTAAGTCAAACACACATACTAACATTTCAAGAGCATGATGTCATCTTATCATGCATTTTACAACACTTTCATAATATAAAAATCAAGCATGATTCTATATCTAAACAACCTATCATGCTTGCATAAGAATTATACAGTCTCATGAGTGATTGGATTTACCTAAATCTAAGCAACATAAAACACAACTGTTTGTCTTCTCCACTATACGTCTAGGATTACCTAAGCAATAAACACCTAATAAAACATATATTAGCATCTAATACAATACTAATATAAAAAAATTAACTAAAACTAACTTAGGAAAAGGTTTGTGAATAAACAAGGTAAAGGAAGCTATGCAAGGTAATAATGAAATAAGGGAGAGACAACTCAAAGTCATGCAGGGTAAGGGGTAATGGAAGGAGGTCACATAAGAGAGAGGGAGGCAACATCACTCATTACCATTATAAATAAGGGGTGGGGGGACACTTTCTTCCATTAGGAATGAATCGATAATATTTGTGCTTGCTATCATAAGGAGGTGTGCAATGCTTATGCTTCCCGCATTACGGAGGGGTGTAATGGTTGTGGTTCACATAGACAACAGGAGGCACCATGAGGTTGTAATGCTTCACATAGTCTGGAAAAACAACAAAGGATAAAGTTTTGGATTTGTTGCTAATAGAATATCAGAAGGATGGAGAAAAATAACATAGACTAAGAGACTAAGGGAATCACTTTCAGTGAGAGTTAAGAAAGAAAATAGAGAGGAAGGACTCCTTGGAAAATGGTAAATATATTAACAGAAATTTACAAATGTGCGAGGAAAACCTCGGTTACAACCAAAAAAAGAGGGTGAACCCCTGGCCAATCATGGACAAAGACACAAACCTTGCAATACAAGCATGATCAGAAAAGCTTGTCAACAGTTTATAACATAATAAGATCATCAGATTACTTCCTATATGAAAATTCTGTTATCCTCCTCAAAATACAATGCACTAAATACATACTTCTGGACTTGAACAATAATGCTATTAGGATCAAGATTACTGTCTTCATATAGAGCTGCATTTCTGTTCTTCAAAATGAGATACATAAGAGCTGCCAAAGCCACAACTCTAGCTTTCCACAGTTTATGTTGTCTATGGCCATTTCTGTGTAAGTTTCTCATGGCGTTGTAGAGGGTGGTAGATCCACTAAAAAGACAGAGCCATTTTCTGATATGCTGCCATATATGCTTGGTTTTGACACAATCAAAAAACAAGTGCTCATGGGTCTCGAGCTTGTCCTAACAGAATACACATTGTCTGGGACCTGTTGAAAAGTGCAGTCTATCTTTGGTGTAGAGTCTATTCTTGAGAGCTAACCAAAGGCTGAAGGAGTATCTTTTGGTCTTATTTTGTTTCCACACAGCCCTGTGGTGTTTCCATAAGACAGTTTTATCTCGAAATTAGTTGTAGGCAAGATTAGTGGAAAATCCCCTATCCATGTTCCTAGAGTTGAGTAGGAATTTGGCTTGCTAAGTGGAACCTTTCTTCTACACCAGATCTAAAACAAGCTAGCTAAGTGATCTCATAAAATGGGAAGTATTCTATTTGGGGTGGAATACTTCCAGACCTGAAGAGTGCAAGTAGTGTGAATGGATCCACTTAGTTTAGAGAGTTTCTTTTTCATTTTGTAGAGCCCAAATATACTTACTGAGAAAAGTAGAATTCCAAGCTTGTAGATGTCTAACACCAAGGCCTCCTTCTTTCTTTGGCATGCAAAGTGTTGTCCAGGCCATAAGGGGGGATTTACCCTGCCAAAGAAAGTTTCTACAAAGAGAAGTGATGCGTCTGATTATCACTTTGGGGATGGCAAAGATGGAAAACCAAAATCCAAGCAGACCCTCCACCATAGAGTTAATAATTTCCAATCTTCTTGCATATGATAGGGAATTAGCCTTCCACATACTTAGCTGGTAACAGATGCTGTTTATCAATTGTTCATAATCAATAGCTCTCAATTTGCAGGGATTTAAAGGAACCCCTAAATATCTGAAGGGGAAACCACCTGCAGGCATGTTGGTGATATTCTTCAGTGTAGCCTGGGAATGAGCATTAAGACCTGCCATGAACATAGAGGATTTATGGGGGTTAACATTCATCCCAGAGCACTTACTAAAACGTTGCAGCCCCTGCATTAGGATTTTGATAGAAGGAACATTCCCTTTGCAAAAAAAGGATGAGATCATCTGCAAAAGCCAAGTGGGTGAGGCCCATTTGCCTGCATTTTGAGTGGTAAGAAAATCCCTTGTTTTTGGCCAGGTTCTTCATGAGCCTACTGAAATATTCCATGCACAGAACAAACAAATAAGGGGAAATGGGACCCCCTTGTCTAAGGCCTCTAGCTCCCTTGAAAAAACCAAACATATTACCATTTAGCTTTAGTGAGAATGTTGTTGTAGAGACACATTCCATTCGCAAATGAATGAAATCTGTAGGAAAGTTGAAAGCCTTCAGTAATTGGTGTAAGAATCCCCAAGAGAGGGTATCATATTCTTTCTTGAGGTCAACTTTAATCATGCATTTAGGGACAGTTCTTTTCCTGTTGTATTCTCTTAGGAGCTCCTGAACCAGGAGAATGTTCTTAGTCATCAATCTACCCTTGATAAAAGCCCCTTGCTCAGGACTGATTAATAGATCCAGCACTTCAGCCAATCTACCCACCAAGATTTTAGTAACGACCTTATACAAGGTATCACATCAGGCAATAGGTCTGAAGTATGTGACAGACCTGGCATTTTTCAGTTTTGGTATGAGCACAAGAATAGCATGGTTCACACTATTAAGGATATTTTTGTTGGTGAAGAACTCATTTACTGCTGCACAGAGGTCTTGTCCTGTGATGGTCCAAGAAGCTTTGAAAAACTTTGCTGTGTATCCATCAGAACCAGGAGCTTTATGATCTCCAAGAGAGTTCAAGGCTGCTTTGATCTCAGCATCTGTAATAGGTCTAAGAAGTCCTTGGTGATGACTTTCAGACAAAACATTCCCCTTTTCCATGATATTAACATCCAAAGGGGTAAGATGCTATGAAGTTCCTAAGAGATGTTGGTAGTAGTCCAGGAACTCCCCCTCCATGCCTTGGTCAGAGGTGGTGTAAGAGCCATCCCTTATGAGAATCTTTACAGTTCTAAACTTGGCTTGTCTAGCCTTAATCATATCAAAGAAAAACTGAGTGTTTTGATCCATGCCAAACAAGAATTTGTTTTTATTGAGCTGAGAGACATAACCGGATGCTGCTGACCTAAGAAATTTTGCTTTTTTCCTGAGATCAAAGAGGATTGCTAAGTCAGAAGAGGAGCCATGAGATAGGTAGACTTCCTATCCTGCTTTGAGCTGAGATTCTGCATGGTTAGCTCTTGAAATAATGTGAGAAAATTCAAGATTACTAAGCTTTCTTAGCTCATGTTTAAGCACAGATAATTTTTTGCAAAAATTAAACTGACTAGTACCATAGAAAGAGAAGCCCCAGGATTTCCTGACCATAGTTCTGAAACTAGGGTGGTCACACCACATGTTGAAAAATTTGAAAGGTCTCTTGTTGGAACTTGGCCGGCCAAAATTGAGGATGCAAGGGGAGTGGTCAGAAGTACTCCCAGGTGGTAAGAAGGTAGCAGTCACAATTAGGCTAGAAGTAAACCCTGAGGAGTTCATCATAGCTCGATCCAATTTGCATTTGACATTGTGGACAATAAAAGTATGTAGGCATCCAGTGGAAGGAATATCAGACAGCTGAGCCACTAAGCAGCAGGACTTGAAGTCAGCTGTTTCATAATCAATGACTGGTCTTGTTCCACACCTATCTGACATGTTCAAAGGACAGTTGAAGTCCCCTGCCACCACCCAGGGTCCTTGTATATTTCCTGCCAACTTCATAATTGTGTCCCAAAGGCCCCTCCTGTCTTTAATTGTGTACAGACCATAGACCACAATGACATAAATATTGATACCAGTTTTAATGTCCTCCACAAAAATAGAAATTGTTTGTGGTGAAAACTCAACCGATTGTACCCTGAGAGCAGTTGGGTCCCATAGTAGGAGCAACCTGCCATTCAGGTGATGGGAGAAATTATCAATATGTTTCCAGCCTCTGAAGAAGTTATCTAACATAAGTTGAACTTTTCTATCATCCAATTTTGTCTCTATCAATCCAACCAAAGAGCAGGATTTTTCTCTACATAGATCCAACAGGGTTTTTTGTTTCAGGGGAGAACCCCCTACCCTTATATTCCACATCAACATATTCATGAGGCCTTGCCAGGCTTCTTGATGCCCTTAATGAGATTTCTTTTAAACTATTTCATACCCGGGCTCTTCTTCTTCTTTTTAGCTGCTTTGGACACTACTTGCTGCCATCCTCTAACCTCCACTAGTGCTTGTACCTATGGCTTGTCAAGGTCAGATCTGTAAGCAGTTTGTATCTGGAGACCACTGGTGTTCCCTCCTTCCAGGGGTCGAGTTTGCAAAGCCTTATCTTGATTCATCAGTATAAGATCAGGCACCAATTTCAAAGGGAGGGAGGAAGTAGGTTCATTCTCCTCTATAATAACTGGATTGTGTATCTGCTGTTCTGGACCCTTCTCAGACTTAGTAGGATTAGGCTTCTTGCCTTTCTTCAAATTCTTAAGAGACGGTTGACCATGAGATGTATCTGGACCCCTTGTTGGCTGCACCACTATCTTAGCAGGGGGAGGTTGATTGCTTTTGGATACATGATTCACTATATTTTCTTTAGGACAGGTCTGATTGAGTAGGCAATTTTTTTCCAAATGACCCAAGCTCCCACAGTATTCACATACAAGAGGCAGGTCTTCATATTCAAGGCTTTGGAGATATTCATCATCATCACTTCTGACTTTAATAGTAGAAGGTAGCTTTCCTTTGACATCAATCTCCACTAACACCCTCCCATATTCAATCTTTGATTTTAGAAGTATGAAATCATCTATGAGAATGGGTTTACCAATAAAAGAGGCAATTTCACTGATTGCCCCACAATTCCACATCTCCATAGGGAGGTTGACTAATCTAACCCAAACAGGGACCTTAGTGATCTCCTCCTTTCCAAAAGAGAACATTCTGGGAATTTCCTTGGGCACAAAGGCTTTCCCCTTGATAATGTAAGGTCCTCCAGCCAGAGCTTGACTTCTACTAGCCTAGTCCTCAAATTTCAATACTACCCATCAAGAACTGTGCATAATATATTTGAAAGGCTACTTAATAACATGTTTGGCTATGCCCATATGATACCTATTAGTTTTCACTCCAACAAAGCATCCTAGTAGACAGGCCCCCTATGTTTCATCCATAGGGTGAATATTTTTCTTAGACACACAAACCGCATCTCCATTTTGGGGCACATACTCGCATTTCTTTTCAGAAATGCTAGGGAACAGGTCAGTAAACAATTTCAAAGCTGGAGGTGCTACCTGGGATGGTGGCTCCTATTCTTTACTTAGTTCATTTTTCCCCATCCAACAGTTGATCAGCATTATCAAATGGGGTGCATTCCACCCTGTCAACTTCCTCTTCAAAATCCACAGGAGGTTTGGGAATTGGAGGTGAGGGGTCAACATTTCTCAATCTTCTTGGTAGACCCTGACATGAAGATTGTTGAGTTTCACTTCCTGCGCAGGCACTATCTTCAATTCCTCCATCTTGTTGATATTGGTTTTCTTATTCCACTAGGAATGTCTCTTCGCTGCCGGTGAAGGATCTTTTTCCAAGATCTCCGTGTGAACCACAGTAGAGAAATCAGGCTGTCGATCCATTAGGAAATTTTGTTGGTCAGGAGAGTTCTCAATTGCTGGACCTCGAGTGGTTTTCTTCTTGGTCCCCATCAAAGAAATAGTAGAGCAAAGGAAACAAGAGGGGGAAGAACAGATTTGAGGGGAGGAAACCACACATACAAGGCTCGATGGATCAAACAGTCAGTTCCTATGCTTGGGTTCCATGGGAGGAAAACAAGCTCTGGGGGGAGACGACCGAGCCTTTAGAGGAAGGACTCCTTATATAAGTGATGTTAACAAATGACCAAGTAGACATAGATGGGAGGAACATGGGAGGTAAAGTAGAAGCGAAGAAGATGGTGGCAAGAAAGAGAGAAATATGACAAGGGAGGTGAGCGGGGATATACTGGTAGAAAAAAAATTAAAAATAGGGTAGGGATAATAGATAGATAAGCTGAATAAGGGGAGAAACATTTCGTTGGTAGAGTTAAGGCTCCTTGATAAAATAAATAGAGGTTGGGATCCAAATTAGGAATGTGACTAATAACCCAAATTATATTGGTATTATAACTAAGATTATAACTAGGATTTAACCCAATTAAATTTATATATAATTCATCATAATAATACATAATAATAAAACATTTAATAAAGAGTATCCTTTAATAATTATTGGTATTAATTGCACACAATTACCATTTTTATAATTAGGGTTTCTACAAATAGGCTATTATATTACTATGCTCTTAGAATATGCTTCGTCCCGAATGTGAAGCAAAATAAACTAACTCATTAGAACTTCAAGTGGCCTACAAATGATGGTGCTATGAGCTGAGGGTCACAACACCCTTAAAAGACCTAAACCCTATTTGTTATACCTCAAAATTTTATTAAATGTTAATCTCGAAAAATTCATATTTTGACCTAATCTAAATTCTAATTTCTAGTTCATTTTTTTTAAGGAAAATCATATCCTCAGACATTTGATATATAAAATTTTAGATTAATTTCTAAAAATTTAAAACTAAAACTAATCCTATTCTTAAACAATTTTTTTTTCATTTTTCTATTCTCTCATTTCTTTTTCCTTTTTTCTTTTATTTTTCTTTCTTTGCTTTCTTCTTCGCATACTCCCTAAGGCACCCTTTCTTCTTCTTCTTCTTCTTCTTCTTCTTTGTATCCCTTAGATCTACCAACCTAGGCAACCTTTTTTTTCTCCGTCTCTCATAATCTGTGCCTCTAGCCTATATTCTTTTCCTTTAATTTATTTTCTTTTTTATCCTTTATTTCCTTCGCTTGTTGACGTCTCCCCTTTCATTCATTCATTCTTTCTCTTTTATTGTATCATATTTAGGTAAAATAGGCCCTATTGTGACACCCCCAAATTTACTACTAAAAAATTTTGTTTAATTAAAAGCGGTTTAGCGGAAGCAAAAAGATAAAACCGTAAACTCCAGGGCATTACTACCATACTTAGTACTAGATTGGTTCACTCCTACCATTTCATTACTAAGTGCTAAGGCTAAATAAAGTTAACATTAAACACGAATCATTAATAAAACACAAGTCATACAGAAATCAGAGTGTGATTTAGGATTACAAACCAAAGAGTACGTGACTAGAGGTTTTCAAAACATAAATCATAGTACAAAAACACAACTAAAATATGATAATACAAGGTCCAATAAAGGAAACAGAGTTTGGCCGAGTCGCTCCCGATCCGCAAGTCAGGTTTAGGCTCAACGCTCAGCCCCACCCCATGCCTTGTAGGTGTTATAGGCATTGAATACATCATCCCCTACCTACACAAGCTCAGATAAGTCTTCTGCTCGTGGGAATGAGCAACACCCATAAAACAGGTGATCAGTACGCTAAATACTAAGTAAGGTAACAAATTCGCTAAGGCCAACATATAAAACATGCTACATAATATATATGGCATAATCATATGAACAACATGTAGTAAAACAGATGATAAAGGCTAGCTATGGTCCGGATAGACTTATTCTTTTAGACCTCTTGTAATTATAATTGATTCTCATCATAATATTTATTAATCCATGCAAGTGTGGGAGCCTCACTATTATAGCCAGTGGATCGATCACTTATAGGGCAGAACACACCTAACCACTATTATAGCCGGTGGATCGATCATTTATAGGACATAACGCACCTAACCACTATTTTATGCTGGTGGATTGGTCTGGCCCCAACTCTCATGGTGTTCCCCTGTAAGTACTTAGTATCTTTTACGTGTATTAACATATAAGGGTTTGGTTTAATGAGCTCGGGATCCCCCACTATTATTGCCGGTGGGCCGGTCACTTGCGGGACAATGTCCACACCACTATTATTTGCCGGTGGATCGGTCACTTATAGGGTAAAAATCCAAACTACTATTCCTAACCGGTGGATCGGTTGAACCCGCCACAGTACTCTTCCACTTTACATAATATAACATGAAATATAAAGCATCCAAGGCATACAAGTCACATAACACACACGGGCCTTAGCCACATCCTTACCTAAAGTGACGCCGGGCTTGGAGCACGCTCCAATAACTCTTTAGGGTTTTGGTTGGATTCACCTATAAAAGGGAAAATACAAAGTATTAGTTTCCCTTAAAAGTACCATCACTCCTTATTTTAGTCTAAGATTATTATTATTATTATTAAAGGGAGTATTATATGTGAAAACTAGATTTTTATCTTCAATTTAGCTTACTAGATATTACTAGTCAAAATATGTTTATTTTAATATTATTGCTATACTTATATTATTAACCTAATAGCTTTATTATTCTAATAATAGTACTAATACTAATTATAGCAAAATAGTGATAATACTAATAATAATAATAATAGTAATAATAGTATAATAATTGTAATACCAACAAAGTACAAATATTCCTAAAGATAATAATGATAAAATTTATATTTGAATAATAATAATATAAGGGTTCATATGTTTTTGTCGCAATAATAGAAATAAAATAATAGTAGTAGTAGTAGTAGTAGTAGTAGTAGTAGTAGTAGTAGTAGTAGTAGTAGTAGTAGTAATAATAATAATAATAATAATAATAATAATAATAATAATCATAATAATAATAATAACCAACAATGATACCATAGTAATAATGTTAGTGATAAATGAATTAGGAATAACATTAGTAATATTCGAATATTAAATAGTAAAAATACTAAGGTTGAGTATTCTTCTCATTTAAAAATTTAAAATGATAATATGCCAACTTTGGTTTAAATAACACTAACATTAATAATAATATTAATAGTAGTAGTAGTAGTAGTAGTAGTAGTAATAATAATAATAGAGATAACTATATGAATACTAAAGTTGTGAGTAATAATAATAATGATAGTAGTATTAGTAGTAATAATGATAACCATTTTAATGTTAAAGTTGTAGCCCTTTTAAATTAGGTTAGGAAATAAGGGTGATACATAATAATATTAATAATGGCAATAATAATAATAATATTAACAATGATAATACAAACTAATAATAATAAGAATAATAATAATAGTAATATTAAGGATAATACCATTAATATTAAATAAAATTATTAACACTTATAGAAAATAGTTTAGGGGCTGGGGAAGTTGGAGCACTACCTCAAGTTAGTGGTGGAACCAGCGGCGTTGCGTGGGTGTAGTGAAGGAGGAAGAGAGGGGAAGTGGAGGGGTGTTTGAGGTGGAGGAAGGTGCAGCAGGTGAAGAGGGGTGGAATGAAGGTGGTGGTGTAGCTGGGAGTGGCAACGCACTGTGGTTGGTGCGGCGGCCGAAGGTCGGGGAAGGTGGTGGAAGATGGGGGAGGTAAAAGGAGAGGGATTCAAGTGGAGATGACGGTATAGGAAGGTAGGGAAAGGTTCCCTAGGCGTTTTATAGGGTGGAGAAGGTGCTGGTTGTAGCGAGGGTGGCAGCAGAAGGTAGCACGAGGGGCGGCGAGGGGTTGGAGTGGCTGCTCGGGTTGGCGGCTTTGCAAGACCATGGTGGCACATGTAGGGCTAGATAGGGGATGATGTTGGCTTGGTTTCATAGAGGGAAGTGCGGGGATGGTTATGGTAGGCGGCGTTTGTTGTGGCGGATTAAGAGTCTGTTTTGGCGGCGGTGAGAGGCAAGGTTTCTGGGATGCAAAAAAGGGAGCTCGGCTATGGTTGCCGCGAGGGTGTATTTATAGGCCAATTGAGGGGGAAAATGACAAAGGGAGAAGTGGACAAGCGGGGCAAGTGTGCCAGGACCACCGACCGCCGGTGGCAGGTGGTGCAGTCTTGCCAATTGCAGGTTAGGTCGGGTCGGGAGAAAAAGGAAAGGAGATAGGCACGTAGGGAGGGGAGAGATGGGGTCGGGGTCAAAAAAGGGAAGAAAACAACGGGGAGGGGGAAGAGAGGGGAGGCTTGACGACGTGCGGTTGTGGCTGAAAAAAGGGAGGCTGCAGGTCGAGTTACAGGTAGGCGCTACAGGTCGGGGAAGAAGAAGGAAAAGGAAAGGGGGAGGACCAGTCTGTCCAGGGGAGAAAAGAAAAAAAGAAGAACCAGCCGGCGGTTGGGCACAGGGTCAGGGTCGTGGCTTGGGCTGCGCGAGACAGGCCAGGGAGGAGAGTTTGGGCCGCGGGCTGGCCCAATTCGGGGGGAGATATGGGAAAGAAAGATGAGAGGAGGAGGGAGAGAAAAAAAGAAAAAGGAAAAGGACAAAAGGGAAATTAGGGGGAAAATAGATAAAATAATTTATGGAAAATAGGTTGTAGTATTTTTTTGTAGACGAATAAATTTTAATAATTTAAATTGACATATTTTAATATATTGGTTTAAAAGGTAAATTTTAGAAAATATTGGTTTGAAACATTATTTAAATAGAGTGGGTAACATAAAATAACAATTTATTTATTTTAATTTATTAAATATTCACATCTAATTTTATATACACAAAAATCTACAAAATAAGTAAATTAAATAAATTTAAAAGGTAAAATCCTCAAAATAATTAAATTAAGTAAGTTTAAAACCTAGGTTATCCCAAATAAAAGTGGTTTATTAAATTATAGATTTTTAAAATTTTGGGGGATTACACCTATCCTTTATGCCTCTATTATCATAACTCAATTCCAAATATAAAAGATAGGGTGATGAGGAAACTACCAAACTAACACTTTGATATGTACAAAGGAAATCAAATAACGCTTCTTTAATATTTATCTTACTTAAGGGGAGAAAATCTACCCAAGGAGACTAAGGTACACCTAATCATACTAGTACACGAAGGTAACACAACACCCTTACTATAGAACCTAGGGATATTGGTGTATTCCTAGTTATATTAGCTCACATAAGGAAAAAAATTATTGTCTAACCTCCATCACCTAATTCTTAAGTATCGATACGACCTATAGGGCTCAAAAGTCACCTATAGAGTATATTAGGGCTTTACTAATACACAAAACACATTGGAAAAAAAAATAAATTGAAGGTTACACATCATCTTTAAGGTAGATAATCTTAGAGGAAAACCATTCCAAAATTCAAGGTCTTCCACTTTAAGTATTAATATTTCATAAGGTGATCACAAATATCATATATTATGCATTAATTTCCATTTCCAAAATTAACTATTTTCCTTTATTTCAAATTATTTGAAAACCTTGATCAAAGGTCTAAGTTAAGGTTAAAGTCAACACTAAGGTTAACTATAAATAAACTAAGGCCATCCTATGTTGAATTATTCAAATAGGATGTATTAGGTCAAAAATGATCAAAATTCCCTTAAAAACATAATTACTCAAGTATTATCCAATTTTGTAGCAACCAATTTTATTATGATAATTTGTCATGAAAAGTCTAAAATGTAATAATGTACCATATTTTAGTACGTAAGAAATTTTAAGACCTTGTGATTAATTATATCTTCCATTATGCATGCATTTGGCAACATATATGCACAACCCTAATCATACATTTTAACTTGTCACATATTCCTTGAAATATGAAAATATATATTTATAACATAATACGACATTTAAGATGACCATTATAATTATGGTGCATGTAAGGGTGATTTCTAATCCTAGAGCATGTGAATTATAATTATTATCTTTTAACACTATTCATGCATTTATGCTTTCATACTAATTATGCCAACCCTAACAACATATAAAGTCATAATCATGGAACACTTAAAATATCATATACATCATAACCCAAAATGAAAAACCATCACAAAAACCAAAACAAAAATGTGTTCGCCACTTAACATATTACACACATATATAACTCATATTTAATAGTAAGTCGAATGCACACACATTTTAAGAGCATGTTATCGTCTTTTCTCCTATTTTATACCACTTGCACACTATAAACTCTAGCATGATTCTTGATCTAAAAAACATATTACACTTGAGCACAAATTCCACCATCTCATGAATGATCAGATTTGCCTAAATTTAATGTACACAAAAGCACAAAAGATTGTCTTCTCCATGATACCAAAAGGATTTCCTAAGCGATAAACACCTAAAAACACATATATTAGCATATAATACAACACAAAAATAAAAAAATCACTAAACCACCTCAAGATAAGGTTTGAGATTAACTAAGGGAAAGGAAGTTACATGAGGCAATAACACAACAAAGGAGCAATGAAACAAAGTCATACAAGGTGTTAAACAACAACAAAATGTCATGTAAGGGCGGTGAAGCTAACTTCATTTGCTTTTGCAGCAAATGAGGGGGCCAACATCACTTGTGGCTAATATCGAAGAGGGGGAAATGATGGTGCTTGTTGCAATAAGGGGGACTATAATAGTGGTGGTTCAAGCATCCAAGGGTAGGCACTACAAAGTAGTAATTCTTGGCATAGTATAGAGAAAATACAAAGGATAACATTAGTAATTTGTTGCAAATTAAAGCTCGTGAGGATGGAGAAGAAGAACATAGAAGAAGAGATTAAGGGTTTTGATTTTTGTGGGATTTAATACAAAAAATAGAGGGGTAGGAGTCCTTATTTAGGAGAGGGCAGAATTAACTGAGTAGATATAGATGAAAGGAACACAAGAGGTAGAGCAGACAAGAAAGAAATAATGGCTTGAAAGAGAGAAACATGTCATGGTTGGAAGGAGTCTTTATACGAGTTGTATATGTAGGTAGAAAATAAAATTATAATTGAATAGAGATGCTAGATATATAAACTAAAATAGGGAAAAAACATCTAATTAGCAGAATTAGTTTTTTCTAGGAAAATAGATACATGTTAGGTTCTAAATTAGGATAAAAACTAATAAGCTTAATTTTATTTGAGTTTAACTTAATTAAATTTTTATCTAATCCATCATAATAATAAACATAATAATAACACTTTTAATATAGAGAATCCTACAATAATTATGAAAATTAGTTAGACATAATTATAAATTTCATAGTTAGGGATTCTAAATTAGGATTTCTACAAATGAGGTACTTAAACTTATGGCATAAGAGGGATGATGAAGATTCAATTAATACAATGATAGATAAAAGTGTTCAAGAAGCAAGGTAGATCATAAAAGATCATAATTTTAGAATTAGTTTTAGTTGGCATACACCGTTTACTAAGGATATCTCTAAGGAACCAATGTAAGAAATATTAATACCAACTTTTGAACCATTTGATGGCTTAGGTTATTTGGAAGTCAATTTGAACATATTTAATAAATTGATGTTGTTAGTTGAGGCCCAAGAGGAAAAATTATGTAAAGCATTTCTAATTTCTACGAGATATGGTAAATTCACTCCAAAAGTGGCCAATATTTAATGTTGTGAATGGTTGATAGATATTTCCAAGGCCCATTCCCCTATGAACTAACGTAAAATAAATTCCAACAAATGATGCACATATCATGAAGATATCAAACATAACATAGAAGAGTGGTAGGTATTAAGGAATATTTTATAATATTTGGAATGGAAGGGTCATTTGAAGTGATACACACATAAACCCTTGGTCAGAGAAGGGACAGGTATTATCTGACAACTTCATCCACTCTCTTAGGGTTAGGAAATTAAAAAAAAATTATATAGTTTTTGGGGTAGATTCCTTGGCAAATGATAATAATTTTTCCATAAAGGCATATGTTAGAAGAGTTCTGCTCCATGAAACATATAAGAGCATAAGGATAAGAGAATGGGAAGTTAGTTTCATAGAAAACATGAAGGGTAATGTATGGCGGAACCTCATGATGGCCCCCTAGTTATTGAAGTTTAAAGTTTATGATTGCATGATGATTATAGTCCTTATAGATACTAGATGTTTATTTGATGTTTTTTTTAGAAATATTATAGGAAGTTAGAATTTATGGAGGAGTGTTTGACAAATAAGGCTTTAATTCTAGTTAGATTTATTGGTAATACTATAAGATTGAAGGGAATAGCTGACGTTAGTTTGACAATTGGTCCTTTGAGGGCATTGAAGAGCATTAAAATAAATTTTGTGGATATTTCTTTCCCTTTGGCATATAGTATGATACCTCCCTCAAAAGAAATTAGTAATAATTATTTATGGCTAGGTTACCATTGAGGTTCCCAATCAGTGCTAGTTAGAGATAAGTCATAGGTGATAGAATAGTGGCTAAATAATTCTCTATAATAGAAGGAAGAGGTGCTCAAGTGAGGTTTTAGGATAAAAAGGCATGGGAAACTCTAATCCTAGAAGATCTACATACACCTAATAAAAGAATCCTTGTTTCTATTTAGGTAGATGAAAAATAGTTGGGAGATCCAGAGCACACTATAGTAAAAGGAAAAGACATTAGTGGGACTAATAGGGAAGAGTTCCTAAAATTTTTAACAAAAAATAAACATATTTTTTCCCAAATAATAGTTGATATAGAATAAATCCCACCTGAAGTAATCGAACACGTTTTGGATATAGTGGAAGGGTATAAGGCCATTAAGAAAAATTAAAAAGGCCAATTAATGTTGAAAAGTAGAAGGCCATCCAAGAGGGCGTGTAAAAGTAGATTAATTAAGGGTTTACAAAAAATGTGAAATATGCAGATTGAATTACTAATTCTGCCTTGGTAAATAAACCCAAGGGAAAATGGAGGATGTGCTTTGACTTCACAGACCTAAATAAGAAATACGATAAAGACAACTATCCACTCCTTAGATATATTGGTTGATTGACTCAATGACAAAACATGAAATGTTAATTTTTATGGATGCCTTTATAGGGTACCATTAAATAAAACTAGCTAAAGACGATAAGAATAAAACAACATTCATTATGGTGACATAATTTACAATTATAAGGTAATGCAGTTCGATCATTATAATGTTGGGGTAACTTTTCAAAGGTTTGTAAACATGATATTCTAAGGAAAATTGGGGGATAAATAAAGGTTTTGTGGACGACATGATAATGAAAAAAAGAGAAAGGAAACTCATATAAAATAACTCTAAACTATTTTTGATTCTCTAAAAATATATAAAATATTGTTGATTCCCATGAACTGCATGTTTGGAGTTAACACTAGGAAATTTTTGGGATTCATAGTCTTTAACTAGAGTATATATGTGAATCTTGAAAAGGTGTCATCCGTTTTAAACATGCAAGACCTAGTTGGGAAAATATGCATTTAGTAGCTAATAGGCAAACTAGTTGCATTACATAATTTGTCATCCGGGATGACAAGAGTTTTCCTTTCTTTTAGCTCCTATGAGAAAAAGATAATTTTCTATGGAATGGGGATTACTAAAAGGCATTTGATGATTTAAAAACCCATCTATCTAGGTCACTAACTTTAATAACCCCAATAGAAGGAGATATACTATTCTTATATATGATAATATTGGTGTTGGTTATTTATTTTGTTTTAAATAAATAACACAAAAGCCTATTTACTATACTAGCAAAGTGCTGGTTGACATTGAGTATCGATACTCAAATGTGAAAAAGATGGCATATGCCTTACTAGTTGCTTCAAGGAAGCTAAAGCCTTATTTGGATTCTCATTCCATCGGGCTTTTTACAATATTCCCCTTACAAGTGTCTTATATAAGCGTGATATTTTGAGGCAACTGATGATATAGGTCATTAAGTTAATTTAATATGACATTGAATATCAATTGTGACTGACTATTAAAGGTCAATCTTTAGTTGATTTTGTTGTTGAGTGCTCATTTGAAGTTGAATCAAATATATCGATAATTCTTGGGTATTAGGGAAAGTGGACTTTATATGTTGATAGAGCTTCCAAAATCTTACACTCTAGAGCTAGAGTGGTTTTAATTGATCCAAATGTCATAATAATGGGATATGGATTTTGTTTGGCTTTGTTGTAGTGAATAATGCTGCTGAATATGAAGCTACATATGTTAGTCTAAGAATATCTCAAGGATTGAAGAGAGATAAGATAAAGCTCTTGTAACACCCTATTTTTAGGCCTTAAAATTTTTTTTAAAAAAGTTAATTATGAAAGCTAAAATAGTAAAAACATAGGGTGTCGCTGTTACCCTATTCTTATACAAGTTCTAAGACTAAAAATGTTACTCTACTTAAATTAATAACTCAATTATAAGAATCAAAATAAAGATAAAAAAGCATATTTATATCATTCTGATCTATGAATGGTTTGTGGTTACATAATTCAAATGAAAGGAAATACAATAGGGCATAAGAGCCGAGAAATATCCAGCTCAAAAGATATCAAATAGAACACTAGATAGTCTTAAGTCTCAACCTAAAATATTATATTTTAATTGATTTCACTACTAGCTTGCAAAGTCTCCACTTCCTATTAAATAAGTAGGGGCCCATAAAACATAACCCATTTATATAATGGCACTAAGTAACCTATTGTATAAAAATAACTTGAAAAACTCACATAAGGCATCCCATCATGTTATGGTATCCAATATTGAAATACACATGTGGTAGTAAATATATGCTAACCATATTGGATAAAAAAACTATCACCAAAGACATATGCTGCTAATGCCC
The DNA here is from genome assembly GCA_030549775.1 of Tamarix chinensis. Taxonomy (NCBI): domain Eukaryota; kingdom Viridiplantae; phylum Streptophyta; class Magnoliopsida; order Caryophyllales; family Tamaricaceae; genus Tamarix; species Tamarix chinensis. Next base: position 68,392,481 of record CM060173.1, on the reverse strand, counting down.
ATTTATTTAGAACATAATCAAATATACTAACCAATCACCTAAGGGATGCACTCTTAATTGATGATTAGAGTCAATCTCGACCCAATAGCCATAACATTCACAATATAAGTCATATATCAACATAAATATTGATAAAATCCTTAGCACCATAGGTAGGGCTTCAAGCTAACTACAGATCACAGGTAGGCACGAAGGCTACTACACATTCAAAGGTAAGCACCAAGGCTACTACCAAACAATAGGTAGGTATGAATGGTACTATCAAACCATATGTAAGTATGAAGGCTACTATCGATCCATAAATAGACATGAAGGCTCCTATAGATCCACAAGTAGGCAAGAATGTTACTATCAAATGATAGGCAAGTGAAGGATAAAAATGAGTACTCTTAGATGTACAAGCATCTACTAAGGATTAGGGATCAGATTAGACCACATTATCCCAACTATTGTATTTTTTGAAAGTTAAGTTCTAATTTGGTGTATTATGCCATCAGAATTACAATGCCTAAAGTTGCTTGGAAATCTTTTTCCTGGAATCATAAAGGATTGGAAAGGCATATGTTCTCTATTTGGCTGATGTGCCACAATGCATTAGCTATCAAATCAAAATTTTATAAATAGGGGATCACTATAGATAGCATGTGTGAGGTATGCAGAAATGATGAAGAAGACCTCAACCATCTGTTGATTTACTACCCAGGTGCTTGGGTCCTTTGGAATTATATCCTATGATGGTAGAAATTGGAAAGATATATCAAAGATTGGAATAGCTGCATTGAATGGCTGATGAGAAAGACCAAAGGGAAAGGGAAAGGAAATAAGGTTTTTTAGAGAGTTATTTTCAATGTCCTTCTTTATCATATTTGGATAAACATAAACATGGAGATTTTCTAGCTGCTCCAAAGGAATCGTAGAACTACATTTAGATAGATTATATTTGAGATTTTTATTAGATTTAGTGATCCTCATAATGTTTATGTAAAGAACTACTGAAGTAGACTTTATAGATGGATGGTATGATTTGGCTAGGCATATACCCCTTATGAATTCATAGTTGGGATACATTTTATTTTCTTCCTTTTTCGTAATAAAATCCCTAATTAATTACCAAGAAAAAATAATCATGTGAACCTACAAAAACTATATTTATTTTCATTTACTTAAAGGGATATCATATCAGCGTGGAAATACTAAGGTATTCTGGTTATACCAACATATAGAGGCAACAAAATATTCTACTAACTATCAACCCAAGGAAACTAATGTACCTTGGTTGTATTAGCAAATGAAAGAGAAAAAATACCCTACTTACTAGGGTAACTAATCTATAAATATGCATACTGTCTAAAAAATTAATAAAGCTAATAAGAGTAAGATATAGGGCCTAGTTGAGGCACTAATGCATACCAGCTAAAATCTAAAAACAATCAGGGGATAAGGCATATTTTTAGGGTAACGACTTCTAAAGAGCCACTATTCATGATCTCGAGGTCTTTCACTTTGAATATTTATATTTTATTAATGTGACTATGAAATCACATATAACACAAATAGATCTAAGTTCTATATTTAATCATTTTTTTAATCATTTCTAATTTTTCAAGACAATCATCATAACAAATAATACTAAGGTTAACATGATAACCTGACAAGGCTATTCTCGGTTCAATTATTCATATTAGGTGCATTAGGTTAAAAATGACCAAAAATATCTCGAGACCATTATTATAACACCCCCATTTTTCATTACTAGTTTGTTATAGCAAATTACAAAAGTGGAAAAAACCAAACACTCCAAGGAAAAATAGGATGTTCTTGCCACAACAAACATAGGATAGATGTCCACTACTATTCCCATGTTAAATACAAGGTTAAGGAAACAAACCAAACATAAACAAGAAATATAGTGCGCAAAACATATATTATAGAATTATTGATTTCAGTGTTTACAAATAGGGCCATATTAGGCCCTCAAATAATAAACATATATATTGGATAAAATAGCCAAAGTGTTGAAAAAGAAAAGAGATTAAACATAATCAAGGTAAGACCAAAAACCCTATTCCAAAAAGGAACTATAAAAATCTCAAAGTGTCCACACTCTTAAGGCCCTAAGTCTAACACATATAGGCCAACTACCAGTTATCCTAAAAATCCACATATGGTTCTTTACTTTTGGGATTAAGTAGGTGACTGAATAAATAGATGCATCAATATGCTAGGCACTATGTAAGCATGGAATGCCTAAGGAAAACAATAAATATCATACTAAAACACAATATCATACCTGTGTGATATAATTAGATATATATGATCCATCATGGTTATAAAATGCATTAGTATTTTATGCCATGCAAGGACTTAGACAACTTATAACTCAAGTGGCCTATTTAATTTTTTAAAGGCCATCTAAAGCTAGCTTAATTTATGGAGAAGCAACCATCCAAATCGACAAAAACAAGCAGCCATCAATCAAGTAGGCTGCAACCTTTTCTTATTTTATTTATTATCTTGATTTGGCTAAAGTGTTTTATTTAACTTTCCTAATATGTAATTTATGTTTCCTAAGCATTTACATACGCTATATTGATAAACATATAGTGATAGATGTCCAATAGGTTTTTGACACATAAGTTGATTGGAGTTTGTTAACTTTAGTTAGCATTAGTAAATAAACTAACCTCCATGGTTACCAATCTGTTTTGTAACCATTAGTAGTTGAATCTTACCTATTAAAAGGGGGAATAGACTAAAAAGAAGAGAATACTACTTTTGATTACAAAAATATCCCTAGTTGCTCGACACTCACAAAGTTGTGGTGTTATTGACTTTGTTTAAAAATATTGTACCATTTATACAAGTAATGGATTTGAAGGTCTTAAAATAAAGCTTTATTTTAAGACTCTTCCTCATTTATATTACTTTTTTAGAGTTTTGTTGAAAGCTCTTCCCCACTTTCAGCATTAATAATTATCTTAGTTTTATTTTTTTAGAATCATGCATCAACTTGGTATCACCTCTTCCTTGAATCTTAACCATTTTAACCATCCACAAAATTTTCTTTTCTTAACCATTTTTTTCCACAAAAACCAAACCTTTCCACCACCTTATTCCTCTTGCAATCCTTTAGGGTAAAATAAATTTATTGTTTGTAGTTCAAGCTTTAACCATTGAAAATAAACTTGTTTAAAGGCATTTAAGTCTTGAGGAGGCTCACAAATTACAAAGGGATAGTGCCATTGAAGCCTTGCATGTGGATATAAGGAGGTTATTGGGAATGTTGGAGTCATTGGTACCAAATGTCAACCATCATCGAGCAAGAAGTCCATTGCCTCAAGGAGAAGAAAGGGTGAATGGTATAGGGAATGAGTTAACCAATTATATCTCATCTTGTATAAATTCCCTTAGGTATTTTCAAAGGAGGAGGATAGGTAGAAGAGAGCCTCCTAGTGACATTAAGTTGGAAATCCCAAAGTTTGATGGATCCCACAAGTTGGAGGAGGTTTTGGAGTGGAAAATGAGATGCAATTGGTTGTTTTTGGATATGGTTTTAGATGATGAGAATTCTTTTAACATTTTATTCTGTAATTTAAAGGGACATGCTTCATTATGGTGGGAAAATATGGTGCAAACTTGAGAATGGAAGAGTAGTTCGAAAGTGATGAGCTAGGTGAAAATGAAGAGGATGATAAGGTAAAGATTCTTACCACCTTCATATACTCACTATCTATACCACAAAAATGTCTTCTTTTAGACATGGGTTGTTATATATGGAGGAATACATTTGAGAGTTTGAGAGACACATCATGAGGCTTGGTTTGGAAGAGGTTGAGGAGCATACCATATCTCAATTCATGGGAGGATTGAGGGGAGACATTGCTAGAAAAGTGGAGCTCTACAAGTATTATAAATTCGATAAGTTGTTCCAATTGGCCATCAAGGTGGAGAAACACAAAAAGGATAAGAGGAGTTTGAGGGTTGGGGGGTTGAAGCTGAACACTTACCCACCTAAAGAGGTTATGAAGGCTAACCCTAATCTCAAAACATTTTATGTTAAGGGAAAAGGGAAGATAGTCGTGGATGAGGCTAGTTAAACCAAAGGTGTGTGTTGATTCAAGTGCTAAGAATGTCAAAAAAAAAAGGGTAATGAACTTACTAGACCTCAAGGAGGCTAAAATGTAGGAAGATGCCACGGAGGGCCACGTGGCCATGGAGGGATGAACCAAGGTGGAGGAAATGCCACTAGATATAGGGGAGTCTCTAATGGTGATGAAAGGGTTGCAAGCTAGAGAGGTCATGAAAAGAAGAGTGCCAAAGAGAAAACATACTCCATACTAAGTGAACCATTTTGGGTAGAAATTGTTCCCTCATTATCAACAGGGGTGGTTGTGCAAATATGGATTCCACCACATTATTAGAGAAGCTAAATTTGCCAACCAAAATACATGCCAAGTCATAAAACTACAATGGTTTCATAGTGGTTTAATTGAAGTTACTAGAAAAATTCTCATGCTATTCTCCTTAGGAAAAAACTACCAAGATATATTTGTATGTGATATCAATCCCATGGATGCTTGTCATGTGTTGTTAGGTAGGCAATTTGATAGGAAATGATAAGAGAAACATGTATAGCTTGGCATATTCTAGCAAAAATATTATACTCACACCCCTTAGAAATAGGTCCTTGCTTCTTAGGGAGCACAAGAAATGTAAGAAGCCTTTATGTGTTGATGGGAAGGGATTAGAAAGAGCCATTGGAAAAGGGAAGGCCTTATAATTGTTGTTGTTTCTTGAGCTTAATGAGAAGAAGCAAGAGCTTGACCCTCATATCTACTAGGTGAATTTGGGGGTGTTTTCCTAAATGACTTTGTAACACCCCTAAAAATCACAGTTGAAAAACTTCGTTTAAACAAAAAATATACGCAAGCTTAGGGGGTGCTATTGCTATGATTAGCACAAGCTTAACCCTCGGCCAGTCTCGCACAACGACAAGACTATAAAAATGATTTCGCAAGAGATCAAAATTCGAAGGATTCATAAATAAGAAAATTAGAGTGCATGATTAAAAGTGATTATAAACAAGAAATGGTTACATAGTTAGAACCCCCAAGAGGATCGGTCTCTAGGGCACCCTACACCTCGCTAATATTATGTCGGTAGATCAGTTTGGGCCCAGCTCAATAATCTTCCACTTTAAATGGTTAGTGTCTTATCTGTGTCTTATTGAATAAATACTTTCATCCTAGACATGCATGTCCTTTGGACTACTCACTCATCCATCTACTCCTAGCCTCCTTAAAAGGCCCATCCCATATATTGGGACCTCTACACCTCCTACTACATCCAAGCATCCTTTCCCCCTTTCCTTACTTACCATGAATACCCAACTCCTATGTGCATGGATCAAGTTCCACTTTTCCATATCTTTGAGTCAAATCACTATTGCCCTCTAGGGTTTTGCCTCAAAAAAACCCTAGTTTGACCTATATGGCCCAACCTTACTCTATCTCACAATGCTCATATTTTCCTTACCCCCAACTTATCACCTCACTTGATCCATGCCCAAGCGTCCCACTTCACTTCCCATTTTACACATGTGGTCATGAGACCCTAGTCGGTCATCCCAAACCCTAGAACCTCTCTTTTCTCATACGATGTCCCTCTATCACTCTCACTGACCATTTCCTCTTCCACATGACACACATTCACCATCTATGTGACATTTCTTCCACTCTCACCCCCATACTACAATCCTTTCAATTATTTCTCCCTTCCACAATCTCCTCCACTTAAGGATTTCCTCCCAAACTCTATCCAAGTTTCCCATACACCCTTATACCAACCTACGTACTATTTTCCACCTATGGCCTCCAACAACTCTTCCCTTACCTTACTTAACCTTCAAGTAAACATTTCCCATATAAGGATGATCCTCATGTAAATGCCATCCATCATATGCAAACCCTAGACTCTCCATGCAAGGTTCATTTCACTCACTTATTTTATTCACATTATTCTTTTACTGTCCACTCATAAGTCATGAGATACTTAGGTCATTCTTACTTCCCTCTATTCAAATCACTTCCTTTAAACTTTTCACCTTTTCCTCCCCAAATCATATCTTTTAAAGCCTCCTATCATGCTTGTTTTAAAGGGCTATATCATATAAGCACCACAAAGCACAATATACATTATCATTTTACATATGCCATAAAGAGAACATATACACTTACATGAGCTCCACACTGTGCTACAAGTAAAAAGTCACAATTATATAAGGTACACAAAAATACCATCACACATAATATACAAAGCACATAAGACACATATTAGGCCTTAACCACATTCATACCTAAAACAACACCACTTTTGGAGCACGCTCCTACACTTCCTTAGGGGTCAGACTTGGTTCACTTATAAGAAGGGAAATACTAGGGTTAAATTCCCTCTTATTAACATTTTCATTATTTTCTACTCACCTCTATCATATCCTAGTATTAGGGATAATAATAATAGTAGTAGCTTTAGTAGTAAAAATAATGATATTACCCTTGAAATGGTTAATCGTGCTATTATTAACTAAAATAGGTTTAGGTAGTTATATTGGTCAATGATAATATATTATTAACAATATTAGCAATAAGAATTATTATAACTTTAATAATAATAATAATAATAATAATAATCATAATAATGATGATGATGACGGCGACGGCGACGACGACGACGACGACGATGATGATGATGATGGTGATGATGATGACGATGACGACGATAATGATTATGATGATAATAATAATAATGATTATGATGATAATGATAATGATTAAACTAAATAAATTATACTTAAGGGCGAGCAAGGGTTAGGGTAGAACCTAGTGAGGGTAGTAGTTGGGTGGTGATGACACATGCCAGTGACTATGGCTGCGGCTGTGGTGGAAGTGGTGGTTTGGAGAAGGTAGGTATTTTAGGGCTAGATGAGTGAGAGTGAGATGGTGGTTGTCATGGTAGTGGACTCTTTGGGTTGAGATGCTTGTAGTGGTGGTGGTGGCGTAGAAAGCATGGCGGCACAGGTGGTAGTTGTTGTTGTGGCCAAGGGAGGTGGAGAAGGAGGGATGATGAAGGAGAAGGACAAAAGGGAGAAGGGAATGTAGAGGAAGGTAGGGAAGGTTCTAATAGGTTATTTAGGTTATAGGGGAGGTGGTGATTATAACATAGGAGGTGGTGCATGACGGAAAGAGGGGACGGTGGTGGGGTGCAAAGGGCAGGTTGAGTACCTAACTTTGTATGGTTGGGATGCCTTGTGTAGGTGGATTTAGGGGTGGTGAGTGGATCAATTTTGTGGAGGGTAATGTAGGGAATGGATTGGGTGGTTTTTCAGGTGATGGTGTTACACGGGGGCAGTGTCTGAAGTGGTGGAACTAAAAATGCTCTAAAGTTTCTAGGAAAAGTAAAGGAGGAAACTTGGGATTGGTAGGGGGTGTTTATAAGCCAAATAAGTGAGAAGGAGACAAAGTGGGAAGAGGATAGTGGAGTGGGTATGAAAGGAACTTGTTGGGTGATAATGGTAGTCTGATATAAGCTTGCAAAGTTGCAGGGCATAGGTGGCAGTTGCGAAAAAAAAGAAGGGAAGGAAGCACATGAGGGAGGTAGGTGTAATAGGGGTTTGCCTAGAATTAGAAAGGAATGGGACAGAGAAGATAGAGGTGAAGCTGGTTAGGATGGTATGTTGGAAGAATTATAGGCCTGATCTACAATGCAAGAGAGGGAGAAGGACAAAAGAAGAAGAAGGGGCTAGCCAATCGATCAGGGAAAAAGGAAAAGAAAGAAAAAGAGGGAGAATAGGTGGGCAAGGGAGGAAGGAAAAAAAGAAAAGTAGGTTGGGCCATGTAGGGGAGAGAAGAGAGGGAGGGGGAGTTTGGCCGGGCATGGCCCAATACGAAGTGGAAGGGGAGAAAGAGAAAAGGAGAAAGGAGAAAAAGAAGTAGAAAAAGGAAAAAGGAAGGAAAAAGGGAAAAGGGGAAAAGGGGAAAAAAGGAAAAAGGAAAATTGGTTGGTTGGAATTTTTGGATATTTTAATATTTTTGAATATTTGAAAATAATTAAAATTATTAAAATAATAATTAATTTCCTTTTTATGTTAATTTAGAAATTTTAGGTTAAATTTTCCTAAATTCTATTTTCATTAGGAAAATACCCAAACCTTTTCTAATTAAATTCTTTATTATTTTCATCCTTTTTTAATTACTCATTATTCTATTAAAATAATATATTTAATTAATTTTACCAATAAATCCTTATTTTATCATAATTTTCTAAATTAAGGTTTTGGGGTATTAGAGGCTTGCCTAGTGAGTTGCCTCCCATAAGGGTCATAGAGCACTAAATCGGTTTTATTCCCAATGCTATACTCCCAAACAAGCCAGCTTATATATGAAATCCTAAAGAATCCATGGAGTTGCAAAGACAACTTTAGAAGTTGCTACAAAAGGGTTTTATAAGAGAACCCCTTATCCCTTGTGCAATTCTACCCCTCTAGGTACTCAAGAATGATGGAACAATGTGCATATGTGTCGATAATAGGGCTATTAACAACATTAATATCACGTAAAGGTACCCTATACCTAGGCTTGATTACATTTTAAATTTTTAGCATGGAGCAAATACTTTTTAGAACTTGATTCGAGTAGTGGATAATACCAAATTTAAATGATGGAAAGGGATGAATGGAAGACTGCTTTCAAGATTTAGGAAGGAGTCTATAAGTGGTTGGTCATACGGTTTGGAATCTTCAATGCGCTAAGCACTTTCATGAAGCTCATGGATGAGATTCTTCTGCCTTTCATTTTCAAGTTTGTAGTCATGTATTTTGATGATATACTTGTGCATTCTTCTAGTTGAGATGATCATGTAAGGCACTTAAGACTTCTATTCTTAGCCTTTAGGAACAACAAATTATATGGTAAATTCGAAAAGTATGACTAATTTTTGCTAAGAGTCACCTTTTTAGAGTTTTTTGTATTCAAAAGTGGAATCTTCATGGATGAGTCAAAGGTGGAGGCAATAAGAACGTGGCGTACATCCACATCCATCACCAATGTTAGGTCCTTTCATGGAGTTGCCTTTTTTTTTATAGGGTGTTCATAAAAGGATTTAGCAAACTCCTAGAACCCCTCACCAAGTGCCTTAAAAAGGGTGTCTTTCAATGGACCAAATCTACATAAAAAGCCTTTGACCTAAGCAAAAGTAGGTTAAGTGAGGCTCCCATCTTATAACTACCCAACTTTAATAAGTGTTCAAGGTTGAATGTGATGCAAGTAGATTTGGAATTGGGATTGTTTTTCTATAAGAAAGAAGGCCCGTGGCTTTCTATTTTGAAAATCTTAATGGTTCAAGGTATAATTACAACACTTATGATAAGGAATTTTATGCCATAGTTAAGGCTTTAGTTCATCAGTAAAATTATATTTTACAATCACAATTTGTACTTTATACCGATCATAAGTCCTAGAACTACATAACTTATAAGCATAAACTCAACTCTAAGCATGTGGGTAGAATTTCTACAATTCTTTTTCATTTTTAGCAAAGCAAAAGCATGGCAAGATCAATATTGTGGTCATTGCACTCCCTAAGAGATATTTTATGTTATCATTACTAGAGGCTAGAGTTCAAGGATTTTTGTGTCTAAAAGAGTTGTACAAATAGGATGAAGATTTTGCTAGCCACATGGAGGATCAAGGCAAGCCTTGAGGATCGTACCTAGTGGAAGAATTATTTCTCTTCAAGGGTAACAAGCTTTGCATCTCAAATTTCTCCATCCATGAATAACTCATATGAGAAGTGCATCGAGGAGGTTTGGTAAGTCATTTTTGAATCAACAAAAACATATGATGTGCTCTAAGAACACTTCATTCACCCTTGAATGGTGGAGGATGCACAATCTCTCATGGCTAAGTGATTGACATGCCAAAGGTATGAGAGTCACTTCCACTGAAACCTCTACACTTTTTCCCATCCTACACCATCCCTGGGATCATGTAAGCATAGGCTTCATAGTTGCTTTAACTAAGAATCAATGGTAAAATTATGCTATTATGTGTTCATTGATTAGTTCTCAAGGATGGCTCATTTTATCCCATGTCATAAGATGGATGACAGCTCTTACATTATTGATCTTTACTTTAAGGAAATAACTAGGTTGTATAGCATCTCGAAGGCAGTCCTTTCCGATCAAGATACCATGTTCCTTAGTAATTTCTAGAAGACCTTTTGGAGACTACTCATTATTAAACTTCAATTTAGTATTGCTTACCACCCACAAACCGACAGTCAAATAGAATTCACCAATCACACAATAACTATACTTTTAAGTAACCTGGTCCATAAGTCCTTAAAAGAATAGTATATCAAGTTGAGCCATATAGAATTTTCCTACAACTACTCTCTTACATATGCCATAAAGCACTCACCTTTTGAAGTGGTGTATGGGATGAACCCCACCAACCACATCAACATCATTACCCAAAAAATCTCAACACAAACTAGTTTCGAAGTAAAGCAACAAGCCACAAAATTCAATAAATTGCATGAACAAGTTAGTGCTAGAATCGAGAAAGTCAATTACATGAATTAAAAGAAGGCTAACAGGAATCGAAAAGGCTAACAAGAAGGTAAAAGAAAGTCAATTACAGGAATTACAATTATGAATTTATCCCCAACTATAGTTATTTTTTTAAGAGCAAATATATCATGATATTCTATTTATTTTTTTATTACAGGATGAACATGAAACATTAGATGTCGTAGAGGGTTTAAATCAATATAGTATCATGTCTCAAGTGACACAAATTGAAGATCACCCAGGAAGATATAGGAATCTTAGGTTAGGGCTTACGAGAATAATCATTTGGGGTCAATACGATAGACCTCAAAACACTCATGACCAATTGGTTCTCCTAACAAAAAAGTTAAATCAGGCTTCGAATGGGTGGCCACAATAGAGCAAGAGTTAGCATCTATCTAATCTCAAGGGTTTAAGACATTTGATTCAGATGAACATGATCAGGTTCACATACCTAATATAAATAGTATTAAATATAGTTGTTAAGCTAATACACATTTTTCTTCACATCCCGAGGTAAGCATATTTTACTATGAATACAAAGCATCAAGTTTCAACTCAATAACTAACAATACCGATATACTCGTCTTATAGAGTATGTATAAATGTGATTTGGTAGATAATGATTCTTAATTATTTTGGGAAAAGGAAGGATACACATCTCCCATGGTGTCAAAACACTAATGATCCATGGGTCTATCTTGGTCAAAAATTGTAAGCTCGTTTGTATAAACATTTAAATAATTGGAGATGCACCCTAGCCTTATTACATAGAAGGCGATGAGGCAGCAACAATGATGAAAGCTTCGTGCCTTGGCCCATAGATAGGATTTTTCTTACAAATGAAGAGGTAATGACATCCTCCATCTATGTTAACACAAACACATTACACATGATTTATACCTTATTACTATATATACAAAACGTCACAGGCATACTTATAGACATAATACCCACACAGGTAGGCCCGTAGGCTACTACTTAAACCACAGGTAGGCACAGCGGCCACTACCAAACCAATCCAATAACCAATAATAATCCTTCCAATCAAATCACATTATTTCCATTTTTATTTACTCGAGGGGGATACAATAATAACCAGGAGACATAACAGTACACCGGTCATACCGACGCACAAGGCAACACGATACCCTCCAACCATCCAACCCAGAGGCATAACAGCACTTTGGTCCTACTAACGCACAAGGCACACAGTACCCTCCTCACCTCGGACACCTAATCCTTAAGTATCGATACCCCCTTATAGGGCCCGTAGGTCACCTATAGAGTAGACTAGGGCCTTACTGGGGCACAACCGGCACACCAGAAACCCAAACAAATTGAGGACTCCTACCTCGTCTCTAGGATAGCTACCCCTAGAAAGAAACCATTCCCAAACTCGATGTCTTTCACTTTACGTATTAGTATTTTTATAAAGTGATCACAGATAACACACATTCCACATTTATTCTCATTTCCATACTTATTCATTTTCCCTTTATTTCCAATTATCCAAGTCAACCCTACGGTCAACGGTATAAAGAAAAGTCAAAATCAATACTAAGGTCAACCTATCCAAAAGTATAAGGCCATCCTATATCCAATTATTCACATTTGGGCGTTAGGCCGAAAATGACTAAACTGCCCTTGAAGCTAATAATTATCAGTTTAGTATCCATTTAAATACTAAGTCTATCTTATTTATTAATCTATCATGAAAAGGCTAAAATGAATAATCTAATTATTTATTATATAATTTAAATAATCAATCATGTCAAAAGACCATTTTGCCCCTACATAGATTTCGGCATATGAAACTCTATCATAAACTTTTGAAACGTACAAAACACATGATCATAAAATCAACAACAGATAATACATGTTAGACATCATTTTCAAGATAAATATCATGTTACACAAAAATGACTAAATTGCCCTTAGGGCACACATTCCTAATAATTATTCCACAATTATATCTAAACATGCTAAACTAATAATTATATACATAATTATCATACCAGACATTCTCCCGTCATTAGAATTATTTTTAAGACATACTTTTATACCTGAAATATTTTATATCAGATAACATACCCATTTTTATCCTTTTTCATAATAATAATAATTAACACATAATTATATTGAAATAAATCATGATAAACATATTTCATACACCAAAAACCCTAATGTATTATCACGCAATTTTTATCATTTTAGTAGAGTATAACGGTTACCTGAAATCCAGCAAAAACGTAAAATTAGCGGTATCCACTAAAATGTATTAGGTCCTGTAAATTAAACTTTCATACCTAAAAATAATACCAAAAATACAGAATTAATATCTATCAAATAAAATAATAATTATAGTATAAAAATATTTATTTTTCTAAAATGACCAAAATACCCTTACAATTAATATTGGTACCAAAATTTATTAACACACTGCGCAACTCACGCTGCATGCAGCGTGAGTCATGCTCGAGGGGAATGGGGGCACGACCGAATGGGCGAGAGGGTCGGCTGGGCAAGGAAGGGGAAGGGAGAGGGTGGCAGTGGCGGTGGAGACCGGCGGTTGCTGGTGGCTGTTGGGCGGCTAGCTACAACGGGGCCGATGGTGGAGATGCTGTGGTTATGTTTGGGTAGGAGAAAAACTGAACAAAAGAGGGGGAGCGATGGGCTTGGGGAGCTAGGCGACGGGATGGCTGCGGGAGAGGGTGATGCGGTCGGGGAAGGGCGCAAGGACGAAGAAAATGCAAAGGGAGGTGAAGTGGCGCTGCGTGAGGTCAAGGGGCTGGTGGTGGTGTGCTGCAGGGTGGCTGCGATGGCTGTGGGTGCTGGTGGGCTGGCGGGCTGCGTGTCTGCGTGCACTGCTCGGGAGTTTATGGTTGTGGCTGGACTGGTGCGCTGGAAACAAACGGGGTAGGGAGGGGAGTGGACGACAGCTTCGTGGCTAGGGTGGCGAGCTGCTGGTTTGGTTGTTCTGGACGGGAGGGAGATGCAGGGGGAGAAGGGAAGGGAGAAGGTGGCTGGGGAGACAAAAAAAAAACCAACGGGGAGGGGGCTGTTTGGAATAGGATAGGGCTGGGGAAATAGAGGGGGTTGCGGTGGTGTGTGTCGAGAGAAAAATAAGAGGGAGCTGGGAGGAATAGTGTTGTGTGTGTGTTGTGAGTATGTTTTCGGCCGAATGTGTGTGCGGGAAATGGGGGACTGTTTGGGGTAGAGTGTGTGAGGGTGTGGCGTGTATATACGTATATAATTGCAGAAAGTAGAGTAAAGGTAGGAAATAAGGGAGACAGGACGGGAAAGGGGTAGAAAATGGCAGAGGGAGAGAGAGAAGGTAAATAATATATTATATATATACATATATATTTTATATTAAATTTATTCTGGATAAATTAAAATATCAGGTAGAAAAATAATCCGATCTAAGGTAGATTTAAATAAAACGAAAAAGATAAACATAATTAGGAATAATTTTTGAAATTGATTTCGGGTTATGAGTCGCGGTAATTATTAAAATAATTCAGATAAGATTTACGAATAAAAACTAGGATTAAAGTAAGAAATCGGTTTCTATCAACTTTTAAGGCTAATTATTTTTATATCTAAAACGTCATAATAATAGTAGTAGTAATAATAATAATAATAATACGTTTAATACTAAACCTCCTAAATTAATAATTATAACTAATCATACGTAATTATTAATTTTAATTAGGATTTCCTAAAAACGGGGTATTACATCTATGACATATTTATTATTAATATATATAACCAAATGGTTGAATCACATCAATTTGTAGGTTTTCAATGATAAGTACACATAAGGCAAGAAATATGATAATGAGGAAATTTATGTAGTTAGAGAAAAATGGGACAAGTTTGTGTGCTCACATGCTCAGTATTAGATATCTATGTGCATGCATTTTAGGTTTGTATCTATTATATCTTATGTTCTTCTATGCAAACAAGTATATATAAGCAAGACTTTATATATTATAATGTATGCCTACTAACTTTGACTTTAGGAATTATATATCAATAACCTTTGAGTTTTGGAGTGTTTAGAGCTATTAATATTATGGTATGCCTATGAATTTCTTGAGTTATAGGTAGCGTTTTACCGATTATGGATTTGGTATATATCCATGCATATATCTATATATGTGGACAAGAATAAACTACACAATATATATATATATATATATATATATATATATATATATGTATGTATGTATATAATTATAGTTTTAATAATAGTTTTAGTGAAAATTATTATTAAAAAAATATTCAACAGTGGTTATAATGGACAACTGTTAGTAAAACCTTATTTAAAATAATGGTTATAATGAATAACTTTTGAAAAAACATACATTTTAATAATGGTTATAGTGAATAAATGTTGACAAAAAATAGTGTTTTAGTAACAGTTTTAGCTTATAAACGTTGTTAAAACTATAATTTTTCCCAAATTTTAGCAAATTTTTTATTTTTTTTATGATGGTTTAATAATCGTTAACTAAAATTTTTTTTTAATAATGATTTTATCTGATAGTTGTTATTAAAACATGTGTAGTTTCCAAAATTTGGTTCAATTTTTTTATGATGGTTTTATAACCATTATTAAATTTTTAATAATTCATGATTCAATAATGGTTGGAACCGTTATTAAATCTATTAGAATAGTTATTAAAATAAAAAACATTTCTCGGGTAGTGATCCTAATTTGTTTTTATAGGTACATTATTTCTTTCTTAATGGGCTAGTAACTATTTTTTTTTTAATTAATTTCTAAAATGTGCATTAGTATATGAGCTTGTAAGGTCTTGTTAATTTATCAAATGGTTTGAAAATTTTAGTTTTTTTAAAAAGAAAAGTAATACTATTATTATACCTCCTAGTATGAAAATTATTATGTTCAATGATGAATTGATGGTGTTTGATCTTGTTTTGGAAAAATATTTTTAGTTTCATTTCTAAAGGATTCACAAATGTTTGAGATAACTAGACAACTTGTTCTAGGAAATCAATATGCTATTGGAACAATTCGATGGCTACAAAAAACTTATTGACATGTTTTCCTGACCGATGATATTTTTGAATTCTGTTTCAAATAAGATAGTTATTGAAATAATCATGAATCTTAGTAATCAAGCTCTAAATTATTTCTAAATCGTCTTTGATAAATTGTGACTATTAATTCAAGATTTTCTCTGTAACACTCCCATTTTTTACCCTTATAACAGTGTATTTAGAAAAAATAATGTGGAACCAAACATAAGAAATGGGGAGTATTATTGCCATACTTAACATAAGAAAGATTCCCCACATTTATCTCATGATTAATGCAAAGCTAAAATATTGCTAAAAAAAATTAAAATAAACAAACTAAAATTTCGTTGATATATTCAACAAAAAACCCTATAAAATCATTGCTGATAAATACACTTAAAGGTTGAATTTCAAAATTTTAATCATACAATATAAATATAAATGTCATTTTATAACCCTAAATAAAATTTTATTACAATAAATTAACTTCCAAATTATTTACCAACAATTATATAACTGTTCAAGGGACAAATTATTGTTAGCTTATCTCTCATCCCTAAGCTAGTGTACTTACACACAAACAACTAAACTAGATTAGTATCAGTATGATGACATAGTAAGTCAATAACCCAAGCCATATCAATAGCATAAACACATTTAATATTTTTTCATGACATAGGAAAAATTACATCTTGATTTACATGTAATAATATGAAAAACATTAATGTCTTACTCACATGTTCACTTATTCTTGACATATCATAATGGAAGATAGAAGAAATTGCTATATAAGAGAACAAGTTAAACATGAGAATTATCATTTCACAATGATATAGAGTTTCATGACATGGTATATTCACTTGCACAAAACTATCAACTAATTTCCATGTAATCCTTTTACTTTTTTTTCACAAATACTTATCAATCAATTACACCAACGTCACTATATCAAACATCCCAATTTTTGTTTTTATTTAGTTCCTTGTGTAAGAAATCATAGTTCACTTATTCCACTTATTTCATTGATTTCATTTATCTCTTTCCAACACATAATATTTCTCAAATCAACAGCATAAAGGCTAAGGATCCTACAATGAACACGCCATTTATAGCTCTACAGCTATGGTAAGTGCTATAACCTATAACACCACGGCTAATACCAACACTATAGCCTCTAACTCTATAGTTATAACCAACACAAAAATGTATCATACCCTAATATTTAAGTGTCAATACCACAAAGAGAGCACATAAGCAGACCTATAACAGAGAGATAGGGGCTTCACTAACAATTAGTGGTGATAGCAAATAAAAAATCACAAGGATGGAGTCCAATGCGCGACCCCACCTCGAAGGGCATCTGAAGGATAATCAAGGTGGAATATATACAAATACTATGTAATACCCTATCATAAAATCATTTAAAATGTGTTTAAAATTATTTTGATATGAAATGAATTAGTTTTTGTTTCGAAAAGATATTGAAATTCTAATAAAAATGAAAATTTCAAACGTACCGTAGGACTAGTTTATCTAACTGATTGTCTTGTATGCTCAGAGATTAAGACATTTATAATTAATAAACCATTCGACTGGTTTGCTAAAATCAATCAATTGGTTATCTTGAGATTTCAAATCCTATTTTGAATTATATTCAACTCTTTTTATAATGTTTATAAAAAATAAAATTAGAATCTAATTGTATTAATGAGCATATATTGGTGCTTTGGGATCATTGTTACAATATTTTGATCATCCTATGAATTTATTTAGTTAAATTTTCTTCAAAATTACTTTTTAAGGCATATCTCACCTCTCTTCTCCCTCACATTCGTCACCCTCTTCTAGTAGTTGGGCTACACATATGACTTTGTGCACCCCGTTCCTTACTCACCAATAGTAACAAACCCATTTTTTATAATCAAAATTTTTGTTAACACAAGTTGTGGAAATAGAAAACACCTAAGAAAAATGGGGTGGTATCACTGTACTTGAGATAGGAAAGGCGTCTACTGCCTAGCCCATATCATATATAAGGCTAAGTGGACAAAACATTTAAAATATCATAATGCACAAATAACCATTTAATTAAACAACTCCAAAAGGGTTTACATTGGAGGGCCCTAATGGATTTCAATCAAATCATTACAAATATATATGAATAAGGGATGGGGTTATAAAACAAAATTAAGGGCATGAAACCTAACTCAAAACCATGGTCTAACACAAAACTCACCAAAAATTTTTGGATGTCCTTACTCTTAAATCCTAGCCCAACTGAGGTAAAACCTTACTAGCCATCCCCAAAGGTCTACACATGGTCCTTTTCTCATGGAAATGAGTAAGTGACCAAGCAAATAGGCATATGATTATACTATGTGCTAAGTAAGCCACGTTTCTCACTCAATATAAAACAAGTATACTAATTTATCATACATGAACATAATATACAACATACATCATGTTAAGGCTATATATAAAGGTAAGAGTGCATAAGAAATTCCATCATATATAATTCCAACATAGTAGAATACATCATGATTAAGGATCATACCATTTCTTATAAACACTTAAATAGGTAATAACTAGAGTATCCAAACAACCCCTAGAGTTGTTCCATTATCTAATTCCTTTAAAATATGTCATCCAATTTTATACATGCAAGAGACAAGCCAATCACTCAATAAATATTCCATTCCATACCAATTAGTTAAGACATATACAAGCTTCAATCTTTTTGGTTAATTATATCATTACTTGAATTTCCTAGCCAAGTATCATCCAGCCATTTGGTTGCCATTCATAATTATCCATAAAAATTTACCATCATAGTTTGTTATCATCAAGCAATAAACTATGCACCACTCCATGGTCTCATATACAATGGAATCATGTCTATGAAGAGAAATAAAGTCTAGGCAAAAGCCAATCACAAAAATGGACATATGTCTAGGAAAAAGGCAATAAATATAGACATATGTCTTAGGCTAAGCTAACCACCTAGGTAACCATGCCTTTTAGTATCAATAAATCTGATTAAATCATCAATGTCTAGGGTAGGTAAGACACTAGGACCTTTTAAGATCCCACCCGAAGGTAAAACCCCCTAAAGAAAGACTAACCCTTGATACCTAATAAATGATCAGGTAGCCTAGACCCATACTCAACTTAAATTTCTTTCACTTTAGATGTTTAGTGTTTTATTCTTAAGGAAGGGTGAATATATAAGGCCCATACAAAGCAAGCAAGTCAACAATCATGTTAATCTATATTAATCCTTTCCATTTATTTTTTCCCAACTATGTGGGTTTTCCATTTATCTTTGCCTAATGTTATTTATATTCAAAATTATACTTAATTCCATCCTAAGTAGAGCTTCATTACCTTTTTGTCAATTAGCCTTGCTGCTCAGAACTACTGACTATGAGCAGCTCATTAACAGCATTTGTGACCAGTTGAAAATGTGGAGGCCTAACACCCTTTCTTATGCAGGCAGGCTGGAGGTGATTAACTCTATCATCCAAGGCATACTTGGTTTCTGGTTGTCAATCTTTGTCATCCCTACTGTGGTGTTGCAAAGACTAGTCTCTCTTTGCAGAAACTTCTTATGGCAAGGCAAACCTCCACCTGTGGCTTGGTCAAAGGTTTGCCTACCTAAAGGAGAGGGTGGTCTTGGGGTAAAAAATCTCCCTACCTGGAATTCTGCATTCCAGTGTAAGTATATCTGGTTCCTGCAGGATGAGAAGGAAACCCTATGGACCAAATGGATACATACACACTACCTACAAGACAGGAACATGATAACTTTCAGACCAACTCATGACACTTCACACTTTCCGAAGAAGATCTGCAAGCTATTTGATTTTTTGGCACTAGCTCAGGGGTTAAGGGAACAGGCTGTGATTCTTGTGAAGTCCTGGGTAATGGACAGAGGCTTTTCAACACAGAAGGCATACAATTTTTTCAGAGAAAAATCCCCTAAGTGGAAACCTCATAAGGTGGTTTGGGTACTGAATAGGACCAAATGGCACTCATTCATGCTATGGCTAACCCTCAGAAGAAGACTCTATACCAGAGACCGACAGAGGTTCATGAAGGGACCTAACTAGTGTATGCTGTGCAAGAGGGAAGAGGAAACACATGAGCACTTATTTTTTGAATGTGACAGAACCAACAGCATTTAGCAACCTCTCAGAAAATGGCTTGGCATTGCCAGGGGTTCCACCACTCTCTTTAGTGCTATGAGAACCATACAGAGAAACTCTCACAGACACCACACTATCTGGAAGGCAAGAGCCTTAACAGTGGCAGCAGCTGTTCAGTTCATCTGGAGGAGCAGAAACTCTGTACTTTTTGAATCCAAAACTTTTGATGCTAACAGTATTATTGTACAAGTCCAGAAATTTGTGTACAATGCCCTATTTTTTGACAGGAACCTTAGGGAAGGATTAACAGTATTGTAATTGTGTAACCTAGGGTGTTTTCTCCTCCTTTGGAGGCTGGCAACATATTTATGTAAGCTTGGGGCCTGTCAACCAGGGTATGCCCTATGTAGTTGTATAGTAATCATTTTTTGATATATATTTACCTCACTTGATGAAATGCCCATTTAGTCCTTTTCACTATTCATAGAGGATTCCATACTTCATGATCCCTTTTGAACTTTTAATTAGGCTAATAATCCATGATAAAATTTGTATGATATTTCATTAATAACCATGACAGTGTACTAATCATAATATTAAAGCATAACCAAACCAAAAAAAATTAATATAAGCTAACCAGTTAAACCAGCTGGTTTATCTTACCCAAAAATTTTATAACTCAACTAAACCATGCTTTCCTCAAAATAGTCGATTGGTTTTGGCAAACCGGACAACAATTCATAGACTAGTTGAGCAGTTTTACCAAATCAATCAATTATTTTAGGTAAATAATAAGACCAAGGTCTCTACAAGCATACCAATCAATTGGTGGAGCCAACCAGTTGACTATTCTCGGAAGCAGTCAATCAGTTTAGCCTAACCAGTCAATTGATATGCCCTAATACAACACCAAATCAAATATTTCATTTAGATTCTTTCTTATAATTCACTTCTAGAAATATTAAAATATGTATCAACATCAACTAACATTTTTCCAACCAAATTAACTTATATTTCTCATTTTGATATCATCATATCCTATATTTACCCATGTTCATTCTTTTTACTCAAATCATGTCATTTAACATCCAAATCATATAGATAACAAAATTTCTTCATGCCAACATGCGAGAATCAATTAAAGATAACCACTATCAGGAAAGAACTCATGCTAAAAACTTTAGAACTGAGAATCACTTACTTGATGCACAAAAATTCCTCTTGAAAGTAGAAAATCCAACTTTAGGAGTTCTTAGATTTGAAAACCTTAGAATTAATGTCTTAAACTCAAAAAATTTCTAAAATAATATCATATTTTCAATCATAAAAATCAAACAGAATAAGTACATACTAACTTAAGGTCAAAATAGAGAAAAGGAGTTAACTAACCTACTAAACCTTTTCATAGAATCTAACACTACCTTGCATTTGAATAAAAATAAGAAAGAGTTAGAGATAGGATTAAAAGACTATGCAAAAGTAGATTGACAAGGTTAGAAGTGTGGGAGTAAGAGAGGGAATGCAAGACTTATGGAAATTTGTTGGTTGAAAGATAGGTGAAATGTAGGGATGATTTGGGCTATTTATAGACAACAAATTAAACAAAATTACGGAGGATTCAGTCTCTAACTCAAAAAACTACCATTAGCCAATAGAATTCAATCATAATGGACATATTCATCCAGCATTTGCAGACTTCCTCTCCAGAGCTCAAAAAGTGTCTTTCGAGAATTCAGATTAATTTGACTAGAATTTATATTCACAACAGGAATAGTAGGAATTTATCGTGGAAGGAATCTTCTAGCTTCTAAGAAGCATGCCCAATATTTAAGCATTTGATCTCATAATCCTGTAGAAGAGAGAGGAGGGAAAAATAATTACAAAGGTCATTTATCCCCCTCATTTGTGAAATTCGGCCTCTGGATCAAATCAAGGCAATATTTTGATTTAAATGCACCATAAAAATGGCTAGGAATCTCTTAGGGACAATCTTGCATGGGTTGTTAAGGTTTTAATTTAGTGTTAGAGATTTTTCAAAAAAAAATCAATCTAAAAATGTGACCAGCCTAAAAAACAAATTGATGGGTTTGGGTCTGTTAATCGACTGTTCATCCACCAGTCGATTAATTTCCTATAACTATTCAACTAGTTTAGGTGAGGATGCAATTTGGCTAAAATTACAAACTAGTCAATTGATTCTTGGAACTAGTCGATAGGTTTATCTACAAAACTCAATAAACTTCATTTTTCAGCATAGTTTTACATCAAAATTTTCCCCAAACCAATTCATAACATAAAATGAAAACCAAACATCCAAAATTTGGAAAAATTCTCATTCAACCATCATATAAATTTTTTTGGTATAATTGCACAACCCCCATAATAATTAATATATACATTACATATAAGGTCATACATAGATAATGTTCATATCTTAAAATTAAAAGGGTAATACCTTGAAAGAAAAATATTTACACGTATGGTATCAACTATGAAATTAACTCTAGATACTTGGCACGAACTACCACCTCGGTCTCCCAAGCCGCCTCCTCCGTACCATTTTATGACCACATAACTATCACTAAGGAAAATAACTCTAGATACTTAGCATGAACTACCTCCTTGATCTCCCAAGCAGCCTCCCTTGTCTCCATACAAGTTTATCTCATCTTAGTGTCCAAAATACTCATTGGTTGCTCCTTTTAAGTCAAACTCTTATCCAGCTCTAGTGATTATTATCGAATAACATGCTAAGGGTTTGCTACATACTTCTGTAGTTGAGATATTTGAAAGATGTTGTGCACATGTGACAACTCAATTGGTAAACATAAGCAGTAACTGACTTCATTGATACAATCCAGAATCTTGTACTTTCTAATGTAACTCGGTCTAAGCTTACCCTTCCTACCGAACGTCAAGATTCCTTTTGTTAGAGAGAGCCTCATAAGGACTCAATTGCCCACCTCTTAACCATCTATCCATCTCTTTAGGTATACGTTGCTCTTGTATCAGTCCTGGGTTGCTCTCATCTGGTCTTGAATAAAGCAGATGTGTATAGTTATCTCCTGAATCATCTTTGGTCCTAGGATGAGTGTTTCACTAATTTCATTTCAACACAAGGGACTATGACCCTTCCTTTTGTATAAAGCTTCAAAAGGCACCATCTTGGTACTAGAGTGATAAATGTTGTTATAGGAGAACTTGATCATATCCAGATGCTCTTCCAACTTCCCCTAAACTCTAGCACACATGCTCAAAACATGTCTTCCAAAGTTGGGTGAAAAGTCGTAGTGATATTCAGTTGACTGCCAAAGGTGGCTTACAATTTTTGCTAGAAGTGTGACAAGAACCTAGAATCTTAATTAGATACAATATCCTTGGGAACTCTATAAATTCACACCACATGCTTTCGGTAGGCATTAGCTATTTGCTCCTTGCTCCAAGTCACCTTCTTTAATATGAACATGACTAAGTTAAATGATCCATAATGACCCAAATAGAATCAAAACCACTATAGGCCCTTGGAAGATCGACCATGAAGTTCATTGTTATGCGATCCCACTTCCACTCGGGAACTTCAAGTTGTTATACTAACCCTACCAGCCACTTGTGCTCAATCTTAACCTTCTAATAGGTTAGAAATCGAGCAACAAACTCTACCACTTTGTCCATCATGTTGGGTCACCAACATACCCTCTTTAGATCCTTGTACAACTTGTTCACTCTAAGGTTAACAAATTAAGGATTATAATGTCCTTAATCAAGGATCTTCATCTTAACCTCTACGCAACCCTATGATACACACCATTTGCCATGGTATCTAATACTACCATCCTCATGGATCTTAAATCCTTTAGCTCTGCCTTCTGCAATACTAGTCCAGTTTCTCTCAAGCTTGACATCAACAACTTGATTAACTTGGATCTCCTTAAATATTGATGGAGTGATGGTATGTGCACTCATTCTTTCCTCTATACTTCCAATGGTAATCAGTTATATTTCCATGTTCCTAATATTTTGGCATAGATAGTGTAACCATAGTTAGGGGTCTAATAAAAGTTAAACATGAGACACTACCGATGGTTGAATTTAGTCAAGGACTATGACCTAGAATTGACTTACCATGAGGATAGAGTTAATGTGGTGGCCAGTGCAATTAGCTGAAAGACCCCTAACTAATCTGACCTGCATCTCTTGTAATGGTAGTGTCATTCCTTAGCATGAGGCCTACAAAATCCACTAATTTGCGGTGTTGAGCCCATGCTTTAACCAAACCTTTGCAACAAGCTACCCCTAGAGAAATCTATCTTCCATTCAAGGGAATGCTAGCAACTATTAAAATTCTTCTTGTCCTCTAACTGAGCACTAGAAGCCTCAATAACTTAGGATGCCTATAGAGCTTACTTATACGTCCCAACCATATCTAGTGGAGTGACTCCCACTAGTAGCTCCAAGTATAGGATTTGTAGTCTAATCTTGAAACGGTGAACTTACATCAACTTGTTAGCATCTACTTTTAGGATAAATTGGACTAATTCCATGAAGTGAGTATAATACTCTTCACTAGACATACCCCTTCTTGAAGCATTATACTTCTTCATATATAGATGAGTCGGGTGGAATTTGTCTCGTAGGACCTCTAAGAACGGCCCCCAACTTGTAGGTACTCACCCCCATGCTGGATGCTTTACCACCATGTCTCTTCCCTTTCTCTTAGGTAGTAAACAACCATGTATACCTTTTGGTCTCTAGGGTAACCACAAGTAGAGAAGGTCTTCTCCATGTCGTAGAACCACTCTTCTAAGATGCCAAGGTCTTCCTTAACTTTAAAGTTGGGTGGTTGATGATGTGTTTCCCTTCTAAGCCAGTCCTCCAGAGCTAGTGTAGTTACAAGCATCGGTAGAGGTTAAGCTGCTCTGATCTGGCCCTCTATAAATGCTCTGAAGGTCTCCAAAATGGATTCAATTCACTTACAGTGGCTGTTAGAAGCCATCATGTCCTAAAGGATAGAAGAATTTAGGGTTATAGTTCATGCCACTAAGTATGAAGACTTGCACACAACAATCATAAGCTATGTATAACATATTCCCACCATAGCTCTCATTCACTAACATGTGGGTTTTGAAATAATTAAACATGTCAAGCTTTAAGAAAATAATTTCAAATTGATTCTGATGCCTTCCTATAACATCAGCTCAAATTATTTGTGGAGTAAAATTCTTTAACAAAACTTAGGATATCAGTCAACTCATTTTCAAAAGTTGTGCATTTTTTGTAAAATTTTTTGATACCAACTTGTGGCATTAACTTTGTTATTGTTAACATCGATACACTTCAAAGAAAAAGCTCTAATACAAACTTGTAGCATCCCAATTTTTTACTACCAAAAAGTTTTGTTAAAATAAGTTGCCGAAGCAAAAAACACCTAGAAAATAATAGGTGTTACTATTGCACATGAAAAAGGATAGATGTTAGCCTCCTACCCTATATCAAATATAAGGATAAGCTAGCCAAAAATTTTAAACAACATTGTACACAAATAAATTTTTAATTAAACAACTCTAAAAGTGTTTACATTGGAGGGCCTAACGGGTTCTGATCAAATCATTACAAATATATGTGAATAACGTACATGGTTACAAAGCAACATTAAGGGCATGATACTTAAATCAGAACTATGGTCCACTACAGACCCCACTAAAACCTTTTGGATATAATTGCTCTCAACCCCCAACCTAACTGAGGTAAACCCTTACTAACCATCTCTAATGACTTGCACATTGTCCTCTGCTTGTGGGAATGAGCATGTGACCGAGCAAACAGACACATCGGTACGCTACGTACTGAGTAAGCCAAGTTGATCCTTAATGAAACACAGGTATAATAATCCATCATACATGAATATAAAATATAATAGGTATCATGGTAAGGCCATATATAAATGTAAGAGTGCATAAGATATAGCATCGTTTACAATTATAGCATAATAGAATACCTTATGTTTAAGGATCATGACACTTTCACATAGACGCTTACATAAGAAATAGTGAGGAGTATCCAAACTACCCCTAGGGTTATTCTCATTATCCAATTCCTTTAAGATATGCCTTCCTTTTATCCGTGTAAGACATTGGTAAATCATTTAAATAATATCCTATTCCATAACTAAGTAGTCAAGGCATACACCAGCTTTAATAATTTTGGTCAATCATATCATTACTTTCATTTCCTGGCCAATTATCAACCATTCATCTAGTTACCAATTATAATTATCCACTAATATTTATCAGTCATATTTTATTATCATCGAGCGGTGGATTGTGCACCTCCCCATAGTCACAAAAACCATGGAAGTGTATCAAAAAATGGATATAAAGTTTAGGCTGAAGTCCATCACTAAGTAGACATAAGTCTAGGCCAAAGCCAATCACCAAAATAGACATAATTCTAGGCTAAAGCCAAAAAATATGGACATAAATTGAGGTCAAAGCTAACCACCTAGGTAAGAAGGCCCTTTAGTATCGATACTCCTTAGTACATCATTAATGTTTAGAGAAGGTAAGGCACAAGGACCTCTCAAGATCCCTCGAGTAGGCAAAGCACGATGGTACCAAAAATGCCTAAGGGAAAACTAACCACTGGTAGCTTATCAAGGATGGGGTAACCAAGACCATCTTCAACTTGAATTTCTTTTGCTTTACATGCTTATTGTCTTACTATTAAGCAAGGGTGATCATTCAAGGCCCATACAAATCAAGTAAGTTAGGTTCCAATTGAATCCATATTAATCCTTTCCTTTCCATTTTTTCCAACTAAGTGGGTTTTCCATTTATTCTGAGCTAATGTTATTCATGTTCACCATTATACATAATTCTAGAAAAATTTAAGTTTCATTATTCCTTTGTTAATTAGCCTTATATATCATAAGTGAAATTCCAATTTAGTCCTCTCTACTACTCATAGAGTATACGATACATCATGATCCATTTTAATCTTTTAATTAGGCCTATATTCCATGATAAATTCTATATATTATCCTACTAATAACCATTGTATAGTACCAATCATAATCTTAAAGCATAACTAAATTGAAAAGAAGTAAATTAAGAAAACCAGTTGAACTAGTTGATGGGTTTAACCCAACAAATAGATTGGTTTGGATCGACTAGTTGATCGATTTGAATCAACGAGACCATGCTTTCTTCAAATCTATGAATTAGTTTGGGGAAACAGGTTGATTATTCACAGACCAATTGATTAGTTTTGTTAAATCAATTGATAGGTTTAAGTAGAGTGTAAGACTAAGGTCTTTGTAAGCATACTAATTAATGGGTTGGGTCAGCTAGTCAACTATTTTAGGAACTGATTAATTAGTTTGCCCTAATACAACACCATAACACAAATTTCATGTTTATTTTTTTCATATAATTTAATCTAGTCATATTAAAACATGTATCGACGTCAACCAACATTTTCCTAGCCAAATTAACTTACATTTCTCATCGTGATACCATTATAGCCTACTTTTACCCCTCTTCATGGTTTTTATTCAAATCATGTCATTTAACATCCAAACCATACATACATCATCATTTCTTCATTCTAACATATAGGAATTAATTAAAGATAATTACTATCATAACAAAACACATGCTAAATATTTTAAAAGTAAGAATCATTGACTTGATGTACGAAAAATCCTCTTGAAACATAAATTTCAACTATGGGAATTCTCAGCTTTGAAAGCCTTAGAATCAAAGTCTTAAACTCAGAAATTGTACCAAAATCTTATCAAATTTTGAATTATAAAAACGGCAGAGAATAAGAACATATCAACTTAAGGTCAAAATAAAGAAAATGGGCTAACTAAACTACTCAACCTTTTCTTACAATCTAATTCTTCCTTGCTTGAGAATTGAAACAAGAAAGAGATAGAGTCTAGATTAGAAGAGTATGAAAAAGTAGATTGACAAGGCTCAAAATGTGGGAGGAAGAGAGGGAAGCAAGATTTAAGAAAAATAAAAGGCTAAAAGAAACGTTTAATGTAGGGATGATTGGGGTTATTTATAGCTAACCAATCAAAAGGAATTACTAAGGGTTTGGAGATCAACACAATACCCTACTATTGACCATTTGAATTTGATCATAATGGATAAATTTTCTAGGATTTGCTGACCTCTTCTATAGAGCTCAAATGCTATCTCTATAGAACTTAGGTTAATTATACCATAATTCATATTCCCAAAATGAGTAATAGGAAGTTAAGGTGGAAGCAATCTTCTATCTGCTTAGAAATAGTCCTAAGATCAAAGCATTCATTCTTAGAATTGTGTAGAAGAGATTGGAGGAAGAGGATAATTATTAGGGTTATCAATCGCCCATATTTGTCCCAATCAACCTCCAAATCAAATCAAGGCAATGTTTCAGGTTAAATGCATCACAAAAATGGTTATAAATCTCAAAGGTAATATCTTGCATGGGTTGATAATGTTCCAATTTGGTGCAAGTGCTTTTTCTAGAAAAATAAAGTTTAAGAATGTGACCAACTCAACAAAATAATTAGTGGGTTTGGGTCTAACAGTCGACCATTAATCCCCCAATTGATCGATTTCCTACAACTAGTTGATTGGTTTAATTGAGGTACCCAATTTTGCTATAACAACAAACTTGTAGATCGGTTTTTGAAAATAATCCATGGGTTTATCTATAAAACTCAATAAAATTTATTTTTTTATTATGATTTTGTGCCTAATTTTATCCCAAACTAAATTAGAATAATAAATAAAACAAATGGGGAAAAAGGGGAAAAAATAAGAAAAAAATCTCATTCAATCATCATACAAAAATTTAGGGTATTATACCAACCTTCTGCTATATCTCTTTCTAACTAAACTCAATCTCTGTCAAACCATTATGTCATCCCTTACCCATGGTTTTCCACACTCAAGCACACCAATATTGCCTCTCTCCCTTTTGTGGATTTTCTCTAGACCACAATTTTATTCCCTATATTATTTATTCATTTTCATTTCTTACCTTTTTTCTTATTCTCTTCCTTTGTTCCCACAGTGAAAATTGATAAGTTTTGAGCATTCCCCATTCTTCACCCTTTCCCCTATACTAACAAAAAAAATAGACTTGCTCTTGTTTTCTTCAATTCCTTGGTCAAACTCTTGTCCCTTATTTCTTCTTATAATCTTAGCTCTATTTCTTTGAAGTAATGAAGGTTTATAATTTGAGGAAGGTTTATGATTACAACTTCTTTTTCCTTAGAATGTTGTTTCCAGGAAAGGTTGAGTTGTGTTTTTATTCTTTTTATTCTTCTAATTTTCTATGATTTTAGTGGAGCTGTAAAAGGGATTTTTAATTTTTTTTACTTTTTATTCACTTAGGAATAGAGTTCTAATAGAGAGTCATCAAATAGGATTTTTGTGCTAAAAGATTTACTTTAAGGTAACACATTCTTATCTCTAATATGAATATGGCCTTGTAGTTTTTTTTATGGTTTTGAGTTCCCGGTATGTTCTATGATATTTTATGTAATATTTTGATTTCTTGATTTGGGGTATGTTTCCACATTTAGATCTATGTTGTTTTACAACATGTATGATTTGGTGAAGTTTCAGCATGATCTTTTTGAGTATTTATCCCTACCATGTTTATAGTGAATTCATATGAGTAGTATTTCTCTTATATAATTTATAACATTGAAGCATGTTAAGATTAGTATGGTAAAGTATGGTGAAATTCTGCTCAGTGGATCATGGTTTTGGTTGTTGTTTTACCTAGAGTAGTCGATCAATTTATTTAATAATTCAATTAGTTTTGTGAATAGTCACCTAGTTTAGAAATTTTGATTGGCAAGTTATAGGGGTTGTTGATTTGTTTAATGAACTAGTCAACTTGTTCCCATGAGTAGTCAATCAATTTATCAAACATGTCAACTAGTTTCCTTGTGACCAAATTCGCCTAGTCTCTACCAAGTCTCATTAAATCATTTGGTAAAATTGATTGACTAGTCTCCCATAAATAGTTAACTAGTAGAACAAACCAATCGATTGGTCATTGGTTTTATTATTTCTTTAGGTTTGGTATGACTAGACTAGTTGACTAGTCCTAGAGACTGATCGATTACTTCGCCTGATTTTCCCCATGTTTGATTTTTATGTAATGATCTTTCTTTAGGCCATCCATATTAATGGTTCCATATAATTACAACATTTTGATCTTAACTTCGACCATATTTAACATAAATTTAATATAGGTCAAAATGATAAAATTGTGGTGCCTTGCTTGGTTTAGTTTGGTGTTTCCTTAAAAACATCTAATTTAGTGGCTTATATATGATGTTTAGTTTTTTATGTCAACACTTAAAACACCAAATTGGTTTGATATTAGGACTTGATAATGAAATATTAGAGGCCTTCTTAATATGCATACTTAAGGTTTGGTTACTTTTTATGCCAATAGTCTAGGAAACTAAGTGTGGTGGATGTTGAAGATCCCTAAGAAAAGCTCCTTGGCACTAGCACAAGTTTGGCAAGTGAGGTAGACCAAAAATAGAATGTATATCCCCTCACCTAGGAGACCAAGTGTGATGAATATTAGATATCCTTGGAAAAATCCCCATGACACTAGAGTGATGTAATGGGGAGAGTTGTAGTATTAAGTTTATCCTGGTATTGATATATAGACAGTTGTTTGATGGCATGTTAATGTACTTTGCATGAGGTCTAGGTTGTTGAGCAGATGAAAGAAAACCCAATTGTATAAGGCTTGATGCATGTATCATAGGGAGGGCTAGGCAGATACTTTTGTGGTAAGGTGGTTTATATGGTAGCATACCTAATCAATTGGTTACCAAGTTAGTTCCTTGATTTAAATAAACCTAAGCATTTTGTGGTCCAGTAAACCAGCTTATTAATCTAATTTTCATGTGCTTGGTTGCCATACTTATACTTATTTGAATTATTGTAAACTTTATATTTGAGCCAAGAAGTTTATCTTTTATACCTTTACATCCGGAGTGAAGGTGTGTAGGTTGTGAGACTTAGTTACATCTAAGTTCATGACAAGCAAGGATGTTACCTTCAATGAGTTTATGTTCCTTCAACAGACTAAGTCTTTTGATGATTTCACTAAAGAGGAGGAGTAGGATAGATATTTTGGTGAGGTAGAGGTTGAGTTAAATGATAGAGACCCTTCTAATGGATCGACTACTCTTGAAGTGGATGGATCCAAGTAGTAGGTGGATCAAAGGAGCTTTGCTCCAGGTAAAGAATGGTGGATTTTCAAGGTTTTGGTTAGATAGGGTCATGAAATATTGGTTAGCTATGCTTTATATAGTGTATAGACTATCATTGATGTGCATGAGCTAGCACCATTGTTATAGGCATTGAGATTGCCTATTTAGCTTAGTGGCATGCTGATATAGAGGAAGAAATGGATTCCTTATATTGGTGATTACAAGAGGGTGTAAAGGTAAAATAGGGAGTTCCAAGGGTTGAGAGACCATGGCATAAGGCTTATTAGTTGCACGTGGATTCAGTCAGATTCACGGCGTAGACTATAACGAGGTATTTTTTTTTCTATGGTTACATATACTCCTATTCATACTTTAATTGTTCTTGTGCCTATACATGATTTTGAGTTAAACAAGTTGGATGTTTAAATTACATTTTTGCATGGGTAAGTTAGAGTGTTGGAAAGGGTGGTTACTTTGGATATTCTGCTAACAAAGCCATTAACCACAAGTAAGTTTGAGTGTTTCTCAGACTTAATTGGTATTCATAAGCTATGAGGTCCTTTATCTGGTTAGGATTTTTTGTAGAGTTCTTTACATGGTATAAATCACAAATACTACATCAAGGTAGAGAATTTTGAGTTTTGAATTGTTATTTGAGTATTGCATAACATTATGTTGGTTCGTGTAGGTGTTGGAAAAGTTTAGTGTAGTATAGAGGTTTGTAAGAGAAACACAGGAGTCCCATGTTAATAAACACGAACCATGTTTCTCTGTAGAATATTTGATGATTTTCTGGGAAAATGTTGAAAGTAAGGAAATAAATATGGGGATTCTGTGTTTCCTAAACTCAAAGTGTATTTTTTATTTATTTCCAAAACACATTGTTCTGCCCAACATTATTTTCCTTCTATAAAAGGAGACATGTTGAAATCCTAGCCGTTGAGAGTTGTGTGTCCAATTTCTTCTTCTTCTCCATAGAATTCTCCATTCAAAGATAATTGTAGATGGGTGTAATTGATTGATTAATTAGCTTAATCATCCTATAATTATACAAAGAGCACAATTAAAGATCTCTATTTTTTCTTGAATTATTTTGTTCTTTGAGTGAGTTCTCAATTATTCATAATCATGTTAATTTTAATTTTTTGGATCTCTCTAAATCCACACTAATTTCACAACGTCATATGCTTTTAAGCTTTTATAAATGATCCCTGAATTTAGTGGTAGACACAATGAACCATGAGTCCCTTACACTTTATCTAGAACATGATACTTTTGTGAATTCCATGTCTATCATTAAACTTGATGTCATCTACTCCCAAATTCATGTATAGAGCACCATGTTAGAAAAGCACATGAGTTATTATGTTGCTATATATGCATGAGAATGTGTGATTTCATAACTTGGCTACCTATTATGCCTACGGTTTCACTATAACTCCCATAATTCTCTATATTTCCTTACTTAATATATAGCATACTAATGGGCTTGCATAATTGGTCATTTTCTCAATCTTATACATATGAGATCCCATGCAAGTAATACATGGTAGCATGCAGTTGGCCACATCATGTGTTGAGTACAGGGTAAGCAAGTATGGATGTTCATTTGTTTTTCATTTTTGTTAGTCCTTTCAAGACCTAAATTTTTGTATTTTAATTTAATTTAACCTAATATGGCTTTCATTTTGTGAACCTTAATCATGTCATATATTATGATACTTATTCACTCACTCTATTTCTTCCATATGCTTGTTTGGATGCATAGCCTTATATCTAATATAAAATAGACAATAAGACATCTATCTAATGTTAGGCATGGTGGTATCACCCTATTTGTTTGGTGTATTTTTCATAGCCATTTTTCCACAAAATTTTTAAAAATAAAAATTTTTTGAAGTGAAAAATAAGAGTGTTATACTTTGCATTAAGCAAAGTAGTAATTATTGTGTAATATGGTTGAAGATCTTAGTGTTCTCCCTTTAGTAACTTTATTCTTTGTTGGAAGTTAATTTGTATTTACTATCTTTTTCTTATATATATATATATATATATATTAATTTAATTAGGTTTTAAAATGAGTTTTTTATTTTATTTTTAGTCTTGATTCTCATAGAGTAACCAAGAGTCTTCATAAATGCCATCAATGTAGGAGTATCTAGTTTTCCTAAAAGGTTGTTCTTGAAGGTAAAGCATCTTTTTCTTTTACATGTGTAAAATTTGTTTTTTTTTTAATCTTGGTGTGTTCCTAGATATTCATGTGCTAGTTGAATCATTTAATTTCAAACATTTGTTATGATTTATATGTTTGGACTTTGGATCATGTTTTAGCTATATTCATCTTAAGAAAAACATGTATAATGATTTAAGTATTTATATGATGTGAATTGGTTGCCTATCATGAATCCAAGTGTTTTTAAATGCTAAACATGCCTTTATATATGTTTTTACTTCATAGGACCATGCTAGGGTTATTTGGGCAGATTTTGTGAATCTGGTTAAATGTGTAATATGTAGTTTGGGGTTGTTTCACCCAAAATAGTCAATCCATAAATTTAATCAACTAGTTCCTATGAGTACTTGATTGGTTTGCTAGACACACCAATAGGTAAATTTGTGTCGAGATTTGTCAGGGTCTTAGCCTAAACACATTGATTTGTTTAACCAAACCCATTGAATAGTTCATATAAAATTTTGATTGGTTGTATCAACCATTTAACTACTTCCTCCATGCTACTAATTTCTTCTTGGTTATGTTACTATATCACAATCATTTTTTTTAATAAATGTGTTTTGTTATATGGAAGAATAACTAATAAAATAATTGTTTTTAACACCACACCCATCAAAAGTTCACTCTCCCTATCTTTTTTAAGTGAAATTCTAAGGTTAAACCAAGATATATCCAAAGAGAAATTAGTAGAAAGAAGATATAATAATATAATTGAAGGTTAGTAGATAGCATACTCTATGTATAACAATAATATATAAAATACATTAGAAACATATCAGGGTCTAAAGAAAAACCTACCACAATGACGCAACATCGATTTTCCTTTACACTTGGTCAATCAAGAAACTATATTAAAATGATAAGTAATACAAAAGTAGGGACCCTTATTCCCTTATTCTTCCTAAATCTCTAGATGTTGCTCCTTAGAATCATTAAGCCACTACTTACAATGTATGTAGTCATCAAAAAAGTAGTAGTATCAATTATATTTATTTATACTAAGCAAATCACAATGTTTTTAAAGAAGTCTCATGCTTACATTAAACATAATAAAATAAAAATTGAAAGCATGATTCAAATGCAATAACACATATTAGAATAGCAAACAATAAACTTGCTACAACAAATATATCATAAATGCTTCATGCTCATCTTGCCAACTCACTTTACTATTTCACAACCATATTAGAAACTCATAACTAGTAGAGTAGTGTAATAAGGCTCTACCAGCCAACCATACTATAACATTTGCAAATACCATAAACTAAAGTGACTTTATTATTAATTATTTTACTTAGAGGGAAATAATATGAACTTAGGGACATTGACATATACCCAATCATGCTAGTGCACAAAGATAACATAGTGCCCTTATACATTCACACCAAGGGATATTGACATGTACCTAATTATATTGATGCTCAGAGGTGACACAGTGCCTTTATACCTCCTAGGTCACCTAATAATTCAATATTGCTACCCTCTAATAAGTTAAGAAAAACTAATTTCAGCATAGATAATTCGTTACACTAACACTACAAAACACCAGTGAAAAAAACCATACCAAACCAAGGGCCAAAATTCATCCTTAGGGTGGCTACGCCAAAGGAGACACCACTTTCGAACTCGATGTCTTCTGTTTTAAATACTCATATATTTTTTTGTGATAACAAATATCTCACAATAGAAAACAATTCTAATTCTATATGTAACCATTTTTGATTTATTCTAAATTATTCAAGTCAAACGTAAGGTAAGCAAACCAAGTAGAAGTTGAAGTCAACACTAGAGTCAACCAAGTAATATATTAAGGCTAACCTAGTCTAATTGTTCACCTAGAGACACAATTTTGTCATGATGACCAAAATTCCCTCCCAAACCATACAAAATTTTATCCAACTTATCACCGAACTTATTTTTTAAGGATATATGCCACAAAGATGCTAAAATATAATAATTAAAAATATTTATCATACAAGTAAATTTTACTTTATGAAAAATGATAATATTACTCCTAAGTATGAATCTAACATAATACGTATGTGAAATTCTTCCATGAATATCTCATATCTTATAACTTTACTGCTAATCCCACATAATAATATCATACATGGATGATTGTATATATATAAATTTATCTTTCTACCCTTAAAACATACCAATATGAACCATCTAAAACTAATACTACTTATACTCAAAAACAAACATATTATATATCAAAATTACCTATGATTTGCAAATAATGTAATAAATTACCTATCATGGCAAATAACACTTTGCAAGGTAAATGTGAAATTTGAACCTTAACCCTATACATGCATAATATTTCTAGAAAAAAATTTATTTTAGAAAATGCATATATCCTCATGTCTCAAGTGATACAAAAGCATAACTAGTAATTAATTATCTTACATGCTAGTATACATTATTTTAGAAATTATAAATTACACATAAATACATAATAATGCATTCTTTCACTTTCTAACATAAAATCACATAAACTTCCTCAATATAGGCCTAGCATGTTGTAATATAAAATGACCTAACATGCTTACAACAGAATCATGTTATTTTTGGCTAATAATATTTACCTAAAAGTTACGCAAATTGTACCATACGAAATGCTTCCTATAAGGCTACATGAAGCAATATCTTGATCTCCTAATGGCTAAAACTCCCAAAATAACATATATTATCACTAATACAACATAAATATATCTAATAAAAATCAATAGGAGACAACCTAAACAACCTAGAACTACACATATGATAAACAAAACACATAATCACAAATGAAGGTAACTCGTGTTGCCAAGATTTAGCATACATGAGGTCTTCATAAAAAGGTGAAGGGAGCTCTACCTAAGGCTAGCGTTTCTCAAGTTGGTCCACCCACTTCATGAAACAAGGATTATATTATCAATCCTACAAGCATGGATGAGTAAAATTTTACAACCCACGCACACATAAGAGAGCTACTATTACTAATGGTTTTTACTTATATGAGCTTATGTGAGGAAGATCAATAGAGATAAAATGATCGATGACGAAGCTTGATCGTGGTGGTGAAAATGAGATAAAATATATGGGAATAAAAAACCAAAACTCCTAAAGAGAGATAAAAGAGTTTTAGGTTATAGTGCTTGAATTCACCCTAAAGAAAAAGATAAGGTAATCCAAGGTTCAAAGGGGATGAAGATGTGAGAAGAAGAAATTAAGTAGTAGTAGTGGTAGGCTTGAGGTAAAGTAGAACATGGAAAGTGGCTAGATTAGCTCAAGTTAGAGAAGAAATAGGTGGTAGGCTAGGTTAGCTTGATGTAGAGAAGAACTATATAAGTGTGGGACTTAAAGGTGGAGCAATGGTGCACATGAGAAGAAATAAAATGAACAAGAGGGATATAGGTTATGTGAAATCAAGTGGACAGGAGATAGGGTTGCTTATAGAGTTGATGGTTGAAGATGGATCATGGGGATAAAGGAAAATTATGGAGGTTCTAAGGTGAGTGACAAGGGAACTAAAGTTGGGTTAAGGAGTTATGATGTGCAAAGAGAAGAAGAAAGGTGCTAGGTGAGAGGGCTATTAAGCTTCATGATGCTATATATACATGGTAGGGTTTCTTGTCTTTGTGCATGTATTAGGGGAAAATTGGGATGTGTAAGGCTAGATAGAGGGTAATGTAGGAAGAGAAAAGATATAAAACTAAACAAGTAAGGTCAATGTGTTGCATCTAGTGGTATGAAGTAAACTGGTGTAGGACTGAGTTTACGTGATGGAATAATGTAATTCAAGGGGTAGTTAGGTTCATGAGAAAAGAAAAAAACCAAGTGAGTAGGGTAGTTTCTTTAATAAAATAAATGAGGCTAGTGTATGGATAATCGTTTAGTGTAGTGTAGGGACTCAAAAGCATGTGTAACTACATAAAGTTAGGTGGCAATGTATAGGGGCTAGATAGGGACATGTTTAGCAGAGGAATGGGTAAGACCATCACATGGGGATAGGTGAAGAAGGTAAAGTCAATTATTATAGAGGATTTCTAGTAGCCATTTAGTTTATTTTCAATTGAAGTTGGGGATTTGTTTTGTTAGATTTAGGTATATTTTGGTAGAAAAATAGAGAGGGAGAGTATAGGGTCATGGAAGGTGGCGGAGTATGCTAAGGTTAGAGGGTTCGATTTAAGGGAAGGAAAAATAATAATAATAAAAGGATTCATAACAAAATTATTAAATATATAATAAATAAATAAATTACGATTTCTTAAAATTTTAAGGTATTAGTTTATATTATTAAGGAAAATAATAATATACACAACAATAAAACATCCAACAATAAAATAATTTCTATAATTAATTACATATAATTATTAATTATCAAATTAATATATCTAAATTATGGTGTCTTCAAATGGGGTATTATAGGAACAATGAGGTTAGTGGACTAGTCCTAAGGACCTATTGACTAGTTCCATCTATTTTTGTAGTGCTTGTTTATTCTTTATTGGTTCTTCTTTGAGGTTTCTAGTATAACTTTTCTACTAGTTTGTGACTCTAAATTATAATATTCCTCACGCATAATTAAAACTAAGAAAATATTAAAATGGTGAATTATGTGGTGTGGCTTAGAGTCTTTATTTTGATAAGTTTGGTGTTATCTCTTAAAAACCCAATTTGATGGAATGGATGCCTTGCTTTGTGCTTTTTGTTATCACTTCAAAATACCTAATTTGTTAGTAATGGATGATTTTTTTTAATTTGTGATATCACTTGATAATTATTAGTATTAAAATTGAATATTTTGTATGAGATTTTTTTCCAACTATAGGGGTAACTAACTAGGAGTGAAAGGGTGGGTCACCCTTGTTTACATTATTTATTTCACTCATTAGTAATTTTCTTATCTACTAATTTGTGTTCAATAAGGGCATGTGAATATTTATGAGGTATAGAATTACTATTGTGGTAGGTCAACATGACATCATTGTCTAGTTTAAGTGGGTGTTGTATCCCTATATGAGCCTTCTAGTGCTTCATATGTCCATAGCTTAGGCAAGTGTGGTATCCCATATTTTTTTGTTAGATTTTATGGTAGATGCATTAAAAGTGTGTTAGGTGTGGTATCCCTTAAGAAAGTCACCTTGATGTATTCTTACTGAGTGTATTGGGTATAATTTCCAATATTTTTATGGTATCCCTCACGGAAAATACATTCAAGGTGTGCTGGGTGTGATATCCTATAAGTGTGTGTGTGTTTTTGATGACTATTATTCATCGTGGAGAACTCAGTGTGTGTTCACATGAAAATCTTCATAACTGAAAATTATGTGACCACTAATAGGAGGATTAACAAACTACTTATCTTACACGAGTTTAATGTATTAATTTATGTTATTGTCCATATTCCATGATTCTTATGTGAGCATGTTCAATGGTATTGTTATCATGTGACTTAATATGA
The DNA here is from genome assembly GCA_030549775.1 of Tamarix chinensis. NCBI lineage: Eukaryota > Viridiplantae > Streptophyta > Magnoliopsida > Caryophyllales > Tamaricaceae > Tamarix > Tamarix chinensis. Next base: position 68,353,727 of record CM060173.1, on the reverse strand, counting down.
ATCATGAGAATTATCGTGTCTTTTCTAATCTATTTTATATGTACTTCATTATACTAAAATTATATTTGTGAGGTCAGTGTGATGATAAGGCTTCTATTCTAGTGACTAGAGACCAATTTTCAAGGTTATGGTTCTCAATTTGAGTATGCTGAGGATGATGAAGTGGGTTAGTATCTAGTCATGCTCTAACTAAGTCTTATGCTAACGAAATTAGAACATTTTTTCCCACAGAGGTAAGATGATTTTTTTTCCTTTCTAGTTATTTAAACTCTTTGATTTGGTCCCCATTTTTATTTTTTTTAATATATCTCCAGTCAATCATATTTTCTTTTTATGTTAATAGTTATCTTTTTGGTATATGCATCCTTTAGTCTGTTAGTTCCATTTATCCTTACATCAAGTATGTGTTAGGTGATTATCACACCTCTACTACGGTTGAAGTTTTGGTGACATTCCCCAATTTATTTTTAACCTCTTCTACATTGACTTTATGACAATATTTATTAGTTTAAAAATTTTGGAGGTGTTATAAAAAATATGTAATGAAAGAGAAATCTCCTAACTTGATGGATACCTATAAGATGCTAACCACCTAAGGAATTGAGAACCAAAATAAATAGTAAAAACAATTAAAAATCACATTTAAAATGAGGAAAATATAATTGTTTTTCTCAACCTCAACCTAAAAGAAATAAATAAGATGCATGAAGATCATGAATTCTCCAACCCTTTTCCAAAGCTTAATCCATCTTTGATTTAGGAAGAGGAGAAGGAAAAAAGAAAAGGTAGCAAAAAATTTAGATAAATATGAGGTAGGGGTCTAAGTCTATAGGAAATAAAGGAGGGAAAAGAACCATGTAAAAAATTATTGAAAAAAAAAATCTTAAAGAGAAAGTGATAAAATGGGGGAGAATGAAAAAGTGGGAGGGTAGAGTGAATTGTAAAATTGAGGCTAAGAGAGTGATTCATATTGATAAAATAAAGGGAAAGTGAGAAAGATAAATTTACTTAAATCTTGATAATGGTGGAGTACATGGACAAGGAGTGTAAGAAGGCCACAATGGTGCATAGGTGTTGGAAGCATGAATTCAATCCAAAATCAAACTAGGATAAAGCAAAAAGGTGCAGCTCATAGGCTTGTAAGCTAAATGAAAGTGGAAATTAAGGGAGAGGAAGGGGTAGGAGATAAGAAAAATAACTCAAAAATATTTTTAGGATATTATTAGCTAAATAATGTCAAATAGTGATCTCGATAATATGAAAATTATCACAAATCAAAAATCTATTTATTAACATAGGGTGGAACTAATTGAAAATTAAGGAAATCATTTTAACATGAACAATACCAAAACTACCAAAGAACTTGAAATTGTAATATAATAGGTTGATCAGTCTAGGAGACCAATCTACAAGTGATCTTTGAAAAGAAAATGTAAGTCCTTGGACGTAACTATTGATTGATTTAGGAGGTCACTTTATTATTAATTTTAAAATTCACATACTTACCATAATTTCAATTCATTTCCAAAACCAAAACCATTTTAAGATAAGGTATTACACTATGGGACCAGTCATCTAGCCCATTAGGATAATCTAGGGTATTTCCCATGTTTTACCGTATGGTTGACCATATATATAGTTATGCTTTAACCATATTCTTTTACCTTTGTTTAATTGTTTGGCTTTAAATCATTGAATATATTAAAAAATAATAAGTGGTGGAAATGATGGAATGGATTTTTTTCTTGTTAGGTGTTATCACTATAAACACTAGTAATTATAAACAATATGGATAGTTTCTGATAGGCAATATCTCTACAAATATCCTAAATGATTGATAAATGTTATTTGAGTTTTGTTAATTTTTATAATGATGGTGAATAAAAATATATTTTTTAAGCTTATGTTCCCTATCTTTAGAGTTACAATCTTGCAAGATAGTAGGGTAAGTGTCATTTTATATTTTACATTAAGGTGGTGATATTTTGTTATTAAATGTTATTATTTGTGCAAATAAGCCATATTTTTTTCATTTTCGTTATCAAATTCAAATTTTCTCAAGTTTTTCTCTTTTTAATAGATTTTATAAGCAAATTTTTAAAATGAATAAGTTCAAATGAGAGAATAAGGGAAAAGAGACAACGAATGCATATGAGGACCAACAATGAAGAGAAAGAAAGGCTATCTATGAAAATTTTCAGTCACTAGAAGCAAGTGTAGATATTTCAAAATGATTACATTAGATTAGAGGAAAAAACATGATGGTCTGGTGTTAATTAACAAGGTTGTGTTATTCAAGTTGATTAATTTCTATCAATTTAATAGTTTAAAAAAAAACCTTTTTTGTGTTTCCTTAGTTTCTCTATAAATGTTCAAGTGCTCCTTTATTTTCCTTCTTTCTTTTTTAAATCTCTCTTTTAAATTTGTAGATATATGTCATTATTCAAGATTTTATAGGGAAAAAAACTTTCTCCTTTTCTTAGATAAATATTCCAATTTTCTTTTGTGTATTTTTACTTTTGTAATATAAAAGATGGAAATTAATCACATCATTAATGTGTTATTCAATGAATCATTCATTTTTAAACTTTAAAATGAATTTAAATTCAAGTAATTAATAGTTATAATTTTGATTTTAATAGTGTTCATTAAATTGATTGCATTCAATAATTGATAGTTAATAAATGAGTGTTGTTTATTTAATTAAGCAATAAGTGTTGTTTATTTATTTATTTATTCTGCTAAGTTTTCATGTGACTTGAAATATGTTAGTGTAGATTTAAGAATTATAGAATGAAATCTGAATTGATTTAGGTTTTATGAATTCAAATGTGAAATTAACTAAATTTAATTTTTAACATTTTGATTGAATTAGGAAACAAAAATGGAATATCCTCGATCAAATGTTAGTAATATAATTGAATTATTTTATCACCTAGTTTATTTAAATTCTAATCAATTTCTAGGAAGATATACATAATATATTATTATGAAATTGCATATATATAGTATAAATGAGTTGTTAATTCATCATTTTTACAAATCCTTGAAATTTCATCATCCAAACATATGTGATTATGATTCTAGTTGATTGTTATTGTGCTTATAATTTTTTGCTTAATAAAATATAGAGTTCTTGATCTAGGTTATTATTAGGTTATTTAATAAATCAAGAGTTTGTTTAGCTTATCTGTATGCTATAAAATAAAATTTTAATCACTTAAAATGAAAGACGATTGAGCATTACATAGTTCCACATTATCTTATCCTCGTTTAACTACTTGAGGTTAGTGCGCCTTCGAATAATTTTTGTGGCTTCTAGTGAGATCCTAGTAGATCCAGGTTCCTTACCTACTTTAGAGACTATGGATGTATTAGAGGGTATCAATACCAAAGTGTCTTGTTACCTTAGTACTTTATTTATCTTCAAGCATGACTAAAGTCCATTTTTAGTTATTTGGCTTTGCCATAAACTTATATCGATTGGTGGTTACTTAGATTAGACTAAATGTTATATCGTTTGTTTTTTTTTTTTTGCGACCTTCATGGTATTGTGAGACCATGGGGAGATAACCCATCCTATTGCTCAAAATAGAATAATAGCTTATAGAGAAATAATATTTTGATTGTAAACTAAGAATAGGGGCCTAATGATTAATTCATGTAGGTGGACTATAGGAGAGGTTAGTGAGTACTTCAATATCTGATTTACTTGATTAAATGTTTCTATCCATGATATCTATACTACAACATCAAACATGTAGATTTATGAATTATTTTAGTTAGTATGGTATGAAATTATAATGCAGTATACAATCTAATGTACTATATAACCATGATAAAGTATATAAATCTATTTGTATCCTCTAGGCTTGATAAGGTGTTATAGCATGATATGTATTATTGTATTAGCCTTTCATGATTATTATGTGGCTTACTAGTGTGCCATTTCACTTGCCCACTTCATCAATCCGATAAGGAAAAGACCATGTGAAGTTGTTTAAGTATGGTCAGTAGTTAGTTTACCTTTGTTGGGCTTAGGGGCATAAAAGAATGTACATCGAGTAATTCTGTTGTAGTTCCTTGAAGATCCATCACTGAGGGTATTCTGCATTATAAGTCTCCTTTCAAGGTATTTTAGATATTTTTGTTCTAATGTATTTTGGATATTTTGTGTACTTGTTGTGATCTTGTTGTAAGTATTTATATTTGGTATCAGTATGATATATTTATTTTCCACAATATATTTCTTATGCTCTATTTAGTTTTCTTAGCATTGTATCTAACATAAGATAAGCAATGGGCATCTATCTTGAGTTAGATACGATAGTAATAAGCCATTTTCTATAGGTGGTTTGGTATTTTCTTCTTTTTTAATGTTATTAAATGATATATTTTGGTACTAAAAAATAGGAGTGCTATATATTGGTAACATATCTTCATTCTGAAAATCCAATACTTTTAAACATGTTTAGATTGTACCACATGATTTTCTGAAGATTTCTAAAATATTTTAAGTATTTATCTAAAAACAATGCAAGTATTTTAAAGATGAAAATTTCTATGAGTGAGAGTAGGTTAAAAATGTACTATAGTTACTTTTGTGGACACCTTGTTTTGTGAGCCTTAGTGCTCATTATTATGACCATTTCTTGTTATTCTTAATCTTTAGCATTTGATGGCTGTCAAATTACAATTTGAGCATAATGAGGTATTCATGGAGACTGTTAGTACCTATATGGAGGGCTAGATTCGAGCTCTATAATTGTCACATCCACTACAAGTACCCGTACTAGCACTAGTTCCAGAGGATTGTCTGAAGAGAGTTAGTTACCATCATCTATGAATCTTCAAGGGTTAGGAGGACCTTGACATAATGGAGAGGTGGATTAGGGATGTAAGGAAAACCTTTGTTGTGTGTGGATGACCATTATATAGGAAGGTAGACATGGGATTTTACTACTTATGAGGCTAAGTAAATTTATAGTGGAGGAGCATCCAGTGTAGGGGTAGAGAGCTCACTACATAGGGTCTTTTACTTAATATTCTTCAATAAAGGCTTTAACCTCCTTAGCTCCATATGAAGAAGTATGATGAATTGATAGCACTTCAACAAAGGAGAATGATGGTGGAGGAGTATTACATGAGATTCAAGAACTTGGTCTAGTTTTCCATAGAAGTGGAGGCCAACAAGACAATGTAGATCTACCATTTTGAGTAAGGCTTAGGGTTCAGATGCAAGGAGTTATTGGTTAAAGTTACCTATCTACAAATGGTTAGCATATATTACTAGTTTCTAGAGGATTCTTGGGTCATTCATGCCACAAGTGCCTAATTGGGAGGCAAGAAGAATTTTGAGAGTTACCAACATCTCAGTGGTAGGAAGAAGGATTATTCTAGAGGCAACATACTACTTGTGCATGTTGAGAGTATTGGGTCAACACCCTAATTGGGAATTCAATCTAGGGGATGTTTTGTGCAAAAGTGCAAGAATTGCAAGCATTACAAAGTAGATCACCTAGGGTGGATTATGAAGGTAACAAGATGTCTTGCCATAGCTAGGGTATGATGGGCCATAACGCATATGAGTGTTATGTTAGGGTTAGCATTATTCAAAGGAGCTAGTCTAAGACTTATAGTACATGATTGATTTAGCAACAATAAGAGACTCATAGAGTTCCTTTATCATCAACTAGTGTTGCTAGTCATTACATTCAACCAAGGATCGGAAGCCTTGCACCTTTTAGTAGTGTTAGGGGTTAGCCAGTGCTATTGGAATTCATTTAAGTAGGTTCCTTAATGTAACTACCCAATTAGAGGTTGAGCATCAAGCTAGTGTGGTGATTGGTATGTTTATTGTTTCTACCTTTCTACCATACATGATATTTGACTTCGGTGCATCATATTCCTTTACGTCATATTCATTCATAGCTAGATTTTTTTTCACCTTCCTATAATATTTTTACATCTATTGTGTTGACTTTGGGCAAAAGGATTAGGTGTTCTAAACTCTTTATAGGAGTGACCTTTCTAGTTGATAGAGTGTAATTCCCCTTAGATCTTATGGCCTTGAGTTATGTAACTTTGATGTGATCGGTGATTTGGAGATGTTGCGGATGTATAGAGCCTTGATATATTATGCATAAAGGCATGTTATACTTCAAGGCCCAAAAAATGTTAGTGTTTACTATAAGAAGTGTAAGTTTAAACATTCTATGAAGGGTGTGTCGACTATCACAATGAGTACCTTTTTTTGGAAGGGATATCTACTCCTCTTGTGTAAAATTTGAGACACTAATGCTGATGAGACACCATTATAGTAGATTCTAGTAGTTCAAGAGTATTATGACATGATTCCCAATAAAATTTAGGGTATGCAACTAATTTGAGATGTTAAGTTTACTAGTAACTTTTTTCTAGGGATAGAGCTGGTATCTAAAGCACCACATTACATGGTTCTTATAGAGATGAAAGAGATTAAGGATTAACTAATAGAATTTTTGGATAAGGGATACATTTAACAAACTTTATTAGCCTAGGGAGCACCGGTTTTATTCATTAGGAAGAATGATGGAAATTTAAGGTTGTGTATTAACTGCTAATGATTGAATCAAGTTATGATCAGAAATCGTTATCCTCTACCTCAAATTGATAATATGTTTGACCAACTCATAGAAGTTATAGTGTTTTCCATGATTGATATTTGTTCAAGTTACCATCAACAAAGGATCACTGAGAAAGATATTCCAAAGACTGCTTTCCAAACTAGATAGAGAGATTATGAATTCATAGCGATTCCTTTTAGGCTCATAAATGTACCTACAATATTCATGGCTCTCATGAACCATATCTTTAGATAATTCTTGGATCAATTCATCGTGGTGTTAAATGTATTCTAATATACTTCAATTGTTATGAGAAGCATATATAAATTTGTGATAAACCATGGAATTATTACAAGTACACCAATTGTATGGCAACCTTCTGAGTTTTGGCTGAATGAAGTAGCTTTCCTTTAACATGTGGTTATGAAGTATTTTGTGAAAGAAAATCTTTCAAAGATTCAAGTAGTTTTCGAGTGGTCAACACCTACTTCCATTTAGGAGGTGTGTAATTTTATATGATTGCTAGTTTCTATCATAGATTTATTGCAAACTTGTCTAAGAGATCTTTACTTATTTACCAACTTGCTAAAGAATGTTGCACGGATCTAGTGGGAAGAGAAGTGTAATGAGGCCATCAAGGAATTGAAAAGAATATTAACTTCAACTTTAATGATCTTATTATTGAGTGGATGAAATGTTTTTGAGGTGTATAGTGATCGTTGTAAACATGGTTTGGGTTGTGTGTTGATGTAACATATAAGAATAGTGGCTTATGCTTCTCATCCAGTGAATATGCATTAGTAGAACTATCCATCACAAGATTCAAAACTTTTTGTGGTGATTTTCATTTTGAATATTCAGAGGCATTATCTTGATGGTGTTCAGTGCAAGTTCTACACTAATCACAAAAGCCTCAACTTCATTAGAAAGTTAAGATTGAGCATAAAAGACCGATAAGGTTAGTACAAAAACAAGAACCTCTAGAGTGAAAATAAGATAATATATCCGTGGAATTTATGGTTAATGTTACAAGGACCCATATTTTTCTCAATTTCATCTTGGTTATTGAAGATTGTCTGATAAATTTAGAAGTGTTCATACAAATGAAGATGGCATGGAGTATAGAACAATTATCTTATGCTTATTGGAAGCCTAAGGCTAGATTTCATGGGATCCCTAAAAACATCATGTTAGACCTAGATTCTAGATTCTTCTTTCACTTTTGGGACGAGTCATTCAAACTTTTTCTAAATCCATGGCTAAGCAAGTGAAAACCTAGAAAGTTAAAATATCTTAGTAGCTAGGGAAGATAAAGTAGAAGTGATTCCCATAGTAGCAGTAAGAAAAATGGGAGTAGCCTAAATCATGAATAAGGATTTGTAGGAGAGTAATAAAAATGTAAAGTTAAAGGCCAGTTTTGGGACTCGATCAAGGATAAGTACTAATTTTCATCAAACTATGGAAGGTCAGGAAAAGAGGACCATTATAATACCCCATCTTTTTATGAAATTTATTAAATGAATAATTTTGGAGGTTAAAAATATTTCATAGTGTTTGATATTTAATTAGAACTATAATTGGATTTGAGGTAAAGCTAGATTTTAATAAGGTTGGAAAAATAAATTAAACAAGGTTATAGGAGAATTGATTGACTAGTTCTATGAACCAATCAATTAGTTCATTATTTTAGCTAAAAGATTATTCTTTACCAAACCAATCAACTAGTTTGGAAGATCAATCAACTGGTAGGTAGAATAGTCGACTAATAGGCCAAACCAATCAACTAGTTTATCAAGCTTAGTACATTTTTTAAACTTAATTTTTCAGGAAAAAAACCTTATACCAAAATGGAACCATGATAACTCCATCCTTAAGTCTTTGTAAAGATTCTTAGCCATTTTTATGATGCATTTAGCCTGAAATAGTACATCAAATTGACATAAAAAGTTAGATTTGGACAATTTAGGGGGAAGATAACCTCATCTTTATCTTCTTCCACCTCTCTTCGCTACGCACTTTTGGAATCATTGCTTTGATTCTAGATCTAATTCTACTTAGGTAGGAGATTCTTTCCATGATGACTTTCCATTTCCCCTCTCATGTTTTATAGTTTTGGACTAAGTTGATCATCACCTTTTGAGGATCACCATTTCAACCCTGAAGGAGAGGTTAACATATCTTGAACAAGATATACATATTGAACTCAAATTTGAATAAAAGAAATTAGGGTTTTCAATATAACCCTTGTGATTATATCAATTTATTTTCTTTAAATAGCTCTAATCGCCCCTTCACCTTTCTATCTGTCACATAATATACCTTAGCCCTCCAACACTTTCCTTCTTCCCTCTCCACTTTGAGCCTCCCATTTGAATTCTTTTGGTCTCTCTATCCTTTTTTATCTCTCTCTTATTTTATTATTAGGCCAGAAAAAGTTAGATTTAGGAGGGGTTGAGTTGATTTTAGCAGAATCTTTATTTGTTTTCACTTGGGTGTGGTCTATCCATTTTCCCTTTATATTTCAAGTTTTGATTTGTGAAAATTATTCAATATTTTATGAGTTTAAACTTGTTTTCATGTCAAAAGTTGGGATTTTTATCCAACTTTATTTTTCCTCCTTAGTGGGGATTTTTTCTAAAATAGTTAGTAAGTCATTCTTACTTCTAAAATGTGGCTTGAATAAGCATATAAGGTGATGTATTCTAAAAAATGTTGATTTTAAAGCTTTCATTAGATTTTGGTTTCAAATTGATGCATGTTGAGTAAATTATGAATATTGAGAAAAAGTTATAATTTTACAAAAGCGATGGCCAAATTTCTTAATGGTGAAGCATGATCCACTTTAGAAACTTGTTGAATTTTACCATGTTGTTGTGTTGTGCTTTGATTGGGTTATGTTAAAATTCTATGGTATAATTCACGTAAAAAAAATTCTATTATGTGCATTTGGGAGTAGAACGACTGACTTGTTTGAAAAAACCAATCGATTAGTTGTTCCAAACCAATGGACCAGTTGGTTTGTGGCAACTTGGATTCAAAAAAACTTTATGACCTTTGGTTTAAATAAACTTATATGGTTTGTGAGACCATGATGTGGTGGACATTTCATTAGTCAATAATAATTAGAATGATCAATTTGATAATAAGTATTTGGATAAGAATTTGGAGAAGAATAAAATAATGATGTGGATGAAAGAGAAAATAAAAGATAAGGAATAGGAAAGAGAAATAATGATTATAAATGAATGACCTAATTGATTGTTTATGTTGGAATATAAATTCAATGAAAAACCATGTGAATTGATTGTAGAAACCCTAGCTATCATACGAAAAACCTACTTAATATTTGTATGTGACTAGCTATAATGTTATATTATGAATACAAGCATGATGCATTTTGAATTGCCTGAGTTATGCACTATTTTAAGTTCTAATGCATTACCTCACCATTATTGAGTAGGTACATCTACTTATATGGCATCACCATGAGTTATGTTAAGTATGATTTCCAAGATATATTAGGATCTTGTATGCTTTTAACTTTTGTTGAGGAGGTAACTTGGTTCACCTAGTATGAGTGTACTGATATGCTTATTTGCTTAGTCACCTACTCATTCCCACTATCAGAGGACTATGTTTTATGTATTTAGAGATGTCTAGTAGTAGGCCTACCTCATCTTAGGCTTGAAGCTTAAAAGCATGTACATCCTAAGACTTTTGTATGTTCTATAATGGAACAAGGTTTTGGGGACATATCGTGCCTTTATTTTATACCATAACTACCCCTATTATTCAATTTAATCTGCCACCCTATATTTGATTATGTTAGGAACTGGTGAGGTCCTATTTTTTAAAATATTTCTTTAAATATTTATATATCTTCTTCTTGCACACTCTACTTTAGCTTTGGTTGATTTGGTTTTCTATCCTTGTATCTATCATAGAACAAATGTCTTACTTCTATATCATGTTTGGTACGGTGCTAGTACCCCATTTTTTCTAAGTGTTTTTGGTGTTTTTTCTCTTCCATAATATTTTAAAATAAATTTTTTTTATATTGAAAAATGGTGGTGTTATAACCATTCAAACCGTAGAAGACACAGGTTGAACATAGATGAAGGACTTTGGAGGTAGTAGGGAGGACGGCCTTAACCTAATCGAGTTTTCATATAATAACATTTACCATGCGCATCAAGATGGAACCTTTTGAGCCCTTGTACTAGAAAAAGTGTTATAGTATATTGGTTTGGAGTGATATTAACTAGGTATTTGTGTTGGAACCATGCATGAAAGAGGAGATGATGAGATAAACCAAATTAATTCACAACTAGATGAGAGCTACTTAGAACTAGTAAAAGAGCTATATAAATTTGAGGAGACAAATCAATGGCTATGAGGTGGTTGATAGAGTCATTCTATGGGTCTTCTAACTAAAGGATTAACAAGGTTTGGTAGAAAGGGAAAATTCAATATGAGGTATATTTGGCCTTATGAGATCGCAAAGTGAGTTGGTGAGGTTGCCTACTAGTTAATAGTACTAGTAGAGTTACCTCATGTGCACAATGTCTTTCACATTTCCTAGTTGCAAAATTATGTAGCAAATCCTTCGCACGTCATCCAACCTAAGACATTAGAGCTTGATAATTCACAAATATATGAGGAATGATAAGTGAAAATTTAAGATTAAAAGGCTAAATATATGCATACAAAATACCATTCCATGAGCAAAGGCCCTTGGATCACAGCATGATGCCAAGGAAGCCATGTAGGAGGGTGAGGAGGAGATTCACATAAAGTGCCCTAATTTGTTCTTTCGGAATGTTATCTTTAGTGTACCATTTTTTTCCTATTAAAGGGATAGTAACACTTTTCTCTATATTTTAATTAAATGAGACATGTGCCTTCTTTGATATTACATAATGTTGATAGATTTTGTTTAGTAAAATTTGGGCACTCAACCTCATTTAAGGGGGTAGTATTGTAATACCCCATATAATTGAGATTTATAAAGTTCAAAAATCTTTTTTTTAAATAGATTTTAGATGATTTTTTTATCGTGATTTGGAAAAATATTCTAGGTTTAATTTAAAAAGGAATGGGAATTTTTTTGAAAATTAGAGAATAGATAAGTTTTCTTGGCGTACCATTCTATAGGTTCTATGAACCAATCGAATAGTCTATCATTTTTAGTAAGGGTGTTAATTTGGAGATAGGTCAAATGGTATGTAGAATAGTGTACTATTACACCAAACTATTTGATTGATTTATCGATCTGGGTGATTTCCTTTTTTACCCTAGTTTTTATGGAAACATTACTCTAACATATTGGAACCATAGTAATCCATCTCTAATTTGTTCCAAAAAATCTTAAACCCTTTTTTATCATTCATCCTACCTCTGTTTTGCCTCAAATGAACTAGAAGGCTACATTTTTGTAGATAAAGGGATGGATGAGCATATATTCATATCATATTCTTCCTTTTTCCTTTGTGCAGCTCTAAAAGGACAATACGTTCTAGATTGTCATTGTACATCTCATAGAGTTATTTCCCACACCACTCTACCCATTTTCCCACTTTGTGTTTGACCTTTTTCTTAAAAATCTTAACTTCCATTTTCTTTAAATAATCATTTGAACTCTAAAAAGAATGGTAGCCCTTTTCTTAAAAAAATTTCCTTGTATGGTCCAATTTTGAAGGATAAAATTATGATTTGAATCCATTACACCTCTACCCATCATTTATTAACTTATTCTTTTGTTATAAATAACCCTAATCTTCTTTCACCTTTACTTATTTTAACCACTGAGGTATTTGAATTCTACCCACACTTAAGCTGTACTCTTCTTCATTCTAAGCCTCCACCTAAATTTGTGTACCTCATCTAATATTTCCTCTAACTTTATCTTATTTTATCTCTATGCAAGAAAGGATTAGAATTGGGAAAAGTTGAGTTTTTTTTTCAACATATTTTCATTAGTTTTTATTAGAGATGATAACTCTTTTTTTCTTTCCCTAATTCATATTTATTTTACATATGAGATCTATAAAAGGATTTTGAGTTTTACTCTCTTATTTTAAGGGGTTTGAGAGTTGGATTTTTCCTCCTAAAGGTTTTGCTACATGGTATGTTTTTTAGCTAAGCTATCAAGTAATTCATCATTGCCTTTAAAAATTTGTATAAATGAACATGTGAAGTAGTGTAGCTATAGACTTTAGGTTTTTGCATGATTAAATGATGATGTGGATATTAGGGTGATTCATTGTTAAAATATTTAAGAATTTAAAAAAAAATTAATTCAAAAGAAAATATTATTGATTCATTGTAAATGTAGCACAGTGAGTAAAGGAGTATGTGTAATTATAGTTTTCTATAATGATAATGTCATGGATTTGATGCAGTTATATTTTAGAGACTAATTCATGTTTAAATGCCTAAAATATTTTTTCTAGAAGGAAATCAATTATCAAATTAAGCCAAATTGATCAACTGGTCCATAGAAAAGTTGACTTGTTACCTTAACCCTTTAACTTGCTTGTTTGTTGTAGACTTGGGTTTCACTTTCTATGAACCCATAGACTAGGTTGTGATTAACCAATTGACTTGTTTTCAGGAAAAAAAAATCAATTGGTTATCCCAATCAATCTACTGGTTCTTTGGTGATAACTCTTGTTGTTCTCTGGTAAAATGCACTAACTAGTTTGTCAAAATCAATTGAATAGTTTTGATAGAGAACTCTAAGATTTGGGTCAACCAAATAGATTGAGCGGTTTTTCCAGATCAATTTATTAGTTCATCAAGAGAATGTTGTTTTGTTTATTTTTATTCCAAAATGATTTGAGTGCTGTTAGTATAATATCACATGACTTTTTAATGATGAGAACACACATCTTGGTGTAAAGTACTTTTCTTATTGGATGGATTAACTTGTTTATATTTTATGGTATTATTAATAAGTGCCTTGAAAATACTTTAATTTGTTAATGGAAATTAGTGTTCTTTGATGCTACTATTGAAAGGTATATTTTAGTTTTTAGTATAAATGGACTAACATAATGGGTGGTTTAAGCTTGACTACGTACTAATGGAAACCCAATCACATTTGTTGGATGGTAATGATGGTTAAGTGGAAAGGTGTAATCCCCCAAAATTTTAGGAAACTATTAATTTAATAAATAGTTTTTATTTAAAATAAATTAGCTTTTAAAATTATTTAGTGTAATTATTTTATGGATTTTTTAGTATGTAAATGTGGATAGGTGTTTATAATAAATTAAAAATAAATATTTTGTTATTTTATTATATTATTTTTATTTAAATAATTTTTCAAACTATAATTTTACTAAAATTATCCTTTTTGAGCCAATATATTGAATTATATTGAATTAAATTATTAAATTAAATAATTTATCAAAATATTATATTTAATTATTTTCTAAATTATATTAAATTTTTTTTCTCTATTTTCTATTTTTGATTTTTCCTTCTTTTTCCCTTTTCTTTTCCTTCTCCTTATTTCCTTTTTCTTCCTTCCTTTTCTTTTCCTTTTTTCCTAGATTTGGGCTGCCAGGCCAGCCCATCCCGCTCCCCTGCTTGGGCCACAGGCCCGTTCGCCCTACACGCACCAGCCCCCTCCTTTACGTTCCTTCCCTTCTCCCCTAGACCGGGCCAGCCACTCATTTTTTTTTTCCTGACTGGCATGCTCCCTTATTTCTTTCTTCTCCTTTCTCATGCCTTGACCCAACAACGCCCCCTCCAACGCCTTCCCTGACCTGTCTCCGTCGGCCAGTGCTGCCACCTTGGGTATGCCGGCCACCGTCTGATGCAACCACTGCCACCGCCTGCAACACACACACACACACACACACACTCTCTCCCCTGCATTTTTCCACCAATATGAAACCGGGCAGCCATGCACCCCATCCTGCATGGCTCCCCTTTCCTCCCCGTCGTCACCCTCTCCCTACCAACCTACCACCTCCCTACCACCCTAAACACTGCCACAGACTGCCACTTATTCCCCCTACCTTGCCTCTTCTTTTTCTTCTCCTCTCCACCCTCTTTCTGCCCATATTTTTTAGCCCCTTACCCCCGACCTCCTCTCTTCTCCCACTTTCTTCCTCTCCCATTTCCACCCCTATTTTTGCATCGCCACCGCCCACCACCGCTTCTACTGCCTCACCAACCCCGTGCACCGCTCCCTGCCACCCTCCACCTCAGCCTTGTGCCACCACGATATCCCTCTCAAGCTATCCCGCAGCTCTTCTTCCTCCCCACTTATTTTCTCTCCATTTTCCCCCTTCTCGACAGTCCTCTAGTAACGCCGTCGATCGCCGCCTTCCGGCCACCTCTGCCGCCACCCAACCCACTATTCAACTCCCTGAAACCTCCTTTGCGATCCCCATCCATTGTTTGGCTGAAACAAGTCCCCGAACCCTTCCATTTTTCCCTCCTCTTTTCCTTCCTTCTCAGCCCTTCCACCTCGACCCACTTCAGCAGCCACCTTCGCCACCTCACCATCACTGCCTCAGCCATCCTTGGCCTCCAACAACCCATCCCCTACATCCCCCTACACCCCCTCTTCACTCCTGCACCATTCCCTTGCCTTGAAACCTCCTCCATCTACCTTCTTTTCTAGCCTAAAGACCCCAACCCGAAAATAACCAATTTCTCTTCCTCCACCCTCCCCTTCGAGCCTCCTCTAATTATATTTGCATGCAGTATAAGTTGCTGCAATTATTGGACCATTTTTATTAAAAATTTTAAGGTAAAATAATACTTAAGTGAATAATTTTATTAAGTAAATTTTATAAGGTCTAATCCTTTGATTTCCTTATTTCTAATATAATAATTGTTGATATTATTTTTAGGTGTTGATTTTCCTAGTTAAATCTTGAATCTTTAACCGGGATACCGGTAAGGTTCGATTTTTGCGAGATCTAAGGTAATTGTGAAACCCACTTAAAGGCATGATAAACGTATGTTTACATACTAGGAATTTTAATATGTTATTATGGTTGATATATGGTTGTTAATATAAATTATATGTTTGCTTGTATTCTTTAATAAAAAGGAAAGTATGCTCTTTTATGTGATATGTGTGGAAATGTTGCCTAAGGGAAGAATTTGATTATTAATGAAACTGTTAATCAATTATCCATGTTATTTTATGTTATTGTTACCATTTATGCATGAATAATGTTATTTTGAGCCCTAGGGGAATTTTTGTAATATTCCTGGTGTTAGATTATGGCCTAATATTTGTAGGTGCTAATATGTATTATGTTAAAATATAATAGTTTGTGGAGTCGGATATTGTTAATGGATTATTAATATTATTATTCCATGTGGTAATGTTAATTTAATAGAAGTGGTGTAATAAAGGGGGATAAAGTGTTAATTTTGAAGGCAAAAGGGCAATATAGTAATTTTGTGATTAAATGGCAAAATAGTAATTTGTAAAGTAAAAGGGGTATTATGGTAATTTTATATGTAAAAGGGTATTGTGGTAATTTTGGAAGTTAGGGGGTATTATGGTAAGTTTGGAAGTAAAGGCAAAAATGAAATTTTATGAGTAAAGGGGTATTATGGTAATTTTGGGAGTTAAGGGGTAATATGGTAATTTTGGAAAAGAAGGGCAAAATGGTAATTTGGTAAGGAAAGATAAAAATGGTAATTTTGGATGTAAAAGGGTAAAATATTAATTTGTAAAGGAAAATGGGTGTTATGGTAATTTTATAAGTAAAAGGGCATTGTGGTAATTTTGTAAATAAAAGGATATTATGGTCGTTTGGAAGTAAGGGGTAGAAGGGTAATTTTGTAAATTAAAAGGATATTTATGGCACACTTGGGAGTAAGGAGTAACTTGGTAATAACACTAATGACGAAGGATAAGTTGGTAATTAAATTATGATCATGAAAGGATAATTATAATAATAGAGAAGGGTAATTTTGTAAATTAACCAATAAAAGGGCATTATGGTAATTTTAATAATGGAGAAAGGCAATATAGTAATTATAAGCATGGAGAAGGGTATATTAATAATTTTAAATATGGAGAAGGGTAAATTAATAATTATAAATATGGAGAAGGGTAAATTAATAATTGTAATTATAAAGAAGGGTAATTTGGGATTTATAAGAATTGTAAAGGGTAAAATGGCAATTATAATAATCGAGAAGGGAAAAATGGTGATTATGATAAAGGAGAAGGGCAATTTGCCAATTTATCCAACTAAAGGGGGTAATTTAGTAATTTAACCAACTAAAGGGTAAATTGGTAATTATTTAACCAACTAAAGGGTAAATTGGTAATTATTTAACCAACTAAAGGGGCAAGTTGGTAATCATGATAATAAAGAAGGGTAATTTGGTAATTTATCCAACTTAAGGGCAATTTAGTAATTATAACAAAAGAAAAGGGCAATTTGGTAATCTAATCAATCAAATGGGAATTAGACAAGTGTAACAATTAGGAAGGGTGAATGGTGATCTAAAAAGTGTAGGAAATGACTTTGTAACCTAAACTGAGGAAGGGGTAATTTGGTAAATATGCAACCTGAAGGGTAATATGGTATTTTGTGCCTAACATGTTGTTGTGATTGTGGAATTTTATAATATGATACAAATAACTCCGATTAGTGAGGTAAGAGTATTTGATAATTAGTAAGTATTATGAGAACGAATCCTAATTCGAAATTATATAAGATTATGATGGCCTTAATGATTTCTTTGTGTTATCTTGAATAACCGCCTGAATAAGAAACGACTAATAATATCAGAACGATTGAAAGTGAACAAGTATTTGATTATTGTACTTTTTTTATCACTTTAATTAAGATACTAATACTTAAAGTGAAAGACCTCAAGATCGGGAATGGTGACTCTTTAGGGGTCGCTACCCTAAAGACGTAGTTTAGTCCACGATTATTCTGGTATTTGTTGGTGTGCCTTTGTGCCCCAGCCAGGCCCTATATCTTACTCTATCTAGCTCTAAGGACCTAGTTAGGGGGTATGCATACTTATGGATTAGGTGTCCTTGTCGGTAGGGTAATGAGTAGCTTTATGCACCAGTACGACCAGGGTACCTTTGCGTTCCTGGGTTTGTGGTTGAAGGGTAATGAGTAGCTTGTATGCACCGATAAGATTGGTGTACCTTTGTGTCCCGGGTTCTTGATCTCCCATTCGAGGCAAATAAAGGGATTTGTTGTGTTGATTAAAGAAAGGAAAAATACTAATCATGAAAGTGAAAGATTATGAGCCAGACCTAGTTGAATTATGATTTTGATTACTAATCCACCGGTTATAATAGTGGCCCAGGAGCGTGTTGCCCTGGCAAGTGATTATGAGTACCAATCCATTAGATATAATAGCGGCCCATGAGCGTGTTGCCCTAGCAAGTGATTATGAGTACCAATCTACCGGAAATAATAGTAGCCCAGGAGCCTGTTGCCCTGGATGATGTTGATATATATGTTTTCGATCCACCGACAGTAATAGTGGGGGTCCCGAGCTCAATAAAATCAGTCATGGATATGAATAAAGTTATAGAAAAATACTAATCACTTATAATGGAACACCATATGACACTACTACGGAAACAGGAATTAATAACGGTGTTTCGAAAACCGTCATCAAATCCGTGAAAATTAATGCGCGGGAATTTTTAATAACGGTTTTACATAATAACCATTATTACAAGTGCAAGGTAAAATTTTGCACGGGAATTTTAATAACGGTTGACCTAAAACCGTTATCAAAAGATGATTTAATAACGGTTCAAAGAAGAACTGTTGTTAAAATTGGCAAGGTTTTAATAACGGTTCCTGTAAGAACCGTTATTAAATCATCTTTTGATAATGGTTGTTGGAGGAACCGTTATTAAAACATGATTTAATAACGGTTCTTCCAGGAACCGTTATTAAAATCTCCTTTTATTTCGTTCTCTTTTGTTTACTGCCAAAAATTTCAGACTCTGCCGCTTCCCTCTCGTACTCTCTTTCTCTTGCGAACCCTTGCACCACCGCTCCTGCTCCTCTGAATTAAGGGAAACCGTGGCACCGCCATCTCTCCACCACCCCTCTGCCATTCTTGCAAACGTAGCCAGCATTTGTACCTTCGTCGTTGCCGTTCTCAACCTGTACGCCGTCGCTCCCTTTACGTATGTGTTGTTCTTCCTTCATTGCTTAATTTGTCTCTACTGATATGTATATATATATATATATATATAAATGCATGCATGTTGCACCGAAGAGGTTGTGTTTGATGTGTTGTTCGAAAATCTGTCGTTTGATGTTTTGGTGAAAAATTTTGCTGTGGCCTTTTTTGATTAATTGTGGCCAGCCGAGACCTTAATATATATGTATATATATATATATATATATATATAAATGTGTTTATAATCTATTTTATAAAAATTATGTATTATTATTTTAAGAGAATCCAGAAGCCTAAAATATATATTATTATCATAAGATATGTACGTTCTAAGTATAAAATTAAGGTGTATATATTTTTTTAGCACTCACATTATTATATATGCAGATGATCATGTGTATTTATATGCTTTTTTTAATATATATTTTGTAAGACATGTATGTTAGGGTTAGGGTTTATCGTTTATTATACTAAATATAAACTAGGGCTATAAGGAAAAATCCTAAGGATAAGGGTATTGTGCATGGGGAAAAGTTGAGGAGGTTGGTTGGGCATCGGTGTTGTGATTGATAAAAATTAAATAGAGATGAATAATTGTGTATAATAATAATAATAATAATAATAATAATAATAATTAATCATATAGGATTTATTAGATTGTACTATATATATATTATCTTATTAATATCTACTTGATTTTATTATGCGTAGGTTGAATGATTTGATGATAGTTTGATGCTTAGCCAGTTTGTTAAATATATAACTAAAGATTATGTCCTTATTTTAAATAGTTTGATGTTGTTAGGTTTCCATAGTTGGTTATGATCTGGTAGAATATATTTATGATTTGTCTAGCTAGTTGAAGATCAGTTTACATATTCTGTAATTTAGATCCTTTTAATTTCGAGAACAACCTTGATGATAAGATTTAGTGGTTCTCATTTGTAGGTAGTGATCAGATGACATACCCTCCACTGTATTTTCATATGGCACCACATAGAGATGTACGGACTCATGTAATATGGTTATATGACGAGCTATGTCATTTGTACGCGAGTGGCTCATCCTATCACCCCTTCCATTTCAGATCTTATCACCTTCTGTTGACCCTGCCTCAGATAGAGCCATGGGCATCGGCTACGTCTACTTTTTTGCAGTGGTTTGTCTACCACACTGATGCACCACACCCGAGATTTATTGAGGGTGAGCTGTTTGCTAGGGAGTATGATAGGATATCGAGGGAACTGATGGTCATCGATGACGAGTGGAGGTATCGTCATAGCTTGCCTCGGAGTATCCACCTCGGTTACCCTAGAGTATCCGTGAGTAGACTCTCATTTGATGATGTCAGGGATCAAATGATATATCGTGATGAGTGGACTTTTAGAGTTATAGTTTTTAGTCGGGTTCAACGAGCCTATCGGGGGATTTAGTTTTAGATATGAGTTTTCGTTTTTTAGGTATTTGAGTTGTAGCAACATTTTGATGTATATAGTGCTGCTATTGCTTAAATCCTGTAGTATGCATATCTTTTGTAAATTGAACTATTAATTGTATAATATTTTGCTACGTTTGTATGTATGCATATATATATATAATGAACTCTTTGTAAGTATGAGGAGTTTCATTAATTAGCATAAATATAATTTTGGAAACTTGTTAGCATGATTCGTGTATATATATATATATAGAGAATAGCATGCATGATACATTTGAGATTAATTCTTTCTAAGCAAGAGTGATTTGAAAATTATTATACTTATAATTCAATTGATTTTTAATAATTACTTTCATGTGGGATATATCTAGATTCAAATAATATGGATGGAAAATGGTTGTCTGCAAATCGTCTGTCTAGAGAATATAACGAAGGAGTGGAGTTTTTCATCAAGTTTGCAGTTGAACATGCTCGGGACTCTAGTAGAATAGTCTGTCCTTGTTTGAAGTGTGCTTATATTCAGCGTGTCAACGCTAGTGATTTGAGAGATCATTTATTTGTGTATGGAATTGATACAAGTTACACTTGTTGGATATGGCATGGGGAAACAGAGTCTAAATATGAAAATGACGATGTTGGGAGGGATAGTAGTGGATCATCATTTGATAACTATGAGGGACATTCGTTAGAGGAGATGACTCAAAAGGTTGAGGAAAGTGTTCAGGATTGTCCAAAAATGTTTGAGAAGTTATTGAATGACTCGGAGAAACCTTTGTACGGTGATTGTAAGACGTTTACGTGATTATCCGCTACTTTAAGGTTGTACAACTTAAAGGCATGTAACGGATGGAGTGATAAGAGTTTCACAGAATTATTGTCACTTGTGAAGGATATGCTTCCTGATGATAACGTTCTACCCGATCGTACGTATGAAGTGAAGAAGATTCTATCATCTATGGGCACGAGTTATGAGAAGATACATGCATGCCCTAATGATTGTATTTTATATCGCAATGACAATGCATCTTTGGATAGTTGTCCTAATCCTGAATGCAAAGCACCACGATACAAGAAGAACAAGGTGCCCGCTAAGGTGTTATGGTATTTTCCTATAATACCAAGATTAAGGCGGATGTTTAATGATATTGAAGATGCCAAGAACCTAAGATGGCATGCTGATGACAAGATAGATGACGGGCTTCTTAGACATCCATCCGACTCTCCACAATGGATGACGATTGATGGGTTGTTTCCTGAATTTGGTAAAGAAGCAAGAAATGTGCGCGTTGCGCTTTCTGCAGATGGAATGAATCCGCACAATCAAGGCAGCTACAGTTTATGGCCAGTGATTTTGGTTATATACAATTTACCTCCGTCGCTTTATATGAAACGCAAGTGTATGATGTTGTCTTTACTCATTTCCGGGCCAAACCAACCTGGGAATGATATTGATGTTTATTTGGCACCTTTGATTGATGATTTGAAGTTCTTATGGGACATGGGCGTTGAAGTATTTGATGCATATGGTCAAGAAAATTTCACTTTGAGAGCATTGTTATTATGTACTATAAATGATTTTCCGGCGTATGGCAACTTGTCAGGTTATAGTGTGAAAGGCCATTATGCATGTCTGATATGTGAGGAGAATACTTCATTTGTTCAGCTAACACATGGCCGAAAGACTGTGTTCCTTGGGCATCGTAGTTTTTTACCGAAGAATTATCATTATCGTAGGCAAAGAAAAACATTCAATGGATTCCGAGAAGAAGGGCAGGCACCAATCCGGTTGACGGGTCGACAAGTGTGGTTGAAGATGAAACATTTGAGTGGCAAGTTTGGGAAGAAGAATAAAGATAAGCCTCCATCAGTTGGGTGGAAGAAGATGTCAATATTCTTCAACCTTCCTTATTGGGAATCTTTCTACGTGAGACATGCCCTTGATGTGATGCATATTGAGAAAAATATATGTGACATCTTATTGGCACATTACTTAATGTTCCACGCAAGACTAAAGATGGGATAAATGCTCGATTGGATATGGAAGAAATGGGTATTAGACGAGAACTGACACCGCGAGACAATGGAAGAAGAACATATTTACCGCCGGCATGTCATACTCTTTCCAGAAAAGAGAAAATTTCATTTTGTGAATTCTTGCACGGTGTCAAGGTTCCGGAAGGGTATTCTTCAAATGTCAGAAGGCTCGTGTCGATGAAAGAGTTGAAATTAATTAACATGAAGTCTCATGATTGTCATATCTTGATGCAACACTTGTTGCCGATAGCTATACGTGGAATTTTTCCAAAATGTGTTCGAATTACTATCACGAGGCTTTGTTGGTTTTTTAAAGCCATCTGCTCTAAAGTTATACATCCTGATAGTTTGGACGCCATGCAAAAAGGGATTGTGATTAATTTATGCCAACTTGAAATGTATTTTCCACCGTCATTCTTTGACATTATGGTACATCTAACTGTTCATTTAGTTTATGGGATAAAGATGTTAGGACCTGTTCATGGGCATTGGATGTACCCCTTTGAACGGTTTATGAAGTTGATAAAAGGTTATGTGAAGAATCGATATCGGCCAGAAGGATGTATTGTTGAGAGTTACCTTGTGGAAGAGGCAATTGTGTTTTGCACAAAGCACTTGGCAAATGCTGAAGCTCTTGGTATTCCTAAGTCTCGACATGCGGGCAAATTTGAAGGACAACGTATTAGAGGCAGACTTCTTGGGCGTGTAGACCCTAACATGTTCCATGCAGCACATCTATATGTATTACACAACAGTGATGATGTTCAGGCGTACATTGAAGAGCATATGACTTCTTTACGGATTGAATATCCATCCAAGACTGAGAAATGGATTATCGATAAACATAATATTTCCTTTATTGATTGAATAAGAGATCGCATCATTCCACTCATCGGTCATACACCAACTTTAATTTCTGAAACCCTACATTGGTTGTCTCAGAAACCTCGTTATGAAGTTTTTCAATATACCAGTTATGTGATCAACGGTTGCACTTTTTATACAAAAGAACAAGATGGGAAGAGTACAATGCAGAACAGTGGGGTGACTTTAGTGGCTGAGGCAATGCATGTTGCTAGTGCGAAAGACAAGAATCCAACTTATGCAGATATGAATTATTATGGTGTGATTGAACATATATGGGAGTTAGATTACACTGTATTTATAATCCCTGTATTCGGCTGCAGATGGGTTGATAACGGCAGTGGGGTTAGATATGAAGATGGATTCACATTAGTAGATCTTAATAGGGCAGGGCATAAACAAGACCCATTCATCTTAGCATCACAAGCGACACAAGTATTCTATGTCACTGACCCTACTGATAATAGATGGTCTGTAGTACTATCTACGAAAAAAAGAAATGCCAATGAATGTGATGATGAAAATGATGCCAATTGGAATAACGAGTGTGTCTCAGCTGTGCAAGCAACTCAATTATTGAACGATGATGACAATACAATTAATGAGGAGGAAATATATGTCAGGGATGATCATCGTGAAGTAATATATGTATTAGATCCTGAATCTAATCCAAAAACAAGGGGGAAAAAAAGAAGGAAAAGAAGGCAATGAGGGTAATAATATTGTAACATATAATATCTATGTTGGTTTTTTTCAACTCAATTATGCTCAATACATAACATTCTAACATATTTTATTTATTGATTTCTTTTAGAGATATGGCCGATAAGAATATTGATAGGGACAGTAGTGATGAAGAAGGGAAAAGAGGGTCGACAATTATGAGAATCATCACAGATATGAGGAATAAAGGAGAACTGGTCGAGTTGGGATGGAATACTTATAATCTTCCCATTGGCCCTTATGCAGACATGTTTTTGACTTACATTTCACTTGTGACACGTAACCGTGTTCCTATCTCCTATAATAATTGGAAGCAAGTTCCAACGGGTCATAAGGAGCATATTTGGCAGGAAATCACGGTAAATATACTATTTTATGTAATCATTTATGTATGTAAAATATTATTATTTTTAATACATTAATATCGGTATACATTTGTTTGTCTTACAATGCAGAGAGTATTTAATGTGCCAGAGAGTAGGAAGAAATGGCTTCTTAGACATTGTGGGGAGCGTCTAAGAACATTTAGGTCATTTTTAGCTCGTCGGAAAATGTACAGAAAGAGTGATGGTTCTCTACGGCAGAATCCACCCAAACGATACGGTTTCATCGATCAAGAAAGTTGGAATCAATTTATTTCATATCGTCTTACGGGTGATTTTAAGGTATTTGTTAGATAACAATTAAACTTTTTTATCGATCCTAGTATTGCGCATAATATTGAAATAACTATCTCACTATGTTTTGGCTAGTGACATAGGAAAAAAGTGTCAAAAATAAAGAGATTGTGAAGCATAATAAATACCGGCATAATATGGCTCGCAAAGGTTATGCAGGCCTTGAAGAGGAGTTGGTATGTATTTTGTGATTTATCTATTTACAACGTACTGACGAATTTTATAATATTGGTACATTATAAGAATATTTTTTGATTTATAGCTCATAGCCCAAGACTTAGACCCATGTACCTCGTCCATTAATATTGGTACATTATGGAAGAAGGCTAGAGTAACAAAAGATGGATATATTAATGAAGATGTAGATGTTGCAGCGAAAAAAATTGTAAGTTTGTAGATATTTGGAACCCTGCTTACTTTTCTTTTAGAAAACTATTATATTATGCTTATTCATGTAAGCTAATTTTACATATATTATATACATTACAGGACAAACTTCAAGCGTCAGATGGTGAGGAGGGGGTAGACCAATATAACATTGTATCACAGGCTATAGGAATTGTAGAACACCCTGGAAGACACAGGGGTCTTGGATTAGGTGTTACGAAAACGAGCGTACGTGGTCGATCTCGTGGTTCTCGTACCATTGATGAGCAAGTCGCCATCCTTACATAGAAATTGAACGTGGCATTTGAACGGATGGCAACAATGGAGTAAGAGTTGTCATTTATTAAATCTCAAGGGTATAAGCCACCTGATTTAGTCGACCATGATCAGCTTCACATACCTAATGTAAATAGTGTCAGAGACAGTTGTGAAGCTGATGCACGTCTTTCTTCTCTTTCCGAGGTAAGCATTACATAACTTTGAATTGTTATTAAATGTATTCGATGTCATAAATAATTAATAATGTGTAATATTTTCGTTTAGGGTTTGCATAAATGTGACTTGTTAGCGAATGATCTTTCAACTCTTTTGGCGAAAGGAAGGGTCCGCATCAGTCACAGTACCAAAACGCAAATTGTCCACGGGTACAACTTAGCCCTACTTACAAGGCCGGTGAGTATTGACACTCCAATCAATGGTAGTGCGCCCTTGCCTTGTTATAAAGAGGGCGATGAGGCAGCCACAGTGCTAGAAGCTCATGGAACCTTCGTGCTTTGGCCTGTGGATCAGATACGTCTCACTACTGAAGAGGTATTGAAATTCAATATCTTCATTAGAGGGTAGGCTAGTTGTTACATTGTTTATACCTTTTCATATATATATGCTCAATACATATTTTGTTTATTATTATTATTTAAGGAATCAAAGAAGAAGACTGTTCCTCCTAGTAAAACTAAGAGAGGTACTAGTAGAACGAGCAACACAAAAGAGGGCGCTGCCAAAGGAAAGAGAGCTAAATCTGAAAAATCAGTTGCCCCACAAAAGATTCGTTCTTCGGAAATACGCCAACCTCCACCTGCATTAGCTTTATTGTATTTCTATGCCCAAAACTACCTCAGGAATAATTAGATTTCCATTGATTGTCGTCCTGAGTATGTTGGAAGGGACGATGCTACTTACATGGTATCGACAGCTGACATAAGTGACATTTATAATCAGGAATGGATGTCAACCACGAGTGTTGCCGTTTATGTCACGTAAGCATTATTTCATATTTCAGATTTTAGTACTCTTGGAGACATAGAATTTTTACGACCTCTTAAGCTTATATGAATTATTAGTTATTAACAAATATCCATTATTATTGTCGTCCATATATAGGTTGGTAGCTAGTCGCGCTGCGTTGGAGGGAATGATGTCCTCTATTGTTTTTGTGTGCCCATACTACATAGCTGACAATAGTACAATAACAGAGGGTAGGCACATAAACTATTTAGCGGATCGCATTTTGATTGAGGGACACAACAAGCTCTATCTCATTCCTCACCTCGTAACTGAACATTGGGTTTTGTACGCCGTCCGACCTGATCTTAACAAAGTTTATGTGTTTGATTCCCTTCGAACCTATGACGTGCCTTTTGAGGTCGCTCGTCTTGGTGGGAAGGAATTTATCGACATGTTAGTATACTTTTCACTTCTTACTTCATTAGCTTATTTATACATATATATATATTCTACTTTCATTATTTGAGGTATATATACTTACAATATTATGTATCCAACTCTATTTATTAGGGAACTACGGACGACATATCAAAGGAGAGGTGGGAATGGTGTCCCAGACCCAAAGAATCTTCAATATGAGCCTATCATGGTAAGTAGGAAGATAACTATTTTGTATTTTGTTTTAATTCAAATTAATATATAATAGTTAGAGAGCTAACTGAATTCATTTGACAGTGTCCACAACAGCAAAACGGCGATGATTGTGGATACTATGTATGTAGAGCAATGGATCTTATAGTCCAGAATAGATCGATCAACATAGATCCAAGCCATGTATGTTTGCTTTTCCATATTTTTCTATTAATGAATCATGACATATATATTTTTGACCTAATGGCTGTATATTAATTGAAACATGGGTGTTGTAGTTTTTCACCGATGACTATGCACGAGGCCAGCAATATAATGTTGATGAAATTGATGAAGTTAGAGACCAATGGGCCAAGCACGTGCACTCATTCATTCGGTATTAGGTAGCGATCTATATATTCTACATGCATTTTCAGGTTTGTATTTTGTCTACATCTTTCGGTCTTTCAGCCTAGATTTGTGAAATCTTTACTTTGGGGTGTAGAGCTACCAAGTTATGGTATGCCCACTAATTTTTATTCCTAAGTATAGTTGGTGTATTGAGACATGCATACCAATTATAGATTGATTGAAATTATGGTGTGATACCCTGCTGGTATGAATTGATAAACATTGCAGATTTGGTAATTGTTTGAACATACAACTGTGTATGTGGACAGGAACAAAACAGAAAAATTCTAAAAAAAAACATATACTTTTAATAACGATTCTATAAAAACCACTATTAAAACCTATTTTTAATAACGGTTCATAAATAAAACCGTTATTAAAAGCTCAGGTTTTAATAACTGTTCTATAAGAAACCGTTATTAAACACTTAGGTTTTAATAACGGTTTTGTTTATGAACCGTTATTAAAACTCTGGTTTTCAACAACGGTTTTTTCTGATAAACCGTTATGAAAACCTTATTTTTAACAACGGTTTACAGCGAAACCGTTATTAAAAGCTCTATTTTAAAAACCGTTATTAAATATGAAGTTTACGGACATATTCGCGGTTTTTGTGTATTTCTCATGACGGTTATGAACCGTTATTAAAGATATAATAACGGGCGATTCAATAACGGTTGAAAACCGTTATTAAAACTGAAAAATAACCGTTATTAAAAGCCCTTTCCGTGGTAGTGTGAGTCGGGGCCAGACCGGTCCACCAGCGAATAATAGTGGCCAGGAGCGTTTGCCCTGGAGATCGATCCACTGGCATATAATAGTGGTTAAGTACATTCTGCCCTATAAGTGACAGATCCACCGACTATAATAGTGGGGTTCCCACACTCACATGGATGTAAAATATGAGAGTTGATTGAATAATGTTGGACTAATGGCTTAAGGCCCGAAGGTATTGATTTTACACTATGACATGGCTTAAGGCCGAAAGTATCGATCATATATTGCGACCTGTTAACATCTGATGTGATTGTTAATCATGTGAATATTATATGTACACATCTTGTTATATATGTATATAGCTTTATATCATGTGTGACATTACGGGCCTACTTTTAAGTGTAACTTTAAAGGGTTACTCAGTACCATAGTACTGAAGGGTTTCCATTCGTGGGGCCCTTTCCTATTCAATGGCCAGCGTCCCTTGTAGGTCTTTTCAGGTGCTACTCAAGTGGGCAACAAGAAAGAGAGTAAGGATTATCCGGACTTTTAGGGTTCTCCCTTTGCTTTTACTTTTTGGTTTGAATGTATTTCTTGTTCTTGTAACCACTATTGGTGGATTCTAATTTTGTAAAGTGTATTTTGCTACTCTAATTTAAATATGTTTTGGAAATCTAGCAAAGTATATCTCATTCCTTTAGCCTTAGCACTTGGTACTGGAATGGTATGAGTGAACCGGTCTGGTATTAAGTGTGGCGGTAATATCCCCGAAATTCACCGTTTTATATTTTACTTCCGCTATTTGTTTTAAATAAAATAAAATTTTTCAGTAGTGAATTTTGGGGGTGTTACAAAAGGATTATATGGATATATTTATTAGTTGTTTTATGGGAATTATGTGATAACATGACGTTGGAAAATAAAATATTAATCACTTAAAGTAAAAGATTATTGTGCAATACATGAGTCTAAATTATCCGTTTCTTGATTAGCTATTAGGATTTAATGTGTCTTCGGGCATTTATTGTGCTCTTAGGCTTTCCTTCAGGTGGGATAATAGTAGATCTTGTGACTTGCCTGCTCTAGGAAATAATGATGTATTAAAACATATTAATAGTAAAGGTTCTAGTCACTTAGGTAGTTTATTTGGATTCATATAGGAAATTTGTTCATTGATAGTTATTTGGCTTTGGTCAAGAGTAATTTCCATTGGTGGGTATTTGGATTTGGCCAGAATTAATGTCTGGTGGTTACTTGGTTTTGAATGGACATTATGTCCTCTAGTATTTGGTGTGAATTACATGGTATTGTGTGATTATGGGGAGATAATCAAATCTAGGGCTCTAAAAGAAATAAAGGCTTATAGAGAAATGACCTTTGGATTATAAACCTAGAATAGGGACCTAATAGGTAATTCATGTAGGTAGATTGTAGGAGAGCTTAAAGAGTTCTTGAATAATAGGATTTACTTAATTAAATATTTCTATCCATGATATCTATACTATGATGTCAAACATGTTGAGTTATGAATTGTCTAAGTAAGGCTGGCAAGAAATTTTGGTGCATTCTTTTACCATAATAAAACATGTAATTATGATTATATCATCTAAGCTTGATAAGGTGTTATAGCTTGATCTATATTCTTGTATCATCCTTACATGGTTGTAACACCTGTTAAAGATGCAAATTGGCTTTCTTAGTACAAAGCATATTGATGTGCCTGTTTGCTTTCTCACCTACTCAATCCCATGAGAAGAGGATATGTATAGGTTTTTTATGATGGTTGATACTCATTTTACCATGTGTTGGGCTTGGGAACATAAGAGCATGGATTCCTAATGATCCTTTTTTAGGTCCCTAAAGGACCATGGTTTTGGCTATTCCCTATTGTCGTTATACTTTTAATGTATTTTAGATGTTTTTGTTCCAATATATTTCGAATATTTTGGAGACAAATTGTCATCTTGTTGTAAGCATTTAATTATGGTATTAGTATGTATTTTATGCACTCTAATTTTTTTATTTGGTTTGGTTAGTTTTCTTAGTGTTGTATCTAATATGAAGTAAGATTTGGATGTCTATTATATATTAGATTTAATGGTAGCACCCCATTTTTCTACAAGTGTCTTAGTATTTTTTGCTTTCGTAATTTTTATAAGAAAAATTATTTTGTAATGAAAATCTGGGGTGTCCTAATTTTCCCCTCAAAATTTTCCATATAGTAATTCTTTGTATTCTAAATGGCTCTTCCATTTATGAAGAAGGTTGAATAATTTAGTAAAATGGCGTCCGCGGAAATATTTTATACGTTATATTTTATAACCACATTTTCTACATTGATTTTGCAATTTGGGATAACCTCTAAAATCCCTCTTTGGATGAAACATTATTATTTTCATGTTAGGGAAATCAGTGTATGATGTATGAGGGTCCATTTTCACATTAGTTATTTGGCTTATGCTCAGAGGATTGCATAGGATGTTATAATCTCTCCTTGCGATAATAAAGCCTTCAATGGCCATTTTAGGTAAGCTATGTTACAAATCATTGATTTGTGTTTTGCTGATCACTTATTATTTTATTGCAAAGGATATTTTCATATTTTAACTTAACTTTTTGGTGCGATTGTCCACTAAATTGTAAATCCTACTAAGAGCTATATATATTAAGGGGTGCTTGAGAGTCCTTGTCTTCACAAATTCTTCATGATATAGGGCTTTAAAAGTGGTAATCGGCACCCTATATTTTTGTCAAGTAGATAATTTAATTAGTAGTGCCAAAAGGCTTGAACTACTTTCCCTACATTTTGTGAATAGTAGAGATGGCAATGGGTCGGGTCTGGACCGGGTCCGGCCATAACCGGACCCAGACCCAGTTATACTACCTAGACCCAGACCCGACCCAAACCCGTCGGGTCTTAAAAGTTCAGATCCAGATCCAGATCCAGATCCATCGGGTCTAGCGGGTAAACGGGTCCTAAATGAGTCCGGTTTTTTTTTAAAAATAATTAATAATCTATGCTAATACAAATACATTTATGTTTTATATAACTTAATATGTATTTTTTGTTAAAAAAACCATCTAGGTGAAAAAATAAATATATTAAAATAGTTATATTAACTTTTCAAATGGTGTTTTAATGTTTTTAGTATAAATGGGACGGGTTCGGGGCGGGTATATCCATATCCGTATCCATATCTAATAAGAAAATCCGTACCCATACCCGAATCTATATCCGCTAATATATCCATATCCGCATCTGTTGGATATCCGTTACTCGATGGATTATCCGTTTACTCGTTAATGGATATTATCCGATGGATAAATCCATTGCCCAATAGATAAACCCATTTAGAGTTAAGCTAAATAATAATTCAACTTTAATTTATACTATATTTATTTTAAAATTAAGGGTAAAAAGGTAATCATATATCGAGTAAATGGGTACGGATATGAATACGGGTATGGTTATGGGTATAGGTATGGATATCCCATACCTGTATCCTTATTTGAACCCGACGGGTATTTTTTTTCCATTATCTATATTCATTTATCCATATCTGTTGAAAAAAATCCATCGAATTTCGGGTAAAATCTGCCCCGTTTATATCCGTAGCTTTTAGAATATAATGTTATACATATTGTTTATAAAGTAAGTATATAAAAATACAATTAAAAAAAATGAATAAGGAGCTTATGTAAGATTAAGACAATAATGATAAACATAATATTAGTATATATTTTTATATATATCCACACACACACACACACACACACATATATATTAAATGGATCTGACCGGTCGGGTCTGGGTCTAGAATTGGACCCAGACCCAGACCCTTTAAGGTATATGTGGACCCAGACCCAATTCAGACCTGTCGGGTCCAAAAATCATGGACCCAGACCCGCTAAAAATGAAGCGGATCTAGCGGGTCTGGGTTGGGTCCGAGACCCATTGTCATCCCTAGTGAATAGTTTGGCAGAAAAATCATTCATTTCCTTAGGAAAACCTCATAATACAAATCAAAAACACATAAGTTTGAGCATGGTGGCAATGTACACACATTATGGTACAAACCTACTAATCTACTAGCTAGGCACTCCTTGTCACCAAAAAACCACGGAACATAGCCAAATACACCCATTTCTCAAGGTTGTTCTTACTTAGAAAAATCTAAATTACTAGGTGGAAAACCAAAGTCCCCATACACTGACACCTTTTGTTGTTTCTTCTCCCCCCTCCCCCGGTAAACCTTGGCGTTCCACCCATCACAACGACAAACACTGCCATTTCCCCTTGAAACGACAAACGTTGCCATTCCCCCTCCTGCATTAGCAAAAGTTGCTGACCCCTTCCCCCTTTGCCCATTTTTTTTCCTGTTCCCTCCTATGAATTTGTGTTATTTGCAAATTGCATCCTATCGGCACAAATGTATTGTTTGATAGATTATAAGGAATGATTTTCCATTATTCAAGGATTTTTTTCTGTCAAAGGAATAGATATGCTTGTTACAATTTGTATTGTTTGACCGTGCATATATAAAGGAACAAATTCAATATTTTCATTCTTTATAACCAAGCACATGTTTTAGTATAAAATTTTCATCAAAAGGAAGAAATCTTTGTTAAATCTTTTGGTACAACAATATATTAATTTTTTAAACACTTATAATGAATAATAAATTTGGAAACCCTTTAAATGATGATAAATATAGAAATCTGACAAGTTATGATGAATTCACAACTTTGATAAACTATGAAGATAGAGTCACAACTACAATATACTATGACAATGTATTTATAATACCGACATATCATGGATACACAGAAAAAATATAAATGGATTCTCGAAGTTATAACTACAACATACATGAAGAGGTATATCTTTCCTAATGTAAACTGTCTCGATAATTTTATCATGATGAAATTAATAATTCTTTTTATCATATTACTATAGTAAACTCTTTCTTTCATGGTATGGATAATACATGTTTTACAATAAAAAATTATCAGATATTTTTCATGATAGAGAAAATATTTTGTAATCATGAAGAACTTGTAACATGGGCCAAACAAATAGGTAGAACTTATAAGATTATTTTGATAATCAAAAGTTCTAGAAAAGAAAATGGTGTAGGGGCAAGCAAAGTGTTGATAAGATGTGAAAGAAGTGAACTATACGTCTGTCCTAGACTTATAGATAGTGAAGATGCAATTATTACAAGTTCTTAAAAAGATGATTATCCCTTTTTTATTATGGGTGTTGAAAATAATAATGATAGATGGCAAGTAGTAGTTAGAAATGGGATACACAATTACAAATTGTCAAATTATGAACAAAGGCATGTTGTTTTGGGTAAGCTAAAATGAAGTTCAATTTGTATAGTATAAATAGCATGCGATTAGAACCCTAATCGAAAAGAGAGCGATGTCTTCTTCTCCTTTGAGTTCTCTTGTAATTCCTTGATGAATTGAGTGATTTATGTGAGAATTTGTTTGATTCTCTTTGTAATCACAATTACTTCACATCAATAAGATTATCTGTTTCTCTAATTTATGTTCTTGAATGTTTTCTCTTCTCAATTCTTGTGTGTTCTAATTGATTCTAATTAGATCTTATTTTTTTGAATAGGTATCGATTAACAACAAGAATAATTATCAATTAGTATATGATATTATTAATTAATACTAATATAATTAATACACATCCCAAACCACTGATCAAAACAACCATTGCCTGCCACCACCCCCGCCTATTTTTGCGGTTATCCCTCGTCCTAAAGGTTTTATTTGTAGTTGCCCCTACCCCACACAGATAGAAATTGCCATCCCCCAGCCCTTACTGGCGGTATATGCGCTTTTCTCCCACCCCTCATTGGCTAAAATAGTTGTTCCCCCCACCCTCATAGGTAAAAATTGCGTTTCTATGCCCCTTCCTACCGGCAGAAATTGTTGTTACTTCCACCGTACTAAAAAAAATAAAATAAATAACCAATGTATATATTAGATAATTTGTACCATAAAAATAAAAAAGCACTTACCTTAGATCGGTGGGGAGAGAGGGAGTGAGGTTGAGTGAGAGTTGAAAATGAGAGAGACCAGAGACGGAGAAGAGAGAAATAATGTGGGGTGGAAGAGGTAGAAGATAGTTTAAGAAAAAAAACCATTATTTTTTGTATCGTAAAAATATTTTTTTCTAAATAACAGCTACGTTTGTAAATCCATGCAATAAATTGTTGTCGTCTTCGAAGCCTTTATTTAGCAACAGCATTAGCGATAGCATTTGAATTGCTACTTCCAAAACAACTTATGAACTCCTGCCGCATGACATTCCCTGATACAATTAACAAGAAACGTTAAGTCCCACGACCGCTGTTGTCCTATTGTTTGTGGAATCTGAAATCACAACTTTAATGTATGTAATCCACTCCCTCACTCAAGTGAGTTGACAATCCCTGTGGATTGCATGAACTTCAGCTTTGTTTGCCTCCATAAACACAATCGGGAAGGAGAATTTGCACCTCCACTGCCCATGCCAATCTCGTAGTACTGCCCCAATCGGAGCCTTGTTTGATTCATTACACACTGGAGGAGCGTATGGATTCTACTTACCCAACCTCGAGCAGGTGCCTTCCACAGCATTTCCATCGTGTTGGTTCTGTACGTCACCGGTTGAGATCAAAAGGTGAGCAGACAACTCGGCATATGAACGATCTCATCAACTGTAGGAGGGAAAACCGGCAACCAAGGTTTAAACCACCGCCCAATCCTCATTAGGATCAAATCAAGCACTTCTGAAATACTACTGCTGTTACCTTTGAAAACTCGCCAGTTTCTTTCTTTCCAAAGGGACCAAATGATGACATTAAAACCAACCGTCCAAAATTCCTGTCCGCTCTGTTGAGCTCCATTGATCATACCTAGCTTCATATCAGCGGCCCTGGCACAATAGTTTAGACAATATTAGCAACGGCTGTTATGACCCATTTTACTGTAAAAAGCCCTTCCAACGAGAAACTGCAGTGCACAGAATCGGCTAAGATAGGGTGAATGCACACTGGCTGAAGCATATCCATCAGTTCCATGGTAAGGTCCAACTCCCACCAAAATACCTCGTGCCTCCATTGAAATTTCCAAAGCCAGACACCTTTGCTCCACTCTCCCATGTCGCTTACCCTACTGTCCTTATTTTTGTATCAAAGAGTATAATAAAAGAAAGTAAAATATTTAAATGGTGATCATTAATCCGTAGGTCTTCCCAGGACAACTTTTCATTTCCATTACCCACCCTTTCTTTAAACCCCACTGCAAGTAAACTTCACTAATCGGCCCTTCCCAGGACCGCACCACAAATATCTTCCTACAACCCCTTTCTATGGAACCTCACACAGCTGTAGGAATAATCCTGGCTCCTCTTTAATTTTTGT
The DNA here is from genome assembly GCA_030549775.1 of Tamarix chinensis. Classification (NCBI taxonomy): domain Eukaryota; kingdom Viridiplantae; phylum Streptophyta; class Magnoliopsida; order Caryophyllales; family Tamaricaceae; genus Tamarix; species Tamarix chinensis. Next base: position 68,318,434 of record CM060173.1, on the reverse strand, counting down.
TGCGAATATTACCTTTGGTCGTCCACCTTAAACAAATACGGCCAGATCCATTTTAACATGATTGCCCATTTTTGTGCTGAATATTACCTACCCCAAATTATAACGCTCCGACTCCACGTTGGTCGTGAGTAATTATTAGTCCCTCCTTCATCCACCAGCAAATTGAGATATTACGTAGTCTCCCACTAAAGAAACGCAACTTTGTAGTTGCACCTCAATCAATACTATCTCAATATAGTCCATCCTAATAATTGTTCCGTTAGTCAAATAATTGATTCATCAAAGTTCAGCTTGTAATTGTGGTTTTACTTTAATTGATATCACCTTTAATAATCGACACAAAGGCCACAGATAGTTATTCAGTGTGTTTTTGGATTTGATGATTAACCCCACAAACTAATAAAAATCTTTTTAGTTAATCTAGTTATGTATTTAAGAAAGCTCAACGTCACTCAACTTTAAATTATTTAAAATAAATCACCATATTAATTATTTTTAACTTCCACCACCGACCATATATGGATCTTCAATATTACACTAATCCCCAACTGTGCTAGATAGGGTTTGTACCATTATTTACTCCCCTACTCTATAGGAATCTACGAAAAATCCTCTCAATCCTCTACGAAACAGTTACTCATATTTTAAACAAGGATAGGTTATAGATGGGCAAATTATTCAAATCGGCTCTTACCAATGCCAACCAGCCTCTCATTGATATGGTTCTACCTTTCCAAGTGGATAACCGACTCTCCGGTTTTTGTGTTATAGGATCCAAGAAGCATATTCTATTCCGTGATCCAACAATTATGATGACTTAATACGTGAATGAAATGGCCCCACATCTGCATCTCAATCTATTTACCTGTTCATGAACCCATCTCTCTGAAACGGTTATCCCGGGTAAAAGTTTACCCGTAAACCAGATATCATGTGGAATATTGCGAACATACACTTGATAATTGTGAGTAAAGCCTAGTCTACTGGGCTAACTAGAATTTTATTGTCAGCATATTGGAGGCTATGAGATCTCCACTTCATTGTTCCCCACCCTAACGCCCTTGTACAACACTATTCGATTTGCATTTAGCATGACCAGGTCCAAAACCTCCGTTCCTATATTGAAAAGAAATGGGGGTAATGGATCTACCAGGTTTAGTCCCCCAATAACATGAAAATTTAGGTGGGGGAGTCATTAACAAGTATTGAGGACGATAAAACCCATAACATGATGAACGACTCTTGATTAAAGCTGACTGGACGGGGGCTGATTCCCCTGATCACTTCTAGTAATACTAGCTTAATACTTTTGCAAGAGTTTTGTATTGATTGTAAATACGTCCTACCATACCTATATGTTGGTAATCTGCCATATTGCGTGGCTCCGACACCTTCGGAATGAGAGTAATGAAGGTAAAATTATCAGGGGCTGAGAACTCATGATACCCAGAAGTCATTCATCAATTTGATTGCATCCTTTTTGATAAATTCCCATGCCCTTTTCACGAATGCAATGTTCAATCCATCCAGCCCAGGAACCTTTGTGTTGTCACATGAATGAACCGCCACTTCTATTTCCACTTCGATAAAGGCATTGGCCAACATGACTGCACTTTCTTGAGAGATCCGTATTAATTCAAGGTCCTCAAAGTACATTCTTGTTGTATTCTCCTCATACGTCTTCTGAAAAAACCTGAAGACTCCGTCTTTGATCTAAGCACAAATATTATATGTAACGCAGTCAATCTAAACTTTTGTAACAGAATTCTTCTTCTTACTATTCGATGTACTGGGATAGAAAAATTGTTTGTTTTTGTTGGTATATTGTCGAAAAACAGGTGAAGTATGAAACACCGAATAAGAACGGAAAAGAAAATTATTACAGGTTGTTGTGCCGCGAAAGAGATCGCTACCCTGAAGCGATATACCGGCCGAACCGAGGTGCAATTCTCACGCCGTACCGCCTTCGAGGTTAACACAACCGGCCTCTGGTACGTGCACTCGAAACCAGAAGCCCTGTAGATAGTAGAACAATGCCCAGAACAACGGTTGTTTCAATAAACAGAGAAAACGAAACAGTGTAAAGGCCAAGAGATTGGAAAATTAGTTTCGTTCATACTCAAAGCTCTCTTTTTTAATAATATATATATATATATATAAAATAATGGTGCAACAGGATGTAACTGTAATCCCGAAGGACCAGACCCACGAGAAGAATGTTGAATACACGTTCAGGCCCTCAGAAAGAATCGGAAGCAAGACAAAGTCAAAAAACCAAAAAAAAAATATTCAGTAAAACATAATAAGACAATTAGGCCTGCTGGATCAAGACCCACACCCATGCCCAGCCCCGCCCGGACCGGACAGACGGCTGCGGGCCCTCGTGTGGTCCATGGATTAGCCCTAGTCCAACAATAAAACCCAGCCCAACCTTTTAAATCAAATACAATAATGGAAGAGAAAGGTTATAAACTACATTAAAACAAACTCTCCCACCGATGTGGGATACGGCAGAAGGCAAAGACTCCATTTTGCCATTGCCTTCAACAATCCCCCACCAATGGCAAAACAAAAGCAAACACAAAAAGAATTTGGGCAAATAAGGCGCAACACTTAAGTATCAATATCACGGGGATTGAATTGATACGTAGTGAAATGAGACAACAACCGTGTCTAGGAAGTGAACGAATCTTGAACTTCCTTGACTCCAACTGAGACCCCCCACAGCACATGTCTTACTTTAAAATCTACGATCTCCGCAATAATAAACAAGCACTTTTAATGGCCATGCGCACACCTTGGGTACTCATGAGTGCTCTAGAAAGACAGCCTAAGTCTTTCATAGAAGGCGGCCCACCTTCACATTCATCTAGGTGAATCCATCAAGTGTCTCGCAAGAACCACCATGTAAGGCTATGGATTCATTAAGAGCAAAAGAATGCTCAACCTTAAATATACATTAAGTTATGAGTTCATCAAGTCCGTCTCACTAGGACCACCCAAGAATAGGGCTATGAACTCATTAAGAATCTAAGCTCATCTTATCCACATAGCACTACCACAAACCATAGGAATGGGCATGTAGTGCAACAGAGTAGTCATATGGCTTCGTTTGACCACAAGTGGTATCCACTATACTTTCCTCAACTCAAAGGCTTAAGCCCCATCCCCCTTGATGATTCGAGGACAACTCTCCTCGTTAGACCCTTCGTAAGAGGGTCTACCAAATATCTCTCTGATCTGACAAACTCTAAAGAGATCACACCGTTACTCAATAATTGTCTCACAGAATTGTGTCTTACACGGATGTGTCTCCTCTTACCATTATACACACTGTTCTTGTCAACACTAATAGCTGCCTGTGAATCACAGTGTAAGGACACCGGCACACAAGGTTTCCTCCACAAAGGCACATCTGCCAACAGGTTCCTCAACCATTCAGCCTCTTGACTAGCAAGCTCAAGGGCAATAAATTCTGACTCCATAGTAGAACGAGCTATGCAAGTCTGCTTTGCAGACTTCCACGAGATAGCTCCTCCACCCAAAGTAAAAACGTAACCACTAGTGGAACTGACCTCATCATTATCAGTAACCCAGTTCGCATCTGTAAATCCTTCCAACACAGCAGGAAACTTACTAAAATGCAAACACCAATCCTTAGTACCCTTAAGGTATCTAAGTAAACGACGAAGTGCTGTCCAATGGTCACTACTTGGGTTATGAGTATATCTACTTAATCTACTCACTGCATAAGCTATGTCAGGTCTAGTATAGTTCATGAGAAACATCACACTTCCTATGATTTTAGCATATTCAGCTTGTGAAACACTAGAACCTTTGTTCTTTTTCAAATTCATGCTAGGGTCATAGGGAGTTTTCACAGGTATATCATCATGGCAATCAAAATTTTTCAAAATTTTCTCAATATAATGTGACTGACACAAAGAAAAGCTGTTATTAGTTTTTCGCATTTTAACACCAAGAATCACATCAGCTTCTCCCAAATCTTTCATATCAAAATGAGAAGACAAAAATGATTTGGTCTCGTTGACCACAATCACATTTGTGCCAAGAATTAACATGTCGTCAACATAAAGGCATATAGTCACACACTCATGACCAAACATTTTGGAGTAAACACAAGAATCAGAAGCATTTACTACATAACCATCTCTTACTAAAGTCTGGTCAAATTTTTCATGCCATTGTTTAGGAGCTTGTTTAAGGCCATATAATGATTTTCTCAATCTACACACTTTGTTCTCCTTACCATCAACCACACAGCCCTCGGGCTGCTCTACGTAAATTTCTTCTTGAAGGTCACCATTTAAAAATGCAGTTTTAACATCCATTTGATGGACTACAAGTCCATGGATAGCAACTAAGGCAACCAAAGAACGAATAGTGGCTATCTTAGTAACAGGAGAATAAGTATCGAAAAAATCAACATCTTTCTTTTGCTTATAGCCTACAACTACCAATCGTGCCTTAAACTTATCAATGGTTCCATCAATTTTCAATTTCTTTCTGAAAACCCATTTGCACCTAATAGGTTTAGACCCTCTAGGTAAATCCACTAAGTCTCATGTGTGATTTGCCTTTATAGAATCTAATTCATTATTAATAGCCTCTTTCCAGAAACTAGCATCAATGGATGTCATAGCTTCCTTATATGTTTTAGGATCATCTTCAATCAAATAAGCAGACACAAAGTTCGAATCAATCTTATCAAGATTATCACTCTCAATTAGGAATGCTGTAACAAAAGCAGGACCATAGCTAGTTTCTATTCTTCGTCTTTTACTTCTCCTAGGTTCATGCACATTATGATTCATATTATCAGATGAAAAAGGCATAGAAAAAGGTGCATAAGAAGTATTAGAAGAACTAGCTATATGACATGTATTTTTTCCCATCAGAAACATATTTTCAAAAAATTCTGCATTTCTAGATTCACAAATTGAGTTATCACTTAAACATAAGAATCTATATGCAGCACTGTTTTGAGCATAACCAATAAATGCACAATCAAAAGTCTTTGTTCCTACATTTTTTCTCCTTAAGTCTGGTAAGCTAACCTTAGCTAGACACCCCCACACTTTTAAAATTTTCAAGTTAGGCTCGAAAACTTTCCATAATTCATAGGGTGTTTTATCTAGTTTCTTATGAGGGACTCTGTTTAACACATAACAGGCAGATAAGATAGCTTCCCCCCACATATGGTTAGACATACCTGAACTCAGAAGCATATCATTCATCATTTCTTTAAGTGTTCTATTCTTTCTTTCAGCTACGCCATTTTGCTGAGGAGAATAGGGGGCACTAGTTTCATGTATAATACCATGACTGTCACAAAAGTCCTTTAGAAAACTAGTTTCATATTCGCCACCCCTATCAGATCTAAGCCTCTTAATCTTCCAATCGAGTTGGTTTTCTACTTCTGCCTTATATTTTAAGAACATGCTTTTGGTCTCATCTTTAGACCTAAGGAGGAAAACTTTAGTATATCTTGAATGATCATCAATAAATGTCACATAATATCGTTTTCCTCCTCTACTCTAGGTGTTCTTAAAATCTGCTAAGTTTGTATGAATTAATTCAAGTAATTCTGTTGATCTCACAGTGACTGGTTTAAAAGGCCTTTTAGCAAACTTGGCTTCCACACAAACAGGACACTTCTCATAATCATTAGTATCCAACACATTAATTAAATTCATTCGTTTTAGTTTATCTATGGAAGCCACATTTACATGCCCTAGCCTACCATGCAACAAGGATACAGACTCTGCAATATAAGCAGAAGTAGAACCAATTTTATTAATAGGAGCAGAAACAACATTCAAAACAAACAGCCCATCAAACAAGTATCCCTTACCCACAAAGTCCCCATTTTTGGTCAAGACGACCTTATCAGACTCAAAAACTAGTTTTAGTCCGGCTCTATTAAGTAAGCTACCCGAAACTAAGTTCCTACGGAGGGAAGGGACATATAAGACATCACTTAGCAACAAATATTTTCCAGAGGTAAGTTTTAGAAGAACCTTTCCTTTGCCCAATACTTCCACAGTAGCAGAATTCCCCATGAAAACTTGCTCTCCATCAGCTGCATCCTCGAACTGGTGGAAGAGATCTCTGCTAGCACACAGGTTCTTAGAACCCCCGGTATCTAGAATCCAATCCGTCTTGTTGTCAACAAGAGTAGCTTCCACTACCACAGCAGCAATAACCTCCTCTGTCTCAGCAACATTTGCCTTTCCGGCAGCCTTTTGAATCTGGTTCTAGTTCTGCTGACCTTGCCTCTTGTAGCACTGGTAAGCCTTGTGACCTGTCTTCCCACAAACATAGCATGTTACCTTTTTCTTCTGAATCTTGTCACCCTTCTTAAAATTTGACTGGTTCTTCTGTTGTCCTTTCTTTTGGGTTATCTTCTCCTTACCTTTAGCCATGTCCTTAACAGCAGACTCAACCACCTTTGCAGTGATTGACCTGAAAGCATGAGAGATGCGGTTGTCCTTCATACGGTTTGCTTCTTCTGTCCTCATATGACTGATCAGCTCCGGCAGAGTTAAATTCCTCTTCTTATGCTTCAAATGGTTCCTGAAATCATTCCAAGATGGTGGATATTTCTCTATCAGCATATTAGCCTGGAACGTCTCACAGATTTTCATCCCTTCTCCCAAGACCTCAACAACTAAGAGCTCGAAATCATGGACCTGATCCATCACCGGCTTGTCCTCTACCATCTAAAACCTCATCAAATTTCCAACAGCATACTTTTTTCTTCCAGCTTCATCTGAACCATATTTGTTCTTCAGATTATCCCAAATTTCCTTCGAGGATTCAATGCCAAAGAACATGTCAAATAGCTTATTGTTCATGTGTGACAGTAGATGACCTCGAACCGTCTTATTATCTCTGTCATAATTTTCCTTAGCAGCTTCATCACTTTTCTTAGCGGCGATAGAAGTGGGAGTGGTATCGATATCCTTTTGACTAGGTGGATCAGTCTGCAACACATAATCAACTTCAAGAGCCTCAAATAAAATCGGCATCCGTTGAGACCATCTGCGGTAATTAGAACCGTCCAATGGCTCAACTTTCGACATGTTCGGAAACACTTTGGGAATACTAGTAGCCATACTTGATAGAAAATGACAGTACCAATAAGCATGATAAATGTATAGTGTCCAACTATGTACTGTAGCGGCGATGGTACTGTAGCGTTTGAACAAAATAATCCCCTTTAGCAATTCTAATTAACCAGAGAAAATATGGGTACTCCAATACTGATTACACTAACACTGTATCACCGAGAATATTGAAATAGATCTAGCAACAACAACTTGTCACTGGATTGAATTAAACACAAACTTCGGTTGATGCAATTTGTCAAACAGTTGGCGTGCTTAAAATATAGCAGATTAACTGAGGTCCGACTGAAAATATCATGGACAGAACAATGCATAGAACCAAGGTGCAGCGTACAACAGCAGATAATCTTCTGAACAAAAATAAACAGAAACGTTGTATCTAGCAATCGGAACGACTAACTGGAAGCACAACGATGGCATACTAATACCTTGAATTTGAGATTGTAAAGCAGGAAGATAAATTTATCATAAAACATATACTTCACAATATTGCTTCAGAATGTTGGTATATTGTCGAAAAACAGGTGAAGTATGAAACACAGAATAAGAACAGAAAAGAAAATCATTACAGGTTGTTGTGCCGCGAAAGAGATCGCTACCCTGAAGCGATATACCGGCCGAACCGAGGTGCAATTCTCACGCCGCACCGCCCCCGAGGTTAACACAACCAGCCTTTGGTATGTGTATACGAAACCAGAAGCCTTGGAGATAGTAGAACAATGCCCAGAACAACGGTTGTTTCAATAAACACAGAAAACGAAACAGTGTAAAGGCCGAGAGATTGGAAAATTAGTTTCGTTCATACTCAAAGCTCTCTTTTTTAATAATATATATATATATATATATATAAATAATGGTGCAATGGGATGTAACTATAACCCCGAAGGACCAGACCCACGAGAAGAACGTTGAATACACGTTCAGGCCCTCAGAAAGAATCGGAAACAAGACGAAGTCAGAAAACCAAAAAAAAAATATTCAACAAAACATAATAAGACAATTGGGCTTGCTGGATCAAGACCCACACCCACGCCCGGCCCAGCTCGGACCGGACGGATGGCGGCGGGTGCGTGCGTGTGTGGTCCATGGATTAACCCAAGTCCAACAACAAAACCTAGCCCAACCTTTTAAATCAAATACAACAATGGAAGAGAAAGGTTATAAACTACATTAAAACAAACTCTCCCACCGATGTGGGATACAACAGAAGGCAAAGACTCCATTTTGCCATTGCCTTCAACAATTCGTCTCCATTCTTCCCTGTTGTTCATTACTCCTTCCACCACCTTTTTTATTCTACGATGCTAACCCTTAATGTGCTCCTTACCCAACCATCAACCACAATCAGTGATCCTTCATACCTTACATCAAACACCCCTATCATAGATACCTCTATACCCACACAAAACCAATTTGTAACCTCCCTACCATGTGTTAACTTTCCTTCCTTTCTTACCTTCGACCCTTCTCACTGGATCAACCCCCCACCATAGGCCATAACCACTATTTCTCACCCTTCTCCTTTGACCAAACATGCCATTCTTCCCTTCTTCCTATCCCACACCCACGCCCAGCCCAGCCCGGACCGGACGGACCGCGGCGGGCGCGCGCGTGTGTGGTCCATGGATTAGCCCAAGTCCAACAATAAAACCCAGCCCAACCTTTTAAATCAAATACAACAATGGAAGAAATGGGGGTAATGGATCTACCTGGTTTAGTCCCCCAAATAACATGAAAATTTAGGTGGGGGAGTCATTAACAAGTATTGAAGACGATAAAACCCATAACATGATGAACAACTCTTGATTAAATTAAGCTGACTGGACGGGGCTGATTCCGCTGATCACTTCTAGTAATACTAGCTTAATACTTTTGCAAGAGTTTTGTATTGATTGTAAATACATCCTACCATACCTATATGTTGGTAATCTGCCATATTGCGTGGCTCCGACACCTTCGGAATGAGAGTAATGAAGGTAAAATTATCAGGGGCCGAGAACTCATGAAGTCATTCATCAATTTGATTGCATCCTTTTTGATAAATTCCCATGCCCTTTTCACGAATGCAATGTTGAATCCATCCAGCCTAGGAACCTTTGTGTTGTCACATGAATGAACCGCCACTTCTATTTCCACTTCGATAAAGGGATTGGCCAACATGACTGCACTTTCTTGAGAGATCCGTATTAATTCAAGGTCCTCAAAGTACAGTCTTGTTGTATTCTCCTCGTACGTCTTCTGAAAAAACCTGAAGACTCCGTCTTTGATCTAAGCACAAATATTATATGTAACGCAGTCAATCTAAACTTTTGTAACAGAATTCTTCTTCTTACTATTCGATGTACTGGGATGGAAAAATTGTTTGTTCTATCTCCTTTCCGAAGCTACCTTTTCCACGCCATTCGAGACAACATGGAAAAACTCGAGTCGTTTGTTCCATGTGCACAATTTCCGTCGTAATCGCCGTCGATCCTAGATATCGTCTGGGTTTAAATCTTGTTGCTGCATGCGCCATCTGATCTAGCTCCGTTATTTTCTCCTCCAGAACGCTGAAATGGTGGCAGAATGACCCAAAAGTGCCTTCATTCGAATCTTTCAAGGTCACCCTGACTTGCTTCAGCGTCAAGTTCAGCGGGTCATTAACTTGGTCTGACAGTCATGCCTCCTTAAGAGTCCAGCCGGTGTTGGTCCATCCGACAATTCATGAAGTGAAAAGGCTTGGGGCCGAAGTCAGCACGCTCATTAGTTCCCCATAATGGGTAGCGACCCGGGATCCGGCATGCATTGTAACCATTCGGGGCTAATAAAATGTCGTACCAAATAGCTCTTTGAGGCACCCCTGAACCAACTGAACTTGCAACCCGTAGAGGCTCGACTTCTAGCACCTTCATGCTGCGTCAGATTTCCCCAACTCCCCTAACGTCTAATTGTCCACTATCCTGATCACTTGGTTAGAAAACTTTGTTGAAATCCCCGATCAGTAAACTAGGTAAATATGTTGAAATCCCTATCTATTGGATTTCCAACTTAACTTCTGCCCTTTTTTACATGTTGCACGGGCCATATATGGTGACTGTCATGCATGGGAAATCAGTTTGTTTGATCGTGCCCGAAATTGCTGTCCAATTTTTCCCAATTTCCGAGCGAAGCATGTCAAAAAATTTCTCTGCCCACATCATCGACATACCACCCCTCTCGCTGTTCCGCATTGCTTGCCAGCTGCTGTATACTATCTCCACTTCCACAAACTTCTAACTAGTCCGTGTCCAGTCGCCTCCATTTTTGTTTCCTGCATACAAGACTGCATCTGAATTTAGTCCCCTCAACATGTTCCTTACTATGCCTAGCTTTTGCTTGGTGCAGATTCCCCTAACGTTCAAAGATAACAACTATGTGATTATTGCTAGCAGAACTCTCCCAACGGACCATTCTTTTCTACGGGTTTTGGGCTCCCTCACACTCCTGCCATTCTTCGTTAATTATTTTCTCGATCTAGCCTCGTATTTCACTCTCCGGAGCCTTTAGAACAAGACCTAATTGCCGTCTTTACTTTCCGTGACTTACGTGGGCTTTTCTCATTTCCTTCACTTGCTCCTTTGGTTGCCACAGCGCTTCCTTTTAGTATATTCCAGGGGTAGTCTCCTCTTTTTCTGTGCACCTATGTCCCCACTGCCTCCATATCATTTGAATTCTGCACAATACCAGGAGAGCTTTACTATGCCATTCCTAGGTTCGACTCCGTGATAACCGATTCCACATTGGGAAATGAGAACCTCCTCGGGAAGGACCAACAGCCATTCTTTCCTCATTTAATGTTGGCATACAATCTTCTGCTTGTGTTCCTCCGTTAGACTTTTCGACTTCCTCTTCTACAGTTCCAACAACGTAGGGAGTGTTATTGACTTCTTACTCACCGTGGTAGCTTTTCCTCATCACTACTCGCTTCCCACTGAAGACATAATTTTCTCCTCTATTCTAATTTTTTATTGTCTTTAGTGGAGTACAAGACTCTCGTTATGCTTTCGACACATTTTGTTGAGGCGAAAATTTTTCGTAGTCTATTTAGGTGAAATTAATTGGATAAAAATTAAAATGATCATAAAGTATTTAATTAAAAGTACAAAATATTATATACATATAATTATACTAATATATACATCTAATTATATATAAATGTATATTCTCTATATAATTGGGATACCAAAAAAATAGACTAAATAATAAATAGATTGACCAACTTTAATTATATTGGTTCAAATGAACCACAAACTATTTTTCCCTTTTGTTGAGGATTTGTAGTTTTTTATGCTTTTATCACTCTTACACCATCAAACTACTTTTACAATTAAAACTATTGTAAGAAATAATTTAACATGGATATTTGAAATTTTGTTACTTTTTTAAATATCCTAATGTCAATTCTATTTGTTAGCCAAAATTTAACATTTATAATTTGAGAATGTTTTATATTGTACTTTCCCCCAAAGAAAGTTCTTTTCATTTATCTCAATATTATAAAATTGTAAAGAACCTTATATATATATGCTTTTGATTTAGAAAAAATTCAAAAAGTTGATTTTTTTTCTATTAATTAAAAACAAATTTAGCCTTTTGAGATGACATAAGTGGTTAAAACTAATTTGTACACTCCCAACTTTTCCTAATTTTTCTTCCAACCTCTACCATCCACTCTTTTGGTCTTTGGTGGCAAAAAATATATCTTCCTTTGATTGTATGGCTTGCACCACATCCTTCCCCTCATTTCCTTTATTCTTTTGTTATTTATTTTACTAACTTAATGTGTAAGTTTACAAAACTATCTTACCCACCATTGCTACTTCATTATTTAAATCCTATGAAGTCTTGAACACCTATTTCTCTGCCCAGGACTTATCAATGCCACCCATTTTCATCCATTTTGAATTTTTTTTCTATTCTTATTCATTATCTCCTTACACTTTAATTTTAAGTAAAAGAAGATTATGTTGCTGGAAGGGTTAATGAATTGGGTTTATCATCACCTTAGTGTTTGAATTTTTTGTAGTGAAGATTCTCGTTTTGGTACCTTTGTTTGAGTTTTGGTTTGATTTTCTTAACCTTTTGCAATATTCCATATGTTTTGAAGCTTTATCAAGGGATTCATGCTTGTAGACTTTTGAAAGACTTTCTTCTCTTTTGTATTATCCTTGGAAGCTAAGTAAACCTTTCCAACATTATAGGGCAATAGATTGAGTGTTGTGTTCTTAGTTTTCAAATGATGGCATTTTATCCCTTTATATCGTCTGTCAAAATTTTGGCAATTTGGTTTTGTAATACCCTATTAGATTGAGATTTATAAAATGACAAATTCTTGTGTTTAATAGAGCTTGGATCGATGACATTTGATATCATGATTTGGAAATATAGTTTGGGTTTGATTTAAAGATGAATTGAAAAAAGGCTTGGAAAGTTGACTAAAATAAGTTTTCTTAGCATACTAGTTGACTAGTTAGATGAGTCAATCAACTGGCTTTTTGTTTATACCAAGGGTATTGATTCAATGGAACCTATCAACTTCTTTAGAAAAGCAATTGATTGGTTAACCAAACTAATGGATTAGTTTGTCAATTTGAGTAATTTTTAATTATGGATTTTGTTTCATTTTTTTGAAAAAAATTCTTCTATCATTCTAGAACCTTGGTAATATAACTCTAATTTTTTTTCAATTAATCTTTACCCTTTTGATTAGTTTCCTTGTTTTAATCTTTGACTCGAGTGGATTCAATGATTGGGCTTTGGTAGAAAATGGAGAGGTTGACTTCATCCTTTACCTTCTTTATTCTTTATCAAAAAAGGGACATAAAGTTCATGCCAATGCCAATCAGTAAAGTAGACATAATTTCAAGCCTAGCCAATCACAAGAATAGACATAAGTTTAAGCCAAACAACTAATATAGACATAACTCCAGGCCAAAGTTAATCACCTATGTAACTCACTACTACAAAAATGGAAAATAATAATGGTGGTTCGAAAACCGTTATCAAACGTGTGAGAATTAATGGGCGGGAGAGTTTTGATAACGGTTCTAATTAAAAACTGCTATTAAAGGGGCAACGTTAAAATTTACAGGATTATTTTAATAACGGTTAATATTAGAACCATTGTCAAAAGTCCAAAGGTTTTAATAACTGTTCCTGGAAGAACCGTTATTAAAACTCCAAAATCAAACTTTTATTTCGCTCAGTTTTGTTTCGTACCAAAGTTTTCAGACTCTCTGCACCTTCGTTCTCTTGCTCTCCTTATCCTTGCAAACCCTCACACCACCACACCGTGCACCACCACTCCGGCTCCTCTCAAGTAAAGGAAACCCTCGCACCGTCAACTCTCCACCACGCCTCTGCCATTGTCGGCTCTGCATGTGCGTGCTGTCATTGTTCCAAAGCTAGCTAGCTCGCACTTGCACCTTCATCCTCCGTCGTATTTGAAACCCTTGCCTCTCTCAACATTCTCGCCATCCTATTTGTAGCTAGCTCACTTTATGTATGTGTTTGTTCTTCCCCTCGTAACTTTTTATCTACTTACATATGTATATATATAAATAAATGCATGCATATTGCTATAGGGTTTTGTTTGTTTGTTATTGAAAGATTGTGGTTTGTCGTTCGAAAATGTGTTGGCTGAAAATTTTGCTGTTCGTTGTTGAATTTGTTGCGTTATTGTTATATATTAACAAATGCATGTGTTGGCCGAGACCTTTACATATATATATAATATGAATGTGAGTGTAGAATTATAGACATTTTCACTCATAAAAACTACACACACACACACACACACACACACACACATTTTCATTAATAAGTATAGGAGACTAGCAATAAGATATAGGAAATATCATATAATGAAATGCAAATATATTTTACATATGCATATGTTAATGATTGCTATTTGATGAGGATTAAATAGATATAGAGAATAAGGAATATATAAAAGTGAATAATTAAATAGAGATAAATAATTGTGTATGATAATAATAATAATAATAATAATAATAATAATAATAATACCAATAATTAATAATATGATTTATATATTATGCTTTAATTACATTTAGCTAGGTTTAGGGGTTAGGGTTTTATGAGGTTTAGGGTTAGGTTTTATTATAATAAATTATGGTTAATTAGCTGGGGTTAGGGTTAGGGTTTATCGTTTATTATGGTTAATTAGGGTTAGGGTTAGTATTAATATATTTTTGAAAACGTGTTAGCATGATTTGTATATATATATATAGAATAACATGATACATTTGAGATTAATTCTTCCTAAGCATGATTCATATCGATAATATAATGGTACATTATTATGCTCAATACATAACATTTTAACATTATTTATTTATTTATTTTTTGTAGAGATATGACCAACAAAAACATTGATAGGGACAATAGTGATGAAGAAGGGAAGAGAGGACCTATGATTATGAGAATTATCACAGACATGAGGAATAGAGGAGAAATAGTCGAGTTGGGATGGAATACTTACAATCTTCCCATCGGCTCTTATGCAGATATGTTCTTGACTTACATTTCACTTGTGACCCATAACTGTGTTCCTATCTCCTATAATAATTGGATGCAGGTTCCAAAGGGTCATAAGGAGCATATTTGGTAGGAAATCACGGTAAATATGCTATTTTATGTAATCATTTTTTTATGTCAAATGTTATTAATTTTATTACATTAACATCGGTATACATCTACATGTCTTATTTTGCAGAGAGTGTTCAATGTCCTAGAGAGTAGGAAGAAATGGCTTATTAGACACTGTGGGGAGCGTCTAAGAACCTTTAGGTCATATTTAGCTCCTTGAAAAATGCATAGAAAGAGGGATGGTTCTCTACGACAGAACCCATCCAAACGATACGGTTTCATCGATCAAGAAAGTTAGAACCAATTCATTGCTTATCGTCTTACAGGGGATTTTAAGGTACTTGTTAGATAATAATTAAGCTTTTTGTATCAATCCCAGTATTATGCTTAATATGGAAATAACCATGTCCTTATGTTTTGACTTGTCACATAGGACAAAAGTACCCAAAATAAAGAGATTGCGAAGCAAAATAATTACCGACATAATATGGCTCGCAAAGGCTATGCGGGCCTTGAAGAGGAGTTGGTATGCATTTTGTGATTATCTATTTACATGTAAATTTTGAATTTTATAATAATATTCTTAATTAAGAATATTTTTTTATTTGTAGCTCCTAGCCCAAGTGTAACACCCCAAAATTCACTATTTTTTTTTTGAAAAGCGGAAGCAATTAAAATAGAAATACTTAAAACCTGTGAATTCTGGGAATGTTACCGCCACACTTAGTACCAGACCGGTTCTCTCCGACCGTTCTAGTACCAAGTGCTAAGGCTAAAGAAAGATTTATGTTAAATTCAAATTAACAATTCATAAAAGAATTCAAAAGATCTTACAACAAAATCAGAGTACGCATAAACATTTATTAACACTTGTAACTTCCAAATATAAATACATTTAAACAATATAAAACCCGATGGGTCAAATTCTGGATTGCCTACTCACTCAAGTCAGGCCTGCTACCCCAAAATAGTCTCTGATCTTAAACCTGCACAAGAGGTCTGCTCCCCACCATTAGTGGATCATCATAGGACCCATCAACCAAGGTAGTATCAGTACGGGTCCAGTACTGAGTAAGGTGACTTGATCACTAAGGCCAACACACAAACACGTAAATCATGCAGAACATAGAAGGGCATACTCTTAAATGCATATGATCCACCAGGTAAAAGTATAAAGGCCCATGAATAATCTGAATTAATCACTTAATTAATCTCTTATCAGAATCTGATTCACACCATACTTTTTATCAAATCCATGCGAGTACGGAAACCTCCACTATTATAGCCGGTGGATCAGAGGCACATAGGGTATCATATCCTAACCACTATTATAGCCGGTGGATCGGAGACACATAGGACTACACGTCCTAACCACTATTCCTAACCGGTGGATCGGTTGGCTCCGGCTCGCATGGTATTCCACTGTAAGTAATTAGTATCTTTTAAGCATTATGGTTTGTGACTGTTGAGCTCGGGAACCCCCACTATTATAACCGGTGGATCGGTCACAGATAGGACATCATGTCCTAACCACTATTATAACCGGTGGATCAGTCGCACATAGGGTAAAAACCCTAACCACTATTTCGAACCGGTGGATCGGTTGGTCCCGTCTCAACGATCTTCCTCTTTAGATAATTAATGTTTTAAGTATCTTATTCAAAGGCTTTCACGATAGACATGCACGAATCATAAATCACCACACATCACAAGTCATAAAATTCCATAATTACACTTTAATTACCAAATACACGTGATAACCCAAAACTCTAAGCAGCCTCAAAAATCCATAGTTAACTACTCCAAACCCTAATTCAGTGTCCTCCGTACCCTTAATTTGCTCCACGTGTTATTTTCCATCCCAAGCGCTCAAACACCCAAAAAACACTTACATTACCTTCCTTACATCCCAAATTAACTTTCCATATGTAAAGTTAATACCCATGCAGATATTAATCTCCCCATGCAAACCTTCGAACCTTTTTCATGCAAACCCTAAAATTCCACGTGAAACCCTAAATTCAATCATACAAACCTTAATACCGCCATACAACCATCAATGTCACCATATAAATCCTAATACCGCCATACAACTATAATTACCACCATACAAACCTTAATATCATCATACAAACCCTAATACCAACATACATCCATTAATACCACCAGGTAAACCCTAGATTCCGTCATACAAAACCAGAAATTCAATCCAACCAAAACCAAAGATTCACCCATACCAAACCCTAAATTCAAACCATAAAGATTCTTCCATACCAACCCTAAATTCAAGCCATAAAGATTCTTCCACATAAAATCATAAATTAGAATCTCCCCAAGGAAAACTATAAATTGAATTCCCCCAAGCAAATCATAAATTAGATTCCCCCATATAATATCATAAATAACATTTTCCCAAATAATATCATGAATTATATTCTCCCAAACAAATTATAAATTAACTCTCCCAATCAAATCATAACTTAAATTCTCCCATATAATATTATAAATTACATTCTCCCAAATAACATCATAAACTAAATTCTCCCAAACAAACCATAATTTAATTCTCCCAATCAATCATAAATTAAATTCTCCCATATAATATTATAAATTAAATTCTCCCAAATAGCATCATAAACTAGATTATTCCTTATAAAACCATAAAATTAGGTTAACTCACTTCCCTTAATCAAATTCTTTCTCCATCCTCCTTTTTCATCCTTCCTCTCACACAAACCACATCGACTTCCTCACATACACAACACATATCATCATACATAATTAATACACATACCATGCACAACATACTTCAACTCCAAGTCATACCACATATAAAATAATTAATTATAATAAACATTAGATACATAACATGCGAAACACATAATACACATAAGCACATAAAAGGCCTTAGCACTCCTTACCTAAAACGACACCGGTCTTGGAGCACGCTCCTACGCCTCCTTAGGGTTTTGACTGGTTTTACCTATTATGGGGAAGAAATACTAGGATTAGCTTCCTTCCTATACTACTATTAGTTTCTAATTTGTCTTAAGTCTTGATTCTTAATTAATTATTCCCAAACCACCAAAACATTAATACATACTATTATAATTTAAAGTAAAAAGGTGATATAAGGGTTTCTACCCTTTACCGAAATAAATTTAGTAAAGGTAATAATAATAATAATATTTATTATAATAAAAATTTTAATAATAACAAATTATTACTAATAATAGTAATATTAATAGAAAACTTAATAATAATAATAATCTAAGCCTTAAATTTAGAAAGTGGATTTCGAAACCTCCCCATTTAATGATAATACTATTTGAAATGTAAAAAGATATTAATATTATACATATACTTATTATATAAAGTTAATATGGTTAATAATAATAAGATAATTAGTAATAATGTTAAAAATGCTAAAATAATAATAAAAGGCAAAGCTACGAGACTTAATTAAAATTTTAGGTTTCTGATTCTCCTGAAATAATTGCAGTATCAAATAACTAATTATACTAACAATAATAATATTAATTATATTATTAATAATATTATTAAACATGTAATAATTACATTAAATAGGCAAAATTCGAGAATAATAATTTATCTTACTCAATAATACTCCCAGACCTGTCAACCAAATTTAGGAATTAAAATACAGTTGATAACAACAATAATAATAATTATAATAATAATAATTAAACTCGAATTAGCATTTAAAATTAGAATAAAAGCATAATAATTATCAATAAATCGAAAGTAAGTATTTAAAAGTTCTAGGGTTTCACCTTGAGTTGGAGGGTATTGGTGGCACCGGCGGTGGTTCCCGGAGGTGGCGGCGGTGGCCGGAAAAAGGAAAGAAAGAGGGGAAAGATGCATGCTGGGAATAAGATAGGGAGAATGGTGGTGGAAGTTGGGCTGTTTAAGAATGCCCAGAGGGAGAGAGACAGAATGAAGGTGGCGGCACAGCCAAAGGTGGCGGCGCACGGCGGCGGCGGCGGCCGAATGGAGGAGAAGAAGGAAGAGAGAGGAGGAGAGGGAGAAAAAGGAAACTAAAGGTAGGGGAAGGTAGGGCAGGGTCTGCAGCACAGTTTTGGAGGTGAAAGAAGCGGCCTTAGCGGCGGAGGAGGTGGCTAATGGCGGCGCGAAGGGTGGCGGGGCAGAAAACAGGGTTGATCGGGAAGGGAACTTCGCACAGCTGGGGCGGCTTGTGCAAGAAGAATCGAAGGGTGAGGTAGATTTGGTTAACTAGAGGGAAGTGTAAGGAGGACACGGGTGGCTAGAACGGGCGGCGAAGTTGGCCGTAGGCGGCGGGCGAAACGTCTAAAGTGGCGGCGGTGGCAAGGTCGGGCATTTTTGGGTAAGAAACAAAAGCTCGGTACAGGGCTATTATGGGGGATATTTATAGGCTTTAGAAGAGATTTTAGGGTTTTGTGGGTCGGATACGGGGTAAGGAAGCTAGGGTTTTGGTCAACGGTGGCGAGGTTGGCCGGTGGGTTTATTTTTTTCGGGGGAAGGGGTGGTGCGCAGGAGAGAGAGAGAGAGAGGAAAATCACGTGATAAAAGGGAGAGTTGACAGGGTTTATACAGTCGCCGAATCAAGGGAAAGAGAAAGGAAGGAGATCGGCCGGTCAAAACGGCGAGATCGCCGGCAAAAAACTAGGCAAGGGCGGCGGCGAGTTGCAGGTTGCGTCGGGGCTGGCAGGTGCGAGGGGTTGGGGGAGGAAGAAGGGGGCTGGACCGGGCGGTCGGGCGCGAGGGAGGGTGTCATTAATTGGAACACTGAGTTTAAGTTGGAAAAGAAGTAAGACGCGGCGCATTGAGGGGCGGCAGAAGGAGGACGCGCGGCACGGGCTGGGCCGAAGGAAGAAAGGAAGGGAATTGGGCCGCCGGGCTGGCCTAGTTCGGGGAGAAGAATGAAAGAAAAAGAAAAGAAGAAGAAAAAGAAAAAGAAAAGGAAAAAGGAAAAAGGGGAAAAATAAAAATAATGGGTTGGCTTAATTAAATTAATTAGAATATTTGGAATATTTAAAAATGATAATATTTAAATAAAATATTATTTAAATCCCTTTTTAGGCTAAATTAGGACTTTTAAAATATTTTCCATAAATTCCTTTTTGATTAGCAAAATACCCTAATTTTCTCCAATTAAATTATTTATAAAATTATTATTAATTTAAAACTATTTTCTCATTCTTATTTTAAATAAAATAATTTATTTAATAAATTTTCAAAATAAAATGCTTAATTAGCTAAAATACCCAAATTCCCTTCTAATAAAAATACTTATAAATTTCTTCTTGAATTTCCCTAGTTAAATATCCTTTTATTTTATTAAAAATAATTTATTTAAATAGTTTTTCTGATAAAACCTCATTTAAATATAATTTATAAAATTAGAAATTTTCGGGGCATTTCATCAAGACTTGGACCCATGTACCTCGTCCATCAATATTGGTACATTATTGAAGAAGGCTAGAGCAACAAGAGATGGATATGTTAATGAATATGTTGATGTTACAGCCAAAAAAATTGTAAGTTTATAGGTATCTAGAACCCTACTTAGTTTTCTTTTAGAAAACTATTATATTATGCTTATTCGTATAAGTTAAATTTATATATATTATATACATTACAGGATGAACTTGAAACGTCAGATGGTGAGGAGGTCAACCAATATAGCATTGTGTCCCAAGCTACAGGAATTGTAGAACGCCCTGGAAGACACAGGGGCCTTGGATTGGGTGTTACGAGAACGAGCATATGTGAGCGATCTCGTGGTTCTCGTAGCACTAATGAACAAGTCGCCATCCTCACCCAAAAATTGAACGTGGCATTAGAACGGATGGCAACAATGGAGCAAGAGTTGTCATTTATTACATCTCAAGGGTATAAGTCATCCGATTCAGTACACCATGATCAGCTTCACATACCTAATGTAAATAGCGTTAGAGATAGTTGTGAAGCTGATGCACGTCTTTCTACTCTTCCTGAGGTAAGCATTACAAAGTATGAATTGTTATTAAATGTATTCGGTGTAATAAATTATTAATAATGTGTAATATTTTTTTAGGGTTTGCATAAATGTGACTTATTAGCGAATGACCTTTCAATAATTTTGGCGAAAGGAAGGGTCTCCATCAGTCACAATACTGAAACGCAAACAATCCACGGGTACAATTTAGCCCTAAATACAAGGTCGGTGAGTATTGACACTCCAATCATTGGTAGTGCACACTTGCCTTGTTATAAAGAGGGCGATGAGGCAACCACAGTACTAGAAGCTCATGGAAGCTTCGTGGCTTGGCCTGCTGATCAAATACGTCTCACTACTGAAGAGGTATTGACATTTGACATCTTCATTAGACCTTTTTTAGTAGTTACACTATTCATACCTTTTTCATATATATATTTATATGCTCAATATATATTTTGTTTAATATTATCAATTAAGGAATCAAAAAAGGAATAAAAAAAGAAGAGTGCTTTTGCTAGTAAAACCAAGAGAGGTACTAGTAGAACGAGCAACACAAAACAGGGCGCTGCTAAAGGAAAGAGAGCTAAATTTGAAAAATCATTTGCCCCACAAAAGATTCCTTCTTCAGATTTGCAAAGCCAACCTCCACCAGCATTAGCTTTATTATATTTTTATGAACAAAACTACCTCAGGGACAATTATATTTTCATTGATTGTCATCCTGAGTATGTTGGGAGGGACGATGCTACTTACATGGTATCGACGGCTGACATAAGTGACATTTATAATCAAGAATGGATGTCAACCATAAGTGTCGCCATCTATATCACCTAAGTATTATTTCATTTTGAGATTTTAGTACTCTTAACTTTTACAATTGGAATTTTTATGACCTCTTATATGAGTTATTAGTTATTAACAAATATGCATTGTTTTTGTCATCCATAGGTTGGTAGCTACTCGAGCTGCGATGGAAGACTATTGTCCTCTATTGTGTTTGTGTGCCCATACTACATAGCTGATGGTAGTACAATAAGAGAGGGTAGGCACATAAACTATTTAGCGGATCACATTTTGATTGAGGGACACAACAAGCTCTATCTCATTCCTCACCTCGCAAGTAAACATTGGGTTTTATAAGCCGTCCGACTTGATCTTAATAAAGTCTAAGTGTTTGATTCCCTTCAAACCTATGACCTGCCTTTTGAAGTCGCTCGTCATGGTGGGAAGGAATTTATTGACATGTTAGTATACTTTTCACTTCTTACTTCATTAGCTTATTTATACATATATTCGCCTAGCTTTCATTATTTGAGGTATATATGTGTACTTACAATATTGTGTATCCAACTCTATTTATTAGGGCACTACAGACAGCGTATCAAAGGAGAGGTGGGAATGGTATCCCAGACCCAAAGAATGTTTAATACGAGCCTGTCATAGTAAGTAGGAAGACAACTATTTTTTATTTTATTTTAATTAAAATGAATATCTAATAGTTAGAGAGCTAACCGAATTCATTTAACAATGTCCACAACAGAAAAATGACAAGGATTGTGGATACTATGTATGTAGAGCAATGGATCTGATAGTCCAAAATAGATCGGTCAACATAGATCCAAGCCATGTATATTTTCTTTTCGATATTTTTCCATTAATGAATCAGGACATATATGTTTGGTATTTGGTGTAAGTGCTAACTATATATTAATCAAAACTTGGGCATTGTAGTTTTTCACCGATGATTATGCACAAGGCCAGCAATATAATGTTGAAGAAATTGATGAAGTGAGAGAGCAATGGGCCAAGCACGTGCACTCATTCATTCGGTATTAGGTAGAGATCTATATATTCTACATGCATGTTCAGGTTTGTATTTTGTCTATGTCTTTAAGTCTTCTAAGCTAGATTTATGAACATTTTACTTTGGGGTGTAGAGCTACCAAGTTGTGGTATTCCTACTAATTTTGATTCTTGAGTATATATGTCCGGTGTATTAAGACATGCATATTAACAAAGAACTGATTGAAATTATGGTGTGATTGTAGATTTGTTATCAATTGATGTTGTTTTACAATGCAGATTTGGTAATTATTTGAACATACAACTGTGTATGTGGGCAGGAACAAAACTACAAAAACTTCAAAACAAACTGGAGTTTTAATAACGGTTCTTATGAAAACCGTTATTAAAACCTTGTTTTAATTTTTAATAACAGTTTTCATCAGAACTATTATTAAAAATGTACATTTAATCTCAAATTTATGCTCATTTAATACGTATTAGGGTTTAATAAATGCCTAAACAATGTCATAAAGTGCAATTGGATGGTGTTTTAACAACGGTTTTTGTATAACCGTTATTAAAACCCTCTTTTTTAACAACGGTTTTTCTTAAAAACGGTTATTAAATATACAGTTTATGCTCATATTGGTGGGTTTTTTTATATTTTTGATAACGGTTATGAACCGTTATTAAAGATTTAATAATGGACGTTTTAATAACGGTTGAAAACCGTTATTAAAACTATAAAATAACCGTTATTAAAACTGCTTTTCGGGGTAGTGACTGGACCCTTTAGTATTGATATCCCCCAATACATCATCATTATCTGTATTAGGTAAGGCACCAAAACTTCTAAGGATCCAAAAAAAGGTAAAGTCCAAAGGCATCAATAAATGTCCAAATATAGACTAAATCCTGTTTGCTAATCAAGGATCAAGTAACCTAGAACTATGCACAACGCGATTGCCTTTTGCTTTATGTGGTTATTATATTATTCATAAGGATAAATGATCACACAAGGCCCATATATGGATAAGTAAGGCAATAACATATATCTTCCATATTAATCCTTTCCATTTCCCATCCATGTGGGGTTTTCATTTATCCTTATCCAATATTATTTATACCCATCATGTTATTTTAATCAATCCCATGTTATACTTCATTACTATTTTCTCAAAACCATCACATTTGATAAGTGGAATCCCTATTTAATCTTTACAATACTCACAGAATAACTCATAAACTATGATCCATTTAATTATTTCATTTGGCATTAATCTATGATAAAATTTTTATTTTATCCCATTAATAATCATAGGATAACCCCAAACATAATCTCAAAGCATAACCAAACTGAAAAGAAATCAATCACACAAATTAGTTGAACTAGTTGATCGGTCTAATGTAACCAATTGATTAGTTGAACCAACTAATTGATCAGTTTAGGTCGAGCTGCCAATCGGTTTGACTCAAAGAGGCCCTCATTTATCTCAAACCAGTCGATGGGGTTGGACAAACCATTCAATTATTCATTCACTAGTCAATTAGTTATGCTAAAGATGTCAATGGGTTTAAGTACAAAGCATGGATAAGGTCCTACATGCTTACCAATTTATGAGTGGGGCCAGCCAATCAATTATTCTAAAAACCAGGTGATTAGTTCTCCTTATAATAATGTCAAACCATTTTTTTGTAGAAGCGAAAGAAAGAACACAACACCCTTAAGGTAAAATAAGAGATGCTCAGCTGAACCACTCAATCTTTTTTCCAAACCTAACTCTTCCTTGATTAATAATTATAATAAGAGAGGGCTAAAGAAGGGATCAAAAGAGTGTAAGAAATCAGCTACAAGGTTCAAAGTGCAAAAAAGAAGAGGATGAATACAATGACTTAATGATTTAGGTAGATGAAAGAAAGGTGAATAAAAGGGATGATTGGGGCCATTTATGGCCACCAAATCAACACAAATGATAAATGGTTCGAAAAAATTTTAAGCCTTAGTAATTACCAAATGAATTCGAGTTAAACAAACAAATTTGGTCTAAGATATGCTAACTTATTCTCTTGAACACAGATCAATAAGGCCAGAATTGGAATTCATAAGAGAGGTAATGGAAGGGCAGCATGAAAGTATTAATCTCAAAATTGTGTATGAGAGATAGAAGAGGAAAAGACTAAGGTCACCTTTTCCCCTCAATTATTCCAATTGACCTATAGATCGATCTAAGGTAGTATTTCAGGCTAAATTTATCATGAAAAAGATTAAGAATTTCTCAAGGACAATTTAGCATGGGTTCGTATGGTTCCATTTTCATGTAAGACATTTTTTTATAAAAATCAAGTTGGAGAAATATGCTTATCTTGAAACTCTAGTCAATTGGTTTGGGCCTACCAATCAACTGTTCTACAAACCAATTGATCACCTTCCCAAATTAGTTGATCGATTTAGTTAATGAAACCCATTTTTTTTAAATGAGGACCTAGTTAATCGATTCTTGGAACCAGTCAACCAGTTCTCCTAAAATACTTAATACACTCCATTTTCCAACCTTCTTTCAATTCAAACTTTGCTTTAAACAAAATTATAACACCAAATCAAAATCAAATGCCCAAAAATTTGCATAATTCTCATTCAACATTTTCTATAAATATGGGGTATTACAACACTGCCTAATAAAAGAGTCTATCTCCCCAAAGCTTATAATACCCTAATCACATTATTTAACATACAATAAGACACATATCAAATTAACACATTAAAGAGAAAGGGTTACTACCCCTTGAAGAAAAAAAGGTTACACATAAGGTAATAAATTAGGAAAATAATTTTGCATACTTGGCTTTGCTAATGGGATGATCTTTGTACGTGTCTCTCTTGTCCTTGTATCTAGAATTTTCATCGATCACTCTTCATATGTCAAAGATTCATTGAGCTCTAGCGACTCTAGTCCAATATTGTGCAAAGAATCCATTATTCTTGTCCCTAGCTAAGATATGTGAAAGATGTGCTGCACACATGACAATTCCTTTTGTAGAGCTAATGGATCATCAACTTCACCAACATGGTCTAGAATATCATACCACCTAATGTACCTTGGACTATCGTGAATCAAATAGATGTACCTAATCATCTCCTTGATCATCTCGGGTCCTACTACAAGTGTATTGCTGATGTCTTTCCAATATGAGGGACTATGATATTTTCACCCATATAAGGCCTCAAAAGATGCCATCTTGATACTAGTATAGTAAATTTTTTATTGTAGAAATTGATCAAGTCCATATAATCTTCCTAGTTACCCCTAAAGTCTAGCACACATGAGTAAAGCTTGTCTTCTAAAGTCTGAATGGTCCTCTCTATCTAACCATCCTTAGTTAGGTGAAATGCTATACTCATATTCAGTTGAGTACCAAAGGTGACTTATTACTTCTAAACAAAATGTGTCAAGAACCTAGAGTCTCGATCAGACACAATGTCCATAGGGACTCCATGCAGCCTCACCATATGCTTTCTATAGGCATTGGCTAGCTACTCTATATTCCATGTCTCCTCCATTAGTATGAACATGGCAGAATTAGTTAGACAATCCGCAACAAGCTAGAAAGAATCAAATCCACTATGGGTCCTTGGAAAGCAAACCACAAAGTCCATAGATATGTTTTCCCACTTCCACTTGGGAACTTCAAGTGGTTGTACTAACTTCTACCGTCTCTTATTCTCTATCTTAACCTTTTCAGAGGTCAAACATCTGGTAACAAATTATGTCACTTCTTACATCATGTGATTCCACCAATATACCTTCTTCAGATCCTTATATAGCTAGTCCCCTCCAAGGTAGACTTAATAATGAGTACAATGTCCTTCCTCAAGGATCATCTTCTTCAGCTCAACATACCCCTATGGTATACACACCTATGATAAAATTTGATATTACCATGCTCGTGAATCTGGAACCTTTTAGCTCTACCTTCTGTAATACTAGTCTGGATTCTCTCAAGATTAACATCACCAACTTTATTAGCTCAAATCTCTTAACCTTTTCAGAGATTGAAGGTTTAATTGTGAGTGCACACATTCTCGCCTTTGGACTACCAAGGGTGATTATTTCAATCTCCAACGTCCTAATTTCTTGACATAAATGATCTGATAACATGACCATGCCCAAGGAATTTTTAGCTAAGCGCATCTATCACCACATTAGCCTTACCCTCATTATACGTTAATTCCAGGGAATAGTCCTTGACTAATTCCAACCATCGGTGTTATCTTAGATTTAATTCTCATTGGGTGAATATGTATTTAAGGCTCTTATGCTCAGTGCAGAACTTGCACTAAAATTTTTGGAGATAATGCCTCTAACTCTTATGGGAAAACACTATTGCAATAAGCTCTAAGTCATGCATTGGGTAGTTTTGTTCATACATCTTCAATTGTTGAGAAGCACAAGCCACTTACTCTTCCCTTGTTCATCAACACACAACCCATGCCATGGTTGGAAGCATCACTATACACCTCAAAACCATTAGACCCACTCGGTGATGTGAGCACTGGGGATAAAGTCAAATGCCTCTTCAACTCTGGGAAGGCTTCACTACACTTCTTGTTCCATTAGAAATGTGTAGCTCTGTAAAACCCCCAAATTTCACTCCTGAAAAATTTTGTTTAAATCAGAAGGTTTAGCGGAAGCGAAAGAATTAAAACCATAAACCTGGGGGTATTACCGCCACATTTAGTACCAGACCGGTTCACTCCTATCGTTCCGATACTAAGTGCTAAGGCTAAACTAAACAATCGTTAATTAAGATTCATCAAAACACAGGTCCATAGTTAACATAGACCATTCACGAAAACCACGAGTCAACAACAGTTAAAATATCGTTAAGATTACAACTTAAGAGTACGGTTTCAAAACAAGAAGCGTAGTACAAAATATAGCTAAATGAAACAGATCCCAAGGGACCAATATCCGGATTGCGTACTCACTCAAGTCAGGCCTTTGATAGATGAGATTTATATGTTATTTTGCTAAGTAAAAATGTCATTTATTCCTCATTAATTTTATAACATGTAATCTTTTCTCGAGTTTTTCTCTTTTGGATAGATTTTGCAGGAAAAGATAAAAATGAAGAAATTCAAAGGAGAAATCGATGGAAAGAGAAAAGGCAACAAAGAACACATCAGGAGATATGGAATCAATGGAAGAAAAGACTATAAACGAAGAATATATATCAAAGGGAAGATTGTGTTGAAATTTCATGAAGAAAGAGTGAAGGAACAAGAAACACGGCCCCCCCGTGTTTCCTAAACACGGCCCGTGTTTTTCTATCAGCACACAAAATTTCAGCATTTAAAATTCAGCATTTGGCCGAGAGTTCAAGGAAAAACACGGGGGTCCCGTGTTTTCTAATACGGACCGTGTTTTTCTCAAATTTTGCAACCGTTCACGCAATGTTTCCCCGATATATTTCTAAAGTTTAAACATTCGAAAAGGTGGTTCGGGGGAATTCGAGAATGGGATTTTCTCTTTCTCTCTATACTCTCTAGATACCACATGTAATTTGTAATTCCAATTTTCTTTCTGTCCATTGTATTCAATTGAACAATCAACACTCTGCAATTGAATTCGATAAGTTCTTCTCCATTCCTCTTTTAATTGCAAGTTTTGATTTTTGATTGAATGCAATTCAATTCTCTTTGTTACATTATTATTTTTCTTATGTTTGGTGTTTCATTGTTAATTTACTTGTAAGCATCGATGTTAATTATTGATTATTGCATTTAATTGTGTGTTATTGCAGTTATGTAGATAGTATAAGGTAGGAGGATTTGATGACGGAATTAGGGTTTTGGATTTTGAATTCATGATTCTAGATGGAATTTAATTGAATTGATGGACGGAATTGAATGATCTCGCATCATAGATTAAGAATTTAAACTAATTAGACTGATCACCTATCTAGTTTAGATCTTAATCTACGCTAGGATAACAGAATTAATACGTAATTTTTAATTAACGTTTCCATAGTAGCAAAAGATTAATTATTAATCTTGTCCATTAATTCGTATGATTGCATGATCCGAGCTTATGTGATTATGGTCATAGTTGACTGCTTTCCATTCGTAATGCTGCCATTAATTGAATCTAGTGTTCTTAACCTAGGTTATTAATTGGTTAGGTGATAAATTGAGAGCTTATTCAATTTATTAAAATTGAGAGAAAGCAAAGAGATGAATTATTATGAGTTTCTACAAGTCAACGTTAAATCCTTTAGAATATTTCGTTTCTCCATGATTATTTGATATCCTAATTCCATAATCAATACTTCCTATCCTTATTCATTAATTAGTGAGTACAATGTTTTAATATTTATCCATAGTTTAGATATTGATGATAGAATTGTATGTTATTACATAACCGGGGTTTTAACATCGATTATGGAATTATTGATTATATACCATTCCTTGTGGGTTTGACTCTTGCCATATACTACGTATTTGGGAATTAGGATTTATTTATTAAATTTGTTGTGCATACGACAGTGCATCAACTTTTTGGCGCCGTTGCCGGGGAATGGCAATTATAATCTTTATTTCTATTTTTGATGTTGTTTATATATATATATATATAGTAATGTGTTCGCATACATGTGTCTTGCTTTCTAATTATGTGATCTTGTGTTTGTTTGTTTGTTCGTGTCTAGACAAGAAGTGTTAGATTTGATTTATTCATTCATCGGGTATGAAAAGTAATGGGACTAAATCTTTTTACAAAGGCTATTTTTTTTAAATCATAATAACTGATTTGATCACCATCTTCCTAAACCTTGAATACAGAAATTGAGATTGTGATAGTGGTGAAGGAAAGAAAGTTAGAATGGTTAGGAATCAATCCATGCATTAATTATGAATGAGATAAAATGAAATTCAAAATTGGTGGATATAACATTGTGAGCGCTTGAGCCTAACCTTTGGATACATTGCTTATCAAAAATATATTTTTCTTTTGTGTGTGTTCTCTAATGATATGTGAAACTAGAATTTGCCATTAGTTCTCTTCAAGACTGCATAGAACTTTAGGATATTTGAAAATGATAAAGGCACTCTTCTTTCTTTGTTAGCTACAAGACCAAATAGCTCACCTTGAAAATTGTTATCCATTGCATAAACCCTTTGAGCCTAAAGCCTTATTCTATTGATCTAACCTTTATTAACAACTAATCTCTATATATATTTTATTTGCTTACTCAATGACTAGTGGAACAAAAATATTTTTAAGGAGAACTTTTGTTTTGTTAATAAGGTGAAATCTAAGTATGGGGGTGTAGATATCATAAAAAAAGGAGGAAGTAGCTAAGAATTTTTCTTCTCAAAAAAAATGAAAGAAAAAAAAGAAGAAGAAAAAGAAGAAGAAGAAGAGAATAAAATTTCATGTCTTTTGATGTTATTTGGTTGAATGGAAGGGTTTAAAATTATAAAAAGAAAAAAAGGGGAAGTGAAGTAAAGGAGAAGAGGAGGGATTGTGATTTAATTGAAATAAAGAAATTGCTTCTTTAGTTGGTAGAGTCTAGCTACAATACCAAAATTCTATCCCACCTTAGAACCCTAGCCCCATGATAGCCAAATTTCAAGACCTTTTGATTCTTATATACTTTAGTTCTTTTTAGCAGTGGCGAATTGAGAATAATGGCAAACATATGGGCGATCATTATCATTTGGAGAATATTTGAGAGTAAACACATCATACCCTATACACATAAGAGTGAGCGTTTCCACATCCCGAAAGTAAGAATCTACCAATTTAAATTTCATTAATCTTAATCTAAATTTGCATGGTGAGATACTAACTATATTAACTCTCATTCCCTAACCACTTAAGCATTTGATAAGACTGTTTATAAGGTGTGTTAGATGAGTGGTCCAAAATATTTTCAACATTGTGATTTTATGATTCATAAGTGTTTTAAGTCCCAACGCATTGTTAAACTCTATGATTGAATAAATCCAATCTTATATTTCTTGTAGTGTAGAACTTATCTCATTTGTAATCCTTGATGTTTCATTTGTGCATGACATGATGTTGCTTGAGGACAAGCAACGATTTAAGCATGAGGGTATTTGATAGATGAGATTTATATGTTATTTTGCTAAGTAAAAATGTCATTTATTCCTCATTACTTTTATAACATGTAATCTTTTCTCGAGTTTTTCTCTTTTGGATAGATTTTGCAGGAAAAGATAAAAATGAAGAAATTCAAAGGAGAAATCGATGGAAAGAGAAAAGGCAACAAAGAACACATCAAGAGATATGGAATCAATGGAAGAAAAGACTATAAACGAAGAATATATATCAAAAGGAAGATTGTGTTGAAATTTCAAGAAGAAATAATGAAGGAACAAGAAACACCCCCCCCCCCCCCCCGTGTTTCCTAAACACGGCCCGTGTTTTTCTATCAGCACACAAAATTTCAGCATTTAAAATTCAGCATTTGGCTGAGAGTTCAAATCTAACACTTCTTGTCTAGACACGAACAAACAAACAAACACAAGATCACATAATTAGAAAGCAAGACACATGTATGCGAACACATTACTATATATATATATATATAAACAACATCAAAAACAGAAATAAAGATTATAATTGCCATTCTCCGGCAATGGCGCCAAAAATTTGATGCACTGTTGTATGCACAACAAATTTAATAAATAAATTCTAATTCCCAAATACGTAGTATATGGCAAGAAGGAGTCGAACCCACAAGGAATGGTATATAATCAATAATTCCATAATCGATGTTAAAACCCCGGTTATGTAATAACATACAATTCTATCATCAATATCTAAACTATGGATAAATAATAAAACATTGTACTCACTAATTAATGAATAAGGATAGGAAGTATTGATTATGGAATTAGGATATCAAATAATCATGGAGAAACGAAATATTCTAAAGGATTTAACGTTGACTTGTAGAAACTCATAATTATTCATCTCTTTGCTTTCTCTCAATTTTAATAAATTGAATAAGCTGTCAATATATCACCTAACCAATTAATAACCTAGGTTAAGAACACTAGATTCAATTAATGGCAGCATTACGAATGGAAAGTAGTCAACTATGACCATAATCACATAAGCTCGGATCATGCAATCATACGAATTAATGGACAAGATTAATAATTAATCTTTTGCTACTATGGAAACGTTAATTAACAATTACGTATTAATTCCGTTTTCCTAGCGTAGATTAAGATCTAAACTAGATAGGTGATCAGTCTAATTAGTTTAAATTCTTAATCTATGATGCGAGATCATTCAATTCTGTCCATCAATTCAATTAAATTCCATCTAAAATCATGAATTCAAAATCCAAAACCCTAATTCCGTCATCAAATCCTCCTACCTTATACTATCTACATAACTGCAATAACACACAATTAAATGCTATAATCAATAATTAACATTGATGCTTACAAATAAATTAACAATGAAACACCAAACATAAGAAAAATAATAATGTAACAAAGAGAATTGAATTGCATTCAATCAAAAATCAAAACTTGCAATTAAAAGAGGAATGGAGAAGAACTTATCAAACTCAATTGCAGAGTGTTGATTGTTCAATTGAATACAATGGACAGAAAGAGAATTGGAATTACAAATTACATGTGGTATCTAGAGAGTATAGAGAGAAAAAGAAAATCCCATTCTCGAATTCCCCTGAACCACCTTTTCGAATGTTCAAACTTTAGAAATATATCGGGGAAACATTGCGCGAACGGTTACAGAATTTGAGAAATACACGGTCCGTATTAGAAAACATGGGACCCCCGTGTTTTTCCTTGAACTCTCGGCCAAATGATGAATTTTAAATGCTGAAATTTTGTGTGCTGATAGAAAAACACGGGCCGTGTTTAGGAATCACGGGGGGGGGGGGGGCGTGTTTCTTGTTCCTTCATTATTTCTTCATGAAATTTCAACACAATCTTCCCTTTGATATATATTCTTCGTTTATAGTCTTTTCTTCCATTGATTCCATATCTCTTGATGTGTTCTTTGTTGCCTTTTCTCTTTCCATCGATTTCTCCTTTGAATTTCTTCATTTTTATCTTTTCCTGCAAAATCTATCCAAAAGAGAAAAACTCGAGAAAAGATTACATGTTATAAAATTAATGAGGAATAAATGACATTTTTACTTAGCAAAATAACATATAAATCTCATCTATCAGCCTTCCACCCCAACACAGTATCAACCTGCACAAGAGGTCTCCTCCCCACCATCGGTGGATCATCACAGGACCCATTCAACCAAGGTAGTATCAGTACGGGTCCAATACTGAGTAAGTCTCGCTACCCTATCATATAGGAGGGATATAACTATACATCAAGTGCATATTAAATCTGGGTACAACACGTTGATACAATATTATGCATATTCACAACCCACAACATAAATCTTACCATACACCTAGAGTAACATATAAAACATACGTAACATTCTATTTAACGTATAAGCGTGGTATAACCGAGATGTAAAGTGGCTCATACTCCTTAGGTAGGAACAATCCATATTATTAAAACTCAATACGTGGCATACTCACTGTAAGTACTTAGTATTTTCCCATGGATTACTTCATTCATATTCATTCAAAGCATTCTTCATTAATCCATGTGAGCGCGGGAGCCCCACTATTATAGCCGGTGGACCGGAAATAAACACACAGGGCAATACGCCTCTGACCACTATTATAGCCGGTGGACCGGAAATAAACACCCAAGGCAGAACGCCTCTGGCCACTATTATAGCCAGTGGACCGGATCATGGCCCCGACTCACATGGTGTTTCGCTGTAAGTACTTAGTATCTTTCCTGTGGATTAACTTATTCGTTTGGGTCTGTCGAGCCCGAATCCCCCACTATTATAGCCGGTGGACCGGAATAAACACTCAGGGCAGAACGCCTCTGACCACTATTATAGCCGGTGGACCGGAAATAAACACCCAGGGCAAAACGCCTCTGGCCACTATTCTAACCGGTGGACCGGACTGGGTCGGGCTCATCAGTCTTTCGCTTTACGTAATTAATGTCTTAATCTTGTCTTATTGAATCACATCACACCCTTGACATGCATGCCAACCACATTCTACTATTTTCTCTTCAAGGGGGGTCGTCCCATATGTTGAGACTCGTGCACCCTTAGTCACACCCCGACATTATTTCCCCTTAAGCTCACACATAATGAGAGACCAACTTCTGGAAGTGTAGGTTAAACCCAACACCCTACGACATCGATCTCGCCTATTCTCAACCTCTAGGGTTTTCCCCTTGGAAATCCTAGTTGGACCTATGTGGCCCAACCTCTTCTCACTTACCTTACCATTACTCATTCTTCACCCCACATCTCACCCTTATTAAATCAAACCCCAAGTCATACCCTTTTATTCCTCGACCTCGCATGTACTCGGTAAAACCCTAGTTGGCCACATCAAACCCTAGCACCTCACTTCTTCCACAAGTAACCCCTCTCTTTTCATCCCCAAGTCTCTTCTTTCATAAGGAAACCCATACTCATATTTTGTATAATAGAATTCTCACTCTTAACCCATACTCTACTCTCCCTTAATCACTTTTACTTCCCAAAATTCCTAGATTATCACTTCCTCCCAAAACCCTAATCGGGTCCCTCACACACCCTTACACCGACCTACGTATTATTTTTCCTCACAAGTCTCCGATCGCTCCACAACTCTCCTTTTTGCTTATTTACACCCTAAACCAACTTTTCACACGTAAGGATCACCCCCATGCAAAATTTATCCACTCCATGCAACTCTCAAGTCCCCATGCAACCTCTAGAATTCCCATACATACTTCTCATCTCTTATTCATTTGGGTCAACCCCATATCCCCCTTAATGGTCTCACTTCCCATTCCCCATCTCATTATTCTTTTAGTCCCATTTCATAATACCGAAATCCTAGCATGCATGTCCTAGAGGGCCGTATCAACACAACAGAATATCACACATAAAGCATGTCATCCCCATATCATGGAAGCACACACGACGTACCTCAATTCCCAAGCTGCGCTACACATGAGACAAGTTATCCATACATCATATAACACACATTAGCATGGTGTACACAACAATCAACACATCACATCACACATAGCACAAGGCCATAACTTCGTCCTTACTAAATACCTATAAGTAGAGGTAAGTAGAGACTTACCTGGATCCGAAGCTAGCTAAGCGAGATAAGAGGAAGAGAGATCACTAGCTCGTAGATCCACGAGAAAGCTTTCCTAGATCCGATAGAAATCAAAAAACTAAATTAGAAACTATCCTATCAATCAATAATTCACATACTCTAATTAAATAAACACAAGCGACACAAATGATATTTATCAGAAAACATGTCCAAAACTTAGAACTTAAAAGCATAGCTCTATTAAGATTTAAGATTAAATATAATTCAAAAAAGAGTAATACAAATACACTGAGGACATTTCGAATTAATTTGGAAAGCCCAAGGAAGATAATCAATTATAAGTTACTTTATCGAAAATAGCATATTTATTAGGTTTTATAATTAAATAGGTAACTCAATAATTTACATGGAACTAAATCCAAACCGATTAGTTTAAAACATAACTTAAATGATTTAAAATCCAAAGACAGGAATCGATTAGATAAGAGACGCATAGCAAAAATCAATTTTATAAAATCATCCCCGAAGATTAGGGTTTTAAAGCCCACGACACAAACTCAAGTAATTCAATTTAATTAATTTAATTTAAGGGTATTAGAAAGCAATTAATACCATTTCAACTATTTCTACACATTCAATTTTAGAAAACAGCAATACAAGTAATCGATTTCATAATTCCACTTGAAATTTAGGGTTTTAGGCCCGAAAATACAATTCGTTAAAATTCTATAAATTTAATCAAATTGAATGTTTGGAAATGCAATTAAACACATTTTATAACATATCAACTAATCAATTGCTCAAAACCAATAAAAGAAATACGCAATTTAGCACAATTAGGGTTTTTGAACCCGGAACGCAAACCCGATTAATTCTTGCCAAAACATATCAATTGACGGTTCGGAAATGTAATTAAACATAGTCAATTGAATAAAATAACCCGATTACACAATTCAATTTGGACCCGCAAGAGTTTTGACCTAAAAATCCAATTCCGATCAATTAAGCGCAATTTTCCCAAATCAACACTTCCAATATAAAATTAAATACATTTTAAACGATATTATAAAATCAATCGAGTAAAACGACTCAATTACACAACCCAATTTCATTACACTCGAATTTTGACCTAGGAATAAAATTCTGATAAAACCTTCATAAATTTCTCAAATTGACGGTTCCAAAATAAAATTGAATAAAATTGAATACATTTTAAAACATTTTCTATCATCAATTTGTCCGAAATCGCCAAATCGGACGAATCCGAAAAATTTAGACATAACCCGGCCAAAAATCCAATTTTTCCAAAATTCCAATATAACCATGCAATTGACATGTCCAAATCAATATTACAGCAAATATATACATAATCAAACCATCAATTTAGCTTTTTTTATAAGCTAATTCATACCCAATTAATCAAAACAAGGGTTAGGGTTTTCGGAAATTTATACCAACAAAACTCAACAAATTAGAGCCCGGGAAGGCCGGAGAAGCTTCGTCGGGGCCTGGGGGTGGCTCGTCGGTGGTCGCCCGAGCTCGCCGGTGACCGGGCGGTAGCGCGAGCTGTGCGGCTCGTGCCTGCTGCGCTCTGCTGCCGCTGCTGCTTCTGCGCGCTGCTGGACGTGGCTGCTTCGGCCGCTGCTGCAGCGGCTGTTGCTGCGGCTGCTGCTGGTTGGGGGCCGACGGCCAACGAAGGAGGAGTAGGGGAGAAGGAGAGAGGCGAGGGGGGTCGGCTAGGGTTAGGGTTGCGGGATAGGGAGTCAGGGAATAGGGAAAAGCGAAAGGAAGGGAGAGAAGAGGGAAAAGAAAAGGAAGGGGGTTGGGGCACGTTTTTTTTTTGTTTTTTTTTTACGAAAAACAAGTATCAAATAAAATATTAAAAGCTTAAAAATTAATTTTGGAAGATTTTATCTAAAATTTATTAAATAAAAATTATTTCGAAATGATCCGAACACTTAAAATAAATAAAAGAACTATATAAAGAATTTCAGAAACATTTTCGAAAGAATTAACCAACGAACATAAAAATTTATATTATTTACGGAAATACATTATAAGAACCCGAAAAATTATTTAAAAACATATACTTAAATATTTAAGTCAAATTCAAATAAACCAAGACTAATTTAAATAATTTCCGAAATCGGTTTTCCGTAAACCAAAAGCATAAAACGAAAGAGAATTAATTTCAGAAAGAATTTCATAAATAAACTCCGAAAATATTTTTAATTTAAAACCTTTCGAAAATATTAACGATCACCGAAAACGAATAAATTTAAAGTCGAAAATATTTTCTACGGATAAAATTATTAAAATAAATTTAACTATTTAAACATAAATTCTATAATTTAAATAATATATTTATTTAACGAAATATAACTCCAAAAATAAGGTCATAATCACACGACAAATTTATAATTGAAAATGAATCTAAAATATTTAAAATCAAAATACGAGAAAGAACGGGAATACATATTTTTAACCGAAATTCGAAATTGAAAGAGTATAATAAAATCATATTCGCGAACGAATTTGTCTAAAATGGTTAACAACGATAACGATTACTTAAATTAAAATATAAATTCAAAATCGTCGATAAATCCATAAAACAAATGAAAATTAAAATAATTATTTTTTTACATCAAATTATGCTAATAAAATCATTAACCTTAATAAAATTAGGTTTAAAAAATACGGGGTATTATAAGCTTTCTTCAATAGTTGAGTTAATGATCATGTAATATTGGTAAAATCTTCCACTAACCGATGGTAGTAACCAGCTAACCCTATTGAACTACACAACACCTTGAAAATAATGGACCCTAGCTACTCAGAATAGCTTTAATATTGGTAAGATCTACTCCCACTCCATCCTTAGAGATTAAATAACCAAGGAAAACTACCTAATCTAACCAAAATTCACACATTAGGAGTTTGGTATACAGTTTGTGTGATCTCAGTAATGCAAAAAGCTACCTCAAATGATACTCATACATCTCTCAATCACTAGAGTAGATGAGGACATCATTAATGAACACTATAATGAACTAGTCTAAGAATGGATGGAAGATCTAGTTTATAAGGAACATGAAATTTGTTGGTGCATTAGTGAGTGCGAACTGTCAACTTATAATGGTTATACCTTGTTTTGAAATCAGTCTTAAGGATGTCCTAGTCTGCTATCCTTAGTTGATAGTAATCTCACTAGAGATTAACCTTGGAGAACACCTTATATCCCTTGAGTTGATTGAATAGGTCATCGATCCTTAGAAACAGAAAAAAATTCTTTATTGTCACCTAATTCAACACTCAGTATTTGATTTACAACCTCAATCTTCTATCCTTCTTCTTTACTAACAGAACTGGTACTCCTAATGGAAATATGCTTGGTTAGATATAACCCTTCTATAAAATCTTCTCTAAGTGAACCTTGAGTTCTTTCATCTTTGTAGGTGCCCTACAGTATAGAGCTTTAGAGCTAGCTCTACCTCTAGCTAGCTCTACCTCCACTATGAATTCAACTTCTCGAATGGGTTGCATTCCTAGAATCTCCTTAGGGAATACAATAAGAAACTTGTGGACCACTACCATCTACCACATAGGTGTCTCAGTTGTTTTGGTGTCTCGAACACCGCTTAGGTGGAGCGGCTATCCTTTACGTATGAGGTTGCTCAAAGTGATCTCTAACACAATCCTTGCAAAGGGATTAGTTTCACCCTTCCTATATGAAACCCTAATACCCCTAGGTCCTCGCAAAACCATGTGTTCTTGCACACAGTCCATCAATGCTCGGTACTTTCCTAACATATCCATCTCGTCGATCACATTAAAATCACATAACTCAAGTTCTATGAGGTATAGTGGAAATTTCTTTCCCCTAACTATTAAAATCTCTTCTTGATAAAACATAGAGAATGTAATCCTATCCCTAGAAGGTAACACAATAGAAGTAGAGATGCTACTCGAATGAGATAAGGCAGCCGTAGCTATTAGTGTAGATGAAATGAAGGATTGTGATGCACTAGAGTTAAATAATAGGCAAGCCAAAAAGGTAAAGACAGTAAGCATGCTAGTCAACATAGAGGCCTAACTATTATTCCTTTGCTTGACTCATCATGTTTAGGCATCCTATTGATGGAACACTTGCAGCATTATCTGGCAATGAAAAAACTCTCTACATTTATAGTTGTGGATGTTGGATAAATTTGGTACTTTAAGCTCTAGAATGGCTCCTCTGTAAGCTACAGCTACCAACTTGACACTCATATGCTCTATGCCCCACTATGCCACATCTATGGCACATCACCTTATTACCTCTAAATTCTACCCTCGAGTGATTTGTACTACATCACTTGTAGTGGTAGTGCCTCTCTTTTTCACGATCCCTAGATAAGCCTACAACTCAAGGTGTTAACCCCATGCTCCTACTATATCTAGGTGCCAAACTATCCCCGAGGAAGGACTTCTTTCTATCACTAGGATGTTCACAATTGTTAAATTTTCTCTTCGTCCTTGACTGAGCACTTTGAGACTTGATGACTTGGGATGCCTCTAGATCCTACTTGTACATCCATATAATATCTGATGGAGTAACACCCACCAAAAGCTCCTAGTATTGGATCCCCAATCTTATCTTGAAATGACAGACTTATGTTACCTTAATGACATCCATTTCCTAGGTGAAATGAACCAAGTCCACAAATCGAGTGTAGTATTCTTAGGTGGACATTCCCCCTTTCGAATAGCCATAAACTCATTGTACTTCTTCACGTGGAGGTAAGTTGGATAGAAATGGGAATTTAGCACCTTTAGGAATAGTCCCTATCCAGTAATTTTTCCACCACTACGTTGGAAACTCCTTCACCATGCATCTACCTTTCCTCTTAGTTAATACATCATGTAAAACCTTTTATATCTAGGGCATCCACAACCGGTGAAGGTTTTCTCCATGTCCTAGTTCAATCTTTCCATGATGTTAGGGCCCTCCTAGATCTCGAAGATTGGTGGATGATAATGCCCAACCGTTCTCAGCCAATCATCTCTAAATGGTGTGGCTACTAGCACTGGTAGTGCTTGTGGTGCTCTGATCTTACCCTCCATGTATGCTCTAACGGTATCCATGAAGGCTTCAATGCACTTATAGCAATAGGTAGAAACCATCGAATCCTAAATATTAGAAGTATTTAAGGATGGAATTCATTCTATTGAATGTTAAGACTCACATAATAATTATCTCAAAGTCTATCTTTTGCACATTCCCAACCCCATTCTCACTCACGGATAATCCGGGTCTGAAATACTTAAAATTGCTAGGAAAAATAAAAGATGAAAGGTTTGGAGATACTATCATGGCTTATCAGAAAAAAAATCATTGACAAGGACTTATTTTTAAGAAAATGCTCTGAAAAACATGGGTATGAGTTAAATTATATTCAAAAGCAATCTATGTTTGTAAAAACACTATGGTACCTACCTATGGTATCAACTTAACAATCGTTGAAAATAACACATTATTAAGAAAATTCTCTAATAAAACTTGCTGTATCACCTAAATTATTGTCAAAAGCAATGAGTTTTTAAGAAAATCTCTGATACTAACTTGTGGTATCAGCTTAACAATTCTAAAAAGTGGAATGTCTTTAAGAAAAGCTCTAATACTAGCCTGTAATACCCCCTTTTCTATTAAAATAATGCAGAAGTTGAAAGTACTCTTAGGAAAAATGGTGTGCTACCTCATACCTAACATTAGACAGATGCTTGCGGCCTCCTTGTATAAGATGCAAGACTAAAACCAACAAATACATTTAAAATACATAAATGGTTAAAATATTATTTATATCAAGGACCTCATTAGTCCTTGACCAAATAAATGAAAAAATAAAAATTGGTAGAAGTATAGGGCTATATCAAAACAAGATTAGGATGTGACCACCAAACTAAAATAATATTCTATCATAGACCCTAAAACATTTGTGGATGTCAACGCTCTCAAGCCCCAAACCCATACTAAGGTATGCCGACTGGTGGTCATCCCCAAAAACTTACACAGGGCCTCCTACTTGTAGGAATGAGTAGCTGGCAAAGAAAATAAGCATGTACGTTCGCTACATACTGTGTAAGCCAAGTTGCTCCCTCAATGGGAATACAAGTATGAAAATTCTATTATACATGGGTATAATGTTTTACATGTGTCATGCTAATGTCATATATGTAATGATAGGAATATATCATGCTTAGTTCCACATTATAATCACTACACATGTACTAGCAAATTTAATCTAAGCAGCCATTAGGGTTTATTTCCACTAGCCCAATATATTAGATTACACCATTTGCTTATTCATATATTGAGAAATGTCAACATCTAGCCAACATTTCATTCAATAACCAATTATTCATTTAAGCCATTAACCAAGTGCAAAAACTAACATTATCCTCTTTATCATCCAACCATTTTCCATCCTTATCTGATTATTCATATTCACTTATTCATCATCTGGATTGATATGATCCAATTAATTACCATCCAAAATTTATTATCATCAAGTGATCGATAGTGCACCACCCCATAGTCTCAC
Organism: Tamarix chinensis; assembly: GCA_030549775.1. Classification (NCBI taxonomy): domain Eukaryota; kingdom Viridiplantae; phylum Streptophyta; class Magnoliopsida; order Caryophyllales; family Tamaricaceae; genus Tamarix; species Tamarix chinensis. The sequence continues at coordinate 68,277,085 of CM060173.1, read as the reverse complement.
ATACACTGGAAGCCTATCAAAAAAACGAACATAAAGTCCAAGCCAAAGCCAATAACAAAAGTGAACATAAGTCTAGTCTAAAGCCAATCATCAGAATGGACATAAGTCTTGGCAAAAGCCAACCAATATGGACATAAGTATAGGCCAAAGCTAACCACCTAGGTAGAAAGATCCTTTAGTATCTATACCCCTTAGTATATCATTAGTGTCTATAGTAGGTAAGGTACTGGGACCTCTAAGGATACCATTTGAAGGAAAAGCCCAAATGCACTAAAAAATGCTTGAAGGAAGACTAACGTCCAGTACCTAATTGAGGATCAGGTAACCTAGATCCATACACAACTCGATTGTCTTTTACTTTATGTGATCAGTATATTATTCACAATGATAAGTGATTATAGAATTCCAATACAAAGATAAGAAAGCAAGAACATATATCTTTTGTATTAATCCTATCCACTTCCCAACCGTGTGAGGCTTCCATTTATCCTCATCTAATATTATTTAGGCCTATCATGTTATTTTATCTAATTCCAAGTATTACTTCATTACTCTTTTCTCAAAGCCATAACATTTCATAAATGGAATACCCATTTAACCTTTACAATACTCATTGAATATATCATAAATTATGATCCATTAAATCATTTTAAGAGCACATTATATCTAAGATAAACTATGTATTTTATCCCATTAATAATCACAATACAGTCCCAAATATTACCTCAAAGCATAACCAAACCGAAAGAAAATAAATCACACAAGCTGATTGAAAAAATTGATAAGTGTGGCCTAACCAGTCAGCCAGTTGCACCAACCAGTTGATTTATTTGGGTAAACTAGTTAATTGATTTAACTCAACTATACTTTACTTTTCATCAAACTAGGTGATCATTTTGGGAAAACCACTCAATTGTTCATATACCATGAATTAGTTTTTCCAAACTAGTCAATGGGTTTAAATGAGAGAAAGATCAAGGTCTCTTTAAGCTTACCACTCAATAGGTTGGGTTAACTAGTCAATTGTTCTAGGGTCCAGTTGATTAGTTTTCACTAGAATAATATCAAGCCATTATTTTCAATTAGATTCATGCTTATAAATCATCATAAAATACATTATAACATGTGTTGACATAGCATGACACATTTTTAGCTTAATTAACATACATAACTTAGCATCTAATCATCACATCCCATTTTTCTCAAGTTTTATACTTTTCACTCAAAATATGCAATCTACACACCCAAATAAATTATATAAGATATATATATTCATGCCAATATATAAAATTAACTATAACACTCTAATTTGTACTACTAAAAAATTTCGTTTTACAGTGGAACCATATATGTAAAATATTGGTGGTTACTACTAGAATTGATATAAGTTTGATTTATTCAACCATCCTTACATCAAACATAAGGCTAAAACATTTATAATAACACAAAAAAATTTGAAACGAAGGAAATATTTATATTATAATAATGAAATGGGAGTTTGACTCTGAGTTACAATACAAAATATAAAAGTGGGGACACCATAGATCAAGAATCAAAAAAGATATTCGGATAAATACATCTATCGAACAACATTGCTCTTCACTTAACCCCTAATATAGATGAAGTCACTCATCCCCACATAAGGCATCATAGGCAGCATATTCATTTAAATAATTTTTGAAAATCTACACATAATTGTCAAGGTCTCCTACTCTTGGAATTGAGCAGCACCTATAAAATAGGTGGTTAAAATACTACGTACTGAGAAAGGGAATGATACTATTAAAACAAGTATGAAAATAACACATGCATTCATAGTATATTATAAGTATACAAGCAGATAATTAAAGCATCTCATAAGACAGATAATGATCCAGGTCTATTATTAGATATAATCTATTTTCATTCTTTTATATACATTAAGCGCAGGAACACCATTATTCTTAAACCACTAGAATAGTATAAAGCACCCTTCTAGGGACAACATACCTGAGCCACTATTATGACCCGGTGGAACAGATCTAAAGACATCACCTTATAGGGGTAGAATGCTCTTGAGATACCATTCTCCTCGGTGGACTGGGATATATATATGAACAACACCTTGGTCATGGCTCATATATTCTTTATTTTAAATCTTTAGTATCTTTTCCATAGGTCATACTAGTATATTTTCATTTAATGATGAGTAGGAGCCAAACTATTCTTAATCTATAGAATGGACTGAAAAACCTTCTTAGGGAAAAGCACTCTTGAGCCACTATTCTTTCTAGTTGAACAGAGAATAAAAACATCACCTTCTTAGGGAAAAATACTCCCGAGCCAGCCACTAATCTCCTCGATATAATGATATATATATATATATATGCATATACAAAAATATCACCTCGGCCCTATTCATATGATTTTTCACTTTAAGTGGTTTGTATCTTGTTCAATATTTATTCTCTTGCATTAAACACATTAAAGCACATACACTCATAGAATAGGTCAAAATCCTTAAGTCTCTTCAAACCCTAATTATACACCCTTTAGCATTTGTCCTCCTATATTGATTATTCATCTATTAGTTATAATATGTTACTCTCGAATATCATCATTATAATCATACCTATAATGCACAGTCTAGTTTCCAGGTAAGACACATACATTAATAATCTTATCCCAAGTTATTACTAAAAAAATCTCTAAAACCCTAATTCCATATAGTAGCCATAATACCTCCCATGGGACTCAAATGATTGCCAAGTTAAAAAAACAAGCTCATAAGGCTAATCATTAACAACATAATTAGAATCCAAATAGCCTCTATATTTTTTCACATGAAATAATAACATTAATGTTATGTGATGTTATGCCTTAATGAACCATTATTTTATTGAAGGACCCCCAAAAAAAATGATAATACCTCCAAATATTTCTCATGATATCAATATAATAGTTTAATCCACTTAACATATGAAATACCAAAATTACCTTGTTATCTCAGTATGACCAAATTACCCTTAAGGACAAACAATAACCTTTATTTTATTAAATCATGTACCTTCCACACACATTATTTTCCAAATCCACCAATTATCTTCATACCTAATAAAAATACTTATGTCCACTTATCGAAGCTCTTTTAGCCTATATTTTATGTCATAAGAAATATTCCCACAAATACACCATTATCACAACAAAATCATAATGATGCCTCTTACCCACTCTTAATTTCTGTCCATAAAATTATATCCATATCATCATAATATTATCACAAAATTCTATGATAAACATATATTAAATCATATATTAACAATGTCATGAAGCACACCTAACCATACAAGAAAATAATACAAAAACATTAAAAATTGATTACTATCCTTACTAATTAGGACACTGGTCATTGAGCACACAAATCCTTGACTTCCTCCTCCGAAATTACTAGGATACTACCATTAAAAAATAACAAAATTCATGGTTAGCCTAGAAGGGTTAAACCAAAGGATAAATTAAGGTAAAGAGGGTAAAAAAGAAAATAACCATATTCACATGGAAGCTTGAGATGGGTGGATATGTAGTGGAATGTGTGGTCCAGCTATGGTAAATATTTGGTGGTGTTTCGACAACGTTTAGGGGTTAAAATAGTGGTGTATACTCAAAATGAGGCTACTACATGGTTGCGCTGTAGGCGGTACACACCCTGGCTTAGAGGAAGGTATATGTGAGGCTAGGTGGTAAAAAATGGCATGACCATGCTCGATCATTGGGCAAACAGTTCATGAGTCAAATAGGTGCGCATGAGTGTGTGTTTGGGCCATACGCAAGCATACGAGGGTGTGCGAGAAGGCTCTGCTGGGTTATTTGAGTATGTGATAACAAATTTTAATGTTGCACAACTATGCTTGAGGCCATGAATAGGCTATGCATTTCTTAAAAATGTGATGGGAACAAGAAAAAAAAGGAAACATAAGCTATGGTTGGTAGTAATGGCTGACGATGGTAATGGGGAAGGTTAGGGTGAGCTTGGGTGGCCAACCCACCTACTTTCGGAGGAAAGTGGTGTTGGTTGTGGAATTAGTGGTGCTTAGTAAAAATAGGGCACAAACAAGAGGAAGAAGGTGAAGAAAAGATAAGGAAGAAGAGAACAAAAGAGAAGAGAGGGCTTGAGTAGAGGTGTTTTGACACAAAAATGGTTAATTTGATACCAAACTAAGAGGAAGAAAGGAGAGTGTGGTGTATATATATGTGTGTGTGTGTGGCGCAAACAGGGGTAAAAGGAAAAGTAGGGAAATACACGTGATTAGTGATGGTACAAGTTGGGCATGACAGCCGGTGTAGGGAAATGATGGTTGAGTGTTAGGGAAAAATGGAAGAGGGAGTAGTAAGGATGGTGATGATTGTGTGTATTACATAATGATAAGGAAAAATAAAAATAGTGGTAGGGTGAGGGGATGGTGTAGATCAATAGACATAATAGAAGAACAATAATAGTAAGAAGAAGAAACCTTTATAGATGGCTGAAGAAAGATGATGGGTGATGGTGCATATGGAGAAGGGTGTAAGTTTGCAAGGTAAGTTCCAGTTAGGTAGATAGAAGAAAGGAAAGAAAGAAAGAACAAAAATGGAGAAGGAAAAGGGAAAAAGAAAAAAAGGATTTGGGGATTAGTTTAGGAAATTTATGATTAGCTAAAGATAGTTAGGATGAATGGAAATTTTAGTAAGTTTGAGTTTGCTTTATAGCATAAGATTCATCCGAGTCAAGGTTTCGTAATCAATTAAATTTTCTGAATTAAAAAATTGGGTTAAAGTTAAATAAAGATTTATCCATATTAGACTAAAATTAAGGCACTAATAATGAGGGATTAGACTAAGCACTTTTTTAGGGTATAACATCATTACCCCCCTTAAAAGAGTTTATCCCCAAAATCAACAAATTTAGGTTAGGGAAGAAGAGAAAAGGATGTAATGAAGTGATTTTGGTGGTTAAACATAACAAAATTACTACTATACTATCGGGAATACCCCCTTACAAGAGAGATAACCCCAACTCTAACTCACCTAAGTTAAAAAGCTCAGGATACACCTCATGCATAACGTTCCTGGTCTCCTAAGATGCTTCTTTTGCTCTATAATAGCTCCAAAGAATCTTCACGAGCAAAACTGAGCTTGCTTTGGTCTGTCAAATCTTTGTTTTTAGAATTCCTCAAAGACTTATTCTCATAGGACAATGACTTATCGAGCTCAATTTTATCTAGCCTAATGACATGCAATAGATCTGTGACGTATATCCTTATGTGAAAGATGTGGAAAATATTGTGAACCCAGGCCAACTTTGGTGGAAGCCTAGGCGGTGTGCAACCTCGGAAACCCTATTAAGAACCTAATATGGAAAAATATACCCTGGGCTCAGCTTACTCTCCCAACCAAATCTATGCACTCCCTTAGTAGGTGAAAACCTTAATAGAACTCCATACTCCGATTGAAAACCATCACTATGATGTCTCTAATATACATAGCTCTTCTGGCGATTGTAAGCTGTTCTCATCCCATCTTGAATAAATTTAACCAACCGAGTCATCTCCTCATTCAACTCTAGTCTAAGTACAACAATCTCACTAATGTCTCTCCAACATAAAGGCATTCAACATTTACATCCATACAATACCCCAAAAGGTGCCATCCCTATACTAGCATGATAACTGTTGTTGTATGAGAACTTAACCACATGAAGTCGATCTTCCCAACTGCCTTAGAAAAGCAAAACATAAGCCCAAAGCATATCCTCTAAAGTATGAATCGTCCTCTCAATCTATCCATCTGTAGCTGGATGAAAGGCAGTATTCATCCACAATTTCATACCTATACTGTCCTACAACTTCCCCCAAAAGGGTGAATGAAATCTCGAATCCCAATCAGACACTATGTCAGTAAGGGTACCATTCTTACTCACCACAAACCTCAAATTTGCATTAGCCAGCTAATCCATACTCTAAGTCAACTTCATTGGCATAAAAATAGTAGACTTAATCAACCTTTCGATGATAACCTAAATTATGTCACACTCACTAAGAGTCCTTGGTATCCAACTCATAATGTCCATTGAGATGGAGTCCCACTTCCACTTTGGAACATTTAAAGGCTGAACCAACCCTTCTACCTTCTACTTGAGTCTTCGTTGCTCAATCTTAACCTTTTGACAAGTCAGACACCTCAACATGAACTATGCTACCTCCTACTTCATGCGAGGCCATGATTAGATCCTCTTAAACTTCTTATGCAACTTATATCCTCGTTGGTGGATAGAATACGAAGTATAGTATCCTTCCTAAAAAATATGGAGCTTTATATCAGCACAACTCTAACATACACACCAAAAACCTCTATAGTGAATGCTACCATCCTCTTAAATCTAGAAACCCTGACCTCTACCGTTCTAGATCTTCTATTGAATCCTCTCGCACTTAACATCCCTAAGTTGTCTTGCATGAATCTCATCAAAAACCATTCGTGTAATTGAAAAAGCACACATCAGAATCTCCAAGTCTCCCTACTAGATCATCTCTATCCCCATCTCACTGAATTGCTCTAGCAAACGACTAGACGCTATAATAGAACCTAAAAAATATGATGTCTTTCTAATAAAGGCATCTGCAATGATATTAGTCTTACTCTCATTGTAGGTCAACTCGATATCATAGTCCTCCACCAACTCTAGCTATCTCCTTTGTCTCAAATTCAACTCCTTCTAATGAATATATAATTCAGGCTCTTATGGTGAGTGCACAATTTACAATTAATCTTACACAGACAATGCCTCCAGATCTTCAATGCAAAAGCAACAACAACTAACTCTAAATTATGTGTTGGATAGTTCTTCTCATGCTTTTTCAATTGACGAGAAGCATAAGCCACTACCTTACCATGCTATCTCAGAACACAACCCTGTCCTTACTTTGACGGGTAGCTGTAGACCTTAAATCTATCAATAGCCGAAGGCAAAGTCCAAATCGGTGCTATAGTCAATTGCTACTTTAAATCCTAAAATACTCTCTTACAAGCATCATCCGAATGGAATTTGGTCATCTTCTTCAAAGGATTTGTTAAGCGATGATATACCTTTGAGAAATCTTGAATAAAGCATATGTAGTACCGGATCAAACCAATAAAACTACGTATCTTAGGGACTTCAGTGAATGCATTCCACTTAGTCATTGCTAGAATCTTTGCCTAGTCTATGACGACTCCTCTTAATGATACCACATGTCTTAAAAATGCATCATTTTCAAGTCAGATCTCACACTTAGAGAGTGTGGCATACAACTTATACTCTCTCAAGAGTGAGAAAATAGTTCATAGAAGTTTCTCATGCTCTCTCTACTCTGAGAGTAAATCAAAATACCATTAATGAAATCCACAACAAACTGATTGAGGAATGGCCAAAAAAATCCTCGTCATCAATTCCATAAAAAACATCGGGTACATTACAGAGCCCAAAAGGTATAACGGTAAACTTGTAGTGCCCGTATCATATCATAAAGGCCGTCTTCATAGTGTCTTCCACGGTGATGAATCACTGAAATTAAGCTGACCTGCAGTAAACCTTCAAGAAGGTCGAAGCACCTCAAAGCTGATTAAATAAGTTGTCCATCCTTAGAAGTGGATATCAGTTCTTCATTATCAACTTATTCAACCCTCAGTAATCTATACAAAGGAAAAGGTTCCCATCCTTCTTTTTCACAAGTAACACTAGTGCTCCCCATGAATACACACTCAGTTTGATATACCCATAAGCTAAGAAGTTATCCAACTAAGTCTTCAACTCCCTCAACTCTACCGATTCCATTTATTAGGGTGTCTTAGAATTAGGTTTGGCCCCCGATATAAACTCAATGGTGAAATCTAACTCCCACACCAGAGGTATGCCTAGAATCTCCTCAGCATGTCTATAAACTCCCAAATGATAGGAATGCCCTCTAATGCTGACACTTCCTTTTTCATCACCTAAACTCCACAAAAAATAAGAGGAAAACCTCTTTGAATAAAAGAATACAATGTATGAGAAGATACGAGGTTCATTATAGGCCTAGGCTTGTATTTTTTCTAAGAGACCCTAACACTATAAGGTCCCCGCAACACAACTCACTCATGTGAAGAATGTATCATTACCTTATTCCTCCATAACATATCCATCCCAAGGATAATGTCAAAATCCTAAAGTTCCATCTCAAACAGATCTACTAAAATCTTTACCCCACCAATCTCTAAGGTCACATCTAAGTAGAGCCTATTATAATATAATCTATCTCTAGAAGGCAACAATATAAATATAGATATATAAGAAGATGAAGTTAACACAACTTTAGCAACAAATGAAGAACATAAAAATGACAAAGATGCTCTTGAATCAAACAAAACATAAACATGTAACAATAGGATTGATAACATACTAGTAGCCACATCCCACTACCTGTTAGCCTCTATTTGGTTGATGACATTCAAGCACCAACCTAATCATCCTTCCTGATATCCTTTATGATAACCTTTAAAACCCTAAGATTGACCTCCTCCCTTCTAAAGGAAAGGGTGAGGCCCCTACAATCCACTATGAATATCTCTAGGCTTCCATTAGGTGGGGCAAGTGCTCTCTACTAAGATTGTTGCTGAGGCAGTTGGAAGGTCCTTTAGTGAAAAGCCTGTAACTATAGAATAATTATCGTCTGCTACTAATATTAACACTACTGATGTTGACACTCAAAAGATAAGTAGCCCAGTTGGCCAAACGTCCCACATCAAAATGGAGCCCTCCAACTCCTCCTTAGATGATCCTAATAATAGAAATGACACACGATGCACCTCTATTGACCCTAGATTTGTTCTGACCTTTTGACTTACCCTAGTGCCGATACTGACCTCCCAAAGACTTATTTTGACCTCCCTACTAAAACCCTTGAGACCGTCCTCCTTGATACTATATCTTGCCTATTACCTAGAATGGAAGCTTGCTCTTAAAGCAATGTAGCACTGATACATGCTCTCTTATACAGTGTGGCTAAGTCTTCAAAAGCCACAATACCCATCATCTTATAGATGCTAAAGTGGAGTCTCTACTCAAACTAGTACACAATAGTCGACTCACAAGTTGCAATCACTGGTACAAGCATCAACGACTCTATAAATCGGGGGTCTTAATGCCTCACCATCATGCTCCCTTGACTCAACTACATCAACTCCTTTACTTTATCCCCCTTACGACTCTCATAGTAAAACATAGCATAATCATTGCCTTAAAGTCCTCCTCAAATATCTACGACCCATCTTGTGCACAACAACCTACCCACTAGGTGTTGACGATTCTTCACAAGAAAAAGGCTATCATACTCACCTTCAAGTAAGTGGGCAATCAACTACCTCAAATGTTTGATCGAAATCCTGAATCTATCCCTCTATGATGACCAGTCCTCATTTCTTGTGTAGATTAGTGGGTGATGCTCCATAACCTCTAAAACTAATCTTCTTTGATACCCTCATTTGGGTGATACGAAGGTGGCGGCGGCAATAGAGCCATATGTCAGATGAACTCATTGAATGCCTCAACGGTCTATTCTAAATGACCAACATAATTATTAGTGCCATGATGACTAACTATCTACAAGATAGAAAATCTATCAGGATAAAGCCTTGCTAACTTACTAACACATAATGCCCGTAATCACATTTCAAGGCCACCTAGACTACCTATCCAAGATTCCTCAAAAGTTAATCTAGATTTTTAAAAATAAAATAGGATATTCTAAAGTGTTAAATTGACCAATAATATTAGATGATGGATTCTTGAAAATAGAATTTTGAGAACTAAAGCACAGTAATCAAAACCATAAGATTTGATACCAACTTGAAACACTGCAATTTTTACTATAGAAAAGAATTATTTTATAGTGGAAGCATATAGGTAAACTATTGGGGGTTACCATTATAATTAACATAAGTCTAGTTTATTCAACTACCCTTATATCAACAATAAGAATAAAACATTTATAATAACACAAGAAAATTTGAAATGAAGAAAACATTTGTATTACAATAACTAGTTTGGAGTTTGACTTTAAGTTACAATACAAAATAAAAAAGAATGGATAACATGAATCAAGAGTCCCAAAAAGCCTTTCGGGTAAATACATCTACCTGATAATAATACCTTGCACCTAACCCCTAATACAGATAAAGTTACTCATCCCCACATAAGGAATCATAGGCATCATAGTCATCTAGATGATCTTTTGAGAACAATACATAAGAATTAGGGTCTTCTACTTATATGAAAGAGCGACACCCATAAAATAAGTTGTCGGTACACTATGTTTTGAGTAAGGAACAATACTATCAAAACAAGAATGCAAATAACACATGCTTTCATAGTAGATAATAAGTATATAAGAAGTTTATTGAAATATCTTATAAGACATATAATGATCTAGATCCTTATTAGATATAATCTATTTTTATTCTTTTATATACATTGAGTGCAGGATCCCCACTATTTTTAAATTGGTGGAACGGTCTAAAGAACCTTCCCAGGGACAATACGCCTAAGCCACTATTATAATATGGTGGAATAAATATGGAAACATCACTTTCTCAGGAGAGAACACTCCCAAGCTACTTTTCTCCCCTAGTGGAATAGGATACACACACACACACACACACACACACACCACACACCCACACACCCACACACATATAAATAACACCTTGGTCTTGATTCGAGTATTCTTCCACTTTAAATCATTAGTGTCTTTCCCACAGGTTATATTGTTATATTTTTATTTCACAATGAGTAGGGACCCTACTATTCTTAATCCAATGGAGTAGACCGAAATACCTTCACAAGGAAAAATGCTCTCCAGCCACTATTCTTTCAGGTTGAATGGAGATTAAAAATACCACCTCTTAGGGAAAATTCTCCCAAGCTACTAATCTCCTAGGTGGAATGGGATATATATACATATGTACGTACATACATATATACACATAAAAAAATATCACCTCACCCCTACTCACATGCTCTTTCTCTTTAAGTGGTTAGTATCTTATTCAAGATTGATTCTCAAGCATTAAACACATTAAAACACATAAACTGATAGCATAGGTTAAAATCCTTAAGTCTATTTAAACCCTAATTACACATACTTTATCTTTCATCCTACTATATTGATTATTCATCAGTCATTTACAATATGTCACTCTTGGTTATCATCATTATTATCATACCCATAATGCACGATCTACTTCCCATGTCATACACATACATTAATAATCTTCTCCTAAGGTATTACTTACAAAAATCTCAAAAACCCTAATTCCACATAGTAGCCATAATACCTCCCATTAGACTCACATAATTTCCATGTAAAAGAAACAACCTCATAGGGCCAATCATTAGCAATATATTTAGAACCCGATTAGCCTCTAGAACTTTACACACGGAATAATAACCCAATGTAATGCGATGTTATATCCTAATAAACCATTATTTCATTGAAGGACCTAAGACAAACAATAATACCTCCAAACATTTCTCAGGATATCAATATAATATTTTAATCCACTTAACACATAAAATACAAAAATTTACTTTTTATCCCATAATGAGCAAATTACCCTTAAGGATAAACAATAATCTTTATTTTATAAAATCTTGCACCTTCCACACATATTATTTTTCAAATCCACAAATATTACTTATTAAAGCTCATTGAGCACACAGTTCATGTCATAAGAAATATTCCCACAAATATGTCATTATCATAAAAAATTATAATGATTCCTCTTACACACTCTTACTTTCTTTTCCTAACATAATATCCATACGATCATAATATCATAACAAAATATCTTGATCAACATATATTAAATCATATATCAATTATGATGAAACATACTTAATGTAATACCCCAAAAATTTCAAGAACCTATATTTTAATAAATAACTTTATTTAGCTAGTAAAATTATTTATTTTAATTATTTTATGGATTTTAGAGTATGTAAATTTGGATAAGAGTATTTAATAAATTAAAAAATAATATTTGCTATTTATCATATTGTTTTATTTAAATAATTTTCCAAACTAAAATTTTACCCACTTTATCCTTTTTAAATTAATATTTTAAATAATTTTAACAAATTAATATTCTCCCTTTCCTTCTTCTTCCCTCTCTTCCCCTGCCACCTGCACTCTCTCACCGGCCAGCCGCTGCCCCCTTTCTTCTCCCTCTTATTTTTCCTCATCTCCCCAGCCATTCATTCCCTACAAATTTGAACCCACATCCCCCTTCCCCAAGCCTCTTCTCTCTTTTCTCCTCCTCTCATTCGTTCCCCATTTTTTTTTATTACTGCCACCCGCCGCCGCCTGAACCACTGTACCCAGCCCTGCGCCGCCTTCTGCCTCCGCCTACTACCACCCTATACACCACCACGCCGCCCCTCGAGCCCTACACTTCCTCCCTTCTCCTCCTCTTCCTTTTTCTCCCCAGTTTTTCCTCTTAACACCGAGCCACCTGCAACCGCCATTTGCGCTACCATCCGGCCACCTCTTCCGCCACCCAACCCACCATTCGACACCCTGCAACCCCCTCTACAACTGCCATGCATTATTTGGCCGAAAATAACCCTTGAACCCCTCCATTTTTCCCTCTCCTTTTCCTTCCTTCACAACCCCTTCCCCTTGACCCTTCTCGGTAGCCAACTTCCCTGCCTTGCCGCCGCCGTCTCCACTGCCCTATGCCGCCGTGAAACCACCCCTAGCCTCCACCTACACCCCCTCTTCACTTCTGCACCATTCCCCTGCCTTAGAACCTCCCCTAACCACCTTCTTTTCTAGCCTAAAGACCCTAACCCGAAAATAATAAATCTTGCTTCCTTCATTCCCCTTCGAACTCTTTCACCTCTCTTTTCTGCATGAAACTCACGCTGCTCATGCAGCATGAGCTGCCCCCTTATTTTGAAAATTACTTAGCTAATTTTTAAGGTATAATAGTATTTTATGTTAAGTGTTTTATTATTAAATAAATTTTTATAAAGTCTTATCCTTTTAATTTCTTGTTTCTAACATAAATATGATGGATATTATTTTTAGGTGTTGAGTTGCTAATTATGCTTGGTAAGATTTGATATTTTGCGGGATTAAGGTAACCATTAATCCTCCCTTAAATATGTGGAAAAACGTATGCTAGCACATTAGGGGTTTAGTATGATTTTATGCATGTTTGGTGTGCTTAGCATGATATGTATATGGTTTCTTATATTGTTTGATAAAAAGGAAAAGCATGATAACTTTTGTGCCATATGTAGGTATGTTAGTTAAGGAAGGAGTTTGATTATTGATGGAAATGTTAAATGCTTGTTTATGATGTATTATGTTGCTAATGTATGAGTAATATTATTGTCTAAGGGTATTTTAGTAATTTTGCTTATGAAGTATGTGGCCTAATGTAGGTAGTTGCTAATGAGTATTATGTTGAATAATGACATGTTGGTGGACTTAGATGATAAGAATGAAGTACTAATATCATTATTTTATGTAGTGTTAGTAAATTCATAAAAATGGTGAATAGAGGGGTTGAATGGAAATTTTATAAGTGAAAAGGGTATTTCGGTAATTTTATAAGTAAAAGGGTATTTTGGTAATTTAAAAATAAAGGAGTTAAATGATAATTTATAAGTAAAGGATAAAATTGTAATTTGTGAGAAAGAAGGGTATTATGGTAATTTTTGAGATAAAAGAATAATATGGAAATTTTATTATTAAATGGCCAAATGATAACTTTATAAGTAAAAGGGGTATGGTGGTAATTTTTATAAATAAAAGGATATTATGGTAATTTGAAAGTAAGGGGTAGAAGGGAAATTTGTATATAAAAGGATATTATGGTAAACTTGAGAGTAAGAGGTAACTTGGTAATTATGATAACGACAAAAGATAATTTAGTGATTAAATTATGATTGTAGAAGGGCAATTGGATAAGTGTGATACTAGAGAAGGGTAATTTGGTAAATTAACCAATTAAAGGGCATTATGGTAATTTTAATAATGGAGAAGGGTAATATAGTAATTATAAATATGGAGAAGAGGAAATTAATAATTATGATTATGAAGAAGGGTAAATTAATATTGGTAATTATGAAGAAGGGTAATTTGGGATTTATGATAATTAAAAAGGGTAAATGGAAATTAAAATAATTGAGAGGGGTAAAATGGTAATTATGATAAAGGAGAAGGGAAATTTGGTAATTTATACAACTAAAGGGGCAATTTGGTAATTTAGCTGATTAAAGGGTAAAGTGAAAATTTTTTAACCAACTAAAGGGGCAAAATAGTAATCATGATGATGAAGGAGGGTAATTTAGTAATTTATCCAACTCAAGGGCGATTTAGTAATTATAACAAAGGAGAAGGGCGATTTGGTAATCTAACTAACCAAATGGGAAATATGATAAGTGTAGCAATTATGAGGAGTGAATGGTAATTTAAAAAGTGTAGGGGATAATTTGGTAACCTAAACCATATAAGGGGTAATTTGGTAATTATGTAACCCAAAGGTTAATATGGTAATTTGGCGAGGAAGGAATGGATACTTAACAATTATATAGGTAAAGGGCAAATGAGTAGTTTGTACCTAACATGTCTTTGAGATTGTGGAACATTATAATATGATTCAAATAATGTTGATTAGCCAAGTAAGAGTATTCGATAATTAGTATGACCTTAATGGTTTCTCTGTGATATCCTGGATAATCATCTGAATAAGAAACGATTAATGATATCAAAACGATTGAAAGTGAATAAGTATCGGATTATCGTTCTTTTCGTGATCACCTTAATTAAGACACTATTACTTAAAGTGAAAGACCTCGAGATCGGGAATGGTGACTCCTTAGGGGTCGCTACCCTAAGGACGTGGTTTAGTCCACGATTATTCAGGTATTTGCTGGTGTGCCTTTTTGCCCCAGCCAGGCCCTATATATTACTCTTTCTAGCTCTACGGACCTAGTTAGGGGGTACGCATACTTATGGATTAGGTGTCCTTGTCGGTAGGGTACTAAGTTAGCTTTATGCACCAATACGACCAGGGTACCTTTGTGTCCTTGGGTTCGTGGTTGAAGGGTACTAAGTAGCTGATATGCACCGGTACGACTCGTGTACCTTTGCGTCCAGGATTATTGATCTCCCGTTCGAGGAAAATAAATATGATTGATGTGCTGATTAAAGAAAGGAAAGATACTATAATTAAAATTGGAATATTAATGAGCCGGGCCAAGATGATTATGATATTGAGTACCGGTCCACCGGTTATAATAGTTTCCAGGAGCATTGTGCCCTGGGTGATGATTCTTTATATATCCCGATCGACCGATTATAATAGTGGCCAGGAGCGTTGTGCCCTGGATGATGATTCTTTATATATCCTGGTCCACCGGTTATAATAGTGACCAGGAGCGTTGTGCCCTGGATGATGAGTTTATATGTATTTCGGTCCACCGGCAATAATAGTGGGGGTCCCGAGTGTAAGATTATGGAAAAATACTAATCACTCAATAAAATCAGTTATGTATGTGAATAAGATTATGGAAAAATACTAATCATTTATAGTGGAACACCATGTGAGTCGGGGCCAGACCGGTCCACCAGCAAATAATAGTGGTCAGGTGCGTTCTGCCCTGTGTGTTTATCTTTCCGGTCCACCGGCTATAATAGTGGGGTTCTTGCACTCACATGGATATAAAATATGATACTTATTGAATGTTGACGGAATAATGGCTTAAGGCCTGAATATATTGATTTTATCCTATTATATGCCTTAAGGCCCAAAGTATCGATCGTTACTTATAAATTATTATGTATGTTATTGTTATGTATGCATCTCTCATTATTCATGTTTGTAGCTTGCATTATGTGCCATATGCGGGCTTGTCTTTAAGTGTGGTATTAAAGGGTTACTCAGTACTGTAGTACTGAAGGGATTCCCTTTATGGGCCCCTGCCTATTCAATAGGAAGTGCCCTTGCAGGTCTTTGCAGGTGCTACTCAAGTGGGCTAAGGGAAAGAGAGTAAGGAGTTATCTGGTATCGTTAGGGTTTTCCTCCTTCTTCATTTAATTTTATAGTTTTTGATGTTATGTTGTTACTTTAACCACCATTGGTGGATTTTATTCCTGTAAACGATTTGATGTGCTACTCTGATTTATCTGTGTTTAATTTCTTTCAGAATGTATTTTACTTTTCTTAGCCTTAGCACTTGGTACTAGAACGATATGAGTGAACCGGTCTGGTACTAAGTGTGGCGGTAATACTCTCCAAAATTCACATTTTATTAATTTGCTTCCGCTAATTTCCTTTTAATTAACGAAATTTTTCAGTAGTGAATTTTTGGGGTGTTACACTTAACCATAAAAAAAGTAATAAATACACTAAAGATGGAATAGTATCCTTAAAAACTTGGACATTAAGCTCTAAGCATGCAAATCCTAGGCTTCCTCCTCTGAGATTACTGAGATACCACCTAGAAAAATAATGAAATTC
Organism: Tamarix chinensis; assembly: GCA_030549775.1. NCBI lineage: Eukaryota > Viridiplantae > Streptophyta > Magnoliopsida > Caryophyllales > Tamaricaceae > Tamarix > Tamarix chinensis. The sequence continues at coordinate 68,260,525 of CM060173.1, read as the reverse complement.
ATAGATACACTCGAAGAGTTTAACCGATGGAGAAATTAAGGTAAAGAGAGTAAAAATGGAAATTACTGTCGTCAAATGGAAGCTTAAGATGTGTTGATGTATTATAGAATGTGTGGTAGAGCTATGGTGAAAATTTATTAGTGTTTAGACATTTTTTGGGGGTCGAAATAGGGGTGCATGTCTGAAATACGGTGGCTACATGACTTGTTTGCACGCAATGCACACCCAGGCCAAGATGAAGATTTGTGCATGGTGAGTTAGTGTGAAGTGGCATGACCATGCAAATCAATGATAAAATAGGTTGTAAGTTGAATAGATGTGCATAAGCATATGTTTAGGCCGTGTGAGGGTATGCGAGGGTGCATAAGCAAGCTATGCTAGGTTGCATGAGCACATGATAAGATATTTTAATGTTACATGGGTAAGGAAATGAAGAAGGAAAAAGAAGTAAAGGTTGGGGATGATGGCCGATGATAATGCTAATGAATATTGGGGTGACCTTGGGTGGTCGACACACCGGCTTAGAGCAGCGAGTGGTTGTGCATTGTGGTGTTAGTGGTGTGCAGGTCAAAATAGGGTATGAATAAGAGGAAGAAGGAGAAGGAAAGAGAAGGAAATTTTTTACATAAAAAATGGTTGAGTGGAGGCCAAACAAAGAGGAAGAAAGGAGAGTGTAGGGTGTGTGTGTGTCTGTATACCTATGTGTGTGGTGTGGATAAGGGGAAACAAAAAGCAGGGAGGAAACATACAATAAGTGATGGTGTAGGCTAGGCATGAGGGCTAGTGTAGTGAAATGACGGTTGAGTGGTGAGGGAAAATGGCAGAGGGTGTAGTAGAGAGAGTGATGGATTTGTGTATTGTGTAAGGATAAGGAAGAAAAAAAAGAGTGGTTATGTGAGGTGATGGCGTAAATTGGCAGGGATAAGAGGAGGGGGAGAAGAAAAAGAAGAAGAAGGGTTTATGGATGATGGATAACTACAAAAAGATGGTGGGTGATGCTATATGTGGAGAAGGGTGCAATTTTTTAGGCAATTTGCAACAAATTTCATACATTTCGGCTAAGTAGATAGGGGAATGGAAATAATGAAAAGAAAAATGATAAAGAAAAGGAAAAAAGAGAATAAGATTTGGGGATTATCTTAGTAAAGTTTAGATTAGTAAAAATTTTGGAGGGTTTGAGTTTTGTTTACAGAATATAATTTATCCCAGTTAAGTTTTTAGATTTGGTTAAAGTTTTAGAATTAAGAAATTAGGTTAAGGCTGACACAAGATTTTTTTAGAGTAGAATCAAATTAGGGTGCTAATAATGAAGGATTATGCTAAGTAATTTTTTATGGTAATAAATTAACATAACAAAACACATATCATGTAAGCATACTCATGAACAAATTAAGAAGCAAGAATAACTTACTTGATGTAGGGAAAAGTCCTTTCAAAAATAATTTTCAATATATGAAAATATCCACTTTAAAAACCTAAAAAAAATAATCTTAAACTTAGAATTTCATAAAAAACTATGATAATATTGAACTTGAAATAGAAGGGAAAGACGGAATGAACCACCGTTATGTTAAAATAAGAGATGCTTAGTTGAACTACTCAATCCTTTTTTCCCAAATCTAACTTCTCCTTGCTTAATAATTAAAATAAGAGAGGGTTAGAGATGGGATTAATAGATTTTAGGAAATTAACTACATGGTTTGAAGTGTAGAAAGAAGAGGATGAATAAAAAGACATGAGGATTTTTTGGCTGAAAGAAAGGTTAGTAAAAGTGATGGTTGGGGATATTTATAGCAACCAAACCAACATGAATCATAGATGGTTCAGGAAAAATTTGACACTATAGTAATTACTATTTGAATTTAAGTTAAACAAACTAATTTAATCTAAGATATACTAACCTACTTTCTTGAGCTTAAATGGCATTTCTAGAGAATGTTGGTAATTAGGCAAAAATTAAAATTCATAATAGAGGTAATGGAAGATCAGCATGGAAGGAATCTTGTAGTTGCTCATAATTGTGCCTAACAATAAAGAATTGATCTTAGAATTTTCAAGAGGAGAGATGTGGAAGAAAACAATGTTAAGGTCATCTATCCCCCTCAATTATCCCAATATACCTCTAGACCCATCTAAGGACATATTTTAGGCAAAATAAATGATGAAAAAGGTTAAGATTCTCTTAGGGATAATTTAGCATGGGTTGATAAGGTTCCATGTTCATATAAACATATTTCCATAAAAACTGTGTGAAGAAAATATATATTCCCATCTCAACAAACTAGTCCATTGGTTTGGGTCTACCAATTAACAATTCTATAAACCATTCGATTGATTCCCCCAACTAATCAATCGATTTAGTTAAGAAAATACATTTTGCTAAAATGATGAACTTATCGATCAATTCTCCTAAAAAACTTGATAAGCTCCATTTTTCAACCTTATTTCAAGCTAAACTTTGCTTCAAACCAAATCATAATACCAAATGCCAAAAATTTGGCATAATTCTCATTTAACATTTTCTAAAAATATGGGGTATTACATGCCTTCACTAGAAAATTACCATTTGAGCTCTTGGAAGAATGGCAGCCTATTCTTGATGAATTTCCTTGTTTAGCAAAAATTTTAATAGTGAAATTAGGGTTTGCAATTTGATTACACTATCTCACACATTCCTGATGCAGGAGCATCCATTGAACATAATGATTTTCCTATTCATTCTAACCCTCAAGGTAAGGAAGATGATTTAGCTTTTATAATATTGGAGCCTATCATGTTAAATATTCTTGATAATTCTAATATGCTTGACATTAAAAACCATTCAAGTTATTCTTGTAGGTATGTTACATATTTGCAAGAAGATGATGTTCATACACATTGATGTGTACAAGTATTCCAAGGCATGCAAGACTATGACATACATGGGATGATACATTACAATAAGAGATAGAGTGATGATATTCATTATTTTTATAAACTTGTTGTAAACCCTAACCCTAAGTATATTTTATGTAAGTTAGGGTATGGCTATAATTTCATGTATGTATCTTAGTTTATTGTATAGCTTTGTAATATTAATCCTTAGTATCATTTAACCAATGATATTATTCTATCGATTAAGGTTAATATGGGCTTAATTCAACCATGATTAATGGGCTGGATTAGGTGGGTAAACTTGGCTGGTTAAGGAAGCTCACCACCAAGCTTATTCTTTCCTATATATACCTTTTGTGCACAACATTTGTATAGAGAATTGAATAGAATGAATAATAAGAATTTTGATAAAACTTTGAGCAAGAGAGCTAAAGTCTAATCCTCCCTTTTGGATCTGTATTGAGCAAGGAAAATCCGAGATTAATCCTTCCTCAAATCTATATTCCACACGACACATTTGAACACCTTCAAATCTGCTGAACACTTTCATCTTGTAACATCAATTTCTTCGTCTATAATCCACCAAATCACTTCATTCTTTTTTGCATTAGATCGTGGGTGACACCTTCTAATAGAAATTTCGATCCAACCTTCCGTTACTTTGATAAAAACCACATCAATTCCTCTCTCTAGATCACTCTTGTTCTATTCTAAGGAAAGAAAGAGTTAGCTTTGGGAAAAATTGAGCTTTTTTGTTTTCAATTTATTATTTTATTAGACTCACTTAGAGGTGGCAATCCCTATTTCCTCCCTAGTTTGTATTTTGTTGTTTATAAGAATTATATGTAGGTTTATAAGATTTAATCTTTTGTTTTCTAACGTTTTGAGATTGAAATCTTTAAGCCAATGGTTTTATCTCCTTGGTGTGGAAATTTTTCTCGGCTTTTAAGTAAGCCATCCTTACTTTTGAAATGTAATATAAATAAGCATATCCACTAATATGGTTGGTATATTTTCTTTCTTTGTTTGTAAAAATGATTTTACAAGTAATTTGGTGTTGTATGTTAAAAAAATTAAGATTTTTGAGTAAAGTATGATTTGATGAGGAACTATGGTTTATTCTTTGTAAGTACACCATGATTGGTATATATGTAATAATTTATTCAAAAATACTTTAAAATGTATTTAAAACTATGTTGATATAAAATAAATGAGTTTTGGTTTTGGAAAGGATGTGAAATACTAATAAATTTGTAAATTTTAGGTTCACCAATCAACTAGTTTGCCTAATAAATGGGTTATTACAGTCATAAGTAGGTAATTTTGTTCCTAATAAACCTCTTAGTTAGTTTTCTAAAATCGACCGAATAGTTGTCTTGTGATTTTAAATCATTTTTTTATTTTTATTAGAATATATTTTTAATATTTATGAAAACTTCTAATAATAATCTAGTTGTGATAATATACCTATTTTAGTGATTTAGAATTATTTTTGCATTATTTATATCACTCTATCATTTTTATTTAGGTAAATTTCTCCAAAAGTACGTTTTTAGGCATATTTCACCTACACTCCTCTCCTTTAGTCTCTTCTCTCTTTTGGTTGCCATGGTAAGGTGTTTGACCTTTACACCACTCCCTTGTCTTACCAAACTTTAGCCATTTGTCTTCCTAGTCACACCTTATTTCCATTACCTCAACTTCTAAATTTCTTTAAACTTTAGGTTACCCATACTCAACCTCTATCTAACTACCCTTTCTTCCACTAGGGTATGTAGACTAACATTCCCTCTTATGCACCCATTTCTATTTCAATTCATTTCCTATAATCTACATTTGATAATTCTCTAGCTTTTACTTAGTAAAAATTTCCTAAGTGTTAGGCATTCTCCACTTTACTCTCTTTTATTCTTTAATGGGAAAAATAGAGGCTATCCTCTTATTCTCTATCTTCTAGTCAAAATTATTATCTTTTCTTTCATAGACTAATCTTAGCTTTAGCTTTGCCATATTTTAAGAAAGGAATCATTAATGTTTCAAGAAAGGTTAAAGACCATAGGTTTTAGTATTAAGTTTTAATTATGAGAAATGGTGTTCTTCTATCATTTTCCTTCTCCCTCCCCTTCTTAATTAGTTTTTATTAAGTTTTAAAACAAGTTTTAATGTTTTTGATTCTTGATTCTCTTAGGCATCAAGGTTTTGGTAGATAATCACCAAGTTAGGAGTTTGTGATATAATAAATGCTTAAAGGTAAGCATTTTTATCTTTATTTTATATAAGGAATTTTTCTACTTTTTGAGGTTCCGTGTTGTTTGTGGTTTTATGTTGATCATGAGTCATTATATTGTAGAAATTGAGCATACGTCAGAGTTTTCTTCTTAAATTTTAAACATATTTTGGGTTCCTTGATATTATGACTTATTTTGGTAGTTTTGAGCATGATTTCAGTTAATGCCAATATTACCATGTATCCATGCAATTCTATGTGTGTTGTATGTCTCTATATGTGTTTGATGATATAGAAGTATGATGGGATTAATATGGAAAGTTGGGTGAAATTTTTATATGACGTTCCCAACTCTAGGTGCTATTTTACCCAAACTAGTTGATTGATTTGTTAGACAGATTGATTTGATGAACTAGTTGATTCATTCTTTTGGGAAGTTGATTAGTTTTCCAAAGGAATCAACTAATTGCCTTGTGATCGTAGTGGTTTGGTCTCTACATAGACCCATCAACTAGTTTGGTCTAAACCATCACCTTGTTTCCTATGAATAATCAATAGGTGGGACCAACCATTTAACCATTTCACTTGTTTATTTTTCTTTGTAGGTCTGGCATGACTTAACTAGTTGATAGATCCCAAATATCTTTCTATTGGGCGACCTATTTTACCCAAATTTACTTAGTAATTGATATTCATTCATGGAACCTTCTATATTAATGTTTCTAAGTAATTTCAACATTTTAATCATGAATAAAACTATGTTTACCTTGATGTTGACATGAATCATAATGATGATAATTGGGCCATGATTTAGTTAATTTTCATGTATTCTCTAAAAACCTAGCTGGTGCTTATATACATCGTGATGTGTTTTGTGTTATCACTTGGAAACATCAAATTTAGAAAATAATGGAATTAATATGTGATTTGTGATATGACTTGGTAGTTAATAATTAATAAATTAAGGTTTCATTTGAGCCTTTTTCTCTGACTTTTAAGGTAGATAGCTAGAAGTTAGTGAGTGGATCTCCCTATGCATTATATTGTCATACGGTGCCTATTTCCTTCTCTACTAGTTAGTGGTTGGTGGGGTATGCACATGTCATTGAGGTATAGGATATTATTATGGTAGGCTGAGATGACATTAGACTCTAGTTATGGTGGCTAAGGTATCCTAGTAGAAGCCCCTTGGTATTTTGTATTATCCATTACTTAGGCAAGTGTGGTATCCTATATTTAAGCCCTTATGATGAAGGCATTCAAGGTGTTGTGGGTGAAATATCCTAGTACAAACACCTTTGATGTTCTTTGATCACATTTGGTGGGTATGGTATCCCATGGTGTGTTAGCCTTTACAGTAGGTGCACTTGATATGTTGTGGGTGTGGTATCCCAAGAGAAAACCTCCTTCAATATATCCTGAACCCATATGGTGGGTGTGGTATCCCATTGTGTGTGTATGTTACCATAAATATTATTCATGGTGGAGAACTAGGTGTGATTAAATGAATTATCTTAATAAGTGAAAATTATGTGATGGCTAAAGGATGATTTCTAATATGGTGTAATTTTTGTTTATGATGCATTTAATTTATTATTATGTTTCAATAATCTCCATAGAAGCATGCCTTATTATTTTACTACAATACGCTTGAGTGTTATTTTATGTTATTGTGCTTATCACCATGCTACTATGTGAGTTCAATGTGTTGCATGAGCCATTACTATACTTTAGGTAGTCTGTTTCACTGGTAGTTCACTATATCAATATTACATTTGTGCAGATACTGTGATGATCTGACTTCTCATCTAGTGAGTAGAGGAAGAATTATATCATTACAATTCTCAGTTAGAGTATGTTGAGGATGATACTTTGGGTTATTATCTATCTCTTTCTTAGATATTGGAGAGTTACTTTCTTATATTATTAAGAGTTAGGCTAACTAGTTATCAATACTTTTTCCCACTATGTTTGGATGTTTTTAGTTCTTTTTTATTTATTTTACTCTTGACTTTGATTTGTGTATTTAGATTTTGTAAACTCTTATAATCTCTTCTATCTAAATTTTTGTTATTATCATCATTGTCACTATTAGTATTATTATATTATTAATTAAGCATGCATTCTTCGATGATTGTTTTATTTTTACTTGGTTCAAGCATAGGCTAAGTGATGATAACACCTCTCTCATGGTGGACATGGTAATAACATTCTCTAATTTTCTTTCACAAACTCTTTTATGTTATCTTCAAAATGAAAAGTTTTAGTTCAAAGTTTGGGGTGTTACATTATGAGCATGTGTAAGCTCTATTAATTTTAAAGGTTGATGTTATAATGTGATATGGTTGGATTTTGGATCCTTCATCACATTTTAAATTCCATTAATTTATTTTCTTGGAGTGAACTAATCAACTAGTTAGGCTAAACTAATTAAGTGGTTGTTAGAACAGTCGATGAGTTAACCTAACTAATTGACCAAGTTTCCGATAGTGACCTTGGGTTTCTTTGTAATTAAACCCATTGGTTGGTTTCTTGAAACCTATCAATTGGTTTGAAAATGTTATGATATCTATTATTGCTATAAGCCTTACAACCTTGTGAATCCATTAACAAGGTAACTTGATTTACTCAATATGTAGCATACTCATATGTCTATTTCTTGGTCACTTGCCCAATTCCATAAGAAAGGAACATGTGTAGATTTTTTAGGGTGACAATTAATTGGCCTACTTGTGTTGGGCTTAGAGCATTAAGAGCATGGACATTTGGAGATCTTTTATTGGTGCTTAATGGACCAAGGTTTTAGGACTTACCCTATATATATTTCATATCTTGCCAGAACAAAACATCAGCTAGATAGGGAAGAAGGGAATAGGAGCTAAGGACTAGAACTAGAAATTTACAGAGGCTCGATGTTTCCTGTTTTTTAATATCCCATAGACGTCTAGCTTAATCTGGAAGACTAAGGCATCAACTTCTTCTCTTACATCTTCAAAAAGGGCCATATTCCTAGCCTTCCAAACATGGTAAACCGTGGCTGCAAGAGCTAGCATTTTGGCTTGCTTGTGTTGTGGGATTCTTCCTTTACATTTTCTAAGTTTCCTCTGAGTGTTATCCAAGGTGGTGCATCTTCTTGCAATTCCTAGCCATCTCTAACATGCAGCCAAATATTGTGGGTGGTGTTGCATTGGAAAACGAGATGGGCATGTGTCTCATTGCCCTGGTTTCAGAGTGAGCATATCTATGGTATGTCCATGTAGGTGAGTCTATCTTTGGTTTTGAGTTTCCCCTAGCCGCAAGCCATAGGATAAAGGCCTACCTCTATATGTGTAGATTATTCCAAATGATAAAGCTAGTCCTCATTTTCTCCCCTTTCGGTCTGAAGTGTTCATATGCCCTGTTAGTGCAAAACTTCCCTGCCTCCACACAGCCATGTAACATTTCTTTTACTTCAGTGACTGTACCAGCTTGACAAATCAACATATCCCTAATCTTGCAGATTGATTTCATGAGTGGTGAAGTTCTCTGCCCCATTGTAAAAGCCCACACATCATGTTCTTGGAGGTACACTTGGTGTATCCATTTTGTACAAAGAGAATCTTTTTTACTTTGAATATTCCATAGGTATTTACACATCAGAGCTGCATTCCAGGTCTTGAGGTGCTTAATACCACAGCCTCCTTCAGTCTTCGGTAAGCACATGTCATCCCATGCAATAACTCTTTCATAACTCTACAAGCTGCTTTCCATCCTAGACAAAACTTCTGCAGTGGCTAAGTATTCTGCTAATAACTCTTTGAGGGATCTCAAAAATGCAGAGCCAGAAACAACAAAAACTATCTGGACCGCTGATCTGACAAGTTCGACTCTCCCTATATAGGACAGTGTTTTGTTGTTCCATCTACTGATAGCATTTGTGATAGCAGAGTGAAATGCATCATAATCAATTGCCTTTAGTTTGGTGGGGCTGAGAGGGACCCCCAGATACCTGAAGGGCAGAGCCCCTTGGGTCATATTGGTGATCTGCAAATTTTTTTCCTTTGTTACTTGCTTGACTCCTGCTAAGAATACCTCTGATTTCTCATTGTTGATGTGGAGGCCAGAGCAATTGGTAAATTCCCTAAGGGTGTCCATACACACTTGTACAGAATCAGGATCTCCTTTGCAAAACGACATGAGATCATCAGTAAAGGCAAGGTGTGTGATACCTTGCTTGCTGCATTTAGGGTGGTAGGAGAACTGTGGGCTGAGAACATTCATGTGAAGGAGCCTACTGAGGAAATCCAGGCATAAAACAAAGAGGTAGGGAGACAAGGGGTCCCTTGCCTGAGCCCCTGATGACCCTTGAAGAAACAATATACATTACCATTTAATACCAGTGAGAAAGATGTGGTGGTGACACAAGCTAGAGTCCATTGAATGAACTTGGGTGGGAGGCCCAGCCCCACCAAAACAACCTGAAGGAATTGCCAATTTACAGTGTCATATGCTTTTCTCAAATCAATCTTCATCATGCATTTGGGGGAAGTTCTCTTCCTATTGTACTCTCTCATGAGTTCCTGAGTAAGGAAGATATTTTCAGGCATTAGCCTACCCTGGATAAAAGCTCCCTGGGTGTTACTAATGAGCTTGTTCAAGCTGCCACTAAGACGATTTGCAAGGATCTTAGTGATGATTTTGAACACTACATTACAACAGGAGATGGGCCTATAGTCTGTGACTTTTGTAGCATGTGCTTTCTTGGGAATAAGGGAGATGAGGGTGTGGTTTAGCTGCTTCAACAATATGCTAGTAGTGAAGAATTCTTGCACGGCTGCCAAAACATCATATTTGACCGTTTGCCACGATGCCTTGAAGAATTTAGCTGAAAACCCATCAGGTACAGGTGTCTTTTCATCCCCAATAGACCAAATAGCCTCCTTTACCTCCCCGTGGGTCACTAGTGCTATCATGTTGTCACTGTCCTACTTCTACACCCTCTTCCCCTACTCAAAAACAAGGTGGTTTACCTCCTGGTTATTCCTTGAGGTCCCTATAAGTCTCTTGTAGTACTCACTGAATTCATCCTCAAGCTACTTCTCACTTGTAGTGAGGGAGCCATTCTGTTTCTCCACTTGGGAGATGAAGTTCTTTTTATGGTTAGCTTTGAATAATGTGTGGAAGAATTTGGTCCCCTTGTCAGCTTGGGATAGGGACTGAATCTTTTCTTTTTGTGCAAGGAAGAGCATGGCAGCTTTGTTGAGGTGAAGAGATTGCTTCCTTAGTTCCTTAATATCAGCATTTTCAATCCCCCCCATTTTCAAGGCTACTTCTTGAGCTGTCTATAGCTTGTCTTCTGCTTCCTCATCCCTAGAGATGATGTGGGAGAAGTGGAGCTTGTTTAACAGTTTTAGAGGCTCCTTCAGGTTGGTCAATTTTTTGCAGAGTTGATATTGTGCTGTCCCCCAACCCCTAAAGTGCCAAGCCTGAGCAACAATAGAGTATAAATCAGGGTGATCCACCCACATATTGAAGAACTTGAATGGTTTGTTTCTGTATTGCAGCTTAACTAACTGGATGACGGTAGGAGAGTGGTCAGAGAAGGGGCTTGGGGCAAGAAAAGTGGTGTGGATGTTGTCTATGAGCTGGCCAATAGCAGAGTTCATCAAAACTCTGTCAATCTTGCTCTTCATCTTAGCATGAGCAAAAGTAAAGAAGCAGCCTGTGGAGGGCACATCAGATAGGCTAGATGCTAAGCAACATCTTCTAAAGTCTGCTATTTCATATTCAGATACTTCCCTGGCTCCTTTTCTATCCTCCTTATTGAGAGCACAATTGAAATCACCTGCAGCACGCCATGGGAGAGAGTACCTACTAGCAAAGTCTGTTAAATTTGCCCATAAACCTTTTTTGTCTGTAAGAAAATAAAGCCCATAACATACACTAAGCATAAAGTGACCACTGTGTGATTTAGGTTGTACCCAAATGTTGATGACTTGTTGGCATATCTCCAGGGGTTGTATATGCACCATCTGGTCATTCCACAGAATCAGGATCCTCCCATTGGGATAGTTGGAATAGTTGTGTAGGGCTTTCCAGCCTTTAAAATAAGAATGCATCATTTTATAGAGTTTACCTTCATTAAGTTTGGTCTCAAGCAAGCCTATGAGATCACATTTATAATACCTAGCCATCTTTTGCAGCCTCTTCTGTTTAATGGGGAGGTTGCAGCCCCTTATATTCCAGATGAGGACTATCATGGGGGTTTTGGTAGGTTTTTAGGCCTCCTTTTAGAGGGGTTGAGTAGGGTTCTGCATTTCAGTTGCTTTGACAATTTTTCCTACTAGCTTTGGAGATGACAGGCTGGAAAAGGTGGTCATCAGATTCCTGGCCCTCTGGATTGGGTGAAAATTGGCATGGAGGGGTCCTCTTTTCCCCTACTCCTCTGATCAAACCTGCTTCTCTCGAATGACCATCTTCTTCTTCTTGCAAGAGGGGGAGATCATCTACATAATGGTCATCATAAGCATGAGAAGGGGCAGAGTGGCCTATCTGAGTAGAGACCTCTGCTTGTTCGACCTGGCCAGCTAATTCAAAGCTTACAGTGGCCCTAGGAGGCTTGGAAGCAAGGGCTTCCTTGGCAAGTTGGAGTACAGTCTGATGGACAGTATCAGTTAGCTGTGCAGTAGTCTCCAATGGCTGAGGCAAGGAATTAGAGGGGCTGGAAAGCTCAACTTGAGCTTGTTTAGGAACTCATACCTCACTCTAAGGCTTGTATGCACCTGTTAGATGACCAATCTGCTGGCATTCCTTACAAAAACTAGGTAGCTTCTCATAATAGACCTTTTGAACAAATGAGGATTGGCCATAATGTATTTCCACCTCATGTGGGAGGTCTTTACTGACATTAACCTCCATCAAAGCTCGAGCATACTCAAGGGCATGCCTCTTTTTTGTCATAGCATCTGTTTCAATTGGGTTTCCCAGATGGGAGCAAATAGCACTAAGTGCTCTAGGATTCCACAAGTAAATAGGGAGGCCTAGAAGTCTAACCCATACAGGGACATCAATCACCTCAGTCTTTTCAAAATTAAACAGCCTAGGGACACTTCTGACTATCATCACCCTATCATACACATAGTAAGGGCCATTCTTCAGAACCTCTAGTTTGGCTTCAGGTGATAAGAATGGAAAAACAATCCAACCTGAGCTAAGGGGTAGAAATTGATATTTTTCCCTCCATTATTTCTTGAGCTCTCGGATGACATGGTCATTTGGTAGTTTCCTCACAAACCTACCCAATATACAGGTCCCCCAAGTGTCCTCTATACTGTCAATCATACTATCATTGATCACCACCTTCTCTCTGCATTCAGTAACTGTCTCCAATTTGTCACCTGAGATTGAGGTAAACAGGGCTGTCCAAGGTTCTTTAGCTTGCTGCTCAACTTCAGGAATAGCATGGTCATGTTCCCCATTTTCATGAGGCCCGACTACATCATGTGTAGCCTTTTGGGGCTTCGTGGTTTCAGCCTGGATAAGGGGGGCATTTGTGAAAACATTTGTAGGCTTATTGCTTGTGTCATGGCTTTCTTCTCGCATAGATGCAGTGTGATCATTCGAAATGGAGTCTACAAGCAGCCCAATAAGATTCGTATTAAGTGCAACATTAATGGACCCTTCACCCTCATTAATGACTATTTCGTGGCAGGTTTGCAAAATTAGGTTGTCTATGTCCTATTCCCCGACAACCTCATTAATGGTAAGGGGGCATCCATTTCAATTTCAGTGCCAGTCATAGGGACCTCAGCAGCACTAACAGAGGCAGATAGTGGGGCTCACTCATCCGCTTGTATTTGTTCCATAAGGGACTGAATCTTCCGTCCAGCGCCAGTTCCCAAGTTTGGGTCTTTGCGAGCACCCACTAGGATTTGTTTGGCGCTTCTTGTAAGCATGGAAATCAAACAGAGAAAGGGGGGAGGGGGGAGAGGGCGAGCGATGTTAAGCAGCACGGGAAGGTGAGGATGTCAGCATCCATGCTCACAGATAAGCCACCATGGTCGCACTGTCAAGAGAGCACGGGAACCACACCTTTTTATGAGGCCCAAATTTCATTCTTTGTGGCTTGTAGATTTTTTTAGCATGGTTTATGTTGATATAGAGGAAAATTTTGATATATAAAATGTTTAGATTTGAGCATGTTTTAAGGTAAAATAGTCAATTTACAATTTAGGTACATTTTCTCTATTTTTTTTGTTAGATTTAGTGTGCTTATCATGATTGATAGGATAAGCATTCAAAGTTTTGTTGACGAATTCCAAGTATGTTAGCTTTAATGGTAAAATCATTTGTTAGGCCCCTTAAGGTGTCGAAGTTGTATTGTTATATGCTCTAAGTCTTATTATGTTGATTTATATGTTTGAATATGTTATATTTAGGTTAATGATGTTTAGGTTTAATTTTCATGATTTTTGGGAGTTATTTGGTATTTATTAGCTAAATTTGTAAGTGTTAACATAAGTAGGTGAAAAGTAATAATAGTTTGAAGAGTTATGAATATGATAAGTAGTTAATTTATCTTATTTAATTGAGATTTAGTTTTTTTTATAATTATACCTATCTTAAGAGTTATTAGTGACTACGAATCATAACATTAACTTTGACCTTAAGATTTATAGTCAAGTATAAATAGTTAGTTGATATGAATAACAATGCCTTATTATACAAAATACTTAGCTTTTGGCATATGGACTCTATGTAATACCACACATTTAGGTAAAATGGTTCAATGAAAATGTTGCTAATTTTTAGACCTTTGCTCTTGATTTAATGTTATGATTTTTTTTTGAAGTAAAGTTTGATTTGAAATTATATTGAGAAATGAAGTTTATTGAGTTTTTCAAGCAAACTAATCAACTAGTTCCATGAACCGATTAACTAGTTTGTCATTTCAGCAAATTGGGTTTTTGTCGAATAAAACGATCGACTAGTTGGGGGAATTGATCAACTAGTTTGTAGAATATTTAACTGGTAGGCCTAAACCCATTAATTAGTTTGTCAAACTAGGTATATTTTGAGCTTAATTTTCTAAAAAATCTATTATACTGAAATTGAACCTTACCAACCCATGAAAAATTACCCCTAAGAGATTCCTAATAATTTGTATGATGCATTTAGCCGAATATAATGACTTGGATGGAGATGGATTGGGAAAATTGAGAGGGAGAGATGACCTTAACATTGTCTTCTTCCACCTCTCTCCGTTACATCTTTCTAAGATCAATGCTTTGATCTCAAGCATGATTATGAGCAGTAGGAAGATTCCTTCTATGCCGACCTCCAATTACTCCTCTTTTATATGTGCTATGTTTGGATTAATTGATCGGTATTCTCTAAAAACACCATTTAAGGTATAGAGAAAAGGTCAGCATATTTGGACAAAATCCATCCATTTAACTCTAGTTATTCCTAAACCCTCAATGATTCCCTTTGATTGGTTTGCAATAAATAGCTCCAATCATCCCTTTTATACACCTTTTCTTTTAGCCACCAAAATTTCTAGGTCTAATATTAACTCCCTCTCTTTCTATACTTTGATCCTTACAATTAATTTTCTTATACTCTTTTCATCTTGTCTCTAGCTATCTCTTATTCTAATTGTTAAGTAAGAAGGAGTTAGATTTTGGGTAAACGGTTTAGTGGTTCATTTAAACATTTCCTTATTTTGTCTTAAGTTAGTATATTCTTATTTCCTTCTATTTTAATTTTAAAATTTTAATAAAGTTTTGTGTAAATTTTTGAGTTTAAGGTTGTGATTAAGGTTTTAAAAGTTGAGAATTTTATGGTTGGAAGTTCTAGTTGAAAAGGGGATTTTCCCTACATCAAGTAAGTGATTTGTGCTTCTAAAATGATTTATGAGTATCGCTGCATGTTATGGGTTCCTTTAAGTTTGTTTCGCATGTTGGCATGAATGAATATAGCCTAGAAAAGTGATTTGGATGGATAGGTGGTATACTTTGAGTAAAAAGCATGAAATTTGGTAAAAATAGATATGATGATTCCATGTTATTATACGCAAGTTAATTTGGTTAAAAATGTACTAGACCATGTTGATACATGTTTTAATATGGTTAAGGTTGATTTATATGTAATAATTTGCATGAAATTTAATGGTTTGGTATTGTGTTAGGGTAAATTGATTGACTGGTTAGGTCAAACTAATTGACTTGTTCCTAGAATAGTCGACTAGTTGACCCAATCCATCAATTGGGAAGCCTATGGAGGCCTTGGTCTTTCTCTTTACTTAACCATGTCGACTTGTTTGGAAAAACTAATGGACAATCTATGAATAATCGATAATTTTTCCCAAAATAATTGACCAATTTGAGGAAAAGCATCCTCTTGTTGAGTCAAACTGATCGAAAGGTCGACTAAAACTTATTGATAGGTTAGTGAAGCTAATCTACTAGTAAGGCTGAACCGATCAACTAGTTTGTATATTTTTCCCCTTTCTAATTTTTTGTGCTTTGAGGTTATGTTTTTTTAATATACTATGATTATTAATGGGATAAAATATATATTTTATCATTGATTATTAGCCTAATGAAGGGATTAAATGAATCATAAGTTATTTTATCCTCTATAACTGATGTAAAGGTTAAATGGGTATTTCACTTTTGATAAGTGATGATATTGAGAAAGAGTAACGAAACTCAACAGAGGCTTGAACAAAATGATAAGATAGATATAAGTAATATGGTCCATGGATAAATGGACACCTATATGGTTGGGAAAATGGAATGGAAAGGATTGATATAGAATAAACATGGAAATTACCTTTCTTGATTTTTTATGGGCCTTTTGTGCTCACTTCTCTTTATGAATAATATAATAACCCTATAAAGGAAAAGATATTTCAGTTGAGTATGGGTTTGGGTTACACGATTCTTGATTTGCTACTAAGTGTTAGCCTGCCTTTGTGCATTTTTCGTGCTTTCAGGCTTGGCCTTCTTTGTTGATCCTGAGAGGTCTTGGTGACTTACCTACTCTAGATAATGAGGATGTACTATAGGTTATCGATATTAAAGGGTCTAGTTACCTAGGTAGTGGGCTTCCCCTAAGAAATATATCCATATAGGTTGGCTTTGCCCTAGACTCATGTCCATTCTAGTGATTGGATTTAGCCTGGATTTATGTCTGCTTTGTTTATTGGCTTAGGCCTGGACATTATGTCCCCTAATTGGATAGGCTTCCATGGTATATGGGACCATGGAGTGGAGAATAGTTCATCACTCAATAATTATAAAATATAGGTGATAAGTAATTTGTTGATAAAATATAAATGATGACTAATTGAATGGTTAATAATTAAACAAGGATGGAAGAAATGGTATGAATGGCCAAAAAGGGAGAAAACTTGGTTTATAAATTTGGCAAATGAGTTAAATAACCTATTTGGTATTGAATGGAATATTATCGAAATGATTGGTTTATTTCATATATGGCTAAGGAAATGATATAATATAAAGGATTGAGTAATTGGAAATAAACCCTAGAAGTTGCTTAGATTTTTTTCTACTACATGTGTCAAATGCCCCAAAATTTTCATCTTTAAAAATTATATTTAAATAGGATTTTCTTATGAAAATTAATTAAATAAAATATTTTAATTAAATTAAAATAAAATTTATTTGGGTAAATTAATAGAAATCTTATCAATATTTTAATTAGGGTGAAATTTGGGTATTTTAGCTAATTAATGATTTTATTTTATAAAATTAATTAAATAACTTATTTTATTTAAAATAAGAAGGAGAAAATAGTTTCAAATTTAGGGTGTTTTTCTAATTAAAATGGAATTTATGGAAAATCTTTTAAAAATCCTAATTTAGCTTAAAAAGGGATTTAAAGATTATTTTATTCTAATATTATTATTTTTAAATATCCTAAATATTTAGATTAATTTAATTGGCCCTAACCTAAATATTTTTCCCTTTTCCTTTTTCCATTTTTACTTTTTCTTTCTTTTTCTTTCTTCTTCTTTTCTTTTTCTTTTTCTTCTTCTCCTCGAACTGGGCCAACTCGCGACCCAGTTTCCCTTCTTCCTTTCCTTTGGCCCTGCCCGCGCCGCACACCTTTCGTCACCCTTCCAACGCAATGTAACATTTCATTTAAATGCTACCTGTGTTGCCGAACTGCCCGGTCTCCCCTCTTTTTCTTTTCTTTCTTTTTCTTCGTGAACTGCCTGGCCCAACCCCTTTTTTCTCCCCCAGGCTTCGCACCTCCCAGCCCCGACGCCGCTAACCTGCCATCGCTGCCGCCCATCCGACGCTTCCGGAATGGATCTTGCTCCTTTGACTGGCCTTTTCCTTCCTTTCTCTTCCCATTTGTTTTGGCAACCCTTTGACCCAACCAAATCTCCCCTTTCTCGCGTGTTAATGCCACCGGCCAAACAACGCCGCCGGTTACCATAACCCTACTTACCCAACTCTCTAGCCGATCCACAGACCCTAACCTACCATTTACGCTCTATAAATACCCCCAATGATAACCTGTATCGAGCCTTTGATTTCAATACCCAAAATTTGACCCTTTTCGCCGCTAACTCTTTAGACACTTAGTCCGCCGCCTCCGGCCAACTTCGTCGCCATCCGTGGCCACCAAAATCTTCCTTGTACCTCCCTCTAGCTAACCAAACCATTTATCACCCTCAATTATTTCTGCACAATCCTCCCCAACTATGCAAACTTCCCTTCTCGACCAACCTATTTCCAACCCCCGCCACCTTTTGCGCCGACCTTAGCCACCTCTTCCGCCGCTTCCGCTGCTTCTTTCACCTTCTAAAATGTTCTGCAGATCACCTTCTACCTTCCCGACCTCTCGTTTCCTCTTTCTCTCTCTCCTCCGCTCTCTTTCTTCTTCTCCTCCATTCGGCCACCACCTTCTGTCGCTGTGTGCCGCCATCTCTAGCTGCGCCACCACCATCATTCTATCCCTCTCCTCCTAGGAAACTTAAAACACCCCAGCTCCCACATTAATTCTACCTATCTTTTTCCTAGCATGCAACTTTTACCCTTTTGTTTACTTTTTCCAGCCACCGCGGCTGCCTCCGTGCACTAGTGCCGGTGCCACCTATTCCCGCCAGCCTATGGTTGAACCCTAGAGCCTCTCAACCATTTTCCCTATTTTTATAACCCTTATATTATTTTATTTCAAATATTTGCATATAAATACCATTATTATTATTATTACTTATTTTAATTTTCTTTTACATATCTCTAGGACTCATATGTCCATTCCTTTAGGTTAAACAACCTCTCCATCTTATGAGACCTTATAAAGACTATAAATCTTTTGAAATAATTTTTTTTTATGTATATAGTGTTTGTAAAGTAATATGTTTTAACTTCTTTAGCGTTGTGTCTAACATAAGTTAGGTGATGTACACATATCTATCTATATTAGATACAAAAGTTTCATCTTATTCTTTATTTTACTTATTTGTTATATATTATGATAAAAATTTTAAGTTGAGAAAAATGGAGGTTTATAATTGGTATAAAATAATTTGTCTTGAAATCTTGTTTCATTTACTTTGAGATTCAATTTTGACATCCTTATGTCTTTTAAAGTCTTTAACTCAATTTAAAACCCAACGATATTCTTGTGGAAATGCATATGTTTTAGGGTTATCAGTTAATCTTAGCAATGGGTTTTGAGTTTCTCTGGTTGTTGGTCATGATGTGGTTATATGTTTATCCTTCTCTTATGTTCCTTGTGTGTATAGTGTGTCGAAGTTTGGAATCCTATTATTGTTTTTGTTTCTTCAGCAAAATGTTTTACAACGCATGTTTTACTAATTGCTTTTGTAGGTGAGTTATGGATTGATAGTCACGTCCTTCACATACCATTGAAATACTTGTTTGTGTACCTACACGAGCTTTAAAAGAGGGCTAGTTTCAGAGGATTCCTTCCCACTCGCCATTTTATTTTATGGGCCCAAAGGATATGCTAGCTTTCGAAAGTTAGATCTGTGAGTTGAAGATAATCTTTGAAGCTTTAGAATGTCCACAAGAGAAAACTGTGAAGGTCATTTTTCATTTCATAAAAAAGGTCATGCTGATGAGAAGTGACTTAGTTTTGAAGTGCTAAGCATAATAGTGGAGACATGGGAGCATATGCTATAGATGGTATGAGCACGATTATGTTCTACGCATCTTTAAATGGAGTTGGCAAATTGATTTATGGTTCTTTAATAGAGCTTTTCTTCTTTGGAGGTATATTACCACCACTTTATGGATCTTATTTTGTTAGACTAGAGGTGGGTACAGATGATGAGAGGAAATTACATAAGTTTGAGATAGGGTTGAAGACCCATATCCAAGAGCTAATTTTCATTACACCTTATACACTCTTTTCAACAAATTTGAGAGAGTAGCTAAGGTAGTGAAGAAAGTGAAAGCTAAGCATGGTGAATCCTTAAAGCTAAGATGAAGCAAGAAGGTTAGGATGATGACTAGAGAAGCCAACATTAGATAGTAATTTAGAGAAGTCAATATCATGTCATCTAATGTATTTATAGTTATGGAGACATCTAAGGACATAGTAGAAACTACCATTGCTAATGTTATGAAGCTTATCATTGAAGTAGATATTGTAAGGGTCATTCAATCAGGTTCTATAAATATGGTAAGATCAATCATATGATTTTTTAGTGTCACAAAGTTTTATCAAGTGATGCCTAGAGGATACAACAAAAACCTTCAAGATAAGTTAATTACTAGTAGTAAGGAAATGTAGTGGCACCACTAATGCTGAACAGATTATAGATTGGAGTTCTAATGGAAAGGGTTCCAATTTTCAATAACCTTTAAGTAATTAGTGAGCCTCAAGGGAATGCTGAGGCTTGGGACTGAAGGATATGACTCTTAGTATATTATCATTTTCCTTATTTTTTAGTAGTTTTTTTAATCATATGTTGTTTCCTTTTAGGCTCTCTTGATATGATTATGTTTTGAAGTTTGTTTTCAAATTCTTTTAAGGGGTAGTAGCCAGCTCTATGGACCTAAGGGTATTTGTCTTGGTGGGCTTTGATGATGATTTCTTTTTTAAGAGGATAGAGATATAATACCTCATCTTTTTAAACGCTTATTTAATCAGGATCTATATGTTTTTATATAGATAAATTCATCTTATTTTAATGTTTTACTTGATATTTTTTGAAAACTATTGTAACACCCCAAATATACTAATAAAATTTATTTTTCATAAGAGTTAATATCATAATAATAGGCGTTACTTCCACACCATGTATAAGTTCAATTCCCTCATCTTTCTTATGTAAAGTACTAAGGTTAAAAATAATTTAGATGAAAAAAAAAGCAATGCAAATAGGAGATTATAGCATAGAAAAAGTTACAAAGAAATATACTCTAGATATAACGATCATCAAATTACACTAAGAGAAATAAGAGTTTAAATAAAAATTGATTACATAAAAAACAAACACCTAAAAGTATAAAAGTAGATTACCCTAACTCTTAAGCTTTTAAGCCCATTCTTACAATGGAATCTCATCCCAATGGCTCAACTTATCTGTTTGGCTCTTATATGCTTTAGACTACTTTATAGCCTTTACATAGTCATTTGCAAATGTATTATTAGTAAAAAAATTTAGTATGATTTAAATCAGAATAACTCATAAGAGGTTGTATGTTCACATTGCACATAATCACACAATAATTCAAAAACATGCTCAAAGCACCAAAACACATGCTATAAAAATATACATTAATCATGGGATAATATATAAACTATCTATGTCTCTTGCTCAACAACCTATCATACTTAACTAACTCACACCATATTAAAGTACAAAAAAGCCATATAAAAATCTATGACCAAAACCAACTAACCAGATCATTTCACAAACCAAGGTAGAGCACCAGGGAGTCTATGAAACCAACACTTAAAATTAATTCCATATACTAATGGTATACCACTAAGATAAACTAACAAAATAGCAATCTAATACATACCAAGGCTATTAAACATTAATTCAGTCTTATTTATGTTACTCAAGGTGAGACTATCAACATAGATACATTGAGGTATACCCTATCACATTGGCACCTTAAGATAACATGAAACCATTCATTTAGAGGCCCAAGACACTATAGTATGACTGGTCATACTAGATCTCATAGGAAAGAAGATGTCCTCCAACCTTGGTCACCTAATCCTTAAGTATCAATACCACTTATAGGTTTAATAAGCTACTTATAACATAGACTAGGGCTTGGCTATTTCATAATGACATATCAATGAACAAATAAATAAATAAGGGCCACACTTTTTCTATACAGTAACTAATCCTAGAGAACAATCATTCATAAACACCAAAGGCTTCCACTTTAGGTATTAATATATATAAGGTGATCACACACTTCACATATTATTCATCAATTCTTATCTCCATACTTAATCATTCTTCCCTTCAAAATATTCTTTCAAGTCAACCTTAAGACCATCACTTCATATAAAGATCAAAGTGAACATTAAAATGAATCTACAAAGATTAAAAGGCTCTCCATTTTCCTATTATTCACAACAGATGCATTAGATCAAAAATGACCAAAATTCCCTCAAAAGTATAATTTCACCATTATTATCGAATTTCTTAACAAACAATATTATTAGGAGTATTTTTTGTGAAATGAATACGAGATAGGAATTTATAATTATTTAGCATGTAGGTAAATTTTAAGACCTAGTGATTAACTATATTTTCCATTTGCATGCATGTCACAAGTTATGTGTACAAAACTTAAATCATGCATTTCTAACGTGTTATATATTACATTTAACATAATTATACATATTTATAGCATGAAATAGCATTTAAGATGGAAATTATCATCATAGTGCATGTAAGTGAGCATTTCTATCCCCTAGAGTATGCGAATAGAAATTTTCAAGTTTTTACCATAATTATGCATCTATGCCTTCATGATCTTTATTCTAATCCTAACATCACATCTAGATTTAATTGTGGAACACTTAATATAGTATATGCATTATAAATCAAAAAGGTGACAGACCCTAACAAAACCCTAGATATGAATATGTTAGCCTCTTAACATATTACACATGCATATATCTTATGATTACCGGTAAGTTAGACATATATACTAACATATCAAGAGCATGTTGTCATCTTATCCTCAATTTTGCAGAACTTGCATAATATAAAACCTTGGCATGATTCTAGATCTAAACAACCGATGATTATATACTATATTTTTTATACAATACTATGTGAAAATGAAAAAGTGAATAAAGAGTGATAAAATATGAAAAAACTCTATGGTCACTTAAATGAATTACACACAAACTAGTTAAAAGACCACAACATCTTAGAATCTCATTTAGTACATATTCAAACCAAGTAAAGTGAAAAAGTGATTGAATTTCTTTTTGTACAATAAAATCATTGATGTTTATCACAAGATGAAGATGGATCAACTTCAAACTAAATTGGTTGATCTATAAGCCAAGTGTGATAAATTTGTAAAAGTAGCCTATACTTTCACTAAGAATGAAGAAGGCTTGAACATGCTCCTAGGAACTTAAAATTAGTATAAGGATAGTGAGGGTTTAGGTTATGGTGACAAAAAAGGTAATGAAACACCAAACCCTAAAAAAGAGTGTGAAAGTATCTAAGGCTCATCGAGTATATATGAAATGCCCCGAAAAGTTCTAATTTTAAATAGTATATTTAAATGAAATTTATTATGATAGTTAATTAAATATAAATTATTTGATTAAAACAAAAGGAAATTAATTAGGACAAATTAAGAAGAAAATTATTAGTATTTTTAATTAGGAGTAATTTGGGTATTTTAGCTAGTTATGGATTTTATTTTAGAAATTAACAAAATAAATTATTTTATTTTAAATAAGGAGGATAAAATAGTTCCAAATTAATATTAATTTTATAAATAATTTAATGGAAGAAAATTTGGGTGTTTTGCTAATTAAAATGGAATTTATGGAAAATATTTTAAAAAACCCGAAACTAGCCTAAAAAAAAGGGAATTTAATATTTTGTTAAATAAATATTTTATATTAAATACCCAAAATATTCTAATTAATTTATTTAAACCCAAAACCTTATTTTCTTCCTTTTTCCTCTTTCCTCTTTCTTTTTCTTTTCTCCTTTTCTTTCTTTTCTTTCTTCCTCTTTTTTTTTTCCGCTGATTGGGCCAGGCGCGGCCCAATCCTCTTCCTTTTTCTTCCTTTCTTCTCCCGCGGCCCAGCGACGCTGGCCTTCTCCCTGCGTGCGCCCAGACGCGGCGTTTTGGGGCGATTGTATGTCGAGATGCTGCGTCTCGTTAAGTGAGGGCTTAACCGGCGCGCGACCCGCCCGGTTCTCCCCTTTTCTTTTCCTTCCTCGGCCGACCGGCCCACTTTCTTTCTTCTTCCTTCTCCCTCCGTCTTCCCCCGACGCTGCAACGAAACCTTCGACCCCATCAGTGGCCTCTTCGGCTACGGCGATTAATACCGGTTGTTTCTTGCATCATTGTCTTCCTCTTAACTCCAGGAGTAAATTGGCATAATTATTGGACGTTAAATCTCGCCCGTTTTGTCTCTATCGGTGTGCGAAATTCGAACCATCCCAAAACGGAAGTCGAGCCATTACTGCCACCGGCCACTCAAATTCTTGCATTTAACACTTCCATGTCGACCTCCAGCTCCTCATTATCCATCCCAACATCTATAAATAGCCTTGTTATAGGATTTTTTAGAGCTTCTTTTTCCTAGAGACCCTAAGCCCGAGTTGCCGGCCACCGCAACTTCAGATACGTATTCCACCGCCATCAGCCAACCTCAACGCCACTGCCATATCCCAAGTTCTTCCCTGCAACTCCCTCTAGCTAACTAAACCAATTTAAACCTTCGATTCTTCTTCCACGGGCCTCCATAGCCGTGCCAAGTTTGCTGCTTGTCTCACCAGAATTTTCACTCCGAAACCCTTAAGTCGCCGTCCTCCGCCGTTTCTGCCACTTCTACTGCTCTCTGAACCGCCCAAAAACTCCCTCTAATCCTTATCCATCGAACCATAACCTTATTTTAATTTCTCCCCTGCTCCTTCTATTTGTTTCTTCATCTTTTGCCCTCTTAGACCCATTTTCCGGCCACCGCCGTGCACCACCTCCGGTGCCGCCGCTTCTGATGACTCAAGGTGAAACCCTAGACCTCCTTAGACTTCCTTTATATTTATTTACCTTTGTTTTGTTTTATTTAAATTAATTCATGGTTAATCAAGTATTTTTTTTATTTTATTTTGATTATTATTATCAATATTACTATTATTAGATGAAATATGAAGGCTAAATTTTCCTTGTAGATATAGAGAGCGGGAATAAGATAATTAGTTTTGAATTTAGGGTATGATTTGAATTAGTGTATGTTTTATTATTTTTCTCATTTTTATTATCCTTATTATTTTAATATTATTATAAATAATATATGTTATTAATATTATTGAATGGTATTTTATTAATTAGGGGTAGATTCGAAACCCCACTTTAAATTTTAAAGCTTATGCATTATTGTATTATTATTATTGTTAATATTCTTGATATTATCTCTATTTTAATAGTTAGTTGTTATTAGAACTATTATTATTATTATCTTTACTAATATTATTTTGATGAAGGGTAGGAACCCTTATATCACCTTTTTGTTTTGAATCACATTATTAATTTTAATATAATAATTTTTAATTGAAAATAAGGTCTTGGGATAAGTTAGAAATAATGGCACTCTTAAGAGAAAACCTAATCCTAGTATTTTTCCCTAGTAGGTGAGCCCAACCAAAGCCCTCAAGTGGTATAGGAACTTGCTCCAAGACCGGTGACATTTTAGGTAAGGGGTGCTAAGGCCATTTGTGTTATATATGAATTATATGCCATGCATGCCTTGTGATATGATCTGTCGTGTATTTTATGTAATTATTATGTAATTGTTATAAATGGAGCATGTAAGGAAGTTGAGGTGTGTTTCGTTAAATGATTATGGCATGAGAATGATGTGTTTAAATGCGTTGTTGGTATGATGTGGCGTGGCCTAAGACATGCACGAAGGGGTTGTAAATCATGATGGGAAGTAACTGCATGGTGTTAGGGTTTCTGTATAATTACATGGTGTTAGGGTTTCTGTATAATTGCATGGTTTAGGGTTTCTGTATAATTGCATGGTTTAGGGTTTCTGTATAATTGCATGGTTTAGGGTTTCTGTATAATTGCATGGTTTTAGGGTTTTTGCATAATGTCATGGTGTTAGGATTTCTATATGAAGTTGTATGGGGTGAGGGTTTTGTGTGGAGTTGCATGATGACTAGGGTTTTGCATGAGAATTATGGGTTGTCACGGAAATATGTTTTACGTGGAGTTAGGGTGCATGGGAGTGTGATTATGTGGAGGTAGGGTTTTGCATGAGAGTTAGAGTTTGCATGGGAGAGTGGTTTACGTGGAGTTAGGGTGCATGGGAGTGTGATTATGTGGAGGTAGGGTTTTGAATGAAAGTTAGAGTTTGCATAGGAGAGTGGTTTACATGGAGTTAGGGTTTGCATGGAAGAGTGGTCATGTGGAGCTAGGGATATGTACGAGAACTAGGATTGATACGGAGATAGTCATGCGTGTCTGGACAAAAATCTTTGAATAAAATATTTAAGACATTAATCACTTAAAGCGAAAGATTATTGAGCCGGGTCCAACCGATCCACCGGTTAGGAATAGTGGTTAGGGTTGTTACCCTATGTGAGACCGGTCCACCGGTGAATAATAGTGGTGTGGACTTTGTCCCACAAGTGTCCGGTCCACCAGCGAATAATAGTGGGGGACTCGAGCTCAATAAAAACGAACCCGAGTTTGTTAAAGACACTTAAAAGATATTAATTACTTATAGTGGAAGCCATGTGAGCAGGAATCAGACCAGTCCACCGGCAAATAATAGTGGTGTGGACTTTGTCCCGCAAGTGACCAGTCCACCGGCAAATAATAGTGGTGTGGACCTTATCCCGTAAGTGACCGGCCCACCGGCTAAAATAGTGGGGTGTTCCTGTGGTTACATGGATTTGATAAAGGTTATGGTGTGTATCGATTTTCGGTAAAAAGTTTAATTAAGTAATTAATCCGAACTGTTTGGGCCTTTATGTGTGGATTTAATATTTATTAAGTTGCGTAATTATCTGTATGTCTTTATGAATCATATACGCGGTTTGAAAGTGTAAGTGGAGCATTGCCTTTATGATTTTGTATGCTATGTGTTGGTCTTAGGGCTCGGTTACCTTACTCAGTACGTAGCGTACTTATCACCCGTTTCATGGGTGCTGCTCATTCCAACGAGTAGAAGGCCCATCTGATTATGTGCAGGTAGGAGATATGTACTTTGATGCCATTGATGTCTATGGGACATCAGAAGGGAGCGAGTGACGATGGGGCGGGATCTATTCTTAGAGTGTCGTGACCGGCTTTCCTTGGGATTTTATTTCTATGTTGTTTAAATATGAATCGTACTTTGGAACAATTTTATTATTACTGTTTTCCCCTTTCTAAATGAACTACTCCTCGTACTTTGCTCTGAGTAAGGACTATTGCATATTTGATCTGAATAACCATGAATTTGAATTATTATTAATGTTTCTTTCAAGCATTTATCTTAGCCTTAGCACTTAATACTGGAATGGTAGGAGTGAACCGATCTGGTATTAAGTGTGGCGGTAACATCTCCAAAAGTTACAGTTGTAAGTTATATAATGTTTTTTTTAAAAAAAAAATCGTAAATTTTGGGGTGTTACAATATACCTTTCTTATATATTGCTTTTGGAATGTTTGTGGGGATAATGTTCACTCCTCCTCAAATTTTATACAAGCTTTGAATGTAAAATTCACCTCTATGCATAAATATATGATCTTTTGTAATGTGTGTTGGAAAAATAAATATATTTACTTATCTTATGATTTCACTAGAAATGTTAAAGTTATTTCAAAGTTTTAACGGAAACATCCCTCAAGGATTGAATGGTAACACATCAAGGACGAATTGAAAGGTTACATTAACTAGAACATTTGTGATTGCAATTTTGTTTCAAAGTGAAAATAATAAGTTAAAAATAGTTCAAAGATAGGAGGAACTTGAGGAACATGAAAGGCGATCATATGATGTCATTAAAATTGACACCTTAAAATGGAGGAAATGTCACATTTTGTGACAACTTTAAAAGAAATATCATTAGAGTGGGTAACAACAGTATCGTTAGCTCTAAGACCTTAATTGATGGTATATAATTATTGAATAGTCTTAACCATACATGTCTTAACCAACTTTGCAATAAGGTATTTTTAGTTAAATTTTCTCATTCTCATTGCATGATTTCAAATGGAGTAGATAATTCTATTCTATTTTTATGTGCACGCATTAAAAATCTTTATATTCTTAATGAGAAATCAAATGGAGTATATATACATGCTAAAATGCTGTAGATAATGATACATGATTATGTCATATGAGAATCAAACATGGTGGTATGGATTTATTAAACATATTGGCTAAAAAAACCTATAGAATATGGTCTTTCTATAAATATTATGACCACATGTTTAGTAGAAGTGATCATGATGCATATTAATAAGGAAAACAACATGAAGTCTCATTTAAACCTTAAAATGCTGTGACCACATATTAACCACTTGAGCTACTACATATGAGTTTTTTATACCTAATGGGGCACATAATATAGGTGGTTATAGTTATGCATTAGTCATTGTGGATGATTATTCTCGATACATGTGAATATTATTTCTTTCTACTAAAGATCATGGTTTTAAGTTAACTCTTGTACTTTTTAAAAGAAAGTAGGAAGAAAAAGAAATAGTAGTCCATTCAATAAGAAGTGATCATGTTAAGAAATTAAAAAATGCCAACCTCATCGAGATTTATTTTCAAAATGGGATCTCCCACAAATTTTTGGCCCCAAGAAATTTACAACATAATGGGGTCGTAGAGCTAAAAAGTCAAAATTGAATAAAAGTATAAATAACTATATTGTGTGAATCCAAGCTTCCTAAGTAGTTCTAAGAAAAAATTCTATAAACTACCAACTATGCAATGAATCGTATTTTGATTCATGACATCCTCAAGAAAACACCCTACAAACTCTATAAATGTAAGAAGCCAAATAGAGTATTTTTCTATGAATTTGTTTATAAATATTTTATCCTAACTAATAAGGAAAGAAATGTAGGTAAAATTGAGTCTAAAGCTTATAAAGGTATCTTCTTTAGCTATTCCTTATATAGCAAAGCCGATTAAGTTTGGAAAAAAGTACTTTAGTATTTAAAAACTAAGTATGAAAGGTGCAATGAATCTACATCTAGCATGAATGGTAAAAATGATGATGAACTAGGTCCATTAATTCAAGTGGATATTATTTTTGATAAGAAAAGCTAAAATCCAAGTATAATCAAGTGAAGAAGAGGAAAATGCTCATCCTAACACTCAATCAAAGGATATTGTTAGAGTAGATCTCTTAAGGACTTTGAAATATGGATATGAGTATCCTCAACATCTCATCATTGATGATGCATCTAGGGTTGTGGCAACTTGATCCTTAATAAGTAAAATATACAACCATTTATTTTTTTTCTTAATATCAAATGGTGCAACATGGATCATGGATTTCCAAGATGAACTTAACAAATTTAATAAAAATTAAGTATGGGATTTAGTTCCTAAGCTTCTAATTTTAACCATTTTTAAGACCAAATGGGTTTTTAAAAATAAGATAGATCAAGGGGATATTACGGTTAGAAACAAAACTTAATAGGTTGAAAATGGCTAGAATAAAGGAGAAGGCATTTATTTTAAATAGTCATTTGCTTTTGTAGCTGGATCAAGGTTATACACATGCTCCTTGCCTTTTCATTTTCCATGTGATTTATTTTATATCAAAAGGATGTTAAAGGTGTATTTGTAAATAGATTCTTTGAAGGTAAAGTTTATGTTAAGCAACATCCATGTTTTGAAGATGCCTCAAAGCCTCACCATTTTTATAAGCTCAAAATAGTACTTTATTGTCTAAAACAAGGCCATATGGCTTGGCATGAGTGTCTTAGTACATTTATAATCAAAAAAAGGATTTGAGAGAGGAAAAATTGATATAAATTAATGTGGATGACATAATCCTTGGTGCTACGAATCATACCTTGTGTAAGTTATTTTCTTAGATGATGTGTAGTGACTTTGAGATAAGAATGATAGGAGAGTTTTCATACTTCCTAGAGCTATAAGTCAAATAAAAGAAGGAAGAAATTTTTTTCAACTAAGAAAAGTAGACTAAGGAATTTCTTAAGAAATTTGGGATGAATGAATGCAAATCTTGTAATACATGGAACCCACTACAAAACTTTACATGGATGAATGAGTCAAGGAATATGATCAAAGATGATGTTGAGGAATAATTGAATCATTTCTCTATCGTACAACTGTAAGGGAGGAAGTCATGTTTAGTGTTTTCTTATGTGCTCTTTCAATGTAATTTCCATGCATAATATTGTATTGTTTTACTCTTGTGGTACTCTCTTTGACCTTGTTAGTTACATAGATACCAATTTTTTGGGATACTTAGCTAATAGGAAAACCCATCGAGTACTTGTCAATTTTTAGGTTAATCTTTAGTTATTTAATATGTTAAGAAATAATACAATGTTTTGTTATCAAATACATAAAAAATATATATAGCTATTGGAGCTTATTGTGTTGAAATCATTTGGCTGAAACATATTAAGTGATTTTAGGCTAAAGATTATAGAAATTTCAATTAGTTGTGATAACACTAGTGTAATTTTCCTCATTAAGAATCCTATTCAACAATATAAGTTGAAGAATATTGATATAAGTTATCATTCTATTAGAGATCATGTAGAAAAAGGAGATCAGAGTGTAGAATTTATGGACACATTACACCAATAGGGAGATATTTTCACTAAGCCTTTTAATAATGAAATATTCATAACTATTAGAAAGAACATAGGATGAAATTTATATAACTTAAGTTGTTCTCTCATATTTTTAAAATTGTGAAAATATCTACATAAATAATGTAACTAAAGTATGGAATTTAATCTAAATCATGTTAGCATAGCCCTCAATTCCATGGACTTAATTCTAAAATGGTCTATATGATTGATGAACAAAGTGCTGAAATTGAGTTATAGTGCATGTATATATTATATGATTTATATTTTTATATGTGTTAAATGTATGACGAAGGGCTAGTAAGATAAGTCAATGGATCCCCTTGAAATTGAGCAATAGGTTTTAATTTTTATGTTTCAAAATCGGATAATAATACTCAATAGATTTTACTAACCATTTACCTAGTTTAAAAAATAGTTAACTAAAATGTTAAATCAATTGACTACTTTGCTAAGAATATATATAGTCCTTTCCTCACTTAAAGATACCTATGATCTCATATTCCAAACCCTTCAACTCATCCCCCTCTCTGCCCTCAATATATCTCTCACAAATAACTCATTTATTCACAAAAAACATGATCAATGGTTTATTAAGATCACTTGAATGAATCAAAGCTATTGCAAACAAGAATCACAACCTTGTTACTCAATTTCAGCTAGAGTCAATGGTAATCCTACATAAAACCCTAAATAACATTTCAACCAAATTGGTGTAAAATTATAGGATATTGTGGATAAATTAAGGTTATATTTGTGTTATTTTAGCCTCTTATTTTATAAGGAGACACCATATCATCTATTATAATCAAGATTTGTATGCCATTTGTTCTCCCTCTCTTGTCTCCATTACAGTTCCTACTTTTGTCGTTAATTTGTTAACTTTATCTCTAACATGTGTGATTATTCATTATACATTAAGAAAATAAAAGACCATAGCCACTAATACCCACTAATAAGGGAAAGGTATATCTTAGGGTCCTCTTAAAATGGCCCATACATTACCAAACTATTAACATAGGATAACCATAAGGATTGAGGATCCCTCTAATACTTCAACATCTAGAGATTTTACTCCACTCTTAGTGGAGCACAATCATCAATCACAACCTCCTAGACTTATTTGTCAACTTCTATCTAGTAATGCGCCCACTATTTATTTCTCCTCTAAATTATCTAGGATAATTGAGATATCTCCTCAATCCCCATTTTTCTTTCATAACACATATGAGAAAAAATATTTGATCAAATCCTTCCATGGTAAACATTTCTCTTAGATAAGTGTATTCATACTAACAAAAACATTGAGTAGTTGAAGCTCCACTTCATGTAGTATCAATTTGATCTTCACCTCCTTCGAGTCTTCATTTTCCTTGATCTTTTCTATGTACAATTGATTTTTTTATTTTACATGCACCTTTCTATCCACATTCTCAATTCTTCCTTTCCTATTCACATTTTGGTGTTCCCATTATCTTTTATGAGGATAAATTAGCAAAGATAATTAGGATTTATAGTGAAATGAATACTAGGATAAAATTTAGCTAATGGATGCAGAATATGATATGTGATAGCATCTTCAATGATAGTGAGTGATACCATTATATGCATAGAGGAAGTGCTAGGTCATAATACCTACCACCCATCATTAGGGTACGTCATTAAATTTTCTACTTTATCATTTTTCCATAAGCTATTTTACGGAATGATATGACAGTTAAAGAGTTGTATGGGGTGGAACACATCCTTAGTAATAGTCTAATGATGTTTAGAGTTGACATTTTTGTTCACATGGTTCATATAATGAGTCATATTAAAGCTAACCTAGAATATAATTTTATCATCATAAGGACCCTTGAAGATTTTAGAGCACCTTTTGGTGATTTCTTGGCTACATATCTCTATCTTCATAACGGGCTAGAAATATTAGATTCAGTAACACTTGAAATAATTGGGTAAGAGATGAGCATGAAGGACAAACCTTGGTGCTAATGACAAAGGCTCATAATACATGACTTTGTATTGATCACATTATAGTTGCTCCTAAATGTAATATCCTATAATTTAGAGTTGATGAATAAAAATCCATGTGCTATATGATCACTAGATGAAGATTTATCTTGTTTTGTAAATATATTTTTATTTCATATGCAAAGGATTTGGACAAGGTTGGAAAATAAGGAAGAATATGATTTTAAGGTGCATTAAATGACTATTTTCAGAAACCAATTCATTACTCAAATTAAGTTTTGGTTTTGGGTAATAAATCTAATACTTTAGAAAACGTATCAATTAGTATAACTATTTGATGAGTGCACCAAACCAATTAATTGGTTTTCTTAATAAATGTTATTTTTAATATTGTATTTGGACGATAATAATTTTTTAATAGCCTTGAATATTGGTAATGATGCTTTTAATTTTTTTCTACATAACTTTTGACAAATTTTTACAATTAATCTGAGCATTTTTTCTACCTCAAATAGATTCATAGACAAAAATTGACAAAAGGAGGAAGAAAACCTCAAACCTTTATCTTCTTCTTCCTTTATGTTTGATATAGGTTATAAAAAACGATATCATTCTATAAAATCCTTACATTGTCTGGTGTTTGTTTCCTATGAATTTTCTTTTTGTGTTTGGATTTCTCTATGGCACATCATCCTAAGATGTTTTAGATAGTCAAGAAATTAACATGTTTATTGATAAATTCCCTATATATATTAAGAAATAAAAGAGGTAGAAATTGATTTGTAATGTTTTTTTTATCTCTCCACTTTATTTGCCAATAAACTAGTGCATATATTAGTTGCCCAAAGTCTTATTTTTCCTTATAACCTATTCAGCATCAAACCAACTCTGATTTTTCCTTCCTTTGTTACTCCACTCATTATCCTTCATGTTCCTCATTTATAATCTTATTATCTTTTCTAATCCTTTCTCTAACTTTTTCTTATTTTACTCTTAAGAAACATAAGATTAGCTTTATGAAAAAGATTGAGGATTTGATTGGTTTTCCTTGGTGCCCACTTCAGTGAGGTTGTATCATTTTTACCTATCTCATGTTTTTCTTCATTTTTTATGATTTTAAGATTTTTTTTTTACTTTTAATCAATATTGTAAAGTGCTTAAGGTTTGAGCTTTTCACCTAAATTTTTCACTTACTTGATGCAACTTTTGCTAAGCTTCATTAGGTAAATCATTCCTTCTTAAAGGGTAGAATGAATGTATATGTGGGTTGGTGTAGGTTTGAGATTCTATTTTGTGCTTGACTATATGATATTAGTAATGCTATGGTGAACTATGCCTTGTGTGGTATCATTTCTGGGAATATGAGCTTATGCATATAATTTCATGATTCTCTAGAGATTTAGTATGAATTAATAGCCAAACATGTTTAATCATATTTTCTTTAATGTCTAATGATTTGGATGTGATACAATTAGTATTTCAGGTTGGAATCAGGTACATAAATCCATGTGTATGTTGTTTTGCAAAGACTTGTAAACTTGTTTAATAAAACTGGTCTAGTGGTCTCTTGAACCATCAAATGATTAGCCAAACAAATTGATTAGTTTGTCTGTCATATTTCTTGTTCTTATCTTTGTTTGAACTCATCCACTAGTTTAACCAAATAAGTTGATTAGTTTCTAGATTATTCCACTAATTTGAAAAAATGATCAATTTATTTTAGATGAGATGTTATGGTTTCACTAGGCCAAACTTATGAACTAGATAATATTACTAATCGATATATTTTGGCTAACTTAATTTATTTTTCTTTCTTTCTACCATGTAAGTTATCCGATTTGATTAAGTTATCAAACTTGATATTATGTTATAATATGATTCTTGAATGATTGAAATTACCTTCTTGGCATGAACTAATTAACTTAATTGGTGGATTAAATTGGTGAAGTGTTGATGGCATCATCCTTGAGTGTTATCAAACTATTATGATGTATAATTTGGAATGATTATGTGATTATAGTGGACTTGGTATGCTTTATAGGTCATACTAGGTATATAAGTTAGCTAATAAAACATTAATCACTTAAACTAGAAGGTCATGAATTATTACATAGTTCTAGATTATCCAATCCTTGACTCGCTAGTGGGATTTAGCTTACCATGAAGCTTATTTATTTACCATTTTATGCCTTATCAAAGATTCTTAGTTAATCCTTTGGCCTTTCTTATGCTATACACTTGTGTAGTAATAGCGGGCATCAATAATCAAAAGATTAGTTACCTATGTTGTTTATTTAGCTTCAATTGGACTTTATACCTGTTAAAGGTTCTTTCACCTTTGACTAAACTTTATGTCCTTTGTTTATTGGTGTGACATCCATGGATATTGAGAAACCATGGGGGATATCCAGTGAATAACCAAAATATAGAAAGAAATATACCACATTAGGTTAAGAGTTTCGCTAATAGTTTGCACCACTGGTTTGTTAGTTTTCATGCTATCCATGACCAAGTATTTAAGGGATCTAAGTAGTTAGCTAATTTTGTGTTTGGCCATAGGATAACCAAGTGTAGACTTTTTATGGTTATTCTTTTATTAGTCTTTAAGAATCCTAACTTTTATAGCCTTTCGTTACATCTGATAAGCCTCCTTATGTATTTTAGTTTATTTTAGACCTAGGAAGGTATTGTTCCTTGAACAAATTATTCTATAAATGCTAACTGTTCTTATGTATTATGTTATCTTTTTATCTGTTCTTCCCTTATTTCTTTGTTTGTCTAATATTTAGATTTGTATCTAACATAAAAGGAATAGTAGGACATATATCTAATGTTATGTGTAGTAACAATGCCCCATTTTCCCTTAGGAGTTTTTTTATTTTTTTTTCTACTTTTGAAAATGTTAAAAAAAATGTAGTGAAATACAGGGGTGTGATCAAACCAAATATCTTAATAACTGGGAAAGTAAGTAGTCATTATATGAAGGATGAATAACATTATTTGTTCTTTATAAGTTTCATGAATGATCTTTATTATTATCTCTTCCATGATTTTGTGTGCACATGCTTTATTATAGGATATAATCAACTTAGAAGCTATATTACCCAAAAATATATTTTACCATGCTAGTGTCTAGCTTAAACCTACAACAAAGGCTATTATCATGCTTTGGCTAACTTCTTTTACCATTACGTTACCATAATGACACTAAAATTGTGTGTTCACTATGATGATTCATATTCTATTCTGGTCTATAATGATCTCCAAGGTTATGATTCTCAATTCAGGTATTTTAAGGATGATTATGTAGGCATATAATTTTCCATTTACTAAGAATTGAGATATACATTTAGACTTTAGTTATAATTTAAGCTAACCAACTTAGATTTTTTTTATGTTAGATGTTTACGCTTCCTTTTACTGCTTTCAAATTTTGGGTTTACCCCTTTATTTGTATTTTGTAAATATCTCTTTGCCCTGTTTTATATTAATCTCATACTTATTATTAATAACCTTGTCAGTGTATGCATATTTTATTATCATTCTATTTTTCTTAGCATCAAGCATATTTCCTATGATGATCATACCTCTCCTATGGTTTATATAGTGGTGTCATTTTCATGTTTTATTTTTCTACACTTTAAAATATTCTTAAAAATGAAGTTCTTTGGTTCTAAATTAGGCAGTTTATATAAAATCTAAATCTTGTCAACTAGTTAAACATACTCTACTTGCTTTGAGTTACCATAAACCTAAATTTGTTTCAACTAAATCTAAACCAACAGACAATCCCAACCATTTTTGTTTGTGTATTTCATTTTCTAATCTACACTCTAACCTTAACGTTTTTCATTCATACCTAGCACAACCATATCTTTAGCTCCCTCATGTAACATCATTGTTTTACCATAAAATGTGGGTACGGAACCTTTTGTATGGTATTATAATTTACTCACTATGAAGAATATGTACTAATCCTAAATGTATAGGTGGTTATCTTTAAACCATGAAGAGGCACAGAGCTTATAAGTATGACGAGGATCCATTAGAAGAGATTCCTTTTGTAGAATGGGCCCTTCGGTCTAAGATTTGGGGCTAACTAATGTCACATCTTAGGTTACACACTTTTGTTGTGTGATTTTTCCTTTTGTACTCTTGTATCTAAGGTAGTAATTTGATTAGTTTGTTGCACCAAGGTTTTAATTTTCATAATACTTTATTTTATTATTTCTTCTTCGCATATATTTTTTTTTAGATCTAATATGTTGAATATTAGCACATCACATAGGGAGGGAAGGTAAGGATACCCAATGAAGGTGGACTAGGTATTCGACCATTATTACTTTAGAATGCAGCTTAATTTTGTAAAAAATTATGGAGGCTACACGTGTAGAAAGAGAGTATTTGGGTCAAATGGATTCATGAAAAATACTTTAGTAGATCAGATATTTGGCAAGCTGATATTAAAGAGGATTCTTCCTGGACAAAAAACCAATTTTCAAAATAAGGATTATGGGGGCAAGATTTCTTATTTTCTAGTAGTGATAAAGTTAGATTCGGTATTACTAAAATGTACTAGATTTTGAGGTATAGAAATGACAAGGTTATTTGGTATAAACTTGTTTCAATGCATCATGGAATGAATAAAAAAAATTATATGTTGGATGGCCTGCCAAGAGGTGATACTCTAGAAGAATAAGCTTAAAACATGGCAGGTTACTAATAATCCTACCTGTGAAGTCTGTCAATAGGCTGATGAAGACTTTGATCATCTCTTAGTTAAATGTGTTGTTGCAAATCATCTTTGGAGAAGAACACTCAATTGGAAAATATTATCACATTTATTTATTACATGGCAGAGTTGTATTTAATGGATGATCATGAGCACAAGGAGCAAATATGTGTTGGTCGAAGTGTTAAGGATTGCTTTTACTATATTGATTTATAAGATTTGGATCAATAGAAATTAGGTCGTGTTCCAAAATAATAAATCTATTCTAGAAAGTATAAGTAAGCAGACTATCTAAGTAGTTTTCATGAGAGGAAGCCTTGAGAAGAATGAAAAATGCAAAATTTCTTAAAGCTTATAGATCATTGGATGTAGTTGATAGATGATTAGCAGGTTATATGCCATTTTTGTTTGTTTTGAGTATTTTTTTGTATGGATTTTTGTATATATATACTTTCATGTACATATTATTCATTTTGGTAATAATATTTATTTACCTACCAAAAAAGAAAAGGTATGGATACCCTACTTATTCTAAATGTGGTAATAAAACCTAATACTGTGACATTACTCTTTATAAAATGAAAGATATAGGTACTAAATCTAGATATGTTACTATTGAGTCCTATATGAGGTTTACTAAATTGATTAAGTCTTGATTAAATTAAGCAATGTGTTTATATGGTAGTTGTGAATAAAACAATTATAATGTAAGAGAAACAGGTACTCTTTAAAGTTTGCTACCATAAAGACAAGGTAGGAGCTCTTGAGTTAGTTTAGAATTTATCAGGTGCCTCACCATATTGACTGGGGCAATAATATATCATATTTAGTTCTTATACTTTTAAGAAAGTATTGATACATAAGAATGAGGGCACTAAGGATAGGAGGGTATTATGCTACTTTGTGAGTACCAATATGACTGTAGTATGGAAGTGCCCCAGAGTTACATATTGGAAAGGGTTTTGGGTTGCATTATGGGTACTAGAATGATTTTGCTACATCATTTATCTCCGCGGGTAGTCTTTGAATCCCGTTGAGTAATAAAAAGAAAATGGATGCATGTTGTTAGATTGTAGATACAATATGTGTAGTACCCCTATTAATAAAATGGTTTTCGTGTTATCTATATTATTTCTTGCTTGAGCAATTCTGTTGTTTAATATTTAGTTCAATTGATAGTGTAAAACCCCGTCCAAACATCCTTGAAATTATATTTAAAGTTATGTCGATGTTAAAAAAAGTTATTTTAGTTTTGAAAGGACTTGAAACTAAGTAAAAATATAAATTTTAGGCATACTAATCAATAGTTTTCCCTAATCGATTGACTGATAGACTTAGAAACTTGCAATTTTATCCCCGATGAACCAATCGATTGGTTTGCTCAACCCAATCGACTGGTTACCCTATGGTTTTACGTCTTTCTATGATTTTTATTTAAATCACTTTCAATATTTTAGAAAACTTATAATTAGAATCTATTTATGATAATAATCATATTTTGGTGGTTTGGAACTATTTTTATATTATTTAGATCATAACACCCCCATTTTTTCACTGTAGAAAACTTTCATTTTAAAGTGGTGTAGAAGTGGTAAAGATACTAATATAACTATGAAAAAAAGGGTGTTACTACCACACCTAATATAAGATAGGTGTCAACCGCCTATCCCATGTTTGTTAAACAAAAGTGTGAAAGAAATATAATACATAGATACATAGAGAAAATGATTATAGAGCAAGACTTTGAGACTCAAAATATTATAATACAGGAAACTAGGTTAAAAAAAGAAGCAAAAAGTAATGGTAGGGCGCTAACCTTAGTCCATTAAGGATTGAAATGTTATATCTTGATTTCTACAATCTTAAGCCAATATAATACGCCCATTCTTCACTACCAAAAAAATTCATTAAAATGAGTTGTGGAAGAAGAAAACACCTAGGAAAAGTGGGGTATTACCATCATGCCTAACATATGATAGACATTTATTGCCAACCCTGTATTAAATATAGGGCAAAAATAATAAAACACTAACAAAAGTGGAGTGCACAAATAACAATGTAATCAAACAATTCCAAAATGTGTTTACATAACACTACCCTAATACGTTTTGGACAAAATGTTAGAAAATATATTATAATAAGTATAGGACTAAAAAACATAAGTTGGGGCATGATACCCAAATTAAAAAAAAATTAGGGACCCCACCAAAACCTTCTAAATGTCCTCACTCACAAGCCCCGACCTAACAGAGGTAAGCCCTTTACTAGCCATCCCTGAAGAAAGACAAATGGTTCTCTACTTGCAGAAATGAATAGGTCACCGAGCAAATGGGTACATCAGTACGTTACATATTGAGAAAGTCAAGTTGCTCCCTAAATGTACACAAATATACTAATTTCTCATTCACAAACATAATGTATAAAATGCATTATAGTACGACTATATATATAATTAAGAGTGTATAAAAGATGCTATCAATATTTCAGCACAATAAAAGAAAGACATCATGCTTAGGAATCATAACACCTTCAAATAACCACTTACATAAGTAATAGTA
Organism: Tamarix chinensis; assembly: GCA_030549775.1. Classification (NCBI taxonomy): domain Eukaryota; kingdom Viridiplantae; phylum Streptophyta; class Magnoliopsida; order Caryophyllales; family Tamaricaceae; genus Tamarix; species Tamarix chinensis. Next base: position 68,221,144 of record CM060173.1, on the reverse strand, counting down.
GAGAATATCTAAAGAAAAACCCTAGGGATATTTCCATTTACGTAATTTGTTTAAGACTTGCCATCCATTTATCCATGTAAGTGATAAGCTAATAAACTCAATTCATATTCCATTTCATAACCAATTGTTCAAGGTGTACACTAGCTTTATTCATGCTGGTCATTTACACCATTACTTCCATTCCTTAAAGAATTAGTAACCATTCACTTAGCTACCATTTATAATTATCAACAAGTATTTACCAACCATATTTTATTATCATCAAGCGATGGATCATGCACTACCCCATGGTCTCACATACCATGGAAGCTTGTGTAAAAAGGGACATAAAGTCTAACCTGAAGCCAATCATCAAGTGGACATATTTTTATATTGTAGTCAATCATTAAAACGGACATAAGTCCAAGCCAAAGAAAACTAAAATGGACAAAAGTCCAAGCCAAAGACAACGACCTAAGTAAATTGTCCCTTTAGTGTTGATATCCCTTAGTATATCATTAGTGTCCGAATTGGGTAAGGTATTAAGACCTCTTATGATCCTTGCTGAAGGCACCAAAATGCCTAAAGGTAGACTAAACCTCAATAGGTAATCAAGCATTAGGTAACCCAGATGCACACTCAACTCGACTTTCTTTTGATCTACACGACTATTATTTTATGAATAAAGATGGGTGATCATACAAGGCCTATACAAGAAAGTAAGCTAACTTTCATATTAATCCATATTAATCTTTTCCTTTCCATTTTCCCTGACCATATGGGTTTAGCTCTTATCTTTGGCCAATATTATTCATGCCCACCATTAGATTTGATTCCAAACCAAGATAAGTTCATTACTAATTTTTCAATTAGTTTCACTTATCATAAGTGAAATGCCCATTTAATCCTTACATTACCCATAAGGTATACCATAACCCATGATCTATTTGATCTTTTAATCAGGCCAATAGTCCATGGTGAAATCTCAATTTTATCCATTTAGTAACCATGATATAATGCTAATCATAATCTCAAAGCATAACTAAACTCAAAAGGAGCAAATTAACCAAATCACTTGATCAGTCTAGCCTAATAAGCTAATCCATTGCACCAGCAAGTCAATTAGTTTGACTTCACAAGACCATGCTTTCTTCAAACTTATTGATCAATTTGTGTAAAGTTATTATTTTTGGTAAACTAGGAAATTGGTTTTGCCAAACTAGTTGATGGATTTAAGAAAAGTGTAAGATGAAGGTCTCTACAGGCATACTAGTCAATGGATTGGCCAACCAGCCAGTTATTTAAAGAACTAATTGATATGTTTGACCTAACCAGTTAATCAATTTTCCCTAGCACAAAATCAAACCAAAAATTTCATGCAAATTCTTTTGTATAAATCATTTTTAGTCATGTTATAAAATGTATCAACATCAACTAACATACTTCCAACCATATTAACATACATTCCTCATCATGATATCTTCATAGCCTAATTTCATCCATATTCTTGATTATACTCAAATCATGTCATTTAAGCATTCCATTCATACATAAAACTACATTTATTTATTCTAATATGCATTAATTAAATAAAGATATCACCTATTATGTACAAACATATACTAAACAATTTAAGAGCAAAAATCACTTACTTGATGTAGGAAATGTCCTCCCAAAATAGAGATTACACTATGGTAAATTCTTATCTTTGAAAACCTTAAATTCAAAATAACAAACTCAAAAATTATATCAAAATCATATAAAGTTTCAAAACACAAAAGTAGAAGAGAGAAAAAAATTACCAACATAAGGTCAAAATAAATAAGGTTAACTAAACTAATCAACCTTTTCCATAGAATCTAACTCACCCTTACTTGAGAATGAAAAGAAGAAAAATCTAGAGATATTATCAGAATAGTGTATGGAAGTATATAAATAAGGCTCAAAATGTGCAGGGAAGAAAAGGAAAGTAAAACATAAGAAAAATTTGATGGCTGAAAGAATGGTGTAATAAAGGGATAATTGGGCCTATTTATAGGCAACCAATCAAAAGAAATTATTGAGGGTTCAAACATCAATTCAAAAACCTACCATTGACCATTTAAATTTGATTAGAATAGAAGAATTTGTCTTGGATTCGCTGACCTCTTCTCTAGAGCTCAAATGGTGACTTTAGAGAATTTAGGTCAATTAGGCCAGAATTGGAATTCAAGATAGAAGAAATAGGAATTTAGCATGAAATGAATTTTCCACCTGCTTAGGAGCATGCTTGAGATTGAATTATTTGATTTCAAAATCATGTAGAAGGGGGAGGGGGAAGAACACAATTGTTAAGGTCATATCTTCTCTCTTGTGTCCCAATTGACCTCTAATTCAAATGAAGAATATATTTTGAGTTAAATGTAGCATAAAAATGGTAAAGAATCTATTAGGGACAATCTTTCATGGGTTGATAAGGTTCTAATTTAGTTTAAGGGATTTTCTAGAAAAAATAAACTCAAAAATGTGACAAGCTCGATAAACTAGTCAATCTGTTTCGGTTAACCAGTTAATTGTTCTTCTATAAGTTGGTTAGTTTCCCACAACTACTTGATTGGTTTTATTAATTAACCTAATTTGGCTAAAATGATAGACCAATCGATCCATTCATGAACTGATCGATGGGTTTCTCTACAAAATTCAATAAACTTCATTTTCCAACATGATTTCTTATCAAAATTGATCTTAAATCAAATTATAACATTAAATAAAAATTAAATGCCCAAAGTTTAACAAAAAAAATCATTCTTCCATTATAGAAAAGAGTAGGGTATTACAATACTACCACTTAAATGAGGCTATATCCTAGGAGCCTATAACAACTAAGTTACACATAACACATAAGGTCATACATACGTCATATTCTTAGCTTGAAAGAAGGGTATTGCCCCCTTAAAGAATACAATTTACAATTATGATAATCAATTATGAAAAAAAACTATGGATATTTGGCTCAAATTTCTTCCTCAGCCACCCAAGTAGCTTCTTCTATGTGATGTTGTGACCAAAGAGCTTTCATGAAAAAATGGTCTTTGTAAGCGTCTTTCACATCTTAGTGTCCAGTATGCTCACTAATCACTCTTTATAAGTCAAAGACTCTTCAAGCTCTAGTGGCTCTAGTCGGAAACATGTGAAGGATCTGCTATGTGTTTCTATAGCAGAGATACGTGAAAGAACTTATGTACACATGACAAATGCATTGGTAAAGATAAGTGATATGCAATTTCACCAACATGATTTAGAATCTCGTACACTCTAATGTACTGCAAACTATGCTTACCATTCCTATCGAATCACATGAATCCTTTGGTGGGAGACACCCTCAATAGAACTCTATGACCCACCTTATAACCATCAGTCCATCTCTTTAGATATATGTAGCTCTTCTGTAGGTCTTGGGCCACTCTCATCCGGTTTTGAATCAAGTAGATGTGCCCAGTTGTCTCATCATACATCTTAGATCCCAACAAAAGTGGCTCACTAATATCACTATAACATGAGGGACTATGAAACTTTCTTTCCATACAAGGCTTCAAAAGGCGGCATCTTTATACTGACATGATAACTATTTTTGTAGACGAGCCCAACTTCCTCCAAAATCTAGAACTCATGCTCAAAGCATGAATCCATAGTTTAAATGGTCCTATCAATTTAACGATCCATACTTGAGTGAAAAACTATACTCATCTTCAATTGCTTACTAAATGCGACTTGTAAATTCTACTAAAAGTTTGATAAGAACCTGGAGTCTCAATCTGACATGATATCCTTAGGAACTTAATCAAACATTGTCTTGTTGCTCCATGCTCCAAGTCGCCTCCATCAGCATGAACACAGATGACTTAATCAAACATTTCATAATGACCCAAATGGAATCAAAACCACTATGGGTCCTTGGAAGACAAACTGCAAAGTCCATGGATACACTATCCCACTTCCACTTGGGAACTTCTAGTGGATGTACCAAACTTACTAGTCTCTTGTGTTCAATCTTAACCTTTTATTAAGTTATATAATGGGAAATAAACTCCACCACTTCTTGCTTCATGAAAGCCACCAATACATCTTCTTCAAATCCTTGTACAACTTTTCCCCTCAAAGGTGAACAGAGTAAGGAGTGAAATGACCTTCCTCAATAATATACTTTTTGATCTCTATACAACCTTGTGATACACACCATCTACTACTGTATCAGACAATTCCACACCCATGGATTTGGAATCCTTCAACTCTACCTTATGCCATACTAGTTTGGGTTCTCTCGAGCTCAACATCACCCACTTAGTTAGCTCGGATCTTCAAGAAGATTTAAGGGGTGATGGTGAGTGTGCTCATTCTTATGTCCAGACTTCCAATTGTTATCAGCTCACTCTCCTTTTTTCCAATCTCTTGGCATAGATGATTTGACAACACAATCATGCCTAAAGAATGTGATATCATCATTTAAATGTATCTACCACCAAATTAGGTCTACCCTCATGGTAAGTTAATGCTAAGTTACAGTCATTTACCAATCCCAACCATCAACATTGTCTCAATTTCAACTCCCACTGAGTGAATATGTACTTGAGGCTCTTTTAGTAAGTGAAAAACTTAAATTGAATTTGATAGAGATAGGGCCTCCAAATCATAAGAGAGGACACTATTGTAACAAGTTACATGTCATGTGTAGGGTAGTTTTATTAATTTAACTTTAATTATCATGAGGCATGAGCTGCCAATCTTCCATGATGCATCAATACGCAAGCTAGCCGATGCTTGGAAGCATCACTATACACTTCAAGGCCATTAGTCCCACTTGGTAATATGAGCAATGGGGTAAACGTCAAATGCTTCTTCAACTCCCCGAAAGCTTTACGACACTTCTCATCCCATAGAAATCATGTAGCCGTCTTTAAAAGTTTGTTCAAGGGTCAAGGAAACTTAGAAAAGTCTACCATGAACTGATGGTAATAGCTGGCTAATCCTTGAAAACTACACACTTCCTTAACAAAAGTGGGCACTAGCCACTTGAAAATAGCTTGAATCTCAGTAGGGTCCACTTCCTCACCATCCTTATAGATCACATGACCAAGGAAGGCCACTTGGTATAACTAAAAGTCACATTTTGAGAGCTCAAAATATAGTTGGTCTGATTTGTGCAAGGCCAAAGTCATCCTTAGATGTTGTTAATGTATCTCTCAATCACTAGAGTAGATGAGAATATCATCGATAAAGATCTAGTTCATCAAGGACATGAAATCTGCAAGCGCATAAGTGAGTCTGAGTGGCATTATTATAAACTCATAATTGCTATACCTTATCCAGAAAGTAGTGTTAAGAATATCCCGTTCTACGATCCTCATTTGATAATAACCTAATCAAAGATAGATCTAGAGAAGTACCTTAGCTCCTATGAGTTGATCAAACAGATCATCGATCCCTGGAAAAAGTTAATAGTTCTCCATCGATATCTAGTTCAATCTAAGGTAGTCGATACATAATCTTAGGCAACCATCCTTCTTCTTCACAAAAAATAATGGTGCTCCCCATAGCAATATGTTTGGTCAAATATAGTCCTTCTCTAAGATCTCTTCCAACTAAGCCTTGATGTCTTTCATCACTATAGGTGCAATCGGTACAAAGTCTTAGATGTTGGCTCTATTTCTTGTAATATATCTATGGTGAACTCAAATTCTTGAACCTATGTCATTCCAAGATCTCCTCAAGAAAAATGTTGGGAAACTCACAGAATAAAGTCGTATGCCCCAATAAGATGTCAACTACTTTGGTTTCTTTGACACTACGCATGTAGAGTAGATACCCCTTGAGTACAAGGTTAGTCAATGCGATCACCAACATGATCTTTGTAGAGGAATTGGGTTCACACTTCGAGTATGAAACCCTAATACCCTTTGGCTCTTATAGAACCATGCATTCTTATACACAATCTATTAGTGCTCAATACCTTCCTAGTATATCCATTATGACAATTACGTCGAAATCCCATAACTATAGTTCTATAGGGTCTAATGGAAATTATATTCCTTCTACTATCATCATAGACTCTTAGTATATCCTACAATATGCAACTATATCCCTCAAAGGCATAATAATAGAAACAAAGATGCTACTCAAGGGAGATAAAACAACTCTAATTACAAAAGCAAATGCTATAAAGGAATGTGAAGTATCAAAATCAAACAATACACAGGCATAATGAGTAGAGATAGTGAGCATAGCAGTCACTACACTTGTCTGGCATTCTATTGTTGCTTGACTCATCATGGTTTAGCACCCTACATACTAATCTCCTAGGGTATTAGCAGATCCTTACCCTTGCCAAAAGGGGGAGGCCTTAGATCTCTTAGCAACTCTCCTAGCTAGTAGCACTAGCTGGCGATTGAGGAACTCTTTATATATGAGGTTGTGGTTTCTTTATAGATCTTGAGCTCTAAGATTTAGTCTAGCTCCTCTAAATGTGGCCAATGCCAACCCCTCATTCTAATGCCTAGTATCCCACCATGCCACACCTATAGCACATTACCTAGTTGCTTTTATAGTCGACCCTTGTGTTGTCTAACCCACATCTCTTGTAGCTAGTGCCTTTACCCCTTAAAAAATTCCACCAATTGGGGTGCTGACTCATGCTTCTACTAAACCTCAATGATAAGCTACCCTTAGAGAAAGCCTTCTTCTAGTTATCTGAATGCTGGTAACCCTTGAACTTCCTTTTATTCCTTGTTTGAGCACTACGAGCCTTAATAACTCCAAATGCCTCAAGAGCTTGTTTGTATATCCCAACCATATCTATTAGAGTGAAACCCACTAGAAACTCTAGGTGTTGGATCCTTAATCCTATCTTAAAGTGGTGAATTTGTATCACCTCGTTGGCCTCTACCTCTTGGGTAAACTAGACCAAGTGTATGAAGTGAGAATAATATTATTCTATACACATTCCACCTAGCAAAGTGGTATAAACTCATCGTAATTCTTAATATGTAGATGATTTAAGTAAAATCTGGCTCACAATAACTCCAAGAATGACCCCCAACTTATAGGTTCTCCACCCTTACATTAGATATTCTACAACTATGTGTTCACCCTTCCTCTAAGATTGTAGATAACCACGTCTACCCATCTCTCTCCTAGGGAACTATAGGTAGTAAAGGTCTTCTCCATGTCTTGAACCCACCTTTCCATATGTTAGGGTCCTCATGATCATCAAAAATGGGTGGGTGATGATGTCCTAACCTCTTAAGCTAGTCCTCCTGAGCTGGTGCAATTACAAGCATCGGTGGAGGTTGAGATGCTTTAATCTGGCCCCCTATGTATGCTCCGATGGTCTCGATAAAAACTTCGATGCATTCTTTGTGGTAGTTAGTGGCTATCATATCCTAAAGAGTAGAAGAGTTTAGGAATAAAATTCACACTATTAAGTACTAAGACTCGCATAACAAGCATAAGCTAAATATAACACATTCCTAACTGAACTCTCATTCACAGACATTAGGGTTTTCATATAATTAGACTTATCAAAAATCACAAAAAGAAATGTAACTCATGACCGAAACCATCTTATGGTATCAACTCAAATATTTTTTAAAATTTGAAATTGTTTGCGTAAAAAGCTATGATAAAAATTTCTGGTATCAATCTAAAAATACTTGAAAGTGGAAAATATTTAGTGAACTAACCTCTGTTACAAACCTATAATGGCCCCATTTTTCTTTACCAAAAAAATTCATTAAAACAAGTTGTTGAAGTAGAAAAAACCTAGGAAATATAGGGTGTCACCTCCATACCAAATATAGGACAGATGTCTACCACCTATCACATATTAGATATAAGGCTAAACTAATAAAATACAAAAAATTAGTAGAGTGTGCAAATAATAATGTAATTAAAATTTTCAAAGTGTATACATTAGGATACCCTAACAGGTTTTGGTTAAAAAATTCCAAAATACATTCTCATAACTACCAAATTACAAAACATATGTTCGGGCATGACACCTAAATTAAAACAATGATATACCATAAACCCCACCGAAACCTTCTAGATGTCCTCACTCATCAGCCTCAATTCAAATGCTTTAGGCCCTTTACAGGCCATTCCCAAATAACTACACATTATCCTCTACTCATGGGAATGAGCAGGTAACCAAGCAAACTGGCATATTAGTATGCTACGTACTAAGTAAATCACGTTGTTCCCTCAATGTATACAAGTATTTTAATTTATCATTTATGAATATAATGTACAATATGTATTATGGCAGGAATATATATATAAGTAAAAGCACATAAAATATGCTATCATATATAATTTTAGCATGGTAAAAAACATCATGCTAAGGAATTAGAACACTTTCACATAACCACTTACATAAGCAATAGGAGAGAATATCTAAACAACCCCTAGGGTTATTTCCATTTATCTAGTTCCTTTAAGGCATGCCATGCAGTTATCCTTGTAATAGATAGGAAAATCAAGTTAATTAATATTCCATTTCATAACCACTTAGTCAAGGCATACACTTGCTTTATTTGTTTTGGTCATTTACCAATTACTTCTATTCCTTAATTAGACATCAACCATTTAGTTGGTTACTGTTCATAACTCTCAACTAGTATTCACCAACCATATTTTTATTATCATTAAGCGATAGACTATGCACCACCCCAAGGTCTCACAAACCATGGAATCCTATCAAAAAAAGGGACATAAATTTCACACCAAAGCCAATCACTAAGTGGGCATAAGTCAAAGCCAAAGCTAATTACCAAATTGGACATTAATCAAAGCCAAAGCCAATGACCTAGGTAATCAGACCCTTTAGTATCAATATCATCTATCACATCATCAGTGTCTTGAATATATACAGCAACCAGACCTCTCCTGGTCCCGCTGAAAGGCACCAAAATGTTTGAAGGCAAACTAACCCCGAAAGCTAATCGAGGATCAAGTAACCCTGACTCATACTCAACATGACTTGCTTTTGCATTACATGATTAGTGTTTTAAGCATAAACTTGGGTGTTCACACAAGGCTCGAACAAGCAAGAAATTCAACTTTCATGTTAATCTATATTAAATATTTCCTTTCCATTTATCCCAACCTTATGGGTTTAACTTTTTTCTTTAGCCAATGTTATTCATGTCCACCATTACATGTGATTCCATAATAAGTACAGTTCATTACTCTTTTCTCAATTAATCTCACTTATCATAAGTGAACTATCCGTTTAATCCTTCAATTACCCAAAAGGTATATCATAACCCATGATCCATTTGATCTTTTAATTAGGCTAATAGTCCATGATAAAATTCTAATTTAATCCATTTCATAACCATGATATAATTAATGATGTGAATCAAAGGAAGGGAAGTGATGATTAGAGTTTCTTTGGTTTATCTTCAAGTGGGTTTGAAGATATAAAGGAATCAATGCACGGTTTATATGGTGTTAGGCTGTGAAAGAAAGAATCTTCAATCTATAATTCAAAGGAAGGGATAACTTTGAATGATTCAGTAGACATTCAAAGGTTTCTATGTAGGAAGATACCCCAAGAATATCCTATCTAGAATGCAATATCAAAATAGAGAATACTCAAGTGTTTAAATTGTGAATTTTTATTAAATGGACTTCAAGCTTGTGTGTACAATGACATAGGGGTATATATAAGAGTCTTAGGAAACTAAGTTAATACAAACTAGCCGTTAACCTCCTTAACTCGAGCTAGTCTTAACCAACCTGAATTAATGTCCTATAATACCTAACCCTACTCGTAATATCATAATTTGAATGATATTAATGACAAACATTATAAAGCATTCCAATCAACTATGGTACATACATGAAATAACAACAAAACCCTTGCTTATATGAAATATATCTTAGGGTTTACAAAAACTCTAATATAACTAATGAGATCACTATTTCAAGCTTGTTGAATTGTCATCCATGTATGCCATAGCTTTGAATGTTTTGAATGCATTGTACACTTTAGGTATCTTCATGTATCTCTACTTCTTCACCTTGCAAATATATAACATACCTGCAAGAACAACTTAAAGTCTTTTCAATATCAATGATAGAAATATTATCAAGAATATTTAAGATGATTGGCTCCATTATTAGAAATGTTATTTCCTCATTATTTTGAGGATCACTAGATGCTCCTGCATTAATTAATCATAATCTCAAAGAATAACATAACTCAAAAGAAGTAAATCAAGTATACCAGTCAAACTAGTTGATCAATCTAGCTTAACTAGTTGATTTGTTGCACCAACCAGTTAATTGATTTGGGTCAACCAGGTATCGGTTTGAATCTATCAAACTATGCTTTCCTCAAAGTGGTTAATTAATTTGGGAAAACCAATTGGTTGTTCATAGACTAGTCGATTGGTTTGGTAAACGAGTTGATGGGTTTAACCTGAGAGAGGGACCAAGGTGTCTATAGGCATAATAGTTGATGGGTTGGGTCAACCAGTTGAGTTTTCTAGGAACTAGTCAATCGGTCTACCTAACATAACATCAAACAACAACTTTTGTGTAGATTCTTTCATATAAATAAAATTTAGTCATGTTATAACATGTATCTACATTAACTAATATAATTCCAACCACATTAACATGCCTTCCTCTTCATGATATCATCATTGCCTTCCTTATCCATTATCATACTTTTTACTGAAATCATGTCATTTAAGCATGCCAATTATACCTAAAACTAGATTTCTTCATGCTAACATGCATCAATCAACTAAAGAGTTCACATATCTGGCTGGAACACATAACATTTTAAGAGTAAGAATCACTTATTTGATGTAGGAAAAATCTTCTTAAAAATATATTACACTATGGGAAATTCTTAGCTTTGAAAACCTTAAAATCAAAGTCTCAAACTCAAAATTTATTTTAAAAGTCTTCTCAAGTTTGGAAATATAAAAATAGAAGAGAGTGAACAAATTTACCAACTTAAGGTCAAAATAGAGATAAGGCTAACTAAACCACTCGACCTTTTCCCTAGAATTTAACTCTGTTTTGCTTGAGACTTGAAACAGGAAAGAGCTAGGGACAAGATCAAAAGGCTTTGTAGAAGTAGATTAAAAAGGCTTGAAATGCTATGGGAAGAGATGGAAAGGTAAACGTAAACAAATTTGGTGCCTAAGAGAAAGAGGCCATAAAGAGATAATTAAGGTTATTTACAACCAACCAATCAAAAGGAATTACTGAGGGTTTAGAGATCAAATGAAAACTCTACCATTGACTATTTGAATTCAATTAGGACAAATGGATTCAAGATCTAATGACCTCTTCTCTAGAGGTTAAATAGTGACTCTAGAGAATTCATGCCATTTAGGCTAGAATTTGCATCACAAATGGAGAAATGGGAAGTCAGCATGAAAAGAATCTTCTAGATTCTTAGAACCATGTCTATGATTAAAGCATTCAATCTCAGAATCATGTAAAAAAGAGAGGAGGATGTAAAAAATTGTTGAGGCCATCTGTCCCCATTTCTACCCCAATTGCCCACCAGATCAAATCAAAGCAATATTTCATGTTAAACATATCATAAAAATAGTAAGGAATTTCTTAGGGACAATCACTCATAGGTTGATAATGTTACAATATAGTGTAGAAGATTTTCTAGAAATATTAAACTTGAAAACATGATTAGCATGGGTCGATTGTTTATCTACTTTCAATTTCCCATAATCGATGGATTTCAAAGAGCCCAATTTAGCTAAAATAACAAACTAGTCAATTGGTTCATTTAATGAGTCGACAGGTTTATCCGTAAAACTCAATAAATTTTATTTTCCAACATGACTTCAAATCAAATTTTATCCCATATCAAATCAGAACATTGAATCAAAATGAAAGGCCTAAACATTGATAAAAATTCTCGGTCATCTATTATATAAAGTGTGGGTTATTAAACCTAAGCCAAAAACAAGGTTGGCCTCTTACCAACCATCCCTAAAAACCTTGACATGATATTTTTCCTGTCAAAATGAGTAGGTGACCGAATCAATGAGCCTATAAATACGCTTCATACTAATTAAGCCAATTTACTTCCTTAAATGGAGTCATAAGTATACGAATTCCTAGCATGTTGTGGAGATCATACTAGCATATATAATTCTTATGCCTTATACTCAAATATATATGCTCTATCATGGTCATATAATGTATTAGAACTTCATACCATACAGAAGTATGTTTATCTATATAACATCGACATCATAGATATTAACATACAACTTGCTAAGTATGTTGTTCGAATGACTATTAGGGTTTCCTACATCCGTTCACATACTTTCCAATTGGATCTATTTTCCAAAATTACATAATCCATTATGTCATTTATTTTCAAGCCATTATTTCACTTCCTATTATTTTCCTTTTTCTTTATCCACATCTTTACCAACATTCTTATTCTTATTCTTATTCTTATCAAGTGTTGGACTTTCCACCACCCCATGGTCTCACTTAACATAGAAGTATATCCAAACATGAGGACAACAAGTTCTACCAAAGCTAAGTAACCACTAATGGACATATATTCTAGCCAAAGCTTAGTAACTACCAATGCACATAAAGTTCACCTAAAGCCATAAGTCACCTAGGTGCCTAGAACCTTTAGTATTAATACTCCTTAGTACATCATCAATTCGTAGAGTATGTAAGGACCTTATATCTACTAGGATCCTGTCCAAGGGTACCAATAAATGCCGAAAGGGAGACTTCTCCATAGCACCTAAGTGAGGACTACGTAACCCAAACCAATACATACCTCGATGATCTTCCGCATTAAGTGTTTATTATGTTATTTTCCAATGCTATGTGAACATACAAGACACATACAACATCCAAGTAAGACATCTATATACACATTGCATCTTAACCATTTTTACACCCTGATCATGTTGTAGGATTTACACTAGTTCTTAAATAATATTAATCAATCCATCATGATACTCCATTTTAGGCCAATAATCTTGATTATATTACCCTTTGATGTCGAAAAGTACTTTTTAGGATTTTCCAATAAAGCCTTCCCAAGCTATTATTAAGAATGCCATGAGTTATGATCCATTTATTCCATCCATTAGTTATTTAATTCATCCTAAAATTGTATTTCCCTCATTAAATGAGCATATAATAGTAATGGGCACTATGTCAAAATATATCAAGTATAAAATATCAAAATCAAATAGTGAAGCCAAACTAGTAGATGAGTTTGGGCTAACAAGTCAATCCATTTGAATAACCAATCAATTTGTTTAGGTAATCCAATCCTAAGGTACCCTCAAACTAGTCGATAAATATTGCAAATGAGTCAACTATTTTGAGGTCACATGATCTGTTCTACCAAATTAATCAATGGACCTACCAATTAATTGTTTTGGGTCAATAGATCTATTCTTCTAAAGACAAGTCAATTGGTTTGGCCTAACAATTTTATTGATCTGCTCCCAAACAACATAGAATAAATAGTTTTTATATGAATCATACTCTAAAATTCTAAAACCTTAAAAACCAAAACATATTATAGAAACATGTCAATATTTAACAAGCTTATAAACCAAATCATGTTTCACATTCAAGAAAAACAACCATATTTTCTCTAAAATCATGCCTTTTTTTAGGATTCGCAATTAATTTCACATGCATCAGTTAGAAGATAATCTCTCAATCAATCATAAATAATCATTATTTTATAGAATACATAACATCATATTCATATTTAGGACACATATTAACTATTAATGTTTCTTCCATACATTCACATAGTTTCCCATGAATCTATTTTCCAATCTTATATAATTCATTAGGTTATTTATTTATAAGATAATATTTCTCTTTGCATTACTTTCTATTTTCTTTAACCACATCTTTATCCACACTATTATTCTTCTTATTCTTATCAACCAATGAACTATGCACCACCCCATGTCTACCATACCATGGAATTCTACCTAAGATAGAGGGTATAAACTTTACCTAAATATAAGAAACAACCAATGGACATAAATTTTTGATAAAGATAAGTAATCACTAATAAATATAAAGCTTTACTAAATTCAAATAACCACTAATTGATATAAATTCAGGTTGAAGCCAAAAACCACCTAAGAAACCAAACCTTTTTTACCGATATCCCCTAGTACATTATCAATGTGTAAGGTAGGTAGGGCATTAGGATCTACTAGCATCCCACTTAAAGGTACCAATAAATGCCGAAAAATAGACTAACCCCTTGTAGCTAATCAAAGATAAAGTAAATCAAACCTATACACAACTCAATCATCTTTTACTTTAAGTGATTATTGTGTTATTTTTCAAGGTTATGTCATCATACAAGGCCCATTCAACATTGAAGTAATACATCCACAGAGTCAATCTATCTTAAAAATTCTTACCTCTCAACCACATGGTGGGACTTCGGTTAATGCTTAACTATTATTATTTAATCCATCATGATATTCCATCCTAGAATAATTATTCAGATTACATTATTCTTTGAAGTCATAACATATTTATTTGTTATTTTGCACTAAAACCTTCCCAATAGGTTATTAAGAATGCCATGAATTATGATTAGTGGAATCCATCCGTTATGTTAATTAGTTTATGCCAAAAACTTTATTTCCAGCATTAAATGATCATATAGTAGCATTAGGCATAGATTCAAAACATATCAAGTTTAAAAGATCAAAATCACATAATCTAGTCAAACCAACCAATCCATTTGGGCTAATAGGTCAATTGGTTTGAATAATGAGTAAATCAGTTTAGGCTAAGCATTTGATTAGTTTAGCTTAGCCAAAGCTATGGTTCCCTCAAACTAGTTGATTTGTCTCGGTAAACATGTCTACTATTGTAAGGCTAGCCAATTGGTTATACTAAACCAGTTTATGGGATTACGTATAGAGACATAAAAGGTCACCCCAAACTAATTAGTTTATCGATTTGACTGAAATAGTCAACTATTTTAAAGATTCATCGATTAGTTTGACCAAATTAGTTGATTATTCCACTCCTAAATAGTATAAAATGGACATTTCTCATAAGAATCACACTCTAAAATCTAAAACAAAACATATCACAACAAAAAGTTGATATTTGACAAGCTCATAAACTAAATTATACTTCACTATCAAGCATATCAACTCTATATCCTCTAAAATCATACCTTTTTCTTGATATTCACAACTAATTTCACATGCATTAGTTAGAAGCCAAAATCTCATTCAGAAATGTTGAACTAACAATTTATAGAATAAATCACATTATATGCTTATTTAGGCCATATTTCAAAGGAAAATATGACTTAATTGATGCTTAGAAAAATTTTTCACTAAAAGGGAAAATTAAATCTGGAAGATTCTCAACTTCCAAAATTTTTTTAAAACACATGTTAGATATCAAAAATATTGAATTAGAACTCTAATTTAAAAAGGAAAATAGACTTACAAACCCCAATAAAAAAAAAGGGAATATTCTATTAAGAGCAACTCAACTTCCTCTTAAATCTAACTCTTTCAAACATAATGATAAAACAAGAGGGATCTAGAGAAACTATAAGAAAAGTGAAAAGCATTCAAATTTAAGATTGATGTGGATAAGAGAGAACAGAAGAGTTAGAGGGCTGAGATATTTTGGAGGCTAAAGGTAAACTGAGAAAAAGGTGTGATTAAGGTAATTTATAGTGAATGAATTGGTTAAAGATTGAGTAGGGTTATGAAGCAAATCAAGAGCCCTAATTTTGTCATTTTAATCTGATTTGAATGCATAGATTTATGAAGAGTATGTTGACATCTATCATAAAGCTCAAATGGTGAATTTTAGAGAATTTAGTTTAATATCATTCAAAAAATATCAAAAATAAGAAGGGTAATATAGGATTAGTGTAAGAAGGAATCTCCCATCTAAGTTGGGATAGTGTGAAAATTGATGCATGTTTCTAGAGGTAAATCTATGAGAGAGGTGGAAGAAGACAAGAGTGAGGTCATACTCTTCCTCAACTATCAAAATTGAGCCCTCAAATCCATTTGAGGTAGCAGCTAATCTCAATAGTTGATATGATCAAAGAAATTATTTCAAAGTTGGATTATCAAATGTTCATTTTCATACATGAAATTTCTTATAAAAAAAACTTTGAAAAGTAATCAGTTTGATAGACCATTCAATAAGTTTGGTGATGCATAATGTTAATAAAATGATATTAAGCTAAGTAATTAGTGTTGAAGTTAGGGTTGAGCTTCAAAAAGGCAGAAAGAAGAAGGGGGTGAGGATGACTTAGGACAAAAAGACTTAAATTTTTTTAACAATAATTTCTAGTACTTGTAATAACCAACTAAGGTTTCCAACTATAGCATAATTCTTGTTAGATTTTGTAAAAAGTCAACTCTTCCTTCGCTTAGAAGTAGTCGAATTTAGGATGATCTTTTTCAAATAATGAGATCTACCCCTTCCTTGCAGACCTTCTACTCTTCAAACTAGGAAAAAAGAGTGGTCTTCAACCTATATTACAAGTGCTAATCGTGCAGGCATGTTAGTTAAACCTCCCTTCATAATTGAGAATATGAGATTAGCTACTCTCCTAGAAACCAATTAGCAATCTAATTGAATTTAAAAATGAGACCTAGTCCCCATCATCCTTTGGTTGACATAACACCCTACCATAAGGTTTAGGCTACATAAAGTACAAAATATGAAAGTTAAACGTCTAAATTTAACTAATCTAGGCTAACTAAAGTAAAAATCCTTGATAATCCAATTGGTAGGCATGCTAATATTGATGCCATTATAGATAGTTTCTTGATCATGATTTTAAGCCAAATTTAGGGGCTCTTTATTACATCATAATGGTCTTCCCTATGTTCATAACTCCTAGAAAAATTTTGGATTTCCAGCGGGTGAGATATGTCTGAGATTATGGTGCATGGCAGTGGTTGAGATGTGCGAATATATATAGCCATTTAGCCATGTTAGATCCATATTTGGGAGTGCCTAAGAGAGCTATACTAAATTTAGGAGTGTGTCATGCACATGTTAAAGGGCATTGGTTAGTTTGGCTTTCATGGCTATTGATAGTGTATATAATTATTAACCCAAAGGAGAAGATTTTTAAACTCCTCTACATTGGAAAAATTAATAATTAGATTATCTTTGGTATGGGTATGTTAGGATGATCCTACACCATCCTCTCCTTCCTGAGAAGAGAAGTCCTCATCTTCAAAAGATGTGTCATGAAAGTAAGAGACTGTGTATTTTACACTAAATGTAGAGGACAAGTTTCCCATGTCTAGTTGAAGTTCAAGTTAGTAGGCATTGATTCCTATCTTTCAAGGATTTTTAAGGGACCATCACTTCGGGGCATGAATTTATTATTTCTTTGGGATGGAAACCTTTATTTTGAAGATGCAATAACACTAAATCCTGGTTTGAAATCTCATTCTTTTTTGTGCTTGTTAGCTCTCCTTTAATTCATATCATTGATTTTCTCAATTCTTGCCTTGACTTGTTCATGCAAATTCTCGAATTATATGGCTCACTATTTTATTTCAAAACTTTTTTGTGTGGAGACGAGTAGAAAAATGAGATCAATGAGGGTGATGGGGTTCACCCCATTAACCACTTCAAAAGGGGAATGCTTAGTGGCATATATTGGACAGCAATTGTAAGCTAACTCAACATGATTGAACTTGACATCCCAATCCTTTAAGGACTTGTGGACCAAGTTCCTTAAAAGCATTATGATCATGTGATTGTTATCCTCTATTTGGCCTTCCATTTGTTGATGGTAGGCAGTGCTAATAAGATTTTTGTTACTGAGTAATCTCCACATGTAAAAAAAAATAGCTAGGAAACTTGGTATCTCAATTAGAGACAATTGTTTTTGGGATATCATGCAAACTAACTCTTTCTTCAAAGTAGAGATTAGATATATAAGAGGCATCATCTACCTTATAACATGGGAAAAAATGAGCCATGTTAGAAAACTGATCTACTACTACCACAATGGAATAATGTTACCTTTGTGTCTAGGGCAAGGCCACCAAAAGTCCATGCTTACATGATCCTATGGATAATGGGGATTGGGTAAAGGTGTGTAGAGTCCTTGATGGAAGTGACTCTTAGACCTTTGAGATGTGAAACTTTTGGCCATAAGGTATTGCACATCACATCACCCATCATTCAAGCCTAAAATAAATACTCTTGGAGTACTTCATAAGTTTTGTTAATGCCAAAATATCATGCCAAACCTCCTCTATACTAGGTAAGGTCCTCAAAGCTTGTCTTATTCTTCCATATATCTAGAAATGTATTCATCCTTCTTGGATAATTATAAGACACCCAAGCCCTAGGACTCTAGCCTCTAATAATGACAGCATACAATATCTTCTTGAGAGGGCATTAGGAACAAATTCGTCTTTCCACTCCTATGCCTTGCTATAGAGGAGTATGATTACATGTATTCTACCCACCCAACATTATAGAGGAGTATGATTTCATGTATTCTACCCATCAAACTTTACTAAAGTTGTGTTTATGTTTCCTATTTATATATTTAAGTGACTCATGATCAGTATGCAATATAAATTATGATGGTCGTACGTAATGCAACCAGTGATCTAAAGCCCTTACTATGGCATAAAACTCCTTGTCGTATGTGTCGTAGGTCGATCTAAAACCATTAACATCATCACCAAAAAAGGCCACAAGCCTCCCTTCTTGCAATAGGACAACCCTAATTCCAACTCCACTTGCATCATACTCAATCTCGAACACCTTATCAAACTTGGGTAGGCATAGTATGGGAGCCTCACTCAACCTTTTTTGATTAGGTTGAATGCTTTTTTTGCGAGTATAGTCCATTGAAAGGCCCCTTTTTGTGACATTTTGTAAGTGGTGCTAAGAGCTTGCTAAATTCTTTTATGAACCTCCTATAAAAAGAGGCAAGTCCATGAAAGGATCTAATGTTCATAATGGATATGAGTGCAAGCCACATTCTTATTAGCTCTACCTAACTCATCCATTGATGTCCATGCCTAGATATAAAAATCCCTAGAAAGGTGACCATAGGTACCCAAAGGTTAAACTTCTCCCACACAATCTATTGGTCCTAAGGGATAAGAATATAAGCTTCAAGTTCTTTACTTTATCATCTCAACTAATGGAAAATATGAGGATATCATCAAAATATACAACAACAAATTTTGAAATGAAAGGGTGAAGGATCTAATTCATGTGTCTCATGAAGGTGCTTAGTGCATTTGACAGCCCAAGTGGCATGACCAGCCATTCATATAGCCCACCATTGGTCATGAAGACATCTTCCACTCATCTCCTTCCTTCATTTGAATTTTGTAATACACATTCTCAAATTAATCTTGGAAAAGATATTATCCCCGTGGAAACAACCCAACATATCATCAAGCCTAGGAATGGGATACCTATACATGATTTTAATCTTGTCGATGGCTCTACTATCCACTCACATGCTCATTGTTCCATCCTTCTTAGGTACTAAGAGGGCTAGAATAAAACAAGGACTTAGGGGCTTCCTTATGAAATCAATTTGCAACAACTCCTCAACTTATCTTTTGAGTTTTATGGTTTCTTTAGGGTTACACCTATAAGCCAATTTTTTTGGAAATGTAGCACTGGGAGTGAAATCAATTTAGTGCTATATACTTCTTAGGAGAGGCAGCTACCTAAGTCATTTGGGAAAACATCCCAAACTCGCTTATGCTTGGCCTGAAGGTCAAGTGGTTGTTTTTTCTCATTAACTTTGAGTATTAATTTCAAATATAAGGCCTTTCCCTTCTCTAAGGCCCTCTCCCCACTCCTTTCCCATCAACAAACAAATCTTTCTTTTCATTCTCATCCACCTTAATAATCAAGGACTAATAGCTAAGGGGTGTAAGCACAATGTTTTTATTAGCATATACTAAGCTATATGTGTTCCTCCTATGATCTTGTTTTACATTTCTATCAAATTGCCATAGCCTCCTAAACAATAAATTACATGCATCTTTAGGGATCATATCACATGCAACACGATCTTGGTAGGTTATTCCTATAGAGAATGGAATGGCCAATTGCTTGCTAAATTCATATATATCCATTCTTGAGCCATTGCAACTCATATGGCTTCGCATGTACTTGAGTTAGCAAGTATAACTTTTCCACAAAGATGGAAGAGGCTAAATTTGCATAGCTTACTCCATCCATAATGAGTGGACACTCTTTTCCAAGAATGGCACACTTGATGTTCTCCTTTTGGGATTCCTCCTCGATGACTTTCCTCATTTGTAAAACCCTCTTCACTATAAGGGACTCTCCCACATCTGATGGCACTTCCTCTACTTCTATAACCACTTGTGAAACACCCCAAAATTTTCTAATTTTACAAATTAAATTTAAATGAGTTTTTGTTATGAAAATTAATTAAATAAATTATTTTTATTAAAATAAAAGGGAATTAATTAGGGTTATTTAAGAAGAAAATAATAAATAATTTTTTATTAGAAAAGTTTTGGCATTTTAGCTAATTAAAGATTTTATTTTAGAAATTATTTTATTTAAAATAAGAAGGATCAAATACTTACAAATTAATATTAATTTTTATAATAATCTAATTGGAGAAAATTAGGGTGTTTTGCTAATTAAAATGTAATTTATGGAAAATCTTTTAAAAATCCTAATTTAGCTTAAAAGGGGATTTAAAAAGTATTTTATTTAAATATTATTATTCTTAAATATCCCAAATATCATAATTAGTTTAATTAAGACAACCCACTATTTTTCTTTTTCTATTTTTCCTTTTTCTTTTTCCTTTTTTTTCCTTTTTTTTCCTTTTTTTCCTTTCTTTTTCTTTCTTTTACTTTCTTCTTCTTTTCTTTTTCTTTTTCTCCTCAACTTAGGCTAACCACGACCCAGTCTTCCTCTTTTTCTTCCTTTCCTTCAGCATGGCCCAACCCACGTAGCCGACGCCTCCTTCCCTCTCCCAGCGGCTTATTTTGTGTTTTATTTTCCCTCGATGCTGCGTTTGCACCCTTGTTTTAATGAGCATCTGACCATCCGGTCTCCTTTTCTTTTTCTTTCTTTCTTTTTTGCCTCAAACCGCCCGGTCCTACCCCCTATCTTCTTCTACCTTCTTCCCCCGTTGACGCAACTGCACCTGTAAGTCTGTAACTACACCGCCATCGCCCTTGTTTTCACCGCCGATCTCCCTCGTTTTGAATGGCCTTTCTCCTTCCTCTCTCTTCCCCCTAACTCGCCGGCCCTTTGGACCCAACCAAATCTCCCCGTTCTCACGCAATCCCCTCCTTTTTTCCCTACGCAACCCTTGCCCTATTTTGATTGCTACTGGTCATCCATCGCCGTCGGTGACCCTAACCCTACCTCCCTTACCACATAGCTGACCCATAGAACCCTACCCTCTCTTATAAAGTCTATAAATACCCCCTTACACTATCGTGTATCTAGCTTTTTTTTCTTACCCATAATTTATTGACCTTGCCACCACCACCCATTTAGATGCCATTTTCGCCACCTCCAGTCAATACCAACGCCCGTTCTGGCCACCCAACTCATCCTTGCGCCACCCTCTAACTTACTAAACCTCTCTCATCTCTTGATTCTTCCTACATAAGCCATTGAGGTTGTGCGAAGTAGCCTTCCCGATCAACCCTCTCTTCAACCTCTGCCGCCTTTTCAAACCACCATTAACCACCTCTTCTACCACTATCGCCGCTTCTTTCACCTCTCATTCTCTTCTACAGACCCTCCTCTACCTTTCCCTACCTTTGTTTTCCTCTCTCTCCCTCTTCTCCTCTCTTTCTCTCCTTCTTCCCCATTCGGCCACCACTACTGCTGCCGTGCACAGCCACCTTTGGATATGCTGCCACCCTTATTTTGTCCCTCTCCACCTGGGCAAATCTAAACACCCCAACTCCCACCTCCATTCTTCTTATTTTGTTCCCAGCCTTCAACTTTTACCCTTTTCTTCCCTTTTTTTGGCCACCACTACCGCCTCCGTGCAGCACCGCCTATGCCGCCTATCACCAACAGCCTAAGGTAGAACCCTAGACCCTCTCAACTATTCTCCCTATTTTTATAAGGCTTAATTTATTTTATTTCATTTTTTTGAATATAAATATTATTATTATTTTTTAATATGTATTATTGTTATTATTGTTATTAATGTCTTTATTATTATTTATGTTGAGGGATGAAGCCTTATTACAATTTTTATTTTGATTTTATCATTATTACTCTTTTTATTTCCATTATTACTATTATATATATTAACATGTAATTATTATAATTATTATTATTACTATTTTGAAATTGTTATTACTATTATTCCATTATTATTATTAAAACTATTTTACCATTAGTGTTGCTATTATTATTATCATCATCATTATTATTATTATTATTATTATTATTATTATTATTGGTATTAGTATTATTTTGGTAAAGGGGCCAAAGCCCTTATTTCACTTTGTTTTTAAATAATGTCCTTTTATTATTATTATTGTTACTATTATTATTATTCTTTTTTATATTCTCATTGATATTATTTTTAGTATATTTGCTATTATTATTTTAGTATCATTATAATTATTAGGTTAAAGTATTTAACCCTATATTATCAACTTTTATAATATTTCTAATATTTCTTATATCTTTAGTAAAGTTAGAAATTTGTTAATGTTATTTTTATTAATATGTTATTATTTTGTCAAAACCTTAAGGAGGAGTAGGAGCGTGCTCCAAGACCGGTATCATTATAGGTAAGGGTTTTACTAAGACCTTTTATGTGTTAATGGGCATTGTATGCCTTGCATGTTATGCATCCTATGTTTATTATTGTAAATATTTTGTATATGGTATAATGTAGAGTTCAAGCATGTTCTTGTGTTGTTATATGGCATGTGTTCTATGTGTATATGATGATATATGTTGTGACCTTGTAAGATATGCATGTGAGGGTGTTGATGTGGTTTGTGTGGGAGAAAGGATGAAAAAGGATAATGGGGGAAAGAAGTTGACCAAGGGATATGAGTTGACCTAAGTATTTTAATGATTCATGAGTGGAAGAATAAAATGGAAAATTTAGGGTTTCATGTGAGAGAATATAATTTATGGCTTTGTATGGGAGAACCTAATTTATGGTTTGCATGGGAGAATCTAATTAATGGTTTTGTATAGGAGAATCTAATTTATGATGTTGTATGGGAGAATCTAATTTATGGTTTTATATGGGAGAATCTAATTTATGGTTTTGTATGAATGGATCTATGGTTTTATATGGTTTGAATTTAGGGTTTGGTATGCATGAATCTTTGGTTTTATATTGTTTGAATTTAGGGTTTGGTATGCATGAATCTTTGGTTTTATATTTTTTGAATATAGGGTTTGATATGGATGAATCTTTGGTTTTTTATGGTTTGAATTTAGGGTTTGGTATGGATGAATCTTTAGCCTTATATGGTTTGAATTTAGGGTTTGATATGGATGAATTTTTGGTTTTTATATAGTTTGAATCTAAGGTTTGGTATGGAAGAAACTTTGGTTTTGTGTGGATTGAATTTAGGGTTTTGTATAAATGAATTTTTTGTTTTGCATGAAAGAATTTAGGGTTTTGTATGGATGAATTAGGGTTTGCATGGGTGATGCTAAGGTTTCTACGTGGGAGTTTTAGGGTTTGCATGAAAAAGTTCGAAGGTTTGCATGGGGAGGTTAGCATCTGCATGGGTATGAAATTTACGTATGAAAAGTGGATTTGGGATGTGAGGAAGGTAATGTAAGTATTGTTGGGTGTTTGAACAATTTTGATGGAAAATAGAATGTGAAGCAATATAAAGGTATGTAGGAGACTGAGCTAGGGTTTTTGTGGACAATTAGGGTTTGGTATGGTTGCTTAGAGTTTTTCTAGTAACATGTATTTGTGGTGATTAAGTGTAATTATGAGGATGGTATTTGTGATTTGTGATGTGTGAAGTGTAAAGGGAGTGGTTCATGCATGTCTAGGGTGAAAGCCTTTGAATAAGATACTTAAGACATTAATTACTTGAAGTGGAATATTGTTGAGTAGGGCCCAGACCGGTCCACCGACGTATAATAGTGGTTAGGACATGATGTCTTATGTGTTTTCGATCCACTGGCTATAACAGTGTGTCAAGCTTTGTACTTGTGCATTTCCAGTCCACCAGCTATAATAGTGGGGGATTCCATGTTCAACAAAACCGAACATATTTGTGCCAAGATATGGGAAAGACATTAAGTACTTATAATGGAACAACATGCGAGCAGGGGCCAGACCAGTCCACCAGTGAATAATAGTGGACAAGTACTACGGTATCCTAGAGACCAGTCCATTAGTGAATAATAGTGGTTAGGGCATGATGTTCTATGTGTTTCTGTTCCACCGATTATAATAGTAGGGTTCCCGTACTTGTATGGATCTGATAAAAAGCATGGTGTGAATCATTTTTTATCAGAGATTAATTAAGTAATTAATCCGAACTATTAATAGGCTTTTATGCATCTACCCGAATGATTGTATAATATTATATTATCATGATGGATTATGTTCCTTTATTTCTTCTACATTATTTATATAATTTTTTGTGCTTATGTGTTGGCCTTAGTGCTCGGTTACCTTGCTTAGTACGTAACGTACTTATCACTTGTTTCATGGGTGATGCTTATTCCCACGAGTAGTATGCCCTTCTTATTTTAAATGAACATTTTATCGGTTGTAAGCTTATTTCTCTTTTGGAAATGAATTACAATTCTTTATATGTACTCTAATTTTGTTTTACAACAGTTTAATGTTTATTTGGAGTTTAGATTGTCTTGATTTATACTTGATTGTTAATCTTTTCTTATCCTTAGCACTTGGTATTGGAACGGTTGGAGAGAACCGGTTTGGTACTAAGTGTGGCGGTAACATCCCCATAATTCACAAGTTTTAATTTAAATTCTTCCGCTTTAAAAAAAAGGTAGTGAATTTTGAGGTGTTACAACTTGGGCATAGGATAATTCTTCATCCATTTCAACCTCCTATAAATTCTTCCGCTTTAAAAAATAAACGGTAGTGAATTTTGGGGTGTTACAACTTGGGCATAGGATAATTCTTCCTCTATTTCAACCTCCTATAGGTCTTACAAGTTCATGACTCTTTTTTTAGGCACTCACTTAGATAATTCCCAACTCCTTGGCATTTAAAACACCTCACTCCATTTGTTTGACTACCTTCATCTACTTCTAGATTTCCATTCCCCTTAGCTTGAAATGATTGGAGATTAGGGTTAGCTTTTGGTGGCTCCTTAAAGGGGTAGGTATTCTATCTTACACTTCCTATTTTCAAACCCTCTTCTCCTTTTTATTTATTTATTTTCTACTTTGACATCCAAGTGGAACAACTCATCCAAGGTATAATACTTATAGAGTTATACCTTTCTTGCAATGTCTCCCCTCAATCCTCCTATAAACTGAGATATAGTGTGTTCTTCTACCTCCTCCAATAGAATCCTCATGATGCATCTCTCAAACTTCTAAATATACTCTTTTACAGTAAAAGATCCTTTTCTTAAGGAAGATATTTTATTATAGAGATCATAAGTATAAGAAGGTAGAAAAAACCTTTATCTCATCAACCTCTTGATCTTCACCCAACTTCTCACCCTAGATTTACCCTTCCTCCCTCAACATTACACCAAGTTCTCCCACCATAAAGATATATGTCTCGTCAGTTTAGGAACCACAACCTTGAATGACCTCTCATCATCTAAAGTCCTAGCCTCAAAAACAAATTGTTACACCTCATCTCCCACTCCAAAAATTCCTCCTAATTATGAGATTTGTCAAATTCTGAGACTTCTAGCTTACTATCATTAAGAGGCTCCCTTCTTTCCAAGCTCCTTTTCAAAAAGATCTAGGGGAATTGCTAAAATATGAGCTATCATCAATTGGCTCATCTTCTTAGCCATTCATCCTTTCCTTTCTTTAAGGTATAGGGCTTCTAGCTCGCTTATGCTTAGCATTAGCTACAAAGGATTCCAATATACCCTATACCCTCCTCATATAAACATGTAGTGCATCTTTTGCATTATTCCTTCTAAAATTATAAGCCTCCTAAACACTAAAGCCCCAGGACATAGGTTTGATCACCAAGTGATAAGTTATTTTTGTATATAAAATTGAACACCTAAGAGAAAGTAGGGTGTTGAATGAAAAAGTGGTTTTAATTTTGTGATAATAAAGGTTAGGTGGTTGAAAGAAATAAATAAGGAGAATTTGTGGACAATTGAAGATGAATATATAAGTCAAGGATAAAATGGTGAAAGTGAGAAAAATAGCCTAAATTTACAAAACTTGATCTTTGATACCAATTTGATGCATAATGCTATACAAATGGCATTATGCTGAGTAATTAGTGTTAGAGTCGGGGTTGAGCTTCATGTTAACTAAAAGGATAGGGGCTGAGGATTATTTTGGATGAAAAATGTAAATTTTTTAACTACAAATTCAAGTACTTACATCAACAAATGAAGGTTACGACCTTTATCATAGATTTTTCAAGATTTTGCAAAAACTTAACTCTTCCTTCACTTAGAAGTAGTCGAAAGAAAGAGGATTTTTTTTTCAAATAAAGAGATCCTCCCCTTCCTTCCAAACCTTTTTCTCTTTAAAATAGAAATAGGGGGTGTTCGTTGAGCCATATTACAAGTGCTAACCATGCTGGTTAGTTAGTTACACCTCCATCATATCTAAGACTATGAGATTGGGTAATCTCTTAGACACCAATCAGCTAGCTGATCAAGTGTCAAAAATGTAGCCCATCACCCATCATCCTTTAATTCACATTATAGCCTACTACAAGGTTTAGGATAAGTAAAGTAAAACAATAGGAAATTTAAACATCTAACTTTAACTAAGATAGGCTAAATAAAGTTAATCTAATGGGTAGACATGCAGATTTTTCCTGCTGTTGTACCTTGTTGGTAACTTCAAATTTTAATCTTAATTTTGGGGTTCTTCATCACATCATAATGTTATTCGTAAAGTTCACAAATCCATCACAAATTTTGGAGTTCCGGTAGCTAAGAAACGGTAGAGATGGTGGTGTGTTGAGGTAGTGAAAAAGTGGTGGAGATGTACGAAAATATGAAGCCATTTAGGGGCCATATTAGAGCCTTATTTGAGCCATATTTTGGAGTGTCTAAGATAACCATACATAGGTAAAATTGAGCCATACACACATGAAATGGTGTGGGCTTTTTTGGCTTGCATGGCTATTGGTCAAATTAACTATTAACCCAAATGAGATGAGTTTTAAACTCCTCTACTATGGAAAAATTATTAATTATATTCTATTTTTTTTAGGTATGTTGGGATGCTCCTAAATCATCTTGCTTACTAGCTAATTATGCTACCGATTAGTCTTTTGGTTCCTAAAAACAATAAATGAATTCGGTCAAACAAAACATCTTAGCTAAAATGACGATCTAATCAATCTATTCTCCTAAAAACTTATGTAATTCAATTTCCCAAAAATTTTTAAATCCTTCTTTACCTCAAACCCACGTATAGTTCTTCATCAATATCAACATTATCAAATTTTATTAAAAATATTAATTTTTCATTAAATAAATATTCTAAAAATATCAATAATTCATAGATCATTCGGCAATTTTGTTTCACTAAATTTTCCCCAAAGTACTTTTTAGGTAATTTCATCTTTTCTCATCTCTCCTTCATTTTACATTCTCTTTTAGAAACCATGGCTACATGCTTGAGTTTCTACACCTCATCCCTTACTTATAAACCCCCAATCATGCTTCTCTGTTGTTACACTCTACCTCTCTTATCTCATCATGTGTTTCCCTTATACCATGTTACACACATTCAACCTAACCCAATCTTCTCTGTCTCCCACTTGGGGGATTCAATTAGCCCCTTCTATGAACCCTATTCCTAATTCATTTTTACTCGTTACTTTCTACAATTGCACATTCTGTCCTTTCCTTATGAAAAAATTAATTCAAAGTGTTAAGCATTCATCACTTTTCTTCCCTTTTGCTCTCTGCAAAGAAAATAGAGGTTTCCCTCTTGTTTTCCTATCCTTCGATTAATTTTGTAGTTCTTATCTCTTCTCCTAATCTTAGTATTAACTATCTCTTATTTTTTTTAGCAAGGAAAAATTAAAGTGTGTAGAAAGGTAGAAGATTTTAGCTTCATTACTCTTGAAATTTTATATTGAGAAAGGTTGGGTTCTAGAATTTTCTTCTTCTTCTTCTTCTAAATTTTCATTATGAAGTTTTAGAAAAATACTTTTAATTGTTTTGATTTTTTTTATTCTCTTAGGAATTGAGGTCTTGGTAGAAAATTAATAAGTTACGTATATTTTGTACTAGATGAATTACGTGGTGGTAATGCATTCTTATGTCTAATATGAATAAGATCTTATATTATCATTTTTGGTATCTTGTTATCAGTATTTTTTTTTGTTTTTTAGAAGTTAGAGTTCTTAGATTCGAGTAAGACGTGATTTTTTTTCTCTTATGTTTTAAGTATGTTTCAAGTTCTTTGTTATTATGCATGATTTTTGTAGTTTTGAGCATGAATCTGTTAAGAACTTATTATATCTTATACCCATATGATTATATAAGTATAGTATGTCTTTTTATATGTTTTATGACATATAATGATTCAACGATTAATATGGTAAGGTTTGGCAAAATTATGCTAAATAGATTCCAGGTCTATAAGCTATTTTGTCCAAATAAGTTAATTAGTTTGTTGGGCTGATGGAATTTTTGTGCGAACAACCCCTCATTTTTGAATTTTTTTTACCTGGTTATAACAACATTTGATTATTTTTTTAAACACATTGAACGGTTACTGTGAGTAGTCAATTAGTTTTTCCACTTATCGACTAGATGCCCTTTGACTAGAGTGATCTGGTCTTTACATAGATGCATTGACAGCTTTTGTGAAACTAATTGAATAGCTCTTTAGAATAGTCAATCAGTGAGACTAACTAGTAGACTTATTTTTTGGTTTCATTTTCTTATGTCGAGTCTTGTACAATAAGACAAACCAAGTGGTCCTAGGGATAGATTGACTGGTTAGCCTAAGTTTACCATATTTTCTTGATACTTGATATTCTTTCTTTGGCAATTCTATGTAATTATTTCTATGAAATTTTAATACTTTAATTACAATTTAAATCACACTAAACCTTACTTTTTTATATGTATCAAGATGATAATATTTTGGGGTCCGTGGACTTTGTTTATTTCCTCCTCTTAACACCCAAAGGGTGGCTTATATACCATTTGAAGTGTTTGGTGCTATCACTCGGAAGCACCCCAATTGGATATTAATGGAATTAAGTTATGATTTGTGATATTACGTGGTAATTAATAATAAATGATTAAGATGTCATTTGAGCCTTTATCTCTATTTCTTGAATCAAATAGATAGGAGTTAGTGGTTGGGTCAACCCGTGTTTTTATCTTTTCATGTAGTATCTATTTTCTTCACTACTAGGTTGCAGTTGGCATAGCGTATGCTCATATCTTAGAGGTATAGGATTGTACTGTAGTTGCTGATATGTCATCAATGCCTATTAAGAGTGGGTGATATATCCTATTACTAGTCCCTAACACTTTATATTATATAGTGTTTTAGTAGGTTTAGTATTCCAACTTGTGTATCCCTTATGATGGAAGCAATCAAGATGTGGTAGGGAAGGTATTGCAATACAAGCCATCTTACTGTACTCTAACCACTTATGGTGGGTGTGTTATCCTAAGTTGTGTTAGTCCTTGGAGTAGGCACATTCAATGTGTGGTGGGTTAGTATCCCTGAAGAAAGTCTCTTTAACATATCCTCACTCCAGGTGGTGGGTGTGGTATGTCATTATGTGTGTATGTGTACCACAACTTCTATTCATATTGAAGAAGTGGGTATGGTCAAACATATTATCTTCATAAATAGAAGGTATGTCGTCACTAAAGAAAGATTTATAATATCATTTCCATTATATGATTCTAATACATTATCTATATTATTATTCTTCCATGATATCCAAGCAAGTCTACCTTTTCATATTACTATCATGAGCCTATGTGTTACGTTATCTTAGGATGCTCATCGCCATACTACTATGTGACTTCAATGTATAACATGATCCATTGTAATGCTTTTGGTAGTTTTTTTACTAGTACTTCACCATAATTATACTACATTTGTGTTTTCATTGTGATGAGCAAGATTCTAGCCTAGCGAGAAGAGGACAATTTTCAAGGTTGCAAGTCTCAGCTAGATTAGATGGAGGACGATGTCATGCTCAGTAGCTTAACATTAGGGTTTAAGAGTTACATTTTCCTTTAGTTAAGAGTTAGGTTAATCGATTAGATGTATTTCATCTACTATATTAGGATGTTTTTTCTTCTTTCCTGTTACTTAAACTCTCAATTTTGATTCCCTAGTCTATATTTTATAAACACTATTTTCTATCGATATTATTATTCCCATAATTGCTATGATTAGAATTGTTGTAATGATAGTCGAGCATGCATTCTTTCCTTTGTTGGCGCATTTTACCTTACATTAGATATGTATTAAGTGATGATCATACCCTTCTCATCGTTGATGTGGTCATAATATTTATTGCTTTTTCTTTTAAAACACTTTTGCATTATCTTTATAATGAAATTATGTTGCTCCCAATTTAAATGTGTTATAAGCATCTTTGTTGTGTGTTATATCCTTATACATTATCTTTACAACAATAAATGTTGTTGTATAAAGCCATCTTAAATGTGTTATATTTTGTTGCTCCCAATTTAAAGGTGAACTATGGTATTATAAAGGCCAAATACGTGCAACTCCATTTCCCAGTCTATTGCATTAGTCATGCACCCATGGATGCTGCTTGTCATTATCTCATAACCTTTTCTTAAGATTTATTCATTCTATATGTCCATACTCTATCCCATTTTATCCACAATATCACACCTATATTTATAGGTCATCAATCTATTATTTTGATCTGATGATCATTATTTACTTACATTATCAAGATTCATCATTTTTAATCCCTATATAAAAGCAAAACTAGGTCTATATATACCCCACATCTAATGGTCATATAAAATTCATTTTCAAATATACAAAAATTTGAATCTTTTGTAAGTTCAGATTTTCTACATTTAACGATGGTTAAAGTTTTATTCTACATAAAATATGATTGTGCTAATGCGAAAAAAAAAATTTAGTGTGAAAGTAAACAGAATATAATTAATTTTCATTTGTAATGCTAGACTTCACCTTTTATTGCCTCTTAGTTCCGATGTCCATTTTGGGTAGAACAAAATGCTCATTTCTTCATTCTTTTGTTCTATTGATTATATTTCCATAGTGGTTGGATGGAATATCCAAGTAGTGCCCCTTAGTGTATATTTTCATTGTGACAAGTTTTTATATGTTACTTGGTTAGTTGTCACGAAAAGTGCAATGCCCTATATGAAAATTGTTTAAAATGTATTAAATATTATTTTGATACTAAATAGAGTGGCTTTAGTTTTTGAAAACCTTTTGAAAATTATGTAAAGTGAGTATCTTTTAAACATCAACTCACTAATGATAGAAATAAATTGATGGTCACCCTAGATCAACTAGTACCCATTGATTGGGCAACTTAAGAAAAAAATAATAAATTTACCCAAGACACACCATTTAATTGATTAAGGTAACTGCTAAACTGATTCATGTGATTCTTAGGCCACTTATTGTTTTTTTTTTACTCTTTCTCCAATGATTTTAAAACTTTTAGTGTATGATAGGTTTGTGTTATTGAGCACTTGAAGGTGTTTGGGGAATATTTTATTTTCATTTTTATAAGTAAATGATTTTTTATTTAATTAAAATGCCCTAAAAAAGAATTTTTGTACCTGTTCTTTTATTTCCTCTCTTCCCTTTTCCTCTGGTTCTCTCCTGTTCCATTAAGACACATGTGTAAACCTTTAATGCTAATTTTTTGTTTTCCAAAATTGATACTTTCACAATCTCCTATCTACTAACTCATGCTTCATTATTTTAACCTTTTGTAACTATGTCCTCACTTTCTACCATCCCTTGAACCCAATTCAACCCTCTCTCTTTAGCCTACTTCTAATTATCAAACATAATAACCTATCAACCCACCCTCCTAATTATTTTTCAACTCTCCCCAATACTCATTTTCCTTGTCACTCATTTCCCTTGTCCTTAAGCAAAATTTTTCTAAGTGTTCCATCTTATTGTTGTTGTTGTTTTTCTTCTTCTTCTTCTTCTTCTTCTTCTTCTTCTTCTTCTTCTTCTTCTTCTTCTTCTTCTTCTTCTTCTTCTTCTTCTTCTTCTTCTTCTTCTTCTTCTTCTTCTTCTTCTTCTTCTTTCTTCTTCTTCTTCTTCTTCTTCTTCTTCTTCTTCTTCTTCTTCTTCTTCTTCTTCTTCTTCTTCTTCTTCTTCTTCTTCTTCTTCTTCTTCTTCTTCTTCTTCTTCTTCTTCTTCTTCTTCTTCTTCTTCTTCTTCTTCTTCTTCTTCTTCTTCTTCTTCTTCTTCTTCTTCTTCTTCTTCTTCTTCTTCTTCTTCTTCTTCTTCTTCTTCTTCTTCTTCTTCTTCTTCTTCTTCTTCTTCTTCTTCTTCTTCTTTTTCCTTCTCCTTTTCTTTTCCTCTTTGTTGATTCAAGACTTACTCCGTATATCCTCCCATTTTCTAAACCAAAAAAAAATTATTTTCTTCTCATAATATTCATTTTAATTATCTTTTATTTTCTCAAACAAATGAGGATTAGAGTAGAGAAAAGGATTAAATATTATCACTTTCTCCTTTTATTAGGAATAGGCGTAGGCATAGTTGGGTTGACTATACTTTTTCTTCCTCTTCTTCTTTTTCTTCTTAAGTTTTTAATTCTTTTTCCTTCTCCTTTTCTTTTCCTCTTTGTTCATTCAAGACTTACTCCCCATATCCTCTTATTTTCTAAACCAAATCATTATTATTTTCTTCTCATAATATTCATTTTAATTATCTTTTATTTTCTCAAACAAGTGAGGATTAGAGTAGATAAAAGGATTAGAGATTATCATTTTTCTCCTTTTATCAAGAATAGGCGTAGGCATAGCTGGGTTGAGTATACTTTTTCTTCCTCTTCTTCTTCTTCTTCTTAAGTTTAAAATTTTAGTTCATTTTTTTTAATGGGTTTTTAACTTTTTTTTTTAATTATTTTTCCATTAGTAAAATCTAGAGTCATGTTTCAAGCTGTCAAGTTAGGAGATTTTCCTTATACTATAAGAGTTTTGCTTGAAGGTGAAGCATCCTAATCTTTAATATGATTAAGAGTTTGTGTTGTTAAGTATGTCATTATATTATTAGTTGTTTCCATGTTTTTCATGCGTTAATTGGATCCTTGAATTTTGAGCATATACCATGTTTCATATTTGAGCATGTTTTAGACCTGTTATCCTTTGAGAATAACTTTTTTATGACTTTTAACATACGTGAGTGTAGTGTTTAATTTGATGAGTGTGAATCCATGTTCCTTGTTTTCTAACATGATTTGTATATTTCCTTGATGAGTTTAGGATAATGATAGTAACTATGATTGTTTCAATTTTTTTATAGCTTTATTTACGTGTTTTACTACCTAAGAAGCCATCAACTGAAGGGCCACATTAATCGACAAAATTGTTATTTTGATAATTTGAATTAAGTTTCTAGTCAATGGGATGAATAGTGGAAAATTTTAACCTCTTCTCAATGGTTTTATTGGTTGACTAATTGGTTTTGTTATTCAATGTTACCATTAGTTTAGTCGATTGAGTTACCTATGCAGTTAATGGGTAAACCTTGTTATTATTTTTTGTTATTTGATGAATGGTAGATTGATTTTGTTCCTTATGTGTATTACTTGTATTATTTAGTTTGGTGTTATCTACTAAATACCTATTTTGGTGACTTGGATTGCCTTAGTGTTTGGTTTTAACTCTTGAAACGTGCAATTGGATTAATCTATAGAATCAAAATAATGAAATATTAGGTTCCTTCTCCGTATGCATACTTATTGTTTGGTTATCTTAATTATGTCCTTTCGTTTAACAGACTAAGTGTGTTAGATGTTGAAGATCCAGAGAAAATTCCCTCAGAACTGGTGTTAGTGTTATGGGCGTTGCAAACCCAAAATTGAGTGTAGCTCCTTAACTAAGAGACTAAGTGTTATAGATCTTGAATATCCCTAAGAAAAGACCCTTAGCACTAGTGTAAAGTGGAGGTGGGATCTGAGTCTGATGTTTTTCCCAATCTTACATATAAATAATGGTTTAATCATAATGAATGTGTTTGGGATGTTATAGACCCAAAATTTTGTGGATACCTTCTTTACCATAACATCCCCTTTTTAGTACTTATAAATTTTATATAAAAGAATTAATCACAATAGTTAAAATAGTAAAAACGTAGGATATTATTGCTAAATTAGTATAAGTATGGTTTCCTTTACAATTATTATACCAAGTGATAAGGCTAAAACATTATGCCACTTAAATTAAAAACACAACTATATAGAATGAGATATCGATTATAATGTCAGTTAAGATCAATCTAATAATAAAAAATAAGGCAGTGGTTATAAAATTTAAGTGAGAGAAATATAATAGGGAAATAAGAGACCTAGAATCTCTAAATAGAAAAATGACAAATAACACACAGAATAGTCCTAACTTTCAACTTAAATATACTAGCATTCAAGTTGATCTCATAAATTAACCAACAAAGTCATCACTATCCATTAAATAAGTAGGAGACCATGAAATGGAACTCTTCCATACAATGGTACTAGGTAACCCACTATATAAAACTAAATGTGAAAAGATCACCTAGAGCACATGGATGGTACTTTAGAAGAACATGGTATACAAATAATGAAATATACAAATGATTACCAAATACAATAACCATACAAAAAAACAAATATCCCCAAAGCCAAATATTCATCATGCCCATTCACTCAAATCATAAATGAAAAAATAAATCAAGCTTATGGAGGGATGATTTCTTAATTAAAATATCTAAAACCAATCTCGATCCAATTCCCATAATATTAATATTATATTTCATAAATACTAGATCCATACCAAAAATCATAAAACACCATAAGTAGGGTACAAATGTAACTACTAAAAAAATTTTAGGCTCCACTAATCATCCTCCTTCCATAAACGCTATATGTTATAATCTAGAAATAAAATAGCTAAGAATATCAAAACATTGATAAAATGAAAATTACCACAATACCACTAGAACTAACTATAAAATAGAATAAAATAAGAAAGAAGGAAAATATCTGTATGGGTTATGGTGGCATGAGCCTTGCATGCAGCTAGGGGTGTTTATGAAAGGTTGACACAACTATGAAAAGGTAAGGGATAGAGGAAAAAAATTAGTTGAGGTTGTAAAAGGAGGCAATGTTTGGTGGTTACTAGTGGTGTTAGTGATAGGGGACGATGGAGAATGTTGGGAATGGACAAGTGTTACATGATAGGGAAATAAACTAGAGAAGATGAGATACTTTGCAGAGGTGAGGCTAAGTGATGATTTGGAATTAGGTAGTGGGAATGGTCTTGTAGGGTGTTTTAACATAGTTGAGTATGACCATCATAGGAGAGAGGCACTAGAGGGATAGGGATTGTGTGAGGAGTTTACGTAGGAGGTGTTGGGGTTGTAAGGAAGGGTAATGCTAGGATTTTTAGGGCTATTAGAATGGGTGACTTTGAGGGTGTTGAGGATCATAAGATAAAGTTGAACTAGGTGTAGCATTGCTAGAGTAATGGCAATGGCTCTATGGGTTGTGTAAATTTGAAGTGCCAATGACTCTAACACCCTCATTTTTCACTACCAAATATTTTAATTTTAAAGTATTATAGAAGTAGAAAAATACTAAATTTGTTTAGGAAAAAATAGGGTGCTACCATTGTACCCCATATAGGATAGATGTCAATCACTCGTCCCATATTAGATGCAAGATTCAAAACCAAGCCAACTAAAACTAAAGTAGAGTGTGCAAGAACAAGATATATAGGTATTTAAAGAAATGTTTTACACAAGAAGACATCAACGATCCCCGACATAATCAAATACAAGAAGGTAGATTAAATTGAAATATAGGGATATTATTATAGAAAAAAAAGGTACGGCATGGCCCCAAAACCTTGGTTTTTTATAGACCACACAAAAGTCTCCTGATGTCAAAGCTCTCAAACCCCAAACCCAATACTAGGTAGGCATACTGCTGGTCATCCCTAAAAGCCTGTACATAGTCCTCTACTCATGGAAATGAGCAGGTCACCGAGCATACGAGCACATCAATTGTAATATATTAAGTAAGTTAATTTACCTCCTTAACAGGTGTCACATGAATACAAGAATCTAACATATTATGGAAATCATAATTAACATGAGTCATGACAATGCCATATAATTAGATGTGTTAGATTTATCATGGTTAAGTAATGCATCAGATCATAATACCATGCATAACTTAGGGAATTCAGGATGCATCATGCTTATCTTCATAGTGCAACATCATCGATAGTCACATAAAAATACTAGTAGGTTATTCAAATGACAACTATAGTTTTTTCCATCCATCCACATAGTTTTTTATTGGATTTAGTTTTCAACTTACTCAACCCATTAGGTCATTCATTTATAGTCATTATTTTTCTTTCCCATTCCTTCTCTTTTACTTTCGAATTCAACCAGATCCTTACTTTATTCTTATCCAAATAATTATTCAATTTTGTATCAAAATACTTATCGGAGTTATTATTAAATTATTCATTCCAATCATTATCCAATTACTCATTCCAATCATTATCTAATTACTCATTCCAATTATTATCCAAGTATCCATTCCAACTTTTTATCGTTATCATTCAGTGAAGGTCCGTGCACCACCCTATGGTCTCCATAAAATGGAATCCTATCCAACTAGAGGACATAAAGTCAAGGCTAAAGCTAACTAACTATAATGGACATAAGTCCATGCCAAACCCAAGTAACCACTAATGGACATAATTCCAGGCCAAATCCAAAAACCACCTAAGTAACCAAACCCTTTAGTATTTATACCTCGTAGTATATCATCAATGTATAAAGTAGGTAAGATACAAGGGTCTACTAAGATCTCACCGAAAGGTAAAGCTTGGAGGCACCAACAAATGCCTAAAGGTAGACTAACCCTAGGTAGCTAATCAAGGATTGAGTAACCTAGACCAATATACAACTTGATTGTCTTTCGTTTTACATGGTAAGTACATTATTCTTGATGTTACACGATCACATAAGTCCCATACAATATATAAGCAAGACATTCACATACCTATTTCATCTTTACCCTTTCTATCTATAAACATGTGTGGGATTTCCACTAACGCTTGATTAATATTAACTAAATATGTTATATTAATCCATCCAAGGCAAAGTTTGTATTTCATCACCCATTTTAAAGCCACAAATTTTTATTTGGGGTTTACCCATAAAGGCCTTTACATCACCCATTAAGTATATCATGTATCATAGTACATTTAATCCATCCATTAGGCTATTGAACCACGTCAACATATGTATTTTGCCCATTAAATAGTCTTATAACAACATATCCAACCCAATAAATCAAAATCACACAAAATAATCAAACCAATCGATTGGTCTAGTCTAATTAGTCTATTGGTTATACCAAGGAATCAATTAGTTGGGAAAACAATTCAATTGGTTTTACTTAGCTGAACCTAGATTCACCTCAAAGCGGTCAATCAAATTAGAAAAACCAGTTAACTATTCACATACCATTCAATCAGTTCTCCCATACCAATCGATAGGTTTAAGTAGACAGTAAGACCAAGGTCACAACAAACCTACCGGTCGATGGATTGGGATGACCAATCAATTATTCTAAGGATCAGTCGATCAATTAGGCCTAAAAAGTCAATAATTTTACCTTCAAACAATATAATATAAGCATTTTCATGTAGATAATAATTATAATTCCCTGCCATACAAAATTATAACATGGACTAACATCACATAGACACATCTCTAGCTTACAATAGTTGTAGATTTTACCATTAATCATCATAGCCAAGTTTCCCCTAAAAATCATGCATTCCTTTTAAATTTTTACAGTTTAACCACACAATACCAAACCTAAAAACCATATACTCATACCAACATATAAAATCATATCTTCAATGGTTTCATAACATACAAACTTAACCCATTCACAATTTAGAAGTAAAAATGACTTACTTGATGCACGTAAAACTTTCCTTAATTAAGAAAATTCAATATGTAAAAATCATGAACTTATGAAACTATAAAAATAACAAGTTTAAACATGGAAATTGTTGAATAATTTTCCTAAATAAAAAAGGAAATTGAAAGGGAAAACAAAAAATACCACACCCGAGACAAAATACAGGAAGATTTTAGTAAAATTAACTCTACTTTCTTCTAAATCTAACTATTTATTATTTGCAATGGAATAAGAGGGACCTAGCGAAAGGATTAGAAGAATAAAATAATTCAAATATAAGGCTCAAAGTGGAGAGAGGAGAAGGAAAGTGATAAAGAGATAAGGGATTTTTGGTGGCTAAAGGAAAGGTGAATAGAAGGGGTGATTAAGGCTATTTATAGCCAACAAATAGATATAATCATAGGCGTGCTTAGTATTATATTGATAACCCTAATTCTTACAATTTCAATTTGAGTTAAACTAGAAGATTTCATACATGATAAGTTGACTTATCTTTCAGAGCTAAAATTATAATTCTAGATAGTTACAAGACTATTTAGTCCAAAAGTGCCAAACACAATTGAGGAAATGGAAAGTTAGCATAGGAGGAATCTCATAGCTAAGATGAATTAGGTTTAGAATCAAAGTAATGATTCCAAAAAGGTGTAGAGGAGAGCGGTGGAAGAAGACAATGATGAGGTCATCATCCCCTTAACTATCTAAATCAAACTTCTTAGATCAATTTGAGGTAATGTTTTAGGCTAAATACATCGTAAGAAAGGATAAGAATTTTTTAAGAGAAATTTAGAATGGTCTTATCAAGGTTCCATTTTGGTATAAGGATTTTTTCCAAAAAATTAAGTTTCAAAAATATAATAAACTAGAAAAACTAGTCGATTAGTTTAGCCTACAAGTCAACTACTATATAGAACAATCAATTAGGTCAAGAAAAATCTTTTAGTTGAAATGACAAATCGATTGATAGAACTAGTCAATTAGTGCACCTAAAAACTTATTTAATTTATTTCCCCATCCTTATTTAAATCTAACTTTATCTTAAACCCAATCATATTTCCAAATTAATATCATGCACTACGAAATCTTATTAAAAACCTAAAATTTTCATTCAATAAATTCCACAAAAATATGGGGCCTTACAATGATTTTTTTATTATGGTGATGGCAATGATAATTGGAGATGGTGGAGGGTGCATAATGAATCTAAAAATTATGATTAGGGTGTTGGATAGAAGAAATGAAGATGAAAGCTTGGGGTGGTGATGGTTGATGGTTAGAAAGAAAAAAAATAGAAATAGAGTAATAGGAGGTAGAAGAAGGAGAATGAAATAAGATGCCTAAGGAAACACCAAACAAAATGGAGGGCAAATGAATATTATGTGGCTAGTGGTATTGATGGTAGTTGATTGTTGGTTCTTCCATTACTAGAGAGAATGAATATGGAAGGAGTACTTAGTTAAGATACAGAAAATGGAACTAGGGAGGTTAGGGCTAGAAGAAATGCCAACAAAAAATGGAGTAGGGAGAAGTATTAGAGGTGCTAGTTTTGAGGGAGAACAAAGAGATATATGGGAGATAGTTTTTTTAAGGAAAATGGGGGTAGTATGGGGTTTACATGAGAGACGACACATCGCTAGATTATGTTTAGAATAGTATTAGAATTATAGCTATTTTTTATTTGGATTGGTGAGATTGGGGTACCTGATTAGGAAAATAAAACTAAGGAAACTAACCGGTTAGGGTGATGTTTAAGATCAAAGGAAAAGGATAAAAAGAATTAGGACAATTTATTTACAAGTTTTTTATGATTATAGATCAAAGGTTAATAGAAAAAATTACGATAACATTTGGGTTTTAGGTATTGAGTAAAAGGTTAAATACCTAAAAATAAAGGTTATGAAATTTTGGGGTGTTACACTTTGCTAAGAGACTAAGTATGGTGGATGTTGAAATTCCTTGATAAAATCCCATATGCATTAGTGTCTAGTGGTGGTACGAATTACAATCCTACACTAATCCACACCACGGATAATGATATTACTTTGAATTACCATTATAGATTTTCCTAGGGATTAATTGATGAGTGCTTACATATGTTTTACATGATTTGATATCACATATTTGTTATCCATGATCTTACATGTATTTTTTTTTAATCATGCCATATAAAATATTCTTATAGGACCTCAATATGCAGTATAGGCCCTTAACATTTTCTAGAAGTTAGCTTCACTAGTAATTAAACTGCATTTGTGTTGTTATTCTAATGATCTAGCTTTTGTTGTGGTGATTAGATTACAATTTGTTAAGGTATAACTTTTAGTTGAAGTATATCAAGGATGATGATATAGGATAGTAGTAGGTCATTATGTAAGGATCGAGATTTACATTTTGTTAATTAATATTTATGTAACTAGTTTACATTATTTTTTCCTCTATTTTAGGATATTTTTATTCTTTATAGGTATTAAAATCATAGATTTGGTTCATGTATTGTGATTTTTTTATATCTATTCCTTCTATACTATCCTCATCTTGATTTTTTTTATATTATCATCCTATGCATATTTTGTTAATTGTTTCCATTTTACCTTGCATCAAGAATGTATTAGGTAATGATCACACCTCTCCCATGGTTGATGTGGCAATGACATCCCTAAATTTTAATTTATTATACTTTTACACAGTCTTCAAAATGAAATTTTTTTGTTCTAATATTTGGGGGTGTTGCAACAAGTTCATGGGGGAGAATTAGAGTAGCCACTTGAATATCTTAATAATGGATCTATTTGCATATAATGATGTAAAGTATCGAATGGTGTTACCTAATGGGTTGTATTTTCTTTTGCACTATCATACTTTTATATATTCTCATACTTCGATGAGATGTAGGATGTATAAATGCATTATCTCAATTATGCAATGCATAATCTACAAGCACAAGTCTTATATGTTTCCATAATCATGCTTTTAGCATGAGTCCAACCATAAGATATATATATATATAGTAGTCTTAATCTTACTCGGTACTTCATTATATTAATACAACCTTATCTTGCAATGATCATGGATTTTCCCCATTTCTATGTTCATGCTATCTCTTTTGTATTTTTTCAAATATTTAAACTCTTAGACTCTTTTGTATCCCCAATCCCTAATTCTTTTTTTTACAATGTTATTTTCTTATCTATTTATGTTTACCTTGCTAGAGGTATCTATTTCAAATGTTTTCAATTTTACCATTTCTATCTATGAATCATATAAGAGATAAAAAAAATTTCTACTTGACTTTAAAGATCCATTATCTTCATATTATTTTTCAGGTTTTTCACATTATATCAAATCAACAAAATCATGAGAAAAATAAAAATAAAATACAAATCTAATGATAATGATAGCAGTATTAGTAATACTAACAAGAAAAATACAAATTGTGGCATTAATAGTAGTAATATAGAAATTATAGCTAATTAGTAATCATATATTTTAATCACATCACATCCTTTAACTAAAATGAATTTAAGGAGAATGGCTCTTAACTATCAAAGATTATCTTCAAATGAAGAAAAAAGTCATGTGTTTAATTCATCTAACCATAGCATAATTTATACCATATATCTAACCAACTTGTAAAGCTCACCTAATGCCTATTTTGTAACTATAAAAGATTATTAGGATTGAAGAATGAATAATTCATCTTTTTCTATCGTACCATCCTTTAAATCATAAAAACCTTTATGTTTTGGAGGAACTCTTCTATGCTATTATATATGATGATTCCATGATGGCAAAAAAGGAGTGCTAGCAATAACAAGTTAAATAGCATGAAGATCCATTGAAACATCATCAAGTAGATGTGCCTAATTAATTTGATTGACTATATCATCTTGCAATATGGATACAATATAGTCTTTCTACCTTTTGATTTGAAAACTTATGATATATTCCTCAATGAGACAAATAAAGTTTATGGTTGTACATGGTTAATATTTTATGAACATGTTTTGTAATACACCAACCCCACACTAGTTGTGGGTAATTACCTAGTGCACTATTTAGATTGATGACTAACCATATAGATCAAAATAATGCCTTTTCTTGCATGTTTGTCTTTAGTGACATACTTGCCAAACGGTTACCCATCATAACTACTCTAAGCGAATCATGGTTAACTATGGAATGGATTTTCAAAAAAGAACATGCATCTTGTTGATATAGGTAGTATTATGAATAATTTTAAGCCTCTACACCGCTGTTTGGGGGTATTAGATACATCTCAACTCAAAGAACACAACTACCTCATTATTACTTAACCATTAACTATCTCATTATAACCCACCCAAAGAATCATCCTTCGAGGTAACTAACTGGTTCATCCATGTTTAGGTCACAATTATACTTTGATACCATCTTGTAGCACCCCAAAATTTTCTATTGATCTCCAATTATAATAACTTAGATTAGTGGTGGATGGTAGAGGCTTAAAAGGATTGATATCAAAAACCTTTCATTATAGAATTCTATATTTAAGCATGCTTGACTTAAAGCAATTTAAGGATGAATGACCTCTAGGTAATTTTGTTCGGGTGAGTGTGAGTTTATAAAAAGCATGCTCAAAAGGTCTTTTGTTAATTTTTGAGGCTAGTTATTGATTCCAAAATCACTCTAGAGTAACTAATTGTGACACTAGTGAAGTGTAGGTATTGCATTAATTTTCATGGATTTGATATCAATATACCAATAATTGTCATGAAGTTGTTGAATTATAAATTACAACCATACTTAGAACAGCTTTTGGTGGCCTTCCTCCATAATATTTTGATGAATTCATAGAGTAGGGAGGATCATGAACAACACCTTAGGATGATTTTGGAATTCTTTAAAGAGAATAGCTCATATTCTAAACTCTCTTTGTGTGAGTTTTAGTTGAAGGACATTTCCCTTTTAGAACAAGTGTTGTTTTCGAGTGGTATTTTTATTGTTCTTATGAAGATCATGGTTGTTTTAATTAGAGGATGGCTACAAATTTGCCTAAGGTCCATATTAATTTTTTTGGGTTTGGTTGGGTATTATCATTTCTTCATTAAGAATTTAACATGGGTGACTTAACCAATGAAAATATTGTTGAAAAATATGAAAAGATTTTAGTGAGATAATGCTTTTGAGGAGGCATTCCATGAGTTAAAGCTTCACCTCACTAATACGGCAATGTTGATATTACCCTTAGGTTATGATGATCTTGAGATCTACATCAATTCTTTAAAGCATGTTTAAGGTTGTGTTCTTATGGATCATGATTAGGTGGTTGCTTATTCGTTATGTAAATTAAAAACATGAGAAAATTT
Source organism: Tamarix chinensis (assembly GCA_030549775.1). Taxonomy (NCBI): domain Eukaryota; kingdom Viridiplantae; phylum Streptophyta; class Magnoliopsida; order Caryophyllales; family Tamaricaceae; genus Tamarix; species Tamarix chinensis. The sequence continues at coordinate 68,177,404 of CM060173.1, read as the reverse complement.
ATTTAATGCCACATCTTAAACTCATAGCTATTGCATTCCTATGTTGAAGATTTCGAGGCACTACTTCCACAATGTCAAGCGTTAGTTATATACCAACCATAAGAACCTAGATTTTATCTTCACTCGGTCAGAGTTGAACAGGAGGTAAAGAAAATGGAAAGAGTAAATTAAGGACAACAACCTTTAAATAACCTAGCATGAAGTTATAGCTAGTTTTGATGTTAATGCTTTGAGTCAAAAGATGAGCCACTTTTTTTGTTTCACTATTGTCATATGTTGTTTGCTAAAGAAGCTGAGAGACAGGGTGCTAAGTTCATATATCATAAGGATCAGGAGAAGTAGATGAGTACCTTGATAATTACACCTTTAGTATTTAATGAGATTTAAGATGGGAAGTTTTGTGACATCATGCTTAAGTACATTTAATCAAATATATATGAGGGGAAAGTTGACAGATTTTAGGTTCACTCTGATGGTGGTATATGATATAGAGGTAGATGGTGTATTCCACAAAACTATAATGAGCTCAAGTAGCAAATTATGAAGAAGGATCAATATACACCTTTTTTTTGTCTACTATGGAATGGGTAAGTTGTATAAGGACTTGTAGAAAATATATTGGTGGCCTCAAAAAAAAGTTAGAGGTGGTATACTTTATGTTCTAATGCTTGAAAAATAAAAAAGTTAAGATAAAGGATTAAAGATTAGGAATACTAGTTTAGACTTTAGAGGTTCCTAGATGGAAGTAGGACTCCATCTCAATGGACTTCATGTTTAGGTTATCAAGTTTGTATAATGGCTGTGATATGATCAAGGTTAATAAGGACAGTTTGATGAAATCTATAGTGTTATTGCCAATGAAGGTCATTGGAGTATGAATTATCTAGCCAGGGCATAAATGAGATATGTGGTGAGGTAGAATAGTATTTTTTAGGATATAGTCCCTAATAGTGTTTTGAGGATCTTATCACACTTCTAACGTAAGTTATAGGAAACTAAGGGGCTAGAGTTGTAGGTGAGAAATTTTTTTTACCTACCTATCGATGACAAAATAGAGTGTACAATATAGCTATGGGAGGACATGTTACAGTTATACGCACATGATTCTCAAGGTACTCGGGAGGATCACTTAAATCTAATTAATTTATCATAAAACAATAGTTATCATGTGAACATTAAGATGGTGACTTTTAATTCATTGAGTGGACGTAAATGTTAGAGTTCCCTTTGTTATGGTGAAATTTGTGAGATAATAGTGTTGGGGCAATATATGATTCAGGAGACCACTTGACATGCTCACTTGATTCAAGACTATATGAGAGTATTTTACAATAAATAGAAGAATCGTGCCGACCAAAGGCAAAGGTTAGACAGGTACAAGGTAGGTAACCATCATTTTTTTAGGGTCTTACCCATCAAAGGTTTTCAATGGTTTAGTAAAAGAGGAAAGTTTAGTCTATGGTATAATGGCCCACATGAAATTCTTCAGACAATGGGTGAGTTTTCCTACTATAAAGTGTTTCCTATAGAGTTAACTCTATTTTACAATGTCTTCCACATTTTATTGTTATGGAAGTAAATTTTTGATCCTTTGCATGATATCTAGAAAGAGAATATTGACCTTGATGACCCATTTACCTACAAGGAGAGATTATCGAGGATCCTTGACATTAATGTGCAATAGACCTAAATGAGTGAGGTTCCACTTGTGAAGGTTCTTTAGAGTCACCATAGAGTTGAGGATGCCATATGAGAGATGGACAGAGACATTAAGGAGGTACACCTAGAGCATTTTTTTGGAGGTGTGTTCTTTGACTAAATTATTTTTAAAGGGGTCATACCCAGTATGTCATTAACTTTGGGGATGAAGTCTCTTTCAAGGGGATAGTAATGTAATACACTGACTTTCTAAACCTAACTATTCCATGTAATTATGAAACATCAATCACTCCTTAATACTCTAAAATCAATCATTTCATCCTTTCACTTAAAACTCATTTGTATTTTTAAATTGTTAAATTGCATAGAAACTTGTTTATATGATTAAACAATTGTATCCATTTTCACCTGTTGAAAAATTTTCAAGCTACAAACTAAATTTGATACCTTATATATTTATGTATTTTTATCCTAAAATTAATCCGCACATTCCCATAAAATTTTATAATTTTTGGGGACTCTTTAGCTATTTTCCCTATCCAATTCTTATTTTCTATCATTTCTAACTAGTTAATTATCCTAAAAATTATGAAATACTTATCATATCCTTATTCTTGTTTTCATTTGATCCTCACATGATGGGCACTCTAATTCCTTTTTTTTCATTCAATCAACCAAAAATCTTTCCATAATCTAATGAAATTCAAAACTTTCAACTTTTTTTTTTACCATCTCTCTTCCCCTTTTTGGAATTTTTTGTCACTATTCAAGCAAGACTGACTCCATTCATTTAATTCAATTCATACCATAGAAAGGGATAAGTTATTGATTTCTATCAATTAATCCTTAATAGTTACATGTTTCATTTTAAAAAAACCACAAAATCAAGCCTCCACACCTCCATTTTTCTAGGTTGATTTTTTTAAACTTCAATACCCCATCCTCTCCATCGTAGTCCTCTTCCTTAGTTCTCATTTAAAGATTGTGTTGCATGCCTTAAACCTTACCCTTTCCTTCCCTAAAATATAACCTTGTTACCCTTTCATTTTCCCTAACTTTTAACTCCTAATTAGCCTACCAATGATGCAGCTAATCATTTTACCATTTGCTGCATCCATGGCTTCCTTTTCCTACTCCCCTCCTTTCTCGTTCCTATTAGGTATTTTCCTTACATTTCATATTATATCTAAACATTTGGTTTGTCTAGTAATAGAGCATATTCCTTCTTCTTTTACCTTATGAAATAGTTTTTATGCTATTACTATTGCTCTTTGAGTTGCAACAGTATTTGTGTATATTCCCCCTTTATTTTCTTCTTGATTACTATTTCATTAACTCTTAAACTCTTTGATATTTCATTCATTAGTGATTTTTGGTGGTTTTGTAGTTGTTTCGAATTTTTATATATAATCCCAATTTTTTGTAAATAATAATTAAGAACATAATTAAAACTTAATGTGTTATGTGAATTTGATCGTAGATATAATAGGTTAATATCATTTTTTAGGGGTTTAATATGTGTGCTTGGGTTAGGGTGGGTGATGGATTAGGTAAACTAGGTTAAAAATAAAATATGAGTGTTTTCGTCACAAGTGGTGGACCGGATCTTGCAAGCTAGATGACCATGTGCCAATATAAAGACAGTTGCACTTGGGGTTTGTGTAGTCAACCAAGTCTTATCCAAGCATTAGGTTGTGTGATTTTTATGAAATTTTTGTGTTGTTTTCATTTTTCTAAGGCTCCCTTTTAACCTTGTTAAACTTTTACCAATCTCCCCTCACCTGAGATCATAAAAAAATCACTTCAACTCACCTTTCACTCACTCCTTTACACTAAACCTACCATTCACATGTTTCATAAGTAACTATAGTTATCTCTCACTCTCTTTCTTCATTGCTAATCTTTAAACCCTTATGCCCTTCTTTATAACTTTTGCATTATTTCTTCATTCATTCAATTATTTATCTCTCATCTCTCCTCTTTTCTTCGAGTTTTTCCTAAGTGATGAAAGAATCCTTCTTTCCCTTCTTGTTTTAAAAAAACAAAACCCCATCCTTATCTTCTCATCATCATCATTGTTAGTTATTTTTCTCCTGATCCTTTATCTAGCCTTTTTATCTTGTTATTCAATATATAAGTTTTAAATTTTGGAGGAAAGTTAAGATACAATCCATGCCTCTTATTAGATACAATCCATTTTCAGTCTTTTATATATGTTTAGTGGAGGAATTCCACTATTCATAAACTAGTGGAATGGTCTAAAGTACCTTCTAAAGGACAATGCACCTGAACGACTATTATCATCTAGTGGAACGGATATGAAAACATCACACTCTTGAGGAAAAGCACTCCTGAGCCACTATTCTCCCTAGTGGAATGGGGCATGTATATAAAAAACAACACCTTGGTCCTAACTCAAGTATTCTTCCACTATAAATATTTAGTGTCATTCCCTTAGGTTATACATTTATATTTTAATTTCATGATGAATAGGGGTCCAACTATTCTTAATCAAGTGGAACAAACTTAAACAACCTTTTAGGACAAAATACTCCTAAGCTACTATTCTTTCTTGTGAGGAAGAAGAAGGGAAAATAGGAGGTGGTCAATTGTGATGGCCAACAACAATTTTGGGGAAGGCTAGGGTTACCTTAGTTGTTGGTCTACCGATCAAAGGGCGGCATATGGTGGCACACTATGGTGTCAGTTGTGGATATGGTTTTGAGCAAGGGAATGAGAGTGTGTAATTTATATATATATATATATATATATATATATATATATATATATATGCATGTGCACATGTATGGTGTGAATCGAGGAAGAATGAAAAAGCAAGGGACGCATGCAATGAGTGGTGGTGCAGGTCAAGTATAAATGGTGGAGTAGGAAAATAATGATTGAGTGTTTGGAAAAATGGTAGGTGATGGGGATGATTGTGTGTATGTGTTGCGTAAGGATAAACAAGAAAAAGAAGAAGAAGAATAAGAAGAACAAGAAGTGGAAAGGTTTGCATATGGTGATGTAGATCGGTAGGAATGAGAGAAGTAGAAGAAAAAGAACAAAACGATGATAGAAAGGTGATGGATGATGGATAGCTACAAAAGATGATGGGTGATGGTACAAGTGGGAAAGGTAGGGCAAGTTGCCTGTGAAAGTTGCATAGAAAACAAACATTGCAATGGGAGATGAAGAAGAAAGAAAGAAAAGGAGAAAGAGAATGGAAAAAGAGTAAAAGATTTGGGATTAGTTTATGTGGTTTTAGATTAGCTAACAATAATTAAGATTAGTGAAAAATTTTGTGGGTTTTGTTTTCAACTTACAAATTATGATTTATTAGAGTCTAGGTTTTGGATTCGGTTAAAGTTTTGGGATTAGTAAATTAGTTAATTATAAAAATAAGATTTCTTGATATTAGAACCAAATTATAGAATTAATAGCACGGGGTTAGGCTAAGAAAAATTTGGAGAATTATAGTGCGTAATTGTGAATAATCAAACTAGGATGGCCTTAGTAGATCCTTATATTGGCCTTAGTGTTGAATTTAACTTTTTTCTTGTACCATTAACCTTAGGGTTCATTTGAATACTTGGAAATAAAGGGGAAATGGTTAAGTATGGAACTAGAAATAAAGGAAAATGGTTAAGTATGGAAGTACAAATAAAGAAAAAAAAATACCTAATTAAGTAAGTAGAATTTTTGTGCATTATATAAAAATTTATGATTACTAATTTAAAATATTAATATTTGAAGGGAAAGATCTCGAGATTGAAAATGGTGATTCTGTAGCTATAGCTACCTTAAAATGTGGTTTACCCCACAGTTTTGTTTAGATTTTTCTTTAGTGTGCCTTAATGAACCATCCATGTTATATATCTTACTGTACTCAACTCTTCAAAAATATTTAAGGGTATGGATGCTTGTAGATTAGGTATATTTATAAGTAAATTATTGTGCTTCCTTTTTGTGTCACTATGACTAGGGTACCTTAGTGTCCTTATATTGATTGTCAGTAGGATAGTGTGTTATCTTTGTGTGCTGGTATTAATGGAGTGCCTAAGTGTACCCAAGTTGATATTATCTCTCCTTAAGTTTATAAAAATGGTAATAATAATTATTTAGTTTTTAATGATATTAGATTAGGTAGTTGGTCATTGCCTTTGTACCCTACCTATGTTTTGTAGCTACCTTGGTGCCCTACCATTGTTCAATTTTTTCCTCTATGGCCTACCTATAATTGAAAATTTCCTATGTCCAAATTATGTTTAGTATTTTCCTTTGTGCTCAACTTATGGTTTGATAGTTGGATTCATGCCCTATATGTGGTTCAATTATTTCCTTCACACACTCCCTATGGTGTTTGGAATGTGTTTGGTATGGATGTTGAAATTATGAGATATAATGTGATATTTATGAAAATTGTTCAACAATGGTTTGGTTCTTCCCTTTTTTGGGACACCTTTGGTATGATTTTTTTTTAACAACCTCTATATGTTTGATGTGAAATTTTTATTATTAGTGTTATGTGATGGAGTTAATCATTACATTTGCATTTCTTGGTTTTTTTTTCGTAATTTAGTTATTTAATGGGCACTTTTAACATTACAAGTTCAGTTTACTGTGGCAAAAGCTTAGGTTGAGTTTGAGAGTTTATAGGGTTATTCCATTTATCTCTCTTGTTGTTTTTTTTTTGGATTATTTTTGGCACCAATGGAATATTATGCATTGTAAACTTGGTTAAATGTGTTTAAAGTTTATATTTTGATTATGTTTGGTGGTTGTTAGTTTTACATTAGTGTTAGATTAAGTGTTGATCATATTAAATCTTCATGATTGAGACGTTTTGTCCTTATACCTAGCATTGCATAGGTATGGCCATACTTAAATCTATGTTGGTTGCGGTGTGACACCTAATACTTTACCTATTTTCTTCCTCTAAAACAAATTCCACACAGGAAATTTGAGGGATTTAAATTTGGTATCAAAGCTTAGGTTATTGAGGATTAGGTCACTTATAAGATTTGGTCTTCTCAATCCTAAATGTTTTTATACATTCTATCTAATTTTGAAAATCCAAATTTATCTTGTGAGGATTGTTAGTTAAGTTTATCTTAATTTTGACCCTTGGGTTTAGCATCTTGATCTTTGATTTTGTTGGTGATTTGGTTGATTAGCCCTAAGTGTTTGTCATCCTTTGGAAAATCGTATTATATCCATAAGGGGTTAGTACCCTAGTTGCTCCATGATTGGGCATGGTGCCTTGCATGGTCGATTGGATGTTTTGATATAGTTATAGGTTATTGGTGACTGGTTAAGGATTTGGGATATAAGGGAATCGATTGATACATTTTGATAGTTTATGGGGTTCACTTTGATTGGGAAATGTTTCAAGGAAATTTGTTATTTATGGTGCCTTGCATGGTCGATTGGATGTTTTAATAATTAAACCATTGTTTATGGCCACCTAAGGTTCGAGCAAGTTAGTTTCCTTTTGGTTAAATTCGGGAACAATATCAACTTTTTGGTGGCAGTAATGTAAGACCCCATTTTTTGTAAACCAAAATTAAGAACATAATTAAAACTTAATATGTTATGTGAATCTGATCTTAGAAATAATATGTGGATATAAATGTTTAAGGTGTTTATTATGTTATTTCGGTTGTGATGGAAGATGAATTAGGTTAACTATGTTAAAATGGAAGACTAAGGTATTGGGTTACATACAGGTGATAAGTTTGTGGGTTGAATAGTTGGGTATTGAAACGAAGCTAGTTCCATCCAAATTAGATTATGTGATTTTTACATGTGTGTTGTGTTGTCTTGATTGTATGGGCCCTCCTTTTCATTCTTTTTGACCTTTTATCGACCTCCCATCACTTTTTTCATATTTTTACATGTACTTTTACCTTTGTCCAAGTCCTTAGTCATAATCACTTCACCTCACCCCTCACCTACTCTCCTAAGCCTTGTACTTATACTTAACCTTTCATTAAAGTGTTGGTCAAACAACCTTGGTGAGTTTACTGTCTCTCTTCCCTTCTGATCTTCAAAACCCTATACCCTCCTTATGCATTTTTGCATTGGTTCTTCATTCATTCCCCCACTTGTTTCATTTATTTTTTTCTCATCTCTTATCTTTTCTTTTTGTTTTGACTAAGTTATTAGAGCTCCCGTCTAGCCCTTGATACAAAAAAATCTACTATTATCTCTTCATTTTTTTTGTTTGTTCTTCTTCTATTCATCATTCATCTAGTGTTATTAAGTGTGAGATTTAGTGGGGGTGAAAAGAGTTGCACTCTCTCTCACTCTCTCCCTCTATTTCTCTCTCTCTCTCTCTCTCTCTTCCCTCTTCTTACACAATCATTTGCTTGGATATGTCTCTTTTTGTAAATGGTTGAATGAGAATTATGCCGAATTTAAGGTCTTTGATTTTAATTTAATGTTATGATTTAGTTTTGGGGAAATGTTTGATATTAAAAAATAGAGTTTATTGAGTTTTAAAAACAAAACATTTATGTTTCTATGTTTAAGTTTCAAATTTTAATAAGGTTTTAGTGCAATTTCTTAGTTGAAGATTTTTGGTTTTAAGATTTTAAAACCTAATAATTTCCACAATTGAGATTTCTACTTTTAAGGAGATTTTTACTTGCTTTATTTAAGTGATTTTTATTTCTAAAATGTTTAGTAAGTATCCCCACATGTTTTTATCCCTTAAGTTGATTCATGCATGGTAGCATAAATGAACATAGCTTTCATAAGTGGTTGGGATGGTTAGATGGCATAAGTTGAGTAAAAAGCATGAAATTTGGTAAAAATAAGATATGATGGTTTCATGTTGTGAAATATGAGTTTATTCGGTTGAAAATCTGTTAGGCTATGTCAATACAAAATTTCATGTGTTTAAGAATGATTTATATGTAAGAATCTTCATGAAATCTAATGGTTTAGTGTTGTGTTATGGTAAACCAATTGATTGGTTGAGTAAAACCAATTGACTAGCTCCTAAAGTAGTCAACTAGTTAACCTAACCCATTGACTAGTAGGCCTATAGAAACCTCATTATTGCTCTCTACTTAAACCCATTGAATTGTTGGGTAGAAATAACCAAATGGTCTATAAACAATCAACTGATTTACCCAAACTGATTGACTAGTTTGAGGAAAACATGTTCTAGCTGAGTCAAACTGATCTACTAGTTGACCAAAACTGATAGATTGGTTAGCCCAACTAGTTCGACTAGATTGCATTGTTTGTTTCCTTTCGGTTTGTTTATGCTTTAAGATTATGTTTGGGACTGTACCATTATTATTAATGGGATAAAATGTAAATTTTATCAAGGATTATTAACCTAATGAAGCAATTAAATGGATCATAATTTATGATAGATACTATGAGTAATATAGAGGCTAAATGGATATTCCACTTATAATAGGGAAAAGAGTAATGAAATCTATTATAGGATTAAATTAACTAACATGGTAGATATGATTAATATTGGCCAAGGACGAATGTAGAACCCATATGGTTGGGAAATTGGAAATAAAAGGATTGATATGGATTAACATGGAAAATTCTCTTACTTACTTTGTATGAGCCTTGTATATCCACCCACACTTATGAATAATATACTAATCATGTAAAGAAAACTACAATCAAGTTGATTATGGGTCTGGATTATCCCTATTCTTGATTACCTATCTAGGGTTAGTCTACCTTTGAACGTTTTTTGTGGCTTCAGGCTTTGCCTTCTAGTAGGATCTTGAGAGATCCTGGTACCTTACCTACTCTAGACATTGATGATGTACCAGGGGATATCGATACTAAAGGGTCTAGTTACCTATGTGGTTCGTTTCAACCTAGAATTATGTCTATATTAGTTAGCTTTGCTTTAAACTTATGTCCATTCTAGTGGTCAATTTTGGCCTAGACTTATGTACAATTGGTGATTGGCTTTGGCCTGGATTTTCTGTCCCTTATTTTTATAGGCTTCCATGATATGTGAGACCATGGGGTGGTATATAGTCCATCGCTCAATGATAACAAAATACAAATTATAAGTAATTGGTTGCCAAAATATGTATGATGACCAAGTGAATGGTTAATAATTAGACAAGGGTGGGATAAATGGATTGAATGATTGAAAAGGAATAAAAGCTAAGTTATAAACTTGGTAATTGTCAAAATGAATCATTAATTATAGGTTGGAATATTGATTGGATGATTAACCTAACTCATATATGGATAAGTAAATGGTATAACCTAAATGATTGAGTAATTGAAAATAAACCCTAGAGTTGCTTGGATTCTCTTTACTATTATATGTATAAGTGCCTATGTGATGAGGATGTGAAGCCAAGCATGATATATTATACTTTGATGGAATTATGCATGATAGCATCTCGATATGTAATCTTATTATTATATTTTGTTTTGTCATGATGTATGTTGTATTTCATATCCATCTATTAATAGATTGGCATACTTATATTTACATTGGGGGATTAGCTTGGCTTACTCAGTACATAGTATAATGATGCACCCGTTTGCTTAGGAGATGGTAAGCAAAGGGCGGGTTGAGGCTCGAGAGTAAGTACATTCGGAGGTTTTTTGTTGGGCCTATGGCAGACTAAGATTATAAGTTAGGTGTCATACCCTAACCCTAATTTATTATAGCCTCCTATTTCTACCTACATATTTTTTGTAATATTTTTTTTGTAACCCATTAGGATCCTCCAATGTAAATACTCTTTGAAATTATTGAATTAATCTATTATTTTGTACACTATTATTTTTAGTAATTTGGTTGATTTAGCCTTATATTTGATCTGGGTAGGCAATGGACATCTACCCTATGTCAAGTAAGGTAGGAACACCCCGTTTTTCTTAGGTGTGTTTTTAGCTTCCATAAATGTTTTAACAAAAATTTTTGGTAGTAAAAAATGTCAGTGTTACACTTTTTAATTATAGTGATAATTATTTTTTCTTAATTTTTTGTCATAGAAGATTCTAATTAACCTATTGTTGTTTTGTTTTATATTTTTATGGAGAATGAGGTATAATTGGGAGTTAAGGCTTATGGTGATCTTATTCTCTTTTTGCATTTTTTTTCTTTGAAGGAGGTAGCATATATGCTCATACTAATTGTGTAAAATTCATGAGATAACATTTTTAGAATTTCTATGATATGCTTAAATGAAATTTATGCTTCCTTATAATTCCATACAAATATATGTGCATATAGTATTTGTCTTCATTGTTTTTCTCTTAATATGGGACCATGTGACTTTGTGTAAGAGCATGTTAAATTTATGATTTTTATTATATGTATGATAATATGCTAGAATAAAGTTAATTGTGATAAAATAATTATGTGTTGTAGGGGTGTCTTGGTTAAGGTATTGGTGGCATGTACAAGACCTCCTTTGTTACTTTTTTAATATATTATTTGATTCCTTACATGTTTTACATAAATTTTGATATATAAAGTTTTGACAATTAACATATCTATGTAAAGTTATAGATAATTAAAGATTTGCATTCTCTAAGGGTATTTTAGTCTTTTTAAATGAAATATGTAATTATCAAACATGTATGCCTGATAAGTGTTGCATTAAGGTAAGCATAAGTAGTATGTGAATGAAGGCTTGCTAGATATGCATAATTAGATTTTTATGTACTAAATAAGCTTAAATGAGCTTTTGGGACAGATTATTAATTTTTCCATTTCTAAAATTTCCAAAATTGTAAATTTATTCTAAGGTCTTAATTTTAATGTTATTTAGCTATACATAAATTTTAACTAATTCTAATAACAAATGGTATTAAACTAAGAATTTAATGAGTAAGTCACCAATAAGGGCATTTTTATCAATTATTACCTAAGGTGTCTAGGTGTGAATAATTGTATAAGCAGTGCCTTAGAAAATTATTAAGTTGCTTTTAATGTTGAATTTGACATTTTCTTAAACAGTTGAACTTAAGGTTGACTTTAATAATTGGAAATAAAATAAAATGCTTGAATAGGGAATTAGAAATGAAGGGGAAAATAAGTATGGAATTGGAATTTGCATGTATTATATGACATTTTATGATGACCTATTAAAAATATTCATACTAAAAGTGAAAGGCCTTAAGATTTGGAATGGTGGCTTTTTTAGGGTAGCTACCCTAAAGACATAGTTTAACCCATAATTTGATTTGGATTTTTACTAGTGTGTCTTAGTGCCCTAGCTATACGCTATATCTTACCCTACGTTGCTCTTCAAACTTCTTTGAGGACATGCATACTTATAGAATATGTGTCGTCTGTAAGGTAGTGTGCTTCCCTCATGTGGATGTAAGACTAGGGTACATTAGTGTCCTTAGGTTGATAGTCAGTAGGATATTCTATTGCCTTTGTGTGGTGGTATGACCGAAGTACCTAAATATCTCTAGATTGATATTATTTACTCTCTGGTTAATAAATATATATATCTATATATATATATATATATATATATATATATATATATATATATATATATATATATATATATATATATTAATGATATTGGATTTTGTAGTTAGCAGTTGCCTTCATGCCCTAATTTTATTCAACACTTGTCTTTGTGCCCTACAATTAGTTCGTAAGATCTTTCGTACCCTACTTGTGCCTTCTGTCCTACTCATTTTAGTAGTTGTGTTTATGCCCTACCTATGGTTTGGTAACTGCTTTAGTGCTCTACTTATGGTTATATAGTTTCCTGTGTACCCTACCTATAGTGTTTAGGATATGTTGGAATTGATGTTGAAATATGATATATAATGTAATTGTTATGGAAATTGATGAAAATGATTTGTTATATTCCTCTTCATAAGACACTCTTGGTATAATTAGATTGATGCAATAGTCATAATAGAATTAAGTTTGTTGTGGGGAACATATGGCATAAGATGTTATATTCCTTTTCTATGTTAAAAAGATATTTAGCTATAGTATGTACTATTTAAAATATTATAATAATATTTCTCTTATAACACCATTTATATGCTTCATGTAACGTTTGAATGATTAGTGTAGTGTAGTGGATTTATTTTGTACCATTTTTCTAATGGTTTCCATTTTATGATCCTTGTGCTATTCAATGTGCATTCTTAACCATGTAAGTCTTACTAGTAGTGGTAGCAGCTTTGGTGGGTTTCAAGAGTTGATAGGGTTATCTAGTGTCTCATATAAGCTATATTTTCGTTATCTTTTTTGGCCTCAATTGGGTATGAAGTGTTTTAAACTTTGGTATATGTATCCAAAGTCTCTTTTCTAATTCTATTTAATTGTCCTCCATTGTTCCTCGGCCTTAGATTAAGTGTTTTCCATATATAGTTAATCTTCATTATAGAGTACTTTTGATCTTGCAACCACACACAAGTTAGGTATTGGTCATACCTCATTCTATGTTAATTGCAGTATAACATCCAATACTTTTAAGCTTATAAAATTTCTAAGTAGTAAATTTTGAGGTGTTACACCATATTCTAGAATAATCTTTTCCATTTCACTTCTTTTCTTTCCTTTTTTCCATAAATGCACTTTCATACTAACCTAGCTTGTGTTGTTCTTCTTCTTTTTTAAGGTGGTAAAGAAGCATAAGTGGTGGTCGTTAATCGAATTTCTTTTTCTAGAAGATTTACTTCTTGGGTAACTAAAATAATCTTTAGGAATATAATTTTATTCTAGGTATATCATATGTTATTTTATGCATGATTAGCTTTATTTTAATTATAATAATGAAATAATATCTTGAAAATTCTTATTCAGAATTATTATATTTCTATCATATGTGTATAAGCATGGAAAATAGATGAGATAATGATTTGTGTGATTTTAACAAGTTCTCATAGCTATTTAACTATGATAAATATTTGGTAGTTGTGATGACTATGCAATTAAGTGGTGATATATATACCTAGACTTTAGTACTTTAGATCTTGGCCTTGTTATTTGATGTCAATTTTAGTTGTTTTAATTTTTATCTAAGTACGACATTATGTGTATAATAGGGTATAGAAGCTATGTTATAAATTTTATATCATTTAAAGTTGGAAGGTAGTTTTCTATGGTTTTAGACATATTTGGTTAGGGATATATTGGCCATTACATATTATTATTATTTTAAAGTATTAGGTATACCATTATATTATTTGAGTCTTTTACATGAAATTTGGTACATAATATGTTAGGGTTTGACGTTATTTAGAATAAGTTATAAATTTTAGAAGTTTAAGGCAATTTTATGTGATTAAGAGCATTTTCATTGTAACGCTCTAATTTAAGAAATTTTGAGATCTAAGTGAATACTAGGTTAATAAAATAACTTAAACTAGATAAGTGTTATAATTGGGTGGCGATTGATGAGTAAACCTAGAGACTTTAATAAAAATAGTTAATTAAGCTAATGAAAATTATTTTGGACACAATGTGAAATCTTAGTATTTTTTTTAATTATTTTGAATTGGTATAATTATTTTACATTCATCCTAAGAAAATAATTTGTTAATTTTAAGCTATTTTAGAATGACATATACCTCTCTTAATTCTATAATATATTAGTCGATTGTATGTTTCTTCTTAACCATTTTATATACATTTGTATCATTTTAATGATGCCGGTATCATATGTGAACCCTGGTGGGATCCTTCACCTTGGTTGACTTATGGTCAATTGTTGACTTTTGTTGACAACTGATTTTGTTGACCGTTGATCTAGGCATTGAGCATTGACCCTTATCTTGAATAAATAGAATTAATAAGTGTTTCATTTCAAAAGTGGTCATTCTATAGCATAGAAATTTGATTTTCATACCTCATTTGATAATTGGGCTTTAATGACATGTTGTTAGGCATCTATGCTTTAAACTGTTAGGTATGGATTCCTTTGTGTCTCAAATGGTTGAATATCATCACAACATAATGAAATAAAATTAGTAAACTTATTGAAGTGATCATGTATTGTTCTCTTATCCTTCATTGTCATTGACTAAATTTATTAATAAAATATTAATCACTTAAAGCATATGGTCTTGAACTAGAAAAAAATCTGATTAGGGTAGCTACTCAAGCATATGTTGCATATTAAAATGGTACAGTTTTGTTTTTTTCTTTGATGATGTTTTGTGCCTCATGTGAGGGTCTAAGAGACCTTTTTATATTCTATAGGAGTTATGCATACTAAAGTAATTAGGTGATATATTATTCTAAATTTTGTCTACATGTATAGGTGGACTAGTTTTGCTTATGTTGTTGTACACTAGGTAGAGATTTGGTACATGAGGACGTAGTTTGAGTCTCCATCATAAAGTTAATATAACTTATTGGATGTGACCATGATAAGGAATTATAGTAATAAATGAATCTTCTCTATCTATATGTTAATACTTCATTATTCTATGCTTGACGGTTGTGTTGCCTTCTTTATAATGACATTTATATGAAACCTATTATTTTCTTTTATCACATGTTCTATCGCTTTTATCGCGTGGGTGTCGTGCTTACTGCTTTCTCTTTAAAATATTTATGTTACTCAAAAAAAATTTGTAATGATGTTATACTTTTGTTGCCATTGTCTTGCAAGTATTTGATGATTATCTTGTCAGCTTTAAAGTGGTCCCATAGGTGAATGATTCGGGTTTTTATCCTGGGTTAGGGAGTAGAGTTATAGTTATCTAGGGTTGCATATATTACGTGTCCTAGATTTCTTATTTTCTTTCTACTCTTCGTCCCTTTTGTTTCTCTTTCCTCTAATATATTGTATTGTTAGGATCATGTACTTCAAACTCTGTTTTAGTTTATTTGTTGCAAATATTTTGAACTTGATGTATCCTCAGTTTCGCAGTAGCATCACTTTATTATGTCAATGCTTCCACTAATTAACAATGAATTTTTTTAGTAGTAAATTTTAGTGTGTCACGTATGTGTTTAGCAAAGTGAATTAAATTTTGTTTTTATTTTAGATATATTGCATAAAACTTTTAGGTTCATTATATAAAATGTGTGGACTGATTGCATTAATCAAATACGTGTATTCATGTATAGAAGTATTTACTTTTTAATTTTATTTTATCTCAATTAATAGTTACGTTCATCACAGTAAACATTTATGATCATTTTATAAAACTTATATATTCATTGTATAAAACATTTTTGCTGAATCAATTTCTATTTTAATTCATATACATGGAATTGCTAATAGTTGTTGTGCTTAACTTTATTTCAAGATAAAATTTAGATAAATTTAATGATGATATCAATATTATAATATTTTTTTCTTAATACTATTGCACCAATAATACAAATCAATCTTGATAGAATAGAAATCATAATCATTAGAAAATTTTGGGTTTTCATTGATATTAGTCTCACCACTAACTTTAGGTCTAGAGAAAAATAATAAATTCAAGATAATATTCTGGGATCAAATTTAAATCAATTTAATAAAGTTTTTAATGTTATATTATTTTTCCTAATATTATTACATGTATAATGCAAATACAAATTGATAGATTAGAAATCGAAACCTTAAGAATTTTTTAACTTCACTAAATTTTGTCTCGTGACCAACTTTAGTGATGGAAAAAAAATATATATATAATTCAAGTACCTTCTTTTGACATAAAATTTAGATTAATTTAATGATAATTTCAATGTTATAATATCTTTCTGCTACTATTATATATATGTTACAAATTAAGCTTGATAGAACAAAAATTAGAGCCTTATAAAGGTTTTCAAGAGCCAACTTCGGCTATAGAATCTCAGTTCAGGTTTATTACATAATACGATCATGTTTGCCAAATAACACACATTAGTTCACCACATAATTTGCTTCATTAAGTTCATAGGATTATATTAATAGCATAAAACTTATAAATTAATTACACAACTTGCAAAGGTTCATAACATATGACACAAACATTCCTTTTTATTACTAATTAGTTTTACCCAGAAAAAAAATTCCCACTAGTGTAGAGTCTTAGAGCTTTAGATTCATAATAAATACAAGTTCAGCAAAACAAAATATCTAAGTTCATAACATAATGCGTATGGTTTTACGTTATTTTACTAAATAAATATACATGATAAAAATTATATGATTATAAAAATAATATTATATCTATATATAATAATTATAAAATTATAAATTTTACTTCTTATTCATTATATTTGTTGAATATATTTATAATAAAATGGTATGAAATTTATAAAAATAATGTCTAAAAAAATTGTGTTTAGAAATAAAAATTATAAATTATAAAAGTAATCATATTTTGTATATAAGGGTTAAAAAATGTAAAAAAAAAATAGTATCGTACATCTAAATAAAATAACCATTCCACCGTACTCAAGTAAAACTTGTAAAATAATAGTTTTTTTGAAAAATGATCAAGAACGTACCTTATTATTTCTATATTGTATTAAAGGTGGGACGCACCGGATAAGTGGGGACTATAATCACCTCTACGCTAACTCTGAATTGATGCTGTCCTTATTACCTTGACTCGGGTACATTGCACCGGCTTTATCGATTAGGTTAAAACCGAACTAGTGTTTCGCGTTCAAACCTATTCAGACACTAGCACAGCCCCAGTTTCTCTCGGTAGGCATTTTAGGAATAAATTAGGGGGATCTTTATTCGGACCTCGGTCAAGCGAGTTTTCTTGCAGCGTTACTATAGGCTATAGCACTGCGAATTTCTTGGACCAGTCATCTTTTTGCGCCTTCACCAATAGTAATGAGTTCAGCTTTATGTATCTTTTCGGGTTTCGGTGTTGTAAAAAGGCAAAGCCAAGAATAAAATCACGCTAGCATACATACACTACTTAGCCATTCGCTTTCTTCTAGGCTTCTAGCACTTGTGCACGTCGGCTGTCTCCAATTCCCATAAAATACAGACACCTTGCCGTTTGTAGTCTCACACATGATTACCCGTAAGACTTGACTTTAAAATCGACAAAAAAAGGCATGCTTGTTGAAGGAAAAAAATTGCAAGGAAATCCTTTTATAGCAGCCAACTGATGATTTATGGTCTGTTTGTTTTGGGGTGGAAGGAGGTTAATGGAGGTGAATGAATTGATTCACATCGTTTGGATATCAGGTTAATAATTTTACCTGGGTGAATCGAGGTTAATGTTTCACCTCCATTCACCTCGATTAACCTTGTTTTTATTAACCTCTGATTTCGGGGGTAAGGAGGTGAAGGTAGAAGAATACGTAAATTTTTGACTTAATAGGACCAAAATACCCCTCAATATGACTTATTTATTTAATATAAGAGTATAAATATCATTTATTTTATTATTATAATCTTCATTCACCTCAATTTAAATGAAAATTTTAAAGCATTCACCCCGATTCACCTAGATTCACCCAGGTTAGGTTAATATCATTCAAACAGAATTTTAAAATATTCACCCCGATTCACCTCCATTCCCTTCACCTAGGTTAATTTTTAATGTTTACCCCTACCTCAATTCACCCCAATCGAAACGGAGCCTTAAAGAGCATTAAATGCGTGGTTAATAGTCGTATTAACTCTAACGATTGATATTTCTGCTCCTTCCATTGCTAATAGCAATTCTTTTCAGTAATTTTTATATAAAATTACTCCAACCGAATGGTGTTTTGGTAAATATATTTTGATATAAAATTAGTGTAATTATAAAATTTTAACGCAAAAAGTATTCTACTTTTCCTAAGCATGTAAAAATCAAAATATTTGATAAGGATATAATTAATAATTTATGTAACTTTTTAATATGTGTGAAATAATAATAAAATAGTGTTTTTACTTCTTAATAATGACAATAGAGTTCCATATTAATCAATAAAAATAAATTAAATTAATATATATGTCTAATAAGTTATTCCTCCCATTACTTTTTGATTTTAGGTCAAAACTTCACTTGGATTTATATATAGATATAGTATTGAGGATTTTTTTTTTTTTATATTTGGCCTAAACACGATTGTATTTCTAATAAATCGTATTAGATCCCAATTTTAAATATGTGTGCGATTTCACCATGAGGGGCTCTTTAGGTCTCGGAGTTTGTGATTATCATTTATGTTTTTATTCTTAGTTTGTTACGAATATTGAACCAAGGTTGATATTATAAGTTTCTGACTTGTATTTGTTTGTGAAGTCTAGTATGGATCATTTTGTGTTGGTGTTTGGAGGAGATTAGAGCCAAACAGAAGCCAAGGGAGATAACACAGGGAGTGTTAGTTAACACGACCCATGTTTCTTTGTACTCATTGACCCTTCATTATTTTAAAAAGTCAATATTTCTATTAAAAAGAGTGCATAGGATACTCTTGCTTTTTTATACCTCCATATTTCCCTTTTTTTGGCAATTTTCTCGTGCTAGTTACGTACAGATGTAATTAGGTTGTATATGTAACCCTAACTACAAATGTTTGTCGTCAAACCTATCCAAGCCCTCTTTTCTTTTATTCTTTTGTATTTTTTAAGATAATTGTATACTAAGTACTATTGTGAGAATTTGTTAATTCTCCTTGTAATTATAAATATTATATGTAATAACGATCATCAATGTTTTTTCAATTATTCTTGTGTTCTGATCATTCTCTCAATTTAATCTTAGATTTTTAATTTATTGTTACATCAAGTCATAGGCACTTACAGCCGTGGATTTTCTTTGGACTTGGTATCAAAGTCTAATTTTAAGTGCATGTAGGTATCATTGGAATATTTAACAAAATTGTCTAATACTCAATTTAAAATGCCGAGTTGGCATAAAGAGAGGATACTCCGTTGTTTCATAAATGGTGTGTCTTCCACCAACACAATGAAGATGAAAAGTTAACTCGATGAAGTATTATCTTTCTCGTAAGAAAAAGTTATGTGTTACTTAATTTAAGGGAATATTGATAAATAAAAGGAAATGAGATTGATACATAAGTTTAGCAGCCTACTCTTTCTATTATCATTTAATTTTAGGATTAAACATTACTTACATTTATATATAGATATGATTTTAGGTCCTTTGTTATTGAGTTTTACCTAAATCCAATTATATTTCTAAAAATAAATATATTAAAGTAAAAATTAGGATAAAAATTAAAATTAAAATATAATTTTTCTAGAATATATTTTCTAGGGTTGAGGTCAATAACACAGGTGATGAAACGGTAGAAGGATCCAAATTACACTACCTTGAAGGAGTTAATTGATCTAGTATATGGGACAACAAAAAATATTGTTGCATGAATGGTGATTGACGAACTAATTAACCGCGATACTCCCAAAAATTTATAAATTACACTACCTTGGAAGTGTTAATTGATCTAGTATATGGGTGTCTACAATTATGTGAGGTATACCAAAAGATTCCCAATGATTATGCCTTCACGGTTTTTGTAAGCAAAATAATGGCACCAGAAAAGCACGTCGGCAATTTTTTAACGAAAAGCACAAGAAACCTTAATAATTTAGGCATAATGCTATGACAATAATATAGTATAAATCGCTCGTACGTGGGGGCAGGAAATCTGTAGAATCTTAAAAAGAGCCAAATCTATTGCAAAAAAGTTGTGAGCGTAGGAGGCCTACATTTCATGAACATTACCGCTTTAATATATATATATATAACCTAGTCTTAGCTCCCTATACGACCCCAATATATATATTTGACCTAGTCTAAGCTCCGTATACGACCCCTTCGTATTAATATTACTATGAGTCTATATATATGTATCTATAACAACTAAGAAATAAACCAACTCCTCCCCAACCCCCCCGGCCCCCCAAAGCATAACTCTCATTTGTATTTTGTACATTACATGTAATTTTCTTTAGAAAACTATTATTGTATAACGTTGAATTCAAATGAAGTATACAATAAAAATTTAAGTTTTTTTTAATAAATGCATCAAATAATCTTAAATTTAGGAGAACATACACCATGTAACCCTACGTGAACTATAATCATCTATTTTCTATTAGAATTAAAAAATTAAATCAAATATCATCGAGTAAAATGATTATTTTATCCCTAAATTTATTAATTATATTGCTCTCACCTTTTTTCTTTCTCATATCTAAAGTTAATTATATAGAAGTCCCTCTAAAGTAATTAACTAATCTATTGATTTACAGCAAACTAAAGTCCTTACTCTTATTCCCTAACCACCTTTCCCTTCCTTCTATCGTTGTTTCTTTGATTTTGTCTTCTATAATTTCTTTATCTACCCTCTACTTATTTTTTAATAAGGGAGGTTAGGTTATTTGTGAATATTTTTCCTTAGGTGATGTCTTATTTCCCTATTTCATATTGTCGTTTATTGCTCTCCTTCCTTTTGGATTTTTTTTTACTTTATTTTGTTTTTTGTTGCTCTAATTTTTATTGTTTTTTTTAAGGATATCCCAATAATTCTTGTGGTGGCCTTGAAGAAGACAATTTGCATGTTTGTTGTTAAATTTTGGATCTAGCTAAATCCCATTACTTTATAGATGTTATAATTTATGGGTGTGAGCATGAATGATTTTTAAAGATTAGAAGCATGATAGGGTTTAGCTATTGACTTTTGTGTTTTTTATGTTAAAATGTGAGAAGCCTGAAATATGATACTTATGTGCAATTTGTGAGTTATAATATATTATTCCCTCCACATTATCATTCTATTAATTTACACACTTTTTAAGAAAGTAATAAAAAGTAGTATTTAAATTACACTTATACCCTTCATTAAAACATAACAAAATATTTAATACATATATAATTAAAAAAGTGAGGGTAAAAATAGAAAGTAGAATTTAACTTTTCTTAAGTAAATTTATTTTTAATAAAAAAATTTAATGATAGGATGAATTCATTTTTTATACGGATGGAATCTATGTTAGCATGTTTATATTTAATTATTGTGTATGTATTCATATGCTTTTAAAAGTGAAAATATGAACATATGATGATAGGTAAAATGGTGACAGATTATGTTACATTATAAGGTTAGGGTTTTGGTTAAGGCATGGTTGCTTTGACAAACCATTATCTTGCTCTACTAAATATTCGATTATGTTGCTTGAATATTTTATCTAAATTTTGATATATAGTATGCTAGTATTTTAGCATGATTCATTAGGGTTAGTTTTACATGATTTAGTATTTATATGTTGTAGGGTTAGAATTTTCATTTTGTAGGTGCCATGATTATTACTTACCGTGAGTGTTGATTCATGCTATGATGATCTTATGTATATATTAGATAGGCATGCTTAGGAATTTATATGCTTACTCCAACACTACTAGAAAAAAGAATTTTAGTGATGACGGTTGTAGTGATGAAATCATGTTGTTATCACAAAAAAAAATAGCGATGATAAATCGTGGCTAAAAATATATCAGTGACTTCACCCAACTTGAGGGAAATAGTCATTGCTATAAATTTATAGCGATAACATGTTGTAGCTATAAATAAAGCGGGAATTTTTTTTCTCTAGATTTTTTTTTACCAAATAACCTATAGTGACAATAATCGTCACTAATGATCCTTGTAGCTGTGAAAAGGTTTATGAAAAAAAAATGGATAGCTTTCTATCTCAAAAAAGTGTTAATAAATTTTTTTATAGCATCAACATTATCGTCTTTATAGGCCTCTTCAGTGACAATAAGGATTATGTGTAATGTATACATATTTTAGTTGTGATAGTTATATGGTACATATAGCAATGACAACTATCATCCCTATGAGTCATTTAAAACTCCGCGTATAATTTTTTTTCCTTGCTCACTATTTCATCTTCTCCACCGCCACACACTCTCTCCTCCATGTTGATTCTCTCTCTACACTTTGACTTAATTTTGGAGATTAGTTTTATTGTCAATTTTGTATTTCCTTTATTAATTTATTGTATTTATGCATTTGTTATTCTATTTAGTAAGTTGTTTGAATTTAGAATTTGAAACACTGCCTTACCGTCACCTCTTCCACCACAAAGTGTTATTTTTTGGGTTATTTTTTTGCGTTGTTTTCTTGTTGTTCCTTTGATTTAGTTATTTGGGCTTAATTTCGATTATTTTGTAGGTGTCGTACGTTTCTCACTAGATGCATTTTCTCTTGCTAGTGTTGGACCAACTTTTTGGATTTTGCTTGAAGAATGTTTTATTAATGTGTTATAACTTAATTATTATTATTATTTTATTATATTGAAATATTATATATATATGTATATATATATATATATTTGGTATAAAACTGCTACATATTAATTCAACCAAAAATATACCAACTGTACACTGACAAGCCTAGGTATGACAGACCCATACCTTAGGATCCCAACATCTAGTAGCTTAACCTAGGAAAAATATTACTTGGAATCCTCCCCTTCTTTTTCCTAGCAAGATGCATGACTCTAGTCTTAACATTATGTTTAATCCAATCAGCTGTGTGGGAGATTGGATTACGTTTTGAAGTATGTGCGAAAAGGTTTCTGTCTCTCTAGATATAATAAATCAAAGTTGCTAGAATGGAAATGAGAATTGCATCATCCATCTTCCACTCATGTAGAGATTGAATCCAATGTATCCATTCCACATAAGGCTTAGGCCATAAGTCGCTGCCAATCCAATCCTGCATGACATCACAGAGGCTCTTGCTAAAATTGCACTCAAAGAACAAGTGCTTAGTGGACTCATCATGCTGATCACATAAAACACATAAGGGAGATTCCTCTCCCACTCTAGAATGAAGGATCTTGTCTTTCGTGAGTATTTTCCTATGCAGTGCTAACCATAGGAAGAAGGCATGACGAGGGTGGACCACTTTGGTCCAAATAGCTTTGTGGGCCTTAAAAACCTCACACTCTCCAATTAATTTAAGATAAGCCTTTTTTATGCTGTACTTAGGCTTTTCCATATTAATTGAGAGATAGTGTGGATATTTATAGAAGATTTTAACAAGTCTCTTCCAATACTAGCAAGCATCCAAAAGGGGGTTGTAGTCATCCAAATGCCTACCCTTTAGGTAGATGTGGTGAATCCATCTGACCCAGAGACATTCTTGGTTATGAGTGATAGTCTAGGTGTACTTAGCCAAGGCAAAAATTTTCTAGAGCTTACAATTCCTGAAACCAAGCCCCCCAAATTTCTTAGGGAGAAAAATTTTGTGCCAAGCTACCAAAGGGATACGAGATCTTCCAGTAGATTACCCCCATAAGAAGTTGATACAAGTTTGGTTAATCTTGTTGATCACTGATTGAGGGATCATAAAGATAGAGGCCCAGTATGCATGGATGGAGTATAAAACATAATTAATCAGTTGAGCCCAACCAGCATAAGACAAGTGCCGAGAAGACCAAGACTAAATTTTTGCTATCATTTTTTCTACTAAGAACTGGCAGTCAAGTTTGGACCATTTACGAGAATAAATATACATGCCAAGATACTTCATGGGAAATGAGCCAGCACTAAACCCACTGATATCAATGATGGTACGCTTGACATCATCACTAGTACCTAAAATGAAGACCTGATATTTCTCCAAGTTGGGGGTTAGACCTGTGAATTTTGAGAAATAGGTAAATTTCCCCATAAGAGTCCTGACAGTATCAACATCAGCTTTACAAAAAAGCATCAGATCATCAGCAAAGGAAAGATTAACAATATTAAGCCTGTGACAAAGAGGATGATGTTTGAAAGTCATAGTAGCTGTCATTTGTTTGAGAACTCTCGTCAGATACTCCATAACTAGGACAAAAAGTATAGGAGAGATCGGATCACCCTCCTTAATACCCTTTCCTCCCTTAAGGTAACCATGAAGATGACCGTTGATGGGAAAAAAATATCTTAGCTTTGTCACACATCCCATGATCCAATTTTTAAATTCAGGTGGAAAATTTAGAGCTATGAGCAGATGTCCAATGAATCTCCAATTAACTATATCATAATCGTTTTGAAGATCAATCTTCATCATACATCTTAGAGATACCTTTTTTCTGTTCTACAACCGAAGGAGGCTTTGGGTAATAAGAATATTGTGTCTGATATACCTACCACCTACAAAGGCACCCTGGTTCTCATCTACCAATTTAGGGAGAACAGAACTGAGTCTTGAGCATATCATTTTAGAAATGACCTTATATAGAGTATTACAACAAACAATAGGTCTATAATCCTTGGGGGAACAAGCATCATTCCTTTTAGGGATTAGAGAGATGATAGTTTCATTTAACTGAATAGAGAGAGTACCATATTTGAAGAATTATAAGATGGACTTATAGATGTCATCTCTAATGATATCCCATGTAGCTTGTAAAAACAACTGTTGAAACCATCTAGATCGGGGCTCTTCATTGTAGGAATACTCAAAAGTGGATCTTTCACTTCCTTGGAAGTGAGGACCTAGTCATCTGAATTTGGTCATCAAGAGTAAGAATATGACCCATCTGAATAGCAGAACAATCATATCACCAGATGTAGTAGCAGGGGTGCCAAGGAGCTGTCGATAATAGTCAATGAAGACCTCAGTAACTTGATTTGTCTCTGAAACCCATCTACCATCAGGTGTCATAATAGCGTGGATTGTATTATGAGCTCTTCTTTTCTTGATGACTGAGTGGAAATATTTAGTGTTATCATCCCCCATAGTGAACAAGTCAACCTTACTCTTCTGCTTGAGGAAGCTAGTAAGGTTATGAAGGTGGTGTGACCTTAGTCGGCACGCAATTTAAACCCTCTTGTTGTCACTTGTAGCACTGGTAAATAAGGGTATTGTTCTAGCCGGGGATTGAGAGGGCTCACCTCTATCTAACTAGCTTGCAAATAAAACTAAAACTAAAAATAAAAATCCTAAATAACATAGAATAAATAAATAAGAAAAATATTAATGGGGGTTTATAAAAATAAAAATAATAAAAGGAATAAATAAAATCAAATAAACTAATAATAAAAATAATGAAAATAATGAGAAACCCGAAGATATGAGAAATATGTTAGGGAGATAAAAATCCACCACTAGATTAGGTCATAATATAATATTTATTTCTAAGTCAATATTTAATCGTGAGAATGAGATCGACCAAGTTGTACACCAAACGCAGGTCCATACACCTTATATTACTTCCCTTAATTAATTAATACGATCACGTGCCTATATTAACCCTATTAAATACTAGCAGTATAGCAGCTACAAGCAGCTCCTATATTTAACTAGATTTAATGCATTAAGTGCAAGTGGAAGACTGTCAATCTAAGTACCCAGACTAGTACAAAACGCATGTCTAGCTGTATTTCCTTTCCTTGACCCACACGTATCGAAACGTTTTACCACTTCGGTTAGAATCACAAAAGATTAGGTGAATTGTTATCTAACCTAGCTGCAATTTATACATATAAATTCTAGTATATTTAGATGGCCACCTCGCAGGCAAATAATCCTACATACTGTCACTTATGAGGAACCAGAACAAGGCATGCACCAAATAAACTATACTTGACAGAATCATACATATAAACGATAGAAGTTAACATAGAGTCAAGAAACAATCTCACGAAACAAGGAAAATAAAATTATAATTCAAATCCTAATCTAGGGTTTCAAATTATTCCCTAACAATAAATAATCAGCCACTCATAATTAAAGAGTTAATTACACAAAAATATATATCTAAAATATAAATTCAAAATAAGAGAAAGAAATAACCGGAATTAATTGTGGATAAAAGATCAAGAATTTATTAAGATAAAAATTAATTTTATCTCAAATAAATTCTACCGGTATAAAATTTCTTCTTATTCTCTCTTCCTTTGCTGCTTTGATTTCTGCGCAACAATTCTTTTCTTCTTTTTCTTTTTCCGGCTGGCACCTGACACTGACGGCTGATGGAGGCTGCTCGTTCCGTGCCTCTCCTTCCGTGCGTTGGCCTTGTTCTCCGTGTGGCTCTATTTCTGTGCGTCGTCCTCCACAGAGCCTCGAAAGGCTCTGTCTTCTACCTTCTACCATCCCCTTTGGCTCTCGCCCGAGCCTCCTCTTCTTTTCTCTGCCGCAGGCCCCCTACTCTATTTATTAACATGCCGCTCTGCCCTACCTTTCCGCGTCAGCCCTTTTGGCTGACTGCTGCTTTCTCCCGCAACGCTCCGTTTGGTTTGTTCCAGGCCTTTGGGCCTTCGGCCTTCAGCCTTCGTCCATTGGTCCAAAGGTCTTATTTCTTTTTTATTTTGTTTTATTTTTTTTAATATTTTTCTTTTACTTATAAACAAAACTTGCAAAATACAATTAATAAAAATTAATAAATAATATTTTATTCTAAATTTACTTAAATTTTATCATTTTAGCTCAAATAATAATATTTATGCAATTTTTACTACTTAAGCATAAAACAATAATTATTCCCCTATATTAGCTAAATAAACTACCAAAAACTAAGATTATAAAGGTATAAAATGTGTCAAAATATGAACTCATTAGAAGGCGTTTGCGATACTCATCAAGATAATGCTTCTCTTCCATCTACAAACTTGTGTCTTGAGGGGATTCATGAAGGAGTCCTTGACATTTCTCTAACTGGTCTTTTGCCTCGGCAACTCGCAGCTGACTATCTCCATAACAGTATCTTTTCAACATGTGGAACTCCTTTTGAAGGATTTTCTGTCTCTTCAAGATCTCATTTAGAGAGATAGAGTTAGATTTGGAGTTCACCCATCCAAACTGCACAATATGGTGAAAATTTGGATGATCCGACCGCATATCAAAAAATTTAAAAGGTCTTGTGCCAACTGTGGGAGTATCCTGAAAAGTGATGACAGTAGGAGTATGGTATGAGGTTAGCTCAGGGAGATAATGCATGAAAGAGTTATAAAAAAGAATCACTCCAATGTTCATTGATGAGTGTCCAATCCAACTTTGAATAAACATGATCCTCTCCTGGTTGTTTATTACACCAAGTGAAATGTGGACCATATCTCTTCATTTTAGCTAGACCAAAATCTTTAATGCATGATTCAAAGGCACAAGTTTCAGTATATGTAATGGGAGCACTTCCAATTCTATCATCTGTTGTGAGAACACAATTGAAATCACCAGACAGAATCCACGGAGATCTTATCTGAGCAGCAAAATGAAGAATAGAAGACCAAAGCTCACTATTGTCTTGACCTCGATTGAACCTATAGACAAAGGTGGCGAAGAACTACTTTTGAGTTGCAAGGTGAGTAACATACTAGTGAATAAATTGAGTAGACATGGAGATACATTGTATGTCAAACATATTCGCCTTCCATAAGACCTAGATTCTGTCCTGGGCATCATCATTTAAATTGTGAATAAAATTCCAGTTAGGAAACACTGAGTTTTTGATACCATCCGCATTAGTAAGTCTCACTTTAGTTTCAATAAGGGCCAACAAACAAATCCCATGCATCTTACAGAAGTGAGAGACCTCACTCTTTTTCGAGGGTCCATTGAACCCTTTGATATTCCATACACAAATATTATCCATATTCCTCTAAGTGAGGAATGATTGGATCATCACATGCAAGCTCACCTTCTTCCACATTTCCAATAATAGGATCATTATCCTCATTTTGCAAGATATCATAAGAATTCCTAACAACACACGCTTGAAGAGGAAAGGTCGTGTTACCTTGAACACACCTCTTAGGAGAGGAGCATAGCACTGGTAGGGTAACGATTGGATCTTGATAATGAGCATCATCTGGGTGTTCACCATTTGCTTGCGGTAGGCGCATGTGAAGGTGCTAGACTGGTTCATTATTGATTGCCTTTGTAATATTTGACTCCATGCTCGTTTCACTTTCTCGTTGAACCCCTTTGGTTAGCCCTTCAGTCATCCCCTTATCACATATTTGATTGTTTTTTCCATTCTATATGCTTGCATTTTGCTGCCCATTACTTTCTTGACCCTACACAGTTTTGGGGACCTATTTCTTGAAGTGTTTCTTTCTGCATTCTTTCTCAGCATGCCCAAATATAGCACAAAATTCACATTTAATAGGTCTCCACTCATAGTGAAAATTATGATTGAGAAGACCTCCCTTCTCATTAACAAAATTTATTGTTTCAACAAGGTCATTTGTAATATGTACCCCCACCAAAGCCCTATCAAAACTTACATTTGATTTTTCTTGCATAACTTTATCTACCATAATAGTTCTTCGAATCAAAATCACAATTTTACTCAAGGAATGAGCCCCCCAATATTTCAAGTTGAGGTTAGGGAGACGAATATATAAGTATATAAATGAATGTAATTTAATGTATGATTTTAAGTGTAGTGTAGTATAGTTGTAATTATATGAAGTGTGGACATGAAATTTTTTAAGTGTGTATGACATATATAATATGTTGTAATTTGTATCATTTTTCATGTAGTGTGAGTAATTTAAATATATGAATTTCTTTTTAAACCTTATAATAAAAAAATATCTATTAATCTTTGTTTTAAAGTTAGGAACTACTAAATTAGAAAATATTATAGCTTCAAAAAAACTCTTTGAATAAATTTATAATATTATTATTGGAGATGATGGTATGGAAATAAGGGGTTACAACTTTTGGATTTCGATATGAATAATTCCAAAGAAGATAAAAACAATTATATATAATGACGATTTTTATTGGCGTTTTGATTAGTATGTAAATGGAATTAAGATTTGTATTTGTTATCTTATAATTTTAAGTAATAACATTATTATATAACTAACTCATATTGAATTATAATATGTTACATCACAATTAATTGTGTGTTGTTTATATTATTTAGTTATTGGATATATTACATTAAGATTGATATGACTACTAGACACCATGGTAGGGATGGTGGTAGTGATCCCTCTTGACATTCTTATTGATTGCTATCTGGGTGTGGGTCAAGTAATTACCAGCATACATAAAATTTCTAATTTTTTGTGTCTTAGTAATATTGATTTATGATAGACTTATTATTGAGGCACCACTAACAAGACAAAAGAGAGGTAGGGGGAAAGAGAAAGGCCTCAATTTTCATAATGAGTGAAGAAAATGATGATGATGATGATGACAACGATGATACATTTGCTAGAATAGATTGTATGGAATTTTTAATATGTAAAATATTAGGAGATGAAACAACTTTTTTAATATGTAAAAAAATGGGCATATATAAAGATAGCTTATTATGGTTATTTTTTAATATTATATATATATATATATATATATATATATATAATTTGAATGTTTATAAAAATATTTTTAAAGCGCCTTTTTTTTGAAAAACATATCATGTCTATAAATTATTATAAGAATGACATATTGTGGCTATAGATGATAATGGTGATGATATTTTTCAAAATGAATACCTAAAACGTGTTGATGCAAAACCCATTTCAGGGGCAACATATTATCACTGAAAAGTACAATCTTTTAAAAAAAATATGCAACATAATTTTAAAATTTGTGGTCGGGACATTAACTATTATCATTGTAAATATTCAAACAATGACATGTTTTTCTATTACCAAAGATGTTTTTTGACACAAATTTATTGCTACAGCTCTATGGCAATGACATGCCATCACAATAGAGTTCAAATGACAATTTTCTAGCTTTTAGGCATGACTTTCACCTTCACTATAAATGCATTTTCCCATAGTGATAGGGTTAAAATAGTCATTATTCATACCTTACAATTTACTTCCATGCTAAAGTGATTTAATTTATTTTACTGTATCATTTTCATTAAGCATAATATTTATAATAAAGAATGATGGTAAATTGGATAAAATATGGTGACTAGGGTTCCAAAGGGCATTTTGGTTACTTGTGACTTAAATGTGCCTAGTGTGAATAATTAAATTAGTTTAGCTTTTGTTGATGTTTAGTTGACTTATAGTTTCCATGTACTTTCATCATGATTAGTGAATCTAAAGGTTAGCCTCAAAATAATTTAGAATAATTGATTAATAAAGGATTGAATTAGATAAAGTCAAAATAATTGTTTAAATAATGGCATGATTACTTACCCTAATTCGTGATGGTATTGATTATGGGAACCCTTGTGGTCTTTGGTTGATTTTTTTTTTTTTAAAACTTATTATCTTATGAGGAATAAAAATCTTGAATAATATATTTATCACTTAAATCGAAAGACTTGAGGATTGGAAAGGGATCTCATGCCATGATAACGCTACCAAGTGCATTCTTCCCCTATGGATCAAAGGGATCATTTCTACTCATATATAATCACAAAACATATAAGGGGTATGCATACTTAAAGTCTTCAATATTCAAGTTTAGCATAGAAGACTTAGTTCATGTAACTTTGTTGATGTGATATCAAGAAGCTAGTTGTTTGTTATAAATGAATTGATGTTATGTGACATCTTTGATGTGATGTTAAAACATTAGTGATTTATCTTTTAGGTTATTAATATTCATAGAGATCATTACTTTGGATTATGAAGTTTTATTCCTCTCAATTACTAATATAACAACTGGTTGAATTGTTGAGTTATGGTTGGAATCTTGGTTGTTGTTGTTTTTGCTATGGTTTTGGTTGATTATTATCCTTCTATGGTAGTTATGTAAGTATGATTTTCCTTTATTATGATCATGTGTGATTATGATGTAAGCATGTTTATCATTATTTTGTGTCTAATGTGAGCATGTTATCTCTTCAAAGGCATTGTGATTTACTTATTACGATGAGGTTGTATTGATACAACATTTGTAGTTGATTATATATGGGCCATATAGTAAAATGAAGCTTACAAGTGTGGAGAGGATCCATGGGTGGTGATGTGTAACATCATCAAGTATAATATTCTACAAAACTAAGATCTTGCTATGGCCTCAAGCCTTTCAAAAATCTTCAAAGTTTCAATTGATATGAATGGTTGAAGATGTTGACGTCGAAAATTCTGTTTGGAGGGTGGTAAAGATCTAACCTAAGATCTTTAACCATCTAAAGATAAATCTTCTATTTCTGAATTGAATACACTCTACTACTCTCCAAAGATCTCAAATAAATAAGGAGAAGAGAAAAAGAAGAAACACACATAACAGTTGGTGTAGTTCTCTCTTTCAAATTATTTCACTATGCATATGATACCTCTCTTTTCCCGAGATCAAGTGTACAAGGCTATATATATACGTGCACACATGAAGGCCCATTCATTAATAAACTCATACATTTTTCCCTATTAATGAAATCAAATTTAATCCATGGTACAATTATATATATAAAATAGTTATAATTACATTTTACAAGTATTACAAAGTATATAACAAAATAACAAAGGTACACAAACTCTAATTATGTAATATATAGATTTAACATATATAATCCAAATTTATGTCTTGTAGCATTGTTCTTCCATATTCTTTGAAATCCTTGTAATGCCATTTTCTTGTACATCAATGATCTTCAATAGCTTGAACTTCTTGCAAACATATACAATGCTTGTAAGAACTACTTAGCAAAAAATTAGAAGCGTAAGAATTTTCAAGCACAATGGGTTCCATCTCCAAGTATGCTAATTCTTCTTATTATTCATCCCTTGAAAAATAAAATTGAGAGTGATCTAGAGATGTTTCTTCACCATTCTCCCCTTGTAAAGAAGAATTTTCCATCAAATTAGCATCACTATAGTAAGGAAATAAGTCACCAATGTTGAAAGTCCTAGATACTCCTCTATAATGCTCAGGCAATTCAATTTCACATGCATTATTTCCAAATTTTCTTAAGATTTTGTGTAACACCCCCAAATTTACTACTGAAAAATTTCGTTTACTTTTAAAGGAGTTTAGCGGAATCAAGCAAATAAAACTGTAAATCCAGGGGTATTACAGCCACACTTAGTACCAGATCGGTCCACGCCTACCGACCCGATACTAAGTGCTAAGGCCAAAAAGAATAGAACCAAAACAAATCATTAGTAAAGCATAAGTGTTACGGAAATTAGAGTGTGAAATTCTAGATTTACATTCTGAAATACAATTTAAAAGTTCCAAATGTCAGAGGAATTGAAATAACGGAATGATAAAGTATGATAATGCAAAGAAACAAGATAGGGGAAATACTCCGGCCACATCACTCTTGGCCCCCAAGCTAGATCCAGACTCAACTCTTAGTCCTGAAAATGCCACAGACATCGTCCCCTACCTGCAAAACTCAGACGGGACTTCTGCTCGTGGGAATAAGCAGCACCCATGAAATGGGTGATTAGTACGCTACGTACCGAGTAAGGGAACAGACGCACTAAGGCCCACATACACAGAAATACATGAACAAGCAGACATAGCATGTGAATAATAAACAATAACACAGATGAACAATGCTGGTTATGAATCATATAACTTTCTCACAAGGTCTCAGATAATTATAACAATTCACATCATAGTCTTTATCAATCTGTGTGAGTGCGGGAGCCCCACTATTATAGCCGGTGGAAAGGTCACGAGGGCCATGCCCTGCCACTATTATAGCCGGTGGAACGATCGCGAGGGTAATATACCCTGCCACTATTATTTGCTGGTGGATCGGTCTGGCCCCAACTCACAAGGTATTCCACTGTGAATATTAGTATCTTTCCATGTCTTATCACTTTTACGTTTGGTTTGTTGAGCACGAAATCCCCCACTATTATAGCCGGTGGAACGGTCGCGAGGGCACATGCCCTGCCACTATTATAGCCGGTGGAACGGTCGCGAGGGTAAGATACCCTGCCACTATTATAGCCGGTGGACCGGTATGGGTTTGGCTCAACATCTTTCTCTATAAGTCGTTAGTGTTTTAACGTTTCTTATTCGAGGGCATTTCACCTTTGTCATGAATGGCGAGAGACCTCAACACATCACATAAAAACTAATGACATATTCGTACTATCACATACTAATGAGGACACAAGCACACGTCTTGATTCCAAGCGACGTGACACATGGAACAGATAAGATAATGGCGTTTCAAAATACAACACATAAATCATATAGAACATCCACGGCACATAGAATACATGTCACACATTCAGTCTTAGCTATATCCTTACTCTGTTTAGGTTACCGAGCTATCTCCCACACTTATTTTAGGCCACTAAATACCCTTTGTGATTATCAGACTTAACATATTTCTTGCTTTGGAAACCCAACCTCTAGACGTGTGGGTTAGGGCCCACCACCTTATACCCGAGGTCTACTCATACTATCTTAACGCCCCACATATCATGACTCTCGGACTCAACTCCCCCTCATACTTCGCTCCTCGTAGATTATTCTTATTATTTTTCTTTTTCTTTCCCCACCTCCTTGAATTAGGGTTTCTTTCCCAAACCCTGGGTACCCTTATATGACCCTACGTACTATTTTTCACCTCGAGCCTCTAGACTCCCAAACAGACCTTCCATTAGTCTCCCCACGTCCCAAAGTAACTTTTCATACGTAAGGTTCGCCCTCATGCAGACCTTAACCTCCCCATGGAAACCCTATCATTTCCACCATGCCAACTCTATCATTCCCATGCAAACCCTAGTTTCCCCCATGCAACCTTATTTTCTTCCACTCTTCTATTTATTTAATTCCCCCTTTTTCTCATCATTTCACAGATTACAGATTACCTAGGTCGCCTATACCTACGTTAACCAGCGTACTTCCCTTTGGTTATCTTAGTTGCTTATTTTTCTCTTTTAAGCCCCCACTCCACAACTCCCCATCAAAACACTTAGCATGCGTGTAATAGGGGTCACACCACATCACGTCATATTTGCACCTTACCATATTAGTACATACAGACAAAGACACGAGAACATACCTCGGTTCCACACTGCGCTACATAAATACACAGATAACATACAGATTATAGCATAAAACTGGACAAGGCATACAGGACAGTTAAAACATGCAATACACACAGGTGGCCTTAGTTATGTCCTTACCTAAATCGGCGCCGGGCTTGGAGCACGCTCCTACACCTCCTGGGGGCTTTGATTTGGTTCACCTATAAGAGGGAAATGCTAAGGGTTAATCTCCCTCTACCAGAATTACCATAATTTTCCTATATTACCCCTATCATGGCCTAATACTAAGGCTAATATTAGTAATAGGGGTTTATAAATAAAGGGTAGGGTTATTACTATTCTCACGATAGTTTAAACGGATTATCACTAATTAAAGTAGGTTTTAGCAAAATCCAGAGTATTAAGGTGAGGATTTCAATAAGAATAATGATGGTTATAATGATAATAATGATGATAATATCAATAATAATGATAATAATAATAATAGCAGAAGTAGTAATAGTGATGAAAATAATAATAATAATAATAATAATAATCATAATAATAGTACAAATAATAGTATGAATACTGAAAATAATAATAATATAAATAATTGAAATGATAATAATAGTTAGAAAGATAAACATAATGACACTAGTATTAACCATAGTAATAATAATAATCGTAATGATAGCGATAACGATAGTAACAATAATAACAATAATAACAATAATAACAATAACAATAATAATAATCACAATAATAATAATAATACAATAGCTGTGGCAATACTAAGCATAACAAAAATACTAAGGTAATAATATTAAATTATAATGTTAAGGATAATAGCGATGGTAATAATCGATAAAATAATAAATGCATTAAATATAACAACAACAACAACAAAAATAATAACAAAGATAATAATCTTTTGGAGTAACATAGATTCATTGAAGGTAACATCCATTCTAGTTAAAAATTTTGATGCACCTGGGTCCTAAAACCTTTACCCCTTCAAACTAGATATAAAGCCAAGAAAAATGCACTTCTTAGTTCTAGGCTCAATTTTACCACCATTCACATAAGAATAAGGAGAAAAATCAAAGGCATGTAAATCAAGGTAAAAAAATGGCTTACCTAAACATAACCATAAGCATAACTCCTAATGTTTCTTTAACCGATTGGGTGAGCGTTTCAGGAATTATGCTTCCATGCAAACTACCTTGGCTGAAAACTCTTTGCCTATCCATCCCAATGATAATATATAATGAGCCTTCTCTGATAAGGTCTTGTTCATCTGCATAGCACACTCATTCTATAGTGGACTCCCAACACAAGTGAAGTATCTTTTTATCCCATTGTCCTAATGGAAATTAGTGAACTACACTAAAAAAAATTAAGACCATTATTTCATCTAAGAAATTTAACTTGCTTCCTAGTTTATTTCTCTAGTAAGGTCTTATAGCATTTGAAAATACTAAGCACGTCATTCTTATACTTTAATAAATACACCCATATCTTTCTATAGAAACCATCAATAAATGTAAGTATCACGAACCTCTTTTGGTGAAAATCTCATTGGACCCCATAAATATAAATGGATATACTTTATGATGGAAACCTCTTAGGGTTTCACAAAATGATCGAAGAAAATAATCGAGCGTGGGGTTTGATTCGCCGGAATAAGCCTAAGGAAAACTCCCAAAGGAACATCCAAGAATTCAGAGGCACAGTTTCACAATGGCAACTGAATTTGAGAGACAGAAACGATCACAACTTGATCGAAGGCAGAGAGCAGAAGCAGAAGAAGGTGTGAGTGAGAGGTTTGCCGAGAGAGAGAGAAAACGCGAGAGAAGACTTGAGAGAATTCAAGAAATAAGTCGTATATCAGCCAAAAACTCTATCTACCATCATATATGCCCCTATTTATGTGAGGCGTACATACCATATAAAATACACAATACAATCAGCCCAAAACCTCATGACATAGCCCACATACATAACAGGAAAATGGGTCGGTAAAATTTTGTCGGCGCTGGACACTCGACTAGCCCAAAATAATACAACAAATTCTCCCCGAAATTACAAGATAATATTTAGACATCAATTCCCATCAGCTAATATTAATTCTAGCTAATCATGGCTATTAAGGGTCGATTAACCCACAATCGAACTAATCTATTATTATGGACCGGGTGGCGGATTATACAACCAACCTAATTTCCATTGGCCAATTTCTACCGACAAATGCATCACATGGGATTACATAATAATAAAATACATTTTTGCAACACTTTAGTAGCTGCATCCATAATCCATGTGTTGCATCAATATTTCCTATTTATTCACAAAAATAAGACAAACAATTATAAATATAAAATGATTTACAACAATTATTAAAATTAATTAAATATAAATTTTTAAGATTCATATCATTCCCCTCTTCTTGAAAAGGTTTCACCTCTGAAACCTGATTAAGTCCCAGAAATGGACTAAGATTAGCCACATTAAAAGAATTACTAGCATTCCCAAATTTAGCAAGTAAATCAATCTTATAAGCATTGTCATTAATTTTCTCTAACACAGTAAATGGTCCATCTCCTCAAGAATCTATTTTTGACTTTCTAAGATTTGGAAACCTCTCCTTCTTAAAATGTACCCAAACTAAGTCCCCAGGTTTAAAAACCATTTTTCTCCTCCTTTTAGCCATTTGCTGCACCTTTTTATTGATTTGTTGACTTACACTCTCATGTAACTTCTTTATATTATTAGCTCTAGATTCAGCATCAAAATTTTGCAAATCAGCATGAGGTAGAGGACTCAGGTCTAAAGGAGTCAAAGGATTAAAACCATATACAATTTCAAATGGAGTCTTATTAGTTGTAGAATGCAAAGTCCTATCATAAGAAAACTCTACCTGAGGTAAAACATACTCCCACTGTCTAAGATTCTTTCCAAGGATAGCCCTTAACATATTACCTAATGTTCCATTTACTACCTCAGTTTGTCCATCAGTTTGAGGGTGACAAGTTGTGGAAAATAATAATTTAGTTCCTAATTTTCCCCACAAAACCTTCCAAAAATAACTTAGAAATTTAACATCCTTATTTGAAACTATAGTCTTAGGTATGCCATGTAATTTAACTATATTAGAAAAAAATAGTTCAGCCACAGCCACAACATCATTTATTTTATTACAAGGTATAAAATCAGTCATCTTACTAAACCTGTCTACTACAACCATTATTGAATCCCTAGCCCTATTAGTTCTAGGTAAGCCTAAAATAAAATCCAAAGAAACATCAACCCAAGGGTGGTTAGATACAAGCAAGGGAGTATATAAACCAAATGGTTTTGAAGTAGTTTTAGCCTGTCTACAAGCAACACAATTGACACAATATTTTAACACATCTTTCTTCATGTGAGGCCAATAAAAATGATCAGTTAATATGTTTAAAGTTTTCTAAAATCCTAAATGTGCCATTAACCCACCATTATGAGCTTCTTGAATTAATAATCCTTTGTAAGAACATTTAGGAATACATAACCTATTTTCCTTAAACAAATAACCTTCAGTGATAAAATATTTTCCCTGTGTAGAGACTTCACACTTTTTATAAATTTCCTTAAAATCAAGATCTTCCATGTATAACAATTTAATACTAGAAAAACCTAACAAAGTAGTATCTGCAGCATTTAATAAAGCATATCTCCTAGACAGAGCATCAGCAACTACATTATCACTTCCTTTCTTATGCTTAATTATTTAAGGAAAACTTTCAATAAACTCAATCCATCTACCCTATCTCCTATTTAACTTTGATTGACTTTTTAAATACTTAATAGCCTCTTGATTAGTATTAATCACAAACTCTCTATGCCACAAGTAATGTTGCCAAACTTCTAAAGCCCTCACTAAAGCACAATTCCTTTTCATAAGTAGAATAAT
Organism: Tamarix chinensis; assembly: GCA_030549775.1. Lineage (NCBI taxonomy): Eukaryota > Viridiplantae > Streptophyta > Magnoliopsida > Caryophyllales > Tamaricaceae > Tamarix > Tamarix chinensis. Next base: position 68,139,042 of record CM060173.1, on the reverse strand, counting down.
TCAGAGTACTACCATTTAATTTCTCACTAAAATAAGCTATTGGTTTTCCTCTTGAGAAAGTACATCCCCTATTCCTAACCCTGAAGCATCATAGTATATTCCAAACATCTTTTCAAAGTCAGGAAGGCTTAACATAGGTGCTTGGGTTAATTTAATTTTAAGTGTCTCAAAAGATTTTTTCTATTCTAAACCCCACCTAAATCCATTATCCTTCTTTGTTATGGCAGTCAAGGGAGCAGCTATAGTACTAAAATTCCTAACAAATCTCCTGTAGAAAGAACACAATCCATGAAAACTTCTTACTTCGGTCACACTCTTTGGCACATGCCATTCTTGAATAGCTTTAATCTTATCTTTATCCACAGATATACCATCTTTTCCTACCACAAATCCTAAGAAAACCACATTTTCCAAACAAAATCTAGACTTAGTTAAATTAGCATAAAGCTGTTCTGTCTTAAACACATCCAAAATAATCCTTAAGTGTTTCAAGTGTTCCTCTAAAGACTTACTATATATAAGTATATCATCAAAATAAAAAACCACAAATTTTCTACTAAAATCCCTCAAAACATAGTTCATAAGCCTCGTAAAAGTACTAGGTGCATTGGATAACCCAAAAGGCATCACTAACCATTCATACAATCCAAAAATAGTTTTAAAAGCTGTCTGCCACTCATCTCCTGGTTTCATCCTAATTTGATGATACCCACTTTTTAAATCTATTTTCAAAAAAATAATAGCACCATGTAATAGATCCAACATCTCATCAAGTCTAGGTATGGGATATCTATACTTTATAGTTGTCTTATTTATTGCTCTGCTATCCACACACATCCTCCAACTACCATCCTTTTTTGGTACTAATAACACTGGAACTGCACAAGGACTCATAGATTCCTTAATATACCCCTTACTTAGCAATTCAGAAACCTGTCTTTTCAATTCCTTAACTTTATCAGGATTAACCCTATAAGCAGGTCTGTTTGGTATAACAGCTCCTGGAACAAAATCTATTTGATGCTCTATTCCCCTTAATGGAGGTAATCCACTAGGAATGTCCTCATGAAACAATTCACTATATTCTTCCAATAGTTGTGGTACAATACTAGGTACTTCTTCACTTATTCCTAACTGACACTCATAACACTCCTTATAAACCATCAAATATACATTGGCATGTCTCTTTATAGCCTTTCCTACATCCTTACTCTTAGCATAAAACCCAGATGTTCTCTTAATTTCCTTGGAACTAATCTCAGTCTCCAAACTTGGTTTAGATAATCCCTTATAATCAGACTTAATTTTACTTTGATCTTCAAACATCTCTTTTAGAGTCATAGGTGCTAAAACAATCTTCCTATCATCCTTCTGTAATGTATATTTGTTCTTATAACCATCATGTATTACCTTTCTATAATATTGCCAAGGTCTTCCTAATAACAGGTGAGCAACATGCATAAGAACTATATCACATAAAGTAGAATCTTCATATTTTCCTAATTTTAAGTTTACTAAAACTTGTTGGCTAACTTTGACATCTCCTAACTCATTAAGCCATTGCAATCTATATGGTTTTGGATATTTATTAGTTATTAAACCTACTTAGACACTAACAAGGTACTAGCAGCATTAATACAACTACCACTGTCTATAGCCCTGTTAAAGCATTTATCATCAATTAAACATCTAGTAAGAAATATATTTTCTCTCTGTATAGCATTAGAATCAGGTAGTTTGTTACCGTTTAAAGCCCTGTGTACTACAAAAAGATCTCTACTCAATGGCAGTTCTATTTCTTCTTCTGAATCACTATCATCTTCTCTGACTAAACTAATCTCTACATCTTCCTCTTCAGATTCTATGTCTCTAGATTCTCTAATTAAAATGTTTCTCTTGTTTGGACACTCAGAAGCTATATGTCCCAATCCTCCACATCTAAAACATTTAATATCCCTAGTTCTATTTGATCCATTCACAGGGTTTATTATCACATTCTTACCCTTTTCAAATTTATTTCCTATCTTAGCTTCATTAGTCCTTCCTCTAGATTCAAATTTATTAGTATTCTTCCAATTTCAGGAAGTAGTTCCCCCAAAATTTCTCCTTACTGTACTCTTAAACCCAATACCAAGGGGTTTATATTGTCTAGACTTCTTTAATTGAATCTCTATCTTAGTAGCTATGTTTACCATTTCACTTAAAGTTCCACAAGGATATAATTCTACTTTATCGGCTATCTCAGAGTTTAGTCCACTCAAAAACCTAGCCATGGTTGCATCATCATCCTCAATAATTCCTATCTTATTGATCAAGACCTCTAATTCCTTTTAGTAATCATCCACTGTTCTCATTTCTTGACTGATTGTTTGTAATCTCTTATGTCACTCCCTATAATAGTGACTTGGTACAAACCTTTTTTTCATTAAAATTTTAAACTCTTCCCAAGTCTGTATAGGTGGCTCCCCACACCTACGTCTAGTTAACACAAGATTATGATACCAAGAGGAAGCATACTTAGTAAATTCTACTACAGCTACCTTAATTTTCTTCTTATCTAAATAATTATGACATTCAAACACTAGCTCTATCTTCCTTTCCCATTCAAAATAATAATCAGGGTCATTTCTGCCATTGAATCTAGGTATACTAAGCTTAAGATTATTTGGATTCCTATCAATGAACTCTACTTCCCTTTCTTGTCTATTGTTTTGCCTAGGTCTCCTATCACTATTGTTGGATACTTGATCTTCCAACTCTTCTAGGTTAGCTATGGGTGGAATTCTGATCCTAGGGTCCATAAGAGCCCTTCCCAATACCCTTTCATGGTTAGTTTCAACTCTATTATGTTGTAGCTCATTAATTCTTATTTCTTGTTCTCCTATTCTTTGTTCTAAATTAGTAGATAATACAACAAATTAAGCAGTCATTTGTTCTTGAAAAGTCCTAAGAGTTTCTAATAGATCATTACTAGAAATAGATTGATTAACTGATTGTGCGTTGTTCGACATTATGAGATTCCTTTAATCTAATCAATTAACACAGTCACAACTAATTAAACAGGATCAATTTATTTAATAAATTCAAATAGACATAAACACACAGACTAATTATAAAAAATATTACAGTATCAATGAATATCAGATATGTCAATAATACAGCTTACTCGGAATTTTCCAGGTAAATATCAGTTCGAAAATGATAGATAGGTGAGAAAGAATGATATTACCACGAGCGTTTAAACAAATAATCCACTTAATTAGGAACCCCTCTTCTTGGAGATGTTACTTGTTTCCCGAAACCAAAGGGTTCGCCGGTTATTTAACCTGTATACTTATCAAGCAAAACAAAATAAAATTTCGAAAGAAATTGGTAATTAATTATCGCAGATAGTAGTATATAACAAAAATACGATTCGAGGTTACCAACAGAAAATATGTCTCGAAGTTAGTCAAGATCCAAATTCTTGACTGAACCCTAGGTCGATTAGGGTTTTCTTTCAAGAACTTTGAAACAGCAGACAAAACACTCCAACCGCCGGTTTAAGAACGATGGAAATCGTCAAATCCTTCGCCGTTTGCAAACCCTAAAATTTTGCACTTCAGAAGTAGGGTTAGTGAAAACAACAAATAACGAACCAGAAATGAAAAAGAACTTAGCAATAAATATTAAACCACGAGAACTCAAAAAATCGAGGCTCTGATACAAAATGATGGAAACCTGTTAGGGTTTCACAAAAGGATCGAAGAAAATAATCAAGCGCGGGGTTCGATTCGCCGGAATCAGCCTAAGGAAAACTCCCAAAGGAAGATCCAAGAATTCAGAGGCATAGTTTCACAACGACAACTGAATTTGAGAGACAGAAACGATCAAGAATTGATGGAAGGCAGAGAACAGAAGCAGAAGAAGGTACGAGTGAGAGGTTCGCCGAGAGAGAAAGAGAACGCGAGAGAATGCTTGAGAGAATTCAAGAAATAAGTCGTATATCAACCAAAAACTCTATCTACCATCGTATATGCCCTATTTATATGAGGCGTACAGACCGTATCAAATACACAATACAATCAGCCCAAAACCTCACGATACAACCCACATACATAACAGAAAAATGGGTCGGTAAAATTGGGTCGGCCCTGGACACTCGACTAGCCCAAAATAAAACAACAAATTCTCCCCCAAATTACAAGATAATATTTAGACATCAATTCCCATCAGCTAATATTAATTCTAGCTAATCATGGCTATTAAGGGTTGATTAACCCACAATCCAACTAATCCATTATTATGGACCAGGTGGCGGATTATACAACCAACCTAATTTCCATTAGCCAATTTCTACCGGCGAATGCATCACATGGGATTACATAATAATAAAATACATTTCTGCAACACTTATAAGTATAAAATGTGCTATTTATTCACAAAAATAAGACAAACAATTATAAGTATAAAATGATTTACAACAATTATTAAAATTAATTAAATACAAGTTTTTAAGATTCATATCACTTTATATGTGCTCTCATACAATTCTTAAATTTTGAAAAGCTAACCCCCTTCTACTTAACAAAAACACAATGCTAGTGAAGGCTATGGCACCTATACTCTATCCATCCAGTAACCCTCTTTTAGAGAGTTCAGTCAGTCCCTTGAAATTCATGTACCCCAATCTCAAGTACCAAATTGTTGTAACATCTAAGCTTATCAACCTCGTTGATGTCATAATAATTTTCCCCATAATAGAATCAGAAAACTTATACAATCTCCTAACCCGTTTCACCTTCATCGCCACAAAATTCCCTTTTTAACTCATCAAGTACCATCATTAATCACATAGTAGTACCCATTATAATCCAAGGAACTTAAAGAGATGGAGTTATTGGTTATTTCAAGGACATGTCTCATGTTGGATAGTGTCCTTACTATAATTTTGTGCATCCTTACTTTCACTGTCCCAATCTCAATAACTTTGCAAGATATTTCATTGTCCATTAAGATAACTTCACCTTGAGTCACCTTAAAAGTTTAAAACCAAATCCAGTTGGGTAATATATGTTAAAAACGTCCAGAATCAAAGATCTATTTGTCGCTTATCTTGGTAAGTCTACTAGCAGTCATTAACACATCTCCAACACTATCATCCTATACAGCAACAACATCACCATTCATATTGGATAGGTCACTAGTCTTAGCTTCAAGCTTCCTACTAGGAAAAAACTTCCTAATATGTCCCTTCTTGTGACACCTCTATCACATCATGTTATTCTACCAACTCTTTGAATTAGATCATTTATTCTCAATCCTCCCCTAGCTATAAGTCCCTAGTAATATGAGTCCTTAGAGGTACCACTACCAATCAACAAACTATCAATCAACTCCCTTTGTAGTAGGGCCAAATTTCACATCCTTGAGGACTAACTCACCCTTTCTATACAAAATAGTCCCACGAAAATTCTTAAAGATAGAAATTAAAGAAATAAAAAGCATATTAGTCAAATATTCATCATCAAGATTAATATCTATGTTATGCAAATCAATCATAATAGAATCAAACTCATATGAATGAAATTTTAAAGATTGACCCTCACCTAATATCAGGTTATAAAATTGACTCTTCAGTTGTAGATTATTTGCTACTAACTTTGTCATACACAATGACTTAAGCTTCAACCACAACGTAGCCACTGTTGATTCCTTTGCCACTTCCTACAATACTTTCTTAGGCAAACATAGTTGTATGCTATAGAGGGCATTTAGATCTACCTCCTTAAATCTCTTATCTGTCATTGATCTTAGCTTATTTGAATGATCATATAATTCTTTCTCTAACTCATTATGAATCAAAATCACTCACATCTTTAATGTCCATAAACCAAAATTGACACATCGGTTGAACTTCTCAATATTAAATCATGTAGCCATCCTAATAATTACTTTTATTCATCAACCAAAGCTTTGATACCAAATTATTATGGAACAACACTAGTTGATTGGATCCAAATGAATATTAGAATTAATAATATAATTAAACAATTAATAATTCAATTATAAGACAAATTAAGTGGGAAAAATATAGATCTTTATTTGTGTACTTGTATAATTACAAGATAATTCAACAAATAAATCAATAAATTACACAAATAAGTAATTCTCTAACATAGAGGACACAAATAGAGAATAAGATTTTTTTGGCATGTATAACTCATCGCTATAGTTTTATCACATCTTTTTATATTAGATAAAACTCTATGAGGTAAAACAACCTGATTTATTAAGTCACTAAAAATTATGGACCGTGTTAGGAATTACAAGGTGTCTATGTTTTTTCTCTTAATCTTAGGATTTGTCCAAAATTTCACCCCAAAACATTCACTAAAAAAACATTCACTTAATAGAGGGCCCTTGTGTTTTTCACGTAATGCATAATGCCAATGTTACATTTCTCCAACAACCTACACGAATTAAAACCCTATTATGTTGTGCATCAAATATATATGCAAATGTCACAAGATACATAATAAAATACTAAAGATAATATTTATAAAATGGATAATAAATGCAACATAAAAAATTTCAATAGATAAACTAGTTATTAATATAAGTACTATCATCACTACAAGAATCTTCTTTACAATAAAATTTGATGCATCCTCATCCATATTAACTATATTATCTATAATAGTACGTATGGTATCATTAAGAACATCATTAGTTTGGAATTCATCACTTCTAACATTGTGAAGTTAAAAATTTAAGTTGTCAAAGCCTTCTACTTTAACTTCTAAGTCATTCATACAAAAACACCAATTTGTTCATCATCATCTTTGTTGAGATCCTATATATGGTGATGGTTGGATTTTCAAACAACTTAACATACCAAATTTACTTTGGTTGAGATCTTAATATATAAAAACCCTCCTTATAGCACTCATACCTTGTACACACAATTGTAATTTTGTTCCTTTTTATTATTCTTTTCTTCATTACATTCATGTTGAGCCATTTGCACTTGAGTAATAGAATTTAACAATCAGGTAAATAAGATAGCACTATGATCTATTGTATGTGTCCATAATAGCATTCCTCACCAACTCCTAAGATAGCACACCATTATTTTGTGTTTGTTTACTTTTTTAATCTTTTATGAGTTAAGAATCTAATTCCATTTACAATACAACTAATTAAAAGTTGTAACCACACTCGATAGACTAATTACAAGAAATAATAACTCATCAGTGTATTTAGGTGACCTTGAGTGATGTAAGTTGTACACCTGCCTATAGTATATATATAATTTGTAATAATATTTATTAATTTCATTTCATTTCTAATCAATTAAAAATTATTAGTAAATTTAAGTTTTTTTATGGGTAATTGATGACCAATACAGGAGCTCAAAAGATATACTCTTCTTCCTTCAATTTAACTCATTAACAACTCTCTTCCTCTTGAAATGTTGGTTGTCTTCATGCTTACATGGTGGGTAATCTCTGACATGACTCAACTATATCAAATAGTTATCTACTGAAAATATTTAGGGTGCTTTTCTTCTCAACTTTACTATCAAATTATTTACTCTTTTATCACGGATGGTTGGTTGGAAGGAATTATTATTAGCTATTGTACCACATCATAGACCTTAGCCTTAGTGAAGGAGTTTCTTCATTATAATTGGGTCTTCCTATATATCCTTATCCTAACCACCTAGAGAGAATTGAATGAGTTGGGAAGTGTAACACCCCAAATTAATACAACTAGGCAGGGATCACTTGGCAGCCACCTTATAATAGTCTTAGGCTTGTAATAGTTTCATGGCTACCTTAGAGCACTTTTTAATTGATCAACTAACCCACAAATCAGCATGAGTCATTTCATCTCACTTTATCCTTACTCACATGTTTCCCAAAGATTTTTTAGAAAATGTTTGAAACTTTCCTTGTGGTCACCCTTCTTAGAAATTGCTCCATGGTAAGCACATTTAACCGTGAAGTTCCTGAGATGTAATCATGAACATGATGGTGTACAATATTGATATAAGTAACCATATTAATCTTTATCATACTTCGCTCAAAATGGGGGTATTACATTCACCCCCACTCAAAGAACACAACAACCTCATTGTGCCTCGACCATTGGCTCTATCAATATAGTTTATCCTATGAATTATCCCAATAGACGACTGATTGGGGGCTACTTGGTAGCTAATTGATACCACCCCCAGGCCCACAATGGTTGTGGGGTTACTCTATAGCACTTTTTGATTGATCAAATAACCCCAAAAATCAATATGAGTCCTTTTAGCATGATTTATCCTCACTAACATACTTCTTGATAAATACTTAAAACTTCCTATCAAGGTCACCCATCCTAAAATTGCTCCATGACAAGGGTGTTTAACTATAAAGTTCTTAAAATAGAATCACCAAAAGGATGGTGTACCATGTTGATATAAGTAACCATACCAAACTTTATCATGCTCCACTCAATTTGGGGGTGTATTACAAGAAGTAATTAATAGTCTATTGAAGCACATCACACCTTCTAAACATTTTTTTTATCAACCACATCTCTAATAACAACCCTGACACCCATAAACCATTAAGCTTGTTAAAAAGAGATAAGGAACACATCAATGTCCATATTAGGATACAATAGGTGGGAATAAATAAAGATAAAATAAAAAAATGATTTTTCATGCTTGCCCAAGGAGGAAAGTTGTATGCTATCATAATTATCGACTAGATGCTATAATTTCCACTCATGCCAAAGGGGTTTAACCTTTCTAATTCCAAACCTAGTCTAACATTGTGAGGATCAACTACAAATTTGGGATGATTTACATCAAAATATTTCCATGTCTAGCCATCAACTGCATGTTGTAAGATCCCCAATTCTGTAAAGCACCCATCTAAGTGACATCTTATGTCTTGAGTAATGTGTCTGCAAGCTTACTATCTTTTCAATCTTAGTGATATAGGGAAATACCCCAAAACCTTATGTGGTAATTTATTTTCCTTTACAGCTTCATTTACCTATTGAGAAGTATCAAGTACTAGAGAATTAAATTTACCAATATTCTCTTTCTAATATAAGTCACAATCATACTTGCATGTATGAGTCATCTCATAGCCCAATCCTTACTTGCTCATCATCTTCTTAACATTGTAATGTAATCTTGGAGGCTTATTACCATTTTTAAGTTCTCCTTTTAACAATTTTAGAATTCCATCATATTACCTGTTACCCCATTTATTCAACACCTTGGGATGCATCAACTACCCAAAAAATTCAAGGAAGAAAATTTATGACCTCCTAGATATAAATCCATTTCCATCTCTTTTAGTTACTCCTTAATATATGAATCACTACTATCCCTAGAGTTACCACCTATTGCCTCATCATCATTGAAGCCATAACCAATAGTGTCCACCCTTTCACTATCCACAATATGTGGAACACTACCTAATGAATCACCTAATACATATGTCATTTCATCTCCGATCTCTTCCTCCACCATTTGTTTTTTCAATTAACCATGAAACTTCCATGTATCATAATATTCCATGAACCCTAACTACAAAATGTGGACTTCAACCCTATTGATCATATCCTATTCAAAATTGATGCATCTCCTATAAGGACACCATATCATTCCATCAAAACTTAAGTTATCTTTTTCCAATCCTATAAACATTTTATGACCATCCTAAAAATCATTTGATTATTTATTATGTAACCTCATCAACCTCTTATCAATTGGCATTGTATATATATAAGCACAATTCAAATATGGATCAATTGTTAATATATAAACTTAATTATAACAAACTTATAAATAGTACGAATATAAAAATTTTTGATATCTCATTTTAAGTATGAACATTCCTAAATTTTAAAAGCATTCGTTTTATAAAAGTTTTATAAAGGTTTCATCAATGTTCTTTTAATTGGCTTGACAATCAAGACATATTCATTACTTTACTTTGTACCTACTTAAGTGGTGTTGGCGATACCGCATCTATTCAACATTCTTTCTTTCATTTCTTAACAAATATTATGTTATCACTAAAATAGTAAAAATGTTAATTATATAATTAAATAAAAATCCATGGATATTTTATACCAAAAAAAATAATATTAACATTGTATGCTTGGTTAAGCATGTTTTAAACAAACAATAAATATTAATATAGACAAGCATGTGTAAGCATGAATATTAAACATGGAGAAATAAAACATATTAAACTTGCTCATACTTTTTTTATACAAAAATTAAAGGATATGCATTAAAAGAAATAATGAAGTATACTACTTTTAACTTTATAATTCTACTAATGAAATAAATAATAATAATAATAATAATATTTGATTTTATATTATAAATTTTGGTCCATTAATCTCTAATATTCATATTATAATTTGTGGTCCTCATTGAATTTCTTCGATCACCCATTGAGTCCACTCTTCTTATAAATTCCTCCACTATCTTACTTCTTCGAAAAAGGGTTCATTTGCCTTGTATAAGTCACTAAGGAAATGAAGGTATACACTCATTAGTATTATTTACCAAGACCTCCACTCATCATCAATCACTATCGACTCCCTTAATATCTTGTCATAGTGTCTTATAAATTTTCTACCTTCAATAACCCTAGGATATGGGCATTAGTGAAAAATAAATCAATATATCTTGCCATCACCCATAAATATAGTTAGATCTATGACAAGATCAACAAAAGATAATAGTAACTCAACTTGAATGGTCCCAAATATAAGTAGTTCACAACCATGAACTATAGCACATTATGTATCCAATTCTTATATTTCATAATATCCCAATTTAGAGACATCTTAAAGTAGTATAGAGGATAATCGCAAGGTAAACGATGCATCATACCATCTATATAAAGGGACAAAAACTTTTAAATACTTACATTATTAATATGATAATAGATATAACACCATTAGAGTTTATAATTTTTAGGGCTAAATATTTAAGGTTAGAGTTAAGATTGACAATTATCTGCTTAGTTATTTAATAATAAAATTATGGTATAAAAATAATATATTATTTTTAAATTTTATTATCTTATTATACCGTTTAACTATTTAATCTTAAATTTTCACGTGTTTATAACATTTTATTATTTAAAAAAATTATATACTAATTTTCCCCTTAATTATTTAATCATAAAATTTTTAAGTAAAATAATAGTATATTATTAACTAAAGAATTATTATCTTGTTATTCTAGTTAATTATTCAACCGTAAGTTTTAAAAGGCCAACAACATTTTGTTATTTTCAAATAATAGAATATTATTATTTCATTCAATTATTTAAAAGTAAAATTTTAAATTCCAACCATATTTTATTTATTTACATTTTTACTATATAATTATTCCACTTAATTATTTAATCATAAATTTTCAAAGGCCAACAATATTTTGTTATTTTTATTTTTATCATATTTTTATTCTACTTGATTATTTAATCATAGATATTCAAAGGATAATAATATTTTATTATTTAAAATTTTTATTGTCTCATTATTTCACTTAATTATTTAATCATAAATTTTCAAATGCCAAAAATATTTTATTATTTTGGAATAAAAGGATATTATTATTGCACTTAATTATTTAATAATATATTTTCAAAGGCAACGATTTTTCATTAACTTATATTTTTATTGTCTTGTTACTCCACTTATTTATGTAATCATAAATATTCAAATGACAACTATATTTTATTGTTTTATTAATTTATTATCTTATTATTCCACTCTTTTAATAATACTTTATCTAAGATTGAAAATAATTTATTATCTAATAATTTTATAATCTTATTGTGTTACATTTTTATCATGAATTAATTCCGCCCCACAATATCTTATTATTTTTGTTTTTTATTATCTTATTCTTACATTCATACATTATTAAAAAATGGTGGTTAAGACTAATTAACCTAGTATACTCTTACTTTCATATATCATATGAAAAATCTAACATAATAACATGCACATAATATACAATTAAGTAATCAAAAAAAAAAATATATATATATATATATATATCTAAATCACACATATCACAATGCACACATCAACACACAATAACCACTATCATCATTTATATAATAATTTCCAATAACATTTATATGTATGTATAATTCATAAGAATAACAAAAAAAAAAATACAACTAGTGATGGCATAGGTTCTCCGACAAGCTACAATCCAACAGAAAAATTAAGCAAAACAATGATTACACTAATAAACTAATAATTAAAGCAAAATAAACTAAAACAAAGAGTACAAAATGAAGACTATATGGAGATATGGAGGAGTTGTGGTGTAAGGCGGAAAACATGGTGACATAGGTGGAAACACATAAGGACACAAAATATATGTAAAAAAAATTAAAATCAAATAATAACAAAACTAGATGAGATATTAACAAAAAAAGATAAATATTAAAGCAAAAGTTATCCAATTTAATGCCAACCTTAAGTAGCAGACGAGGAGAAAACTAGAGGAGAGAAAGAAAATACTAGAGAATTACATGCATATGTAGAATTTTTTATTTTATATGGACAACCTCTATTGTAGTAACACATGTCCTTACTACAAACCAAAAGGTTGGCATACTAAAGGCCAAATGGTTTATGTAATAGACCCATATTAAAACGAATAACACCGTTTTGAAGGGGTCTATTGCATCGACCATCCCCCCTATTGCAACTATACATCACTAAAACTTTTGGTTATTCTATAGTGACAACCCTCAATAATGACAACCCATTCTCATAAAGATATTTTTCACAATACTACAATGACCGGTCGTCGTTGTTGCTTTTTTTTCTCCCTAAAATTAATTTCAAATATTATTAGGATAAAATAAAAGTAATAACTAGTCGTCCTAGTACTTCTACAACGACAACCATAGTCGTGGTCGTATGCTCATTTTTTTCATCCATCAAATTCCTTCATTAAAAACTAAATACCATTACAATATCCTACTCTATTATGTTGACTATGGTTGTCTCAAAAAGTGTCGTTAGTGTAACCTAATATTATGATATTATGTCACAAATTTTATAATTATATTCATCATTATATTGTTAGCATTATTAATAAGCATATATTCTTTAACTTATATTTAGGTATTCCCATGTGACCCAGATGATCTTATAAGATTTGTTGTACAAGACTTGTTGTTGCTAGTTTTAATTCCTCTTGCCTGGATGTTCTCCCTTTCCCATTATATTTCTAATATTATTGTGAAATAGAAGTTTATATAAGTTATGCCTTTTGGCATTCATATATGACGAACAATTTGAAACGATTAAAAAAAATGTATTCTTACAAGAAATAAAGGATGAAGGATTGGCTGATTCAGTTTTGATGGTTGCTTTTTCGGGATTGGGTTTTGCACTAATCTTCTTTGACTCGATCTACCTTAGGGCTCCCTTGTAAGAGTTTATGGCCCTCAAAATTATTCCATAATAAAGGGATTAAGGACTATTGACAATGAAGTTAATATTATCTTGAGATAATATATTCTCAATTTCTTGACATCTCTCCAAACATTGTCTCTACAAAATTCTCTATTAACATTTCCTCCTTTTTAATATGTAATATTTTATAATCTAAAAATTCAAGATTTTAACATCAAACAACAATAAAGTGTCACAATTACAAATAAATATGATCTCTATTTTTATTGCAATTTTTTTTCAATTATTACAAGTTACATATATCTGGTCTATTTGAGCAAGTTAAATGTCTTAAATGAATATGATTATATCCAAAGTACTAATTTCGTAGAATATTTAATAGATATAAATTATTTATATATAAATGTGACTGTAAATAATAATATCACTTGAAATGAACTGTATATATTGGTAATTTTACATATGTAGTGTTTTAATCGATGTGACAATTTTACAAAGTGAATAATGTAATAATTAATAGACATTTAGTGAAAGTTGGTGGACCAAACCTAAAAAATATTAAGTTATAAGCACATTATAGGACATTATTGTTAACGAGATAATAAACTTTAGAAAAAATATAGACAAAAAAAAATCAACATAAAGTTTATATTATTAGATGATACTATATAAGTAATACGTTAACCAAATAGTTCCATTATGTGTCAGCATTAAATTCTATTGAATTCTACTATTACTTCATATATATATATATATATATATATATATATATATGTATTCTCTCTTGCAATTTGGTTTCCAATTTTTGTTTCAACTTTTAATAACTTTTTTTAAAGAATGTTTTAGTTGTTGGTCGACCTTGAGTGATCTTTAGTATAAATGATCTCAAAGAAGAAGAACAAAACCCAATCTTTAGCATAAACGCAATTGAGTGCTTAGTAAGATTCTATTTGTTTTTAATCTTTTTTCCATTGATTTTTTAGGACATAGCTAAAGTAGGGTTGACTCTTAACTATGTGAGACATGGGCCCAAAATATTCATGATGTGCCTTTTCCTGGATAATTTTAAATTATAATATACATATATTTTTCGTTGAATACAAAGTCATTGATTAAATTATAATAATACAGCAGACATACATGCTAATTCATCATTTATCTTATCATCAAGGAGCTTCTTAAATTCAATAAATAACATAATATATAAAACATTATTGGATAAAAACATCAGTTTTTGTTCTTCAATGTTGCTCTTCGCTGGATTTTGTCCAACTCCAATGCATCATCTATTTTCGATCCTGCTCAATATCCAACAGTTGTCACGCCTACAAATCCAATAAATAAAAGTATCATGTTTTGAGAAGCAAATGAATCAATAAGGCATTCAAAATGAATATTTTTTAAGCGCTATCATTCTCAGTACTTAAGTGTTGCTATCAATTTTAGTTTCAAACATTTTTGTGTTGCTATCGACTTAAGTGATATAGTTAATGCTTGTCAAAAAGCAAGTGAAACATTTGGAAAACAATATAAAGTTTTTGCCATCCAAATATTTCAATGGTTATGTCTTAGAAAATAAATAATAATGCTTGTGATTCATATATTAAAGCAACACGATATTTTTTGATATATTTTTTCGACAAATGAGATTATAGTCAGCTATTATATATATATATATATGTATACGTATAATATCTTTGGAGCCGGGGATGATCTTGCTTGTTGATATATATAGCTCAGGATGATCTCTAATTGTCCATACTCGGGGCTAACTTATGCTAGCTGCATTTTGTACTTGTACTGCCTCTAATTTATAGTAATAATTTTGATTTGAAGTTCTGGAAAATATAAACCGAAAACCAAATAGCTATATTATCATCAATAATTGTATATAAATTTATTAATGAAGTTTTGGGAAATATAAATCACAAATAGAGAGAAACAATTAATGAAGATAGAGGATAGGTTAAGAAAGTACTCGATATTTTATATTCAAATTCTAAAATAATATTAATTTTAGATAAAAATAAAGTTTATTAAGTAACACTTATTATAAATCAGAGATATTACAAAATTTTGGGGTTACAAAGAGTCCGTGTTCTCTTATTTTGGGATATAATTAGCTTACCATGAAACATATGGCATACGATAATTTATAGTAAGATTTACTCATAAATATGAAATTGTTAAATGTGAACTAATATGGCTATTATCTGCATGTTAAAGTCCGCTCTTTTATATTGATAATGGTAGAAATTAGAATGAAAAAAAAAGAGGAAGGAAATATATTTTTTCCTATATTCTACCTTTTATAGTAGCGTCCTGATAAAAAAATAAAAAAATAGAGAAAATCTTGAAAGGGTATCCGAGATCTGCTACTTCTACTACCTACGGACTACTAGTAATTTACTACATCCGGTGACAGTATTTAATGCTATCTGTTCATCCCTGTCGATGCATTCATTTTCGCGACAATTTTGTAGCTGTAACAGTATACCGTTTCTCTGAGGATTCCATTTTCCTTTCCGATTTAAAACTTCAAAACTGATACAGAGTAGCATTTTAGGGTTCTTAAAACTTACAATTACCCGTATGCACAATTAGGGTTTATTCAACCTAATCTATATATTTCTTAGCTAGGGACCATCTGTGTCATCAAAAATATTTATATAACATAGCAACGGCATCATGTTTAGTATGCATATATATATATAACTTCCAAAAAATAGACTAAATGTGAGCAACAAGTCAGGATAGTCTTATACATATATATATATATATGTAGAGGATACAGAAATCAGCCTGGGTACTATACTGGGGCGGGGTTGGGGGCGACTCGGATGCAGGAAGATAACGTGGTAAGTACTGAAGCCTTGACTGCCTAAATCGGGTGTTGCTATCTCTTTTTTTCTTTTTTCTTTTTCTTTCCTTTCAAATAAGTTGAATCGGATGAGAGTATATATACTTAGGCGTGTTTAGGTTAAATTATAGAAATCATGGAAAAGATAGAAGGAAGAGATCAAATATTACCAAATATAAGTCCACCCATGCATCCAAAAGTGGCCTTATTTATAAATTCGATCAAGAGATGAAGTGCGTAGAAGAACTTGAGTGATCATGATCATGATCTCCAGCCCCGCCGGTGCTACTACTCCCACCTGCTGGAGGCGGCTTTTTCTTCTTCTTGTAAGGGATGCCTCTTGCCTTAGCTTGAGAGTCCCTCACTTCTCTCAGATAAACCCGAATTGCTGTACTAGCGAATGGGTTTGTCTCAGGAGACCCTCCATTTTCCTCATACGCAGCTCTCAGTCGTCCGATCAATGCATCAAGACTACCCCAAGCTTGTTTCAATGGACAGGCACAAGGGGCCGGTGGTTCTGGTTGACCATAAAACATACAGCCTTGTACGTGAACTTTAGTCTTTCCAAACTGATCAAGATAACGCATGAACTCTAAGACATGTGTGTAATTACACTGAGATAAAGCGACTGGGGGTCTTTGGTTCCTTAAGTATTGACCAAAGGTGTTCCAGTCCCTCCTCTTTTGTGATTCGTAACGACTTGGTGTTGTCGCCTGCGGATCACTACTAGCTGGCGATGAAGATCCACCTTCCATTATCGGTTTCGATATTAGTACATGGAAGTTAAATTTCTTATTTTGCACTCTCTATATATCTACCAAGTTATATAACCATGGGAAGTGATCGGTATATGAGGGAAGAATATAATCATTTTTCCTTAATCATAGGCATGTTTCTACTGATGGGGGAGGGCGAGGTTAATCACAGGGTGAAAAACTGAGAACGCAAAAAGTGAGGTGTAGAAGAATAGTAGCAAGCTACCTAGTGTGAGGATGAGACGAATGGATCACATCAACGTGGGGTCTTTCTTGAGTAGCTAGAAATGAAAGGAATGGGCCATATTCATTTTTTATGTGTATATATTTCTATATATCTATATATATTATTGCTTTCCTTCTTATCTCTTGTTTATCACTGATATTATATGTTAATGTTGTCATTACCAATAACAATTCGATTTCCCTGTACCATGCACCATTATTGGTGCGTCTTCTTTCTTAGAGGCAATCATCATTGATTTGACGATATAGGTATATACATGGATATTCACTATCCAATAATAATAATAATAACAATAAGAAGAAGAAGAAGAAGAAGAATAAGAATAAATACTTACTAGTGGCACAAAACATTTTATTTTAGTATTATTGATTTTTTGGGAAAACTTGACAATAGACTTATGTCTTGAACCAATCATGCGACATATAAGATCTTTTACAAGTGGCTAGAATAAATATATGCCTACATAACCTACCTATATAACCCAAAATAATCAAACATAGCAAATAATATCAAGCTATGTAAAATGTAAATTAATTAACGATTGTTAAACTTGAATATTTTATTTTAATATTTTCAAGTAATATAAAGATTAAAAAAAAACCTCAACCTACATTTTTTCCTCGCCAAATTAATTAAGAAAAAACATGTAAATTAATATACCCAATTTAGAATCTTCGTTTGTAATTGAGATTTTCCTATATCTAACATTTAGATCTAGTAACACAAGAGAATCCCTTGGGTTAAAAATCTAGATACCCTAAAACATGTCTCTCAAACCCCCTTGTTGGTGATCTTTACACATATACCTCCTGATTTCCTAGGTTAATACCTTTACATATATAGGCTAAAAGATACCCTAAAACCAACTAAGACGTAAAGGAAGAATGAAACAAACATAATTGACCAATTAAGGTCTATGATTGCTAAATAACTAAATTTATTAAATTTTTCATTATGGATTAATTAAGAACAATAATTTAAGGACCAAAATGACTAATTAATATTATTATGCTTGTAATCTCCTAAATTTCAATGTTAAAAAAATTTATATGTAAGAAAACGCTTAACAATGAAATAATGGGTATTATTTTCATGCTTAACATAAATCTATTCACTATACCTTTCTTGTACCAAATGCAAGACTAAAGTACTTACAACTAAAACTGAAAAAAGGTAGTAACGGATAAAAAAACATAAGTCTTTAGTATAATAAACATAAGAAATATAAATGGCTCCATTTGTGAAAAGTTTTTTTCAACCAAATCCAAGGTGCTTAAAGATAAACCCTAGTTTAAAAATCTATTCATCTAATATCAAGCCTTGATGGAGGAAAATAAAGAACAACTCATTTGTTATATTTTGGTCATGAAGAAGAAACCTATTAAGGGTATTCTGTTCAGTCTAATTATAGCAATACCAAGTTGTTGGAAGAGCTTTGTGATGTGTTTCTAAAGAAGTTATGACATAAATTACCACATTTACGGCGGATAGATCATTCCATTGATTTCATTAAATGGGTTTCTATTCCAAATAAGGTGGATCATCAATAAAATCTTGAAGACGTAAAGGAGGTATGAAGATAAATTCAATAGTTATTAGATAAAGGCTATTTGAGTGAGAACATGAGTGCATGTACAGTTCCGACCTTGTTAGTACCTAATAAGGATGGAACATTACCTAATAAGGTTCTAACATAGAGGATGTGAATTGATTTAAGTAAAAGTATTGTAAAATACATCACAATTAAATACTAATTTCGTATGCCAAGAGTAGATGACATGTTATATGAGCTTTTTGGAGCAAGGATCTTTTCTAATATTAGTTTGATAAAAAGTTACCATCAAATTAAAATTAGAGATGAGAATGAGTGTAAGATGACTTTTAAGAGTAAATATGGTCTTTATAAGTCTTTGGTGATTCCATTTGGTGATTGATAAAAGTGGTGTTAAGGATATTCTTGGACACTTTTGTGCTCATGTAATTGCATAACATTCTTCTTTATAGTAGGACCAAAGAAATTCACTAATGAGGTTTTTTGAGAAGTTTAGAAAATTAAAGCTAGATGAAAAGTTGGAGAAATATAGCTTCATTATGGATAGTGTAGAGTTCCTTGGCTATATAAGAAGTGGAGATAAGATTCATTTGGATCCATGAGAAGTTGAAGCTACTTATACTCTTCCACAAACAACCATTGTGTATATGAAGTAAGAATTTTTTATGTATCAATATCCTTTAATTGAATATTTATAAAGGAATTCTCAACTATGTTAGCTCATATCACAAAAATGTTTCATAAATGATAGTTTACAAAGAGTAAAGAGGATACAAGGGCTTTTAAAAATTTGAAGAATAAGCTCCATAATGTACCCATTATAGCTTTGCCAAGATATTTAATTTCATTGGTTTTAATACCCAAATTAACCCCAAATTTAGGTAATTAATATTTTAGCTTAACCTAAACCCCAAATGATGAACATTTTAATCTTACCCCATGTTTCTGAGCTAAAAGTTTGAACCTAATTCTAATCATGACCCTAATTATCATTTATTTTTCCACATTTCCATTTATCTTCTCCTTTTCTTTTTCCCTTTTCATATTCTCCTTCTCATAACCCTTCTCTTTCTTCTTCTTCTTCTTCTTCTTCTTCTTCTTCTTCTTCTTCTTCTTCTGCTCCTCCTCCTCCTCCTCCTCCTCCTCCTCCTCCTCCTCTTCTTTCTTCTTCGTCTTCTTCGTCTTCTTCTCCTCCTCCTCCTCCTCCTCCCTATATGATTTTCTCTTTTCCACACAAAAAATCCTTCTACCAAGCTTATAACCTAAAACTACCTATCCTATAGTCACCATCACCACCATCACCTCCTATATCTCAAAAGATGTTTTCATTATACTTTTTCCCAAACATTTCACCTCAACAGTGACTAGCACTTAACCCTAATCTTTGTCATATTCTCCACTGTTCATACAACTGTACATATACCCCTAATCTCTCTCATTACCTCATTTATTACTTCATTAAAGTCTCCATAGATTCCCTCTCACCTCCTTAAGCTTTCTTATGCATTGGTTTACTGAATATCACTATTTTTACTTAAAAAAACTATACAATTTTCCTCTTCTCACTTTGTGAAAAACATCCACGTGATCCACCCATTTTGTTGAAGTTTATTTACATGAACAACTCATGCAAAAAATCTTGCCAAATAAGCATCACCCCTATTTTTCATTGCTAATCTTTTTTTGTCTAAACACGTTATGGAAGTAGAAATACAAGGAGATCCTATGGAAAAATGGGGTGTTACCACTATACATAACACAAGATATATGCCTCATTACCTACCTCACATTAGATATAAGGTAAAGTAACCAAGAAGCAAAATATAAAGGAAAACTAGAGTTAATAAGAAAATAATTAAAAGTATGAAAGTAAGGGTGCAAAGGCTACATAAACCTTAAAAATCCATGCAAAGGTATACTAGACGAAAATGTAAATTAGAGAAAATTTATTAAAAGTAAGCATGCCTTGGTCACTCAAGGACTACGAGAGAAAGTATCTAGGAATGCCTACAATCAAGAACCCAATTATGTTAAAAGAAGGATGGACCACTCATAAGTTGTTCTAAGGAAACATACATGAAACTCATACTTGTGGGATTAAATAGGGATTGCAACAAAAACCCCATCAATATGAATACATACTAAAAAACCTAATCTATCATTATCATGTAGGTCTAGTACAAGCAAGACCCACATAACATGCTCATGGTATGATCTACTAAAATGTACATACAAATATCCTACTATGTCATTCACGTACAATCATATAGGTCATACAAAACATATTTGAATTAACTAAAACATGCTTAAACATAATCATAATAACACATAAAAGGCATATAGAATATAACATACATATCTCCTTCCTAAAGAACATGGATTATTTACACTATCCACACAATAATGTTTAGAGTTTAGATTAAAGGATATTGAGAAATTAGAATTATATATATGACTTTCCAACCATTGATACTTACATTAGGTGGAAGATAATTACAATAGCAATAAATCATGCGATAATTAATGGAAACATGTCACAAATATATAAATGTACCACAATGGGGTATTTAAGGGAAAAATATGGTAGACATAAAATTTAAAGAGGGTAATCATAATTTACACCACATATTTATAACTTAAGTGAGGTATGATCTCTTTAAGCAATTATAGGGAAAATCAAGTATTATATTTCCAAATTAACCATATCAATATCCTAGTAGTTTTGTTGAAATTTGAAATATTAATATTATTTTAATACCTAATATTTTTGTAAATGTGTTAAATGAGATATTATGCCATTTGTTGTTTTTTGATATTGATTTGGATCTATGATTAGTTTTGAGGTAAATTTGAATTTAAAATAAGGATGGAAAACTAAGTTAATAAATTTTTAAGTTGATCGATGAACTTGTTCCATGAATCAATCGATTGGTTTGTCATTTTAGGAAAATGGTTTTTACTTGACTAAACTAATCGATAAGGTGAGGAAATGATCTACTTATCTGAAGAACAATTCAATAGCAAAACTGATTGACTAGTTTGTCGAGTTGAGTGAAATTTTGAAACATAGTTTTTTTGGAAAATTCCCTAAATGGAACCTTGATCACAAATTCTAAGTTGTTCCTAAATAATTCTTAACCATTCTCATGATGCATTTGCCTTGAAAATACTATCTCAAATCTATCTGAGGAGTTAGTTGGAAAAAAATGAGGGGGGGGGGACGGCTTGAACTTTGTATTGTTCCTTCTCTCTCCTTCGCACATTTCATGGCTCATTGTTTTGATTTCATACTATATTCTATTTAGCTAGGAGATTACTTCCATGCTAACCTTCTATTTACCCTCTTATGTTTCATATTTCTAGACCAATTGACTTACACTCCTCTAGAATCACCATTATAGCTTTGGAGGATAGATTATCATATCTTTGATGAAATATGTCTGCTCAAATGAAATTTAAATGGTTAGAATTAGAGTTTTCAATCTTTTCTTGACCACACTTGTGACTTATATCAATTTTGTAACTATAAATAACCCTAATTACCCCTTCTTTTCACCTTTCTTTCAGCTACGAAAATGCTTTAACTTTCTAGCACTCACCTTCTCCCTCTTCACTTCAAGGCTTGCTTTTAAATTCTTGGTGCTCTTTTGGTCCTTTTACTAGCTCTCTTTTATGTTAATTATTAATTAAGAAAAAGTTAGATTTATGAATAAGTTGAATGCTTCAGCAAAATCATCATCTACTTTTCTATTAGGTGTGGTATACTCATTTTTCCATTTCTATTTCAAGTATGAGTTTTTAAAAGTGATTCACAAAGTTTTGAGTTAAAATAATTGATTTTTACATTTAGAAAGTTAAGGATTTCATAATATGAGTTTTCTTGTTTGAACAATGTTTTGCTTACATCAATTAAGTCATTCTTACTTCTAAAATGTGTTATAATTAATCTTGCATTTTATGGAACTCTTAAAATTTGAAGTTATTTATTTCTATGAGTATATAGCTTTATAGAAATGGCATTGAATCATTAGACTATGCAATTTTAGAGAAAAGAATGAATATTAAGGAAACATTAGGTTGTGATGATTAATGGTGAAATATGCAATTGTTGTATGATGGAAATGTGTTATGGTATGTTAGAACATGTTTCAATGTGGTATGATATACATGAAAATGACTTTTTGATGATGTTGGAGGGCAAAACAATGAGCTATATAGTTTAATCTAAATAATTGGTTCCTAGAATAGTCAACCGATTGACCTAACCCATTAATATGTAACCCTATAGGGACCTTGGTATTGCTCTCTCCTTAGACACATTAGTTGGTTGGATAGAACTGATTGACTGGTATATGAATAGTAAACTCATTTTCCTTAACCAAATTAACCAATTTGAATAAATTCTTGTCTTGTTGAGCCTAACCAAACAACTGGTTCATAAAAACCGATTAACCAGTTCGTACAAACGATCGATTGGTTGGGCTTGACCGATCCACTAGCTTGACTATTTTGTGTGATTTTTTTCTTCTCAATTTGTTAATGCATTTAGATTATTTATGGAATCATTAGTTGACTATCTAATGGATAAAATACATATATTACCATGATTCAATGACCTAAGGGGTGGAATAAATGGATCATGAATCATGGCATATTCAATGGGTGATGTCAATGCCTAACAGGTGAACCACATATGAAAGGGTGATGAAATACGGAATGTGATTTGATGGACTAATATAATGGGTATGGATAATTTCAAACAAGAATAAATGGAGACTCGATACATGGTTAGGGATGTAGAGGATTAGTATGGAAGGAATATGCTAATATCTTACTTACTCTTTGTATGAGCCTTGTGTGATCACTTGACCTCATGAATAATATACTAATCATGTAAAGAAAAAGATAGTAAAGCTGTATATGGGGTGGGGTTAAAAGATCCTTGATTAGCTACTAGTGGTTAGTTTGCCTTTGGGCATTTATAAGTGCTTTTGGGCTTTACCTTTGGGTGAAATCCTAATAGATCTCTACGCCTTACCTAATATAAACACTCATAATGTACTAGGGGGTATCAATACTTAAGGATCTAGTTACCTAGGTTGTTAGCTTTTACCTGGACTTATATCCATTGTTGTTACCTTTTTCTTGGACTTTATGTCCCTTGGTTTGTATAGGCTTCTATGGTATGTGATACCATAGGGTGTGTATAGTACGTTGCTCAATAATGAATAATTGTATAATGATTGGAATGAATGACTTGATGATAAATAATTGGATAATGATTGGAATAAATGGTTGGATGATGACCTATATAAGTAAATGGATAATAAACACAATAAGTAATTTGAATGAAAATAAAATAAGGATGTGGTAGTATTAGAATATAAAGAAAAGGATAAAAAAAGAGGTATAATGAAATATAAGGGGCTAACCTAATTGATTGAGCATGTTATAATATAAACCCTAGTATTCATTTGGATAACAAATTCGATACGTATGTGTGACTAACTTTGATGTTGTTCTATGAAAATGAGACTAATACATTTTGAGTTGCTCGAGTTATTCATGATTGTAAATCCTAATGCATTACCTGACCATGGAAGAATAGGTGCCCCTAATAATATGGCATTAACATGACTTATGTTAAGTATGATTTTCTTGATATGATAGAACCTTGTATGCTTATGATATTCATAAAGAAGGTAACTTGGCTTAATCAATATCTAGTGTACTGTTATGCTCATTTTCTCAATCACATTTTCATTCCCAGCAGTAGTGCGTCTACCTGATCTTAGGTTTGGGGCTTCAGAGAGACTGGACATCTAGAGATTTTTGTGCTATTTGTGATGAATACTTATTTTGGGGTCAACCCTCATTTTTCTCTACTATAATTACCCTATATTCCTAGTTAATCATTCTTTTTATATTTGATTATTTGGGGGACTATTAAGATTCTATGTTATAAATGTCCTAAATATTTATGTAACATGATCATGCATACTCTACTTTGATTTGGTAACCTTTGTTTTGTTTTCGACCTTGTATTTAATATGGGATAGTGATTGACATCAATTATTTGTTAGGTATCCTTGTAGTACCCCATTTTTCCTAAGTATGTTTTGTATTTTTCTCTTCCGCATCATTTTAAAACAAGATTTTTTCATAGTAAAAAATAGGGGTACTATAGGTTGGTATTAGAATTTTTTCTTAAAATTGTCACTTTGAGAATTATTAAGCTAATCTCACAAGATGGTATCAGACTTCTTGTCTTGAAACCCTTTTCACCCTTGATATTTCTAGTGGATGTTGTAAGATACTTTAAATTATTTCACTACAATCTGAGTGTTTAACTCGGAGATTAAGTATTTCTAAACCCAAAATGTTTGTGAGTGAGAGTGGCTTGGGAATAGGCTATAGATCATCATTATGACAACTTATTGTGCGAGTCTTGGTACTTGGTAAATTAAAATTTTCTAACTACTTCTATTTTTTCAGGAGGTGATAGGTGCTAAACACTATTATGAGTTCATTGAGGCATTCATAGAGATTATCGGAGACTATATGGAATATAGATCCAATTTCCATGACCACCATTTGTGCCGGTAACTGCACTAGTTTTGGAGGATTGGTTTAAGAGGGCTAAACATCATCATCCATAGATCATTGAGGGCCATGAGGACCTTGAAATCATGGAGAGATGGGTCAGGGACATGGAGAAAACATTCACCACCTATAGTTACCCTAAGAATAAAAGGGTTGTTTGGAGGTATATTTTTGAGAGGAAGGGAAAACGCTTGGTGGAGTGTCTAGTGTAGGGTTAGAGAACCTATGGTAATGGGGTCATTTATAGGGGTGCTCCATTCCCATTTATATCTAAAACGCCGTTGTATGAAGAAGTGCAATGAGTTCATAACCTTTTGGAAGGAAGGTATGACCATTGAGGAGTATTGCACAAGATTTATGGATTTTTTCCTATTTTCTCCTAAATTTGAGGCCAATGAGGTGATGTAAGTCCATCTTTTCAAGACTAGCATGGGAATCATATATCAAGAACTCTTAGTGGGAATTACTCCAGCATACTTACTAAGAATGTACAAGTAGGCTTTGGAGGATTCCTAATTCACCTAACCCTAAAGTTCTTAGTCGAGGGTAAAAGGAAGTTCAAGCATTGTCAAAATTCCAATGAAAAGAAGAAGGCTTATTTAGGAGGAAGCATGTTACCTAAGCATAATAGGAGTATGGGGTTAGTACCTTGAGTAAGAGGTCTATTTAGGGGACGTGTCGAAGAGGGGCACTACAACTACAAGTATTACAGAGTAGATCATTGAAGAGTAGACTATATAGGCAAAATGGTCATATGGCATGGATGTAGTTTGTTGGGGTATAGAGCTTATGAGTGCTCAGATTGAGGTGGTAGTATAAAGAGAAGTCAGCTTAGAGCTCAAAGTATCGGACCTATTCAACAACAATAGACATAGAGAGTTCTCCCCGTCTCTAGTTAGAGGCCTTACTCTTTTCAACAAGGATAGAGATCAGCCAGTACCCTAGGAGTCCCTTCATGATGATGCCTGAGCATGACATGCTAGGAAGAGACAGATCATCAGGATGCTATAGTGATTGATATGCTTATTGTCTTTATCTTTCCACCTTTGGTATTGGTTGACACTAGTAAATCACATTCCTTTGTGTCATTCGTATTTGTAACTAGAGCTACCTTATATCCTTCTAGTATTATTTTCACTTCTGTTATGTTGCCTTTTAGGGATAGGATTGCAAGCTCTAGATTCTATAAAGGAGTGGTCTTGAAAGTTTGAGGGGTAGATTTTATATTGCATCTCATAAAACATGATCAGCATGACTTCTATGATAGATGTGATTGTCAAGATGGATATATTGGGGAAGTACCTAGTGTTGTTTGATGGTGCACAAGAGCATGTGGTTTGCGAGGACCAAAGAGTTTTAAGGTCTCATATCAAATGTGTGAGCCTAATCCCTCTATAAGGATCATGTCGGCTATCATCATGAGCAACCTTGTTTGTAAAGGTTATCTGCTCTTCTTATGTAGTGTTTGAGATACGGAAACATTTGAGATGCTGTTAGAGCAAATAGTAGTGGTCCATGAGTATCCTGACATATTCCCTAGGCAGATTTTGAGAATTACACATATTGCCTAGGACATAATCGATATCTATGGCCCCTTACCATATGTCACCTGGGAAGAAAAAAGAACGCAAGGGCTAGTTGGAGCTGTTTTTGGGGAAGGGTTGCATCCAACCTAGCATATCATCATTTAATAGGTTCCAATAAATTAAATTTTTTTGCTAGTATTCAAACTAAAACCTAGTTAAGATAATTTGTTAATTAGACTGAAAACCATTTGATTTATTTATTGAAACTAGTTCATGTGTTAAACTAGAGGCTAAACAATTTTCTCCAAAAAAAGGTATCTTAGGAACTAGTTAATCAAATTTTCAAACTAATTGAGTTGTTTCTAGGATTTTTTTCAAATGATTTAGGGTTTCGGAATAAATTCACAAACTACATGATTAGGTGTAAAACTCATAAACTTGTTCTACTTGGAACTAGGATTTTGCATAACACTTAGAAAAAAACTCAGGTTTTTGAAACCAACAATGAATTTAATTCAAATAAATTATATGAAAGATTTTCAAATATTCATATAAATAGGATAAAAGGTTCAAATGATCGAGTATAAGTTTATATGATAAAACCTAAGACTTAAAGGTGAAACTTAAATGCTCAAATATATAGGAATCCAGAAATTATTTTCTCTTATGGCTAAAACTTAATTGTTCTCTTGACTATTGCACTTTAAAATATTTATTGAATACATTCACTTTATAACTAAATTTCTCTTTTCAACTTTATACATGAGCATAGTTTGAGTGACTGGCTTGTCATTAATATCTAGGCAGTAAGACATACACACTTAATCACATACACTAAACCCTTAGACACATTTGTTATCATAAAAAAAGGGAATACGTTATTAATTGACCTAGGAGTTCAAAAATCTTCTCTATTTTGATGATGAAAAACCAAATATGGGAAAATAATACCATGTCCTCTACCATTCATGACTTAATCTACTTTTTAAACTCTTTCTTTCTTTTTTTATCAATACATGGTGAAAGGGTTTAACAAATGCTAGCAACCATCATAAAAAGGGTATAAAAATCCAAAACCTTAAGGGGAATTCCATCTTAATAGGTGTAATAGGAGAAATGTGAGAGTGAAAAACATAAAAGGATTCTTCTAAAGCATAATAATTTTCTAATATGTGGTGCTAGTAGGATTTAGAGAAAAAAATAGAAGTAATACTTTTTTCCATATAGAAAAATCGAATCATCTCATATATCACTAATAAACTTATATATGAAGTACGAGAGATGATTTCAATGACTAACATCTAAATATACATGCCAAAATTTGCAATCGAAATGTAAAATCATATTAGACTAATTATGAATAAAAAAAAAGTCATATAACCCATATACTACTTAATGTATGATAATATGTATTTGTGATCAACACTTATGGCTCCTAGAATAGACAAGGATGATTAATTTAGTGATAAGTCAGTGACAAAAGATAATTGGATCAAAGTCTCTAAGTTATTACTATTAGTGCCTTAAAAATCTATGGTCTTTACAACATCTTGGTTAATTTGAGTGGCCTTTGTAACTCATCACAACTGGATCCTTTAAACAAGGATCTTCAATAACTATTTGCTTAGATATACTACCTCAAGTAGTAAAATCCTCAATAATGTCATAGGCACCAACTCCATGCTAATCACACAACATCCTATCTTGATCTTTACTTATCACATCTTATGGTTGATCAAGTTGATGTGGGGTAAATTTAGGCCAAAATAGTTACCAAATCACATACATTATACTCTAAGATTACCTTAAGACTCTGAATTGGTGTAAATATAATGTCCAAAATTTTCTATACCATTATAAGTAAGTCATGAATGTTTTCCATAATTAGTTTGCCTTAAGAATCAAATGGAGGCATTATAGTATATGACGAGTGAGTATTTGTATAATTCAAACCGCAAGCATAAGTAGGATTGTATTTAGAGGTTAGTGCATCATTAGATGGTGGAAGAATTTCATTATCTCCATCTTTAATTTGAGGTTGAGATACATTTACAACTTATATCCTACCAATGCTAGTCATTGTGGCTTGAGCCTTCGCTATTAGAACCACACTTTTCCTATCTTCATTTATCTCATAACCCATGCTTCTAAGCTTCACCTCATTAAAGATATCAAGTCAAGTCTATAAATGAAGTATAATAGTTAGAAAATTACTAAAGGAGACCTAAAAATCAGACAAGATAATCATTAGGAAGGATATATATCTTAAGGTAACATGACTATTGATCACCATGTGTGACATATATTAGAATATGCCAACTATTAACCTCATTGTAGTCATAGATCCTCCTAATAAGGGGCCCACATCCTACCATAACTTGACCATGGATCATCATGAGTTAGAACATGTAAACATTGAACCTCATTGCAGTCTTTGAGGATATGGTTTATCCGATAAAATTTGTTTATTTCATGTTTTCTCTAAATCTATCTCAAGGGAGATGTATCAAGCTGATGAAATAGTATAAAACCTTTTGTGGGTGGAAAAAAATCATTAACTAGTAATGCATTAACCATATAAGAACCCCTCATCATCTCTAATAAAACCATATCATGTGTACTAGTGTGCATCTACCCTCTATATGTTACCCTAGTGTAGATAACATTTGTACTGACTCATATCCATCCAATCTAGCATCACCTATTATTATAGGAACACTAAATATATGTATGGTAAGTGTCATACCTCGAACGTTTTTTTAAAATAAAGGATAAAATAATGAGTTAAGGTAAAAAACTAAAATATATGTACCCTATAAAATAATAATAATAATAATAATAATAATAATTACAATAATAATAATAAAAAGAAATTATTATTTGAAAGCTATTTTAATTAACCAACCTAAAATAAATTATAGATAAATTATGCCA
This sequence comes from Tamarix chinensis, assembly GCA_030549775.1. Classification (NCBI taxonomy): domain Eukaryota; kingdom Viridiplantae; phylum Streptophyta; class Magnoliopsida; order Caryophyllales; family Tamaricaceae; genus Tamarix; species Tamarix chinensis. The sequence continues at coordinate 68,109,110 of CM060173.1, read as the reverse complement.
ATTTCTAAATTAATGAAAATTAATATTATTATTAAATTTATTTATTACCTATAAATACCCAAAAAAGGGAAACACCCTACCATCCCTCTTTTACTTCACTTGCACCCTAACTAGCCAAAACTCTCTTCTTCTTTTTCTTCCATGTGTAGAGGACCAAATGCACTCCTTCCTTCTTCTTTTCCTTTCTCTCTTTCTCCTTTTTCCCTCACATCCCTTTCTACCCTCACCCCTAACCTCCTGCCTGCACCAACTTCACCCTACTACCATTTTTGCAACTTCCCCTACATACTTCCCTTCTCCCTTTCCTCTTTAGCCATGTAGGACTTATTGTTGACAAAACCTCTTCATAGTCCACTCTGCATGCCCTTTTCCCCTACATTCACTCTACCACCTATAATTTCTCCCCTCTGCATAGGCTTGTACCACTTTGCCATCGTCGACCAACAACCACCTGCCCCACCATCCTTACCCTCTTCCTTCCATTATCTCCATCCTTCTAGTGCATATAGAATCCCCCCAGGTCCTCATTCCCCTCTCATTTTTCTAGCCAACCTCCCTTACATACCCTTTCTATTGTTGTGATTTTAGATGTCACCGCCACGGTCACCAGGCAATGCTATCGCCTACTCCATCCCATCCTATTCTTTGAATCTCCCTACACACAACGAGTCCCTCTCCTTCCCTTATTTTCCTTTCCTTTCCCTTCTTTCCTCTCCATAGTCATGTAAAGTTGGTAACTAAGAAGCCTTTTTGCGCTACCACACACCACCAATGCTGCTTTATGCCACAAGCACAAACAACAACACCTTCTTCTCTGCCTCCCTTCTTGTACAAAAAGGTTTCCCCTATAACAAAAATTCCTCCACTGCCCCTTCCTCCCATCCCTTTTCTTCACTCATCCTCCTTTCCTCATAGGCACCGCTGCGAGAACCGCTACTTCTTCCGCTGCGAGACCACCACCTCCACCACTTACCACCTGTGCAACACCCCACCCCAAGAAACCCTACTCCACTCCTTTATCCAACCCTAAAATCCCTCTCCTTGCATGACCACCACTGCCACCACTCACTTTCCTTTGTTTATTCTTATCACATCTTCTCCCTCCTTATTCTAAGCTTTTTATCTTTATATCTACTACTACTACTACTACTACTATCATTATTATTATTATCTTGGTTAAGAAAATAAGGAAAATGGTAGAAAAGGGGTAAAATAACTAAGTTGATGTTCTCATTTTAGGTACCAAACCAATAATCATCTTATGTGTATTTTTTGTGGAATAAGTGTAGTTGTATGAAATGTGTATTTTTGTATATGTGATATAAGTGTTTGGGCAGTTTGGCATGCAAGTACCTAAGTTAAAGATGTGTGTGACTCACTAATTATTTTATCTTACATAAGATCTCTGGATTTAATTAATGACAACATTAACTATTAAGGAGCAACTAATTTGAACAATAATTAAGTTAGATTAAATTATGTAGTTCTAAAGATCAATAATCTAGATTAAATTAATTTACTTCTTTATAAATTTATCAAACTAGAAATTTGCTACATGTCGATGTATATGTTAGCAATTACATATGAACCATACTATCCTAGCATTTTATTAGTACTCAAATTAACAAGGTCATCAAGTAAGATACAAAGCATAAATTATGGATAGAAGATCATAATTCATAGTTTATTATCCAGACAAAATACACATAAAAATTAAGTTAAATTAACATTTCACAAGCAATTATCTTATAAACCTTAATTATCCTTTTACCCTATACTAATTTAGCCTAACATATGGATAAAAAAAGAAAATGACGATCCAAAACCTATTAAAATCATGACTTTAATTAGCATAGATAAAGAAAATAGCATAAATTTAATTAAATTATAGAAAATCACAAATTTAATTAATTAAATTAATAACAAGAATTGCATTAAACATAGTTAAAAGTATGAAATAAATATGTGAGACTACGAAAAAAATTGGCCTATGAGATTATAGAATTGTCGACACCGTGTGATTTCCGATCCTTTAATTACAAAAATAAAATAAAAAAACTCTAGAAAATACCCAAAAAATCTAGATATAATGAAAATAAAGTTGAAGTCAGGGTTATGGCAATGGTGCCCGTCTTTCCTCTTTTTTTGATATAATTATTTTATACACATAGATAGCAGGCAATACAAATGAGATAAACTTTTTTGCAAAAATATGGGTTATATTAACACAAAACTAGGTGAGTATGATTGATTCAAGATTGAAAGAAGGTTATTTATGACATGTAAAAGAGTTATGCAAACCTATAGAGTATGGTAAATGGGTGTCAGGTGTGTCACCAAGTCCTTTTACAAGCCTCATAAACAAAGGAAGTGGTGTGTTTTTACAATAAAGACAAGCTTAGCCTTTGTTTCATTAGATCATACAAGATTTAGGACCAGGTTGGAGATGTTTGTTATCAAATTATATTTTCTATTAAGCTTTCTTGTGTGCATAACATCTTCCACAACTCTAAGGTGGGGAAATATATCTCAAATCTTTTGCACATCATCTAACTAGAGATATTCCACAATAGTACATGAATTGGAATCGGTTATAACTAGCACAAAGTAGTTTAAAACTGAGCCACAGTCTATTCAGTTATCAAGTAAGGAAAAACAAAGAGGGATCATTTTGGAAATTTAAGTGGAATGTATGCACCATGATTATAAGTTAAAACAACATTTTAAAACCTTAGTGAGAGAGGTGAATATTGGATAAGAGTATAAATGATAGTTTTATTTATAACCGATATGTATACCTTAATAAAGCAGAAGGGAAGACACTATGGTCATAAGTTAAAACCGCCGTATATACCCTTAGCCAATATTTACCTCTTTTGTTAAGGGTATAAATGATAAGTTTAACTTACAACCATTATGTATATTATTTTGCATTATTAGGGTATACACAACGGTTATAAGATAAAATATTTATGTATACCCTTCTTCCGCCATTGTTTTTTCCTCTTCATTCTTTACCATATAATCCCCTGCAATATTTCACTTTACCTCTCAATATTCAAACAACAACCTTCTAAGCAATGAACCTTTGGAATTGTTGTTTCTCTTTTCTCTTCTCCTTGATATAGTTCTTAATCATTTTTCCTCATGTTTAGTTCACTACCATCACCCCTCTTTCTTTCTTCACATAATATGTTCAGTATTCATTTGCTATTTTTTTCTTTAAAGATTAAGATTTTTGTATAAATTTCTCAATCTTTTGAATTTTCCTTATTTCTTACATGTTTGTGCTCTTCAATTTATATTTATATTATATATGTTGTTGTTGTGTAAATTTGAGTACTCTATATTGTTACTTTAAGAGTTGATATGTCTTGTGAGGATATATTATCAAACCATATATTTCAAAAATTAGAGTATACAAACAAAATAGTGAGTATAGTGTAGAAATCACTGTATCATTACTAGTGGAAATGTAGTTGTCATGTATATGTGTTCTTGGTATGCTGGTTGTTTTTACTTAACTTAACTAATATTGTATGATTCCTCATTTTTTAATGCAATTTAAGGGTTGAGCTATTTTTCTTTCTTATAATGTATCTTTAGTGTATACATGGAAGTAGGTTGTGTAGAGAATATATAGTTAGTGCTCAAAACTTCATTAAGTTAGTTGTTGAACATTAAAAAGATGCTTTACCAAAATCTTATCCATGTGTAGAGTGTGGAAATATGATAAGAAGAGGGGTAAATGAGATATGAGATAGTGTCAATATCCATGGAATTGATAAGAGTTATATTAGGTGGATATGGTATGGAGATCTATTTCTTAATGAATCTAGTGTGATTAACCATTATGATGTTGATGTTACAAATGATTTTGCTGACATCGAGGACTTCACCAATTGTAACACCCCTATTTTCCACTACCAAAAAAATTTCATTAAAGCATGTTTTAGGAGTAGATAACTGTAACACCCCCAAAATTTACTATTAAAAAATTTCCTTAATTAAAAGGAAATTAGCGGAAGCAAATTAATAAACTGTGAACTTTGGGGGTATTACCGCCACACTTAGTACCAGACCGATTCACTCCTACCGTTCCAGTACCAAGTGCTAAGGCTAAAAGAGAAAAACACAATTTACGGGAAACTCAAGCATATATAAATTAGAGTAGCGCGGTAAATAATTTATCAGAGTAAAATCCACTAGTGGTGGTTACAAAACAACAAATATATTGAATTTATAATTTTTAAGAGACAACTTAAAATCTGAACAATTCCAGATAGTTCCTTACGCTCATTCCCAAGCCCACTTGAAAGCACTAAACATGACCTGTAAGGGGCACTACCCATTGAATAAGCAGGGGTCCCACAAAGGGAACCCTTCAGTACTACGGTACTGAGTAACCCTTTAAAAACACACTTAAAAAATAGGCACGTAATGTAACACATGAAATACTATCATATTCGTACATAACATTAGGTATAAACATGATATTCGGATTTATATATTCACAAATCCAACAAGTCAATCAGATATTAATAGCGTATTCGTAACCTTCACTTTCTTACATTCATATACTTGTCAACTCAATCAAATATTAATAGGCCATAATTATCAATCGATACTTTTCGGGCCTTAAGGCCAATGGTCCATCATTAATCAATCATCTCGGATTATACAAGTCCTTGTGAGTGCGGGAACCCCACTTTTATAGCCGGTGGAATGGTCGTGAGGGCACATGCCCTGCCACTATTTTAGCCGGTGGAACGGTCATGAGGGTAACATACCCTACCACTATTATTTGCCGGTGGATCGGTCTGACCCCGACTCACAAGGTGTTTCACTGTAAGTAATTGGTATCTTCCCCGTGTGTTATCAATTTTACGTTTGCTTTGTTGAGCACGGAATCCCTCACTATTATAGCCGGTGGAACGGTCATGAGGGTACATGCCCTGCCACTATTTAAGCCAGTGGAATAGTCGCGAGGAAAACATACCTTACCACTATTATTTGCCAGTGGACCGGTCTGGGTCTGGCTCAACATCTTTCTCTCTAAGTGATTAGTGTCTTAATGTGTCTTATTCAAAAGAATTTTACCCTTAACATGCATGTCCTAAAAGGCCACATGACATTACATCATAACTTACAACATACCCATAGCAACACATATCAAAAGGGCACATGAACACACATTGGTTGCAAGCCATGTCACACGTGAAACAGTTAAGATAACAACTTATAGCACACGACATATAATTATATAGGCCACCCAAGGCGTGTGGGACACATAGCACACATTAACCTTTGGCTACACCTTTACTCGGTTTAGGTTACTGAGCTAACTCCCACACTTATTAGGCCACTAAACACCCTTCGTAATTATTACACTTAATATAATTCTCATTTGATGGGTGAGATTACTAATTTTCCCTTTTTCCTTTATTATAATGAATAAATTATCCTTGAGTTGGTCAAATTACCAAATTATCCTTCCTCCTTATCCTAATTATCAAATTAACCCTTTATTTAGTTAATTACAAAATTATCGTCCTCTATTATCAATTACCAACTATCCTTCTCCATTATCAAAATTACCAAATCACCCTTTTATATGATCATAATTACCAAACTATCTTCATTATCAATTTTACCAAAGTACTCCTGGTTGGTTAAATTACCAAATTACCCTTTTATATGATCATAATTACAATTTTACCCTTCTCCGTTATTAAATTAACCAAATTATCTAGTTACCAAATTTCCCTTCTTAATTGTCATAATTAACAAACTACCCTACTCCATTATCAAAATTACAAAAATACCCTCTGGTCGGTTAAATTACAAAATTACCCCTCACATTTATCATATTTACCATTTTACCCTTTTGTTATAAAATTACCAATTTGCCTTTTTATTCAAAATTATAAAAATTGCCATTTTATTACAAAATTATCAATTTGCCCTTTTATTTTAAAATTACAAAATTGCCCTTTTATTTCAAAATTACCAAATTGCCCCTTTTTTTATTACAAAATTACCAAATTGCCCTTTAATACAAAATTACCAATCTTCCCTTTTTATTAAAAAATTACCAAATCGCCCTTTTATTACAAAATTATTAATTTACGCTTTTATTATAAAATTTTCATTTTGCCCTTTTATTACAAAATTACAACTTTACCCTTTTATTATAAAATTACTATTTTGCCCTCATCTTACAAAATTAAAATTTTACCATTTAATCACAAAATTACTCTTTTACCCTTTATTCACAAAATTACCATTTTACCCCCTTACTTCCAAAATGACCAATTTATCCCTTACTTACAAAAATTACCATTTTATCCTTTTATTAACAAATTTACTATTTTACCCTTACCTCAAAAATTACCAACTTATCCTTTTTCTAGCAAATTCACCATTTTACCCTTGCCTCCGAAATTACCATAATACCCTTTGTAATCAAGAATCACCATTTTACTCTTAATACACCCTTTATATTAAATTATTATTAATACTACATAAAATATTAACTTTAATACCTCATCTATAACTCTTATAATTAATATAATACTTATTAACACCCATATATATATATATATATTAGGCCATATTCTTGTACCATATATATTAATAAAATCCTCTAAGGCTCACAAAATATTAATCATGCATTAAGATCACAATAGCATAATACAACATGGATAATACTTAATATGTTCATTAATAACCAACTTCTAACTTAAACTATATCTCCAAACATAGCACATAATCTATCATACTTCCTTTTCATCAACCAACTCAAGAAAACATATATAATTTGTTAACAACATATATCAAGCATAATACATATTAAAAATGCCTAATGTGCTAACATACATTAATCCATTAGTTTAAGTGGAATTTAACAATTACCTCGGTTTTCACAAAAATGAACCTTACCGGTATTCCATTAAAACATATATAATTTGTTAACAACATATATACATATTCTATGAAGACTTCAACATGAATCTCCCACTAGAAGACAAGCTTTCGTTGAAGACACAGAAACATGTTCCATAATTTTACATCTCTTATATACTAACCTGGCATTGTTTGTGTGTACCTATGTGCAGTGCCTATTATTGGGGCTAAAAGATCTCCTTTGTGCCTATATAAAGACTTCAGGTAGTGTTTAACATTTGTTTTAGATTTGGCAATTTGTTTGTGCTTTGTTTGGTTGTAGGAAAAACATATCCAGCACCTACACTTTGTGGAATATATTGCGTGTAACAAGTAGGGTTGTGTGTCAACCTTCCCCATGACTAGTGAAGAGGTACGTGCCCTGGTAGAGTCCATCAAAAGACTCACCACATGCATGGATGCCCAATTACAAACTCAAAACACACTACAACATGAACTCCATAGTGTGGAAGCTATGTTGCCGACCAAGAGAAGTGTAAACCATGGCAAGATCGAATGGAAACCACACATGATAGTGTGGAAGGGAGAATGAAGCCTATGTACCTTGGCAAGAGTGGACGTAGACCTTTCAATTTGTCTCATCATGAAGATGGAGAAGAAGAAACAAATTCTTTTGATTCAAGCAACCAAATAAAAGCATCTACATTCCATGTAAGAAATGCACGCCATAAAGATCAAGGTATTAAACTTAACCTTCTTGAATTTATGGTGATTTGAATGTGGAATCATTTTCTGAATGGTTCCATGAGATTGAGGATATTTTTGAGTTTATAAAATATGATGATGATAGAAAGTGCAAATTAGCTACTCTAAAGTTCAAAAATTTTACTCAAGTTTGGTATGATAACTTAAAACGAACTAGAGAAAGACAAGAGAACTCTAAAATAAAATATTGGAAAAAACTCACTTAAGAAAGAAATTTGTGCCTAGAGAGTATGAACAAGATATGTATGTTAAAATGACTAATCTAAAGCAAGACTTCTTTAGTGTAGAAGAATAAACTAGAGAAGTTAAAAGACTAGCCCTTATTTGTGATGTTCATGAAAGAAACGAACAAAAATGTGCTAGATACTTAAGTGGCTTGAATAATTTAATAAGAGACAAGGTCAATATGTAATATTATGACTCTCTTGATGACTTGATAAAATTGGCTATGAAAATTGAAAGACAAACTAAATCAACAAAAGCCTATGTTAAGTTTAATGCTTCTACTTCAACTAAACACTATTCTATCACCTTTACACTCAAATCAACATTTTCATATGATGAAAGGAATAACAAAGATGATAAAGGTAAAAATAAGGTGGTTGAAATGGAAAATAAACAATGTTTCAAATGTAAAGTATATGGACATTTTGCTAGAGATTGTCCTAACCAAAGAGCCTTAACCTTACATGAAGTAGAACACATGGAACCATGTAGTGATGATGATGAATTAGAAGTTGAATCTCCTAATGAAATATTAACTATGGAAGAGGAAGAAGGAGACCCATGCTTTGTAATTCAAAGAGTTTTACAAATACAACCTAGTATTACACCTACTCAAAGAGAAAAGATTTTAAAACCAAGTGTAAAATAGGTGATATGGTTTGTAGACTCATAATTGATAGTCGTTCATGTACTAATGTGTCTAGTGAGGAAATGGTCAAGAAGATTTGTTTGGAAACTAATAATCATCTTAAACCCTATTCTTTACAATGGTTGAACAAGGATAAAGGAGCTAAAGTAAAAAAAAGAGCTTTAGTCATATTTTCTATTAGAGACTATCATGATGAAGTTCTTTACCTATGGATTCTTGTGGATTAATTTTGGGTAGACCATGGAAATTTGGTAGAAAAGTAACTCATGATAGGGTAACTAATGGATATGTGGTGAAAATGGAAAAAAAATTATATAGGCTCACACCTTCTTTATATGATCATATGCCCTAGAGTGATGATAAAAAGAGATTATTTTTACATGAAAAGGCTATGGAGAAATGTATAAAAGAAGAAGGAATTTGTTATGCTTTAGTTTCTAAGGATTCCAAACCTTAAAAACAAAAACTTGCGGATCCTAATTTCATTAAGTTACTTGATGAGTATAATGATGTATTTCCTAATGACTTACCTCATGGATTACCACCTAAAAGAGGTATAGAACATGCTATTGATCTTGTTCCTGGTATGCCTATTCCTAATAAACCGGCTTATAGATGTAACCCAGAATAAGCTAAGGAATTACAAAAATAAAGACAATAGCTTATGGATAAAGGATTTGTGAAAGAAAATATGAGTTTTTGTATATTTCTTTCAAATACTACTTATGGCAAATTTGTGAGTTATTTTTGGGAAACTTTATGGCATATGCTTAGTGTGTATGGTGTGAATACTAACATGCCTATTAACATGATTCCGTTGAAAAAAGTTGAAATGAAAAATTATGAAGATAAAGAGAGAATACATTTTTTTCAACAAATTCATGAGAAAAAAAAATAATATTGAAAAATCTAATGCCAAGTATAAAGCTCAAGCAAATAAGAATAGAAACTCCTATGTGTTTTCTCCTCGTGACTTAGTTTGGTTACATTTGTGTAAAGAAAGATTTCCTAATTTACATAAAAACAAACTAAAGCCTAGAGTCAATGGTCCATTTAAAATACTTAGGAATTTTAGAGATAATGCTTATAAACATTGAACTTCTAGATTCTTATGTTAGAATTTCAAAAAAATTTAATGTTGGTGATTTCTCGCCTTATTATTCTGATGAAAATTTGAGGGAAAATTCTTCTCAACTTGGAGAGTATGATGTAGGAGCATCTAATGAACATAATGATTATCATGTTCATACTAATTCTCAAGGTAAGGAAGATAATTTATCTTTTGTAATGTTGGAGCCTATCAAGTTAAATATTCTTGATAATTCTTATATGCTTGACATTGAAAACCATTCAAGTTGTTCTTGTATGTATGTTACATATTTGCAAGAAGATGATGTTCATACACATTGATGTGTACAAGTATTCTAAGGTATGAAAGGCTATGATATACATGGGATGATATATTACAACAGGAGATATAGTGATGATATTCATTATTTGTATAAAGTTGTTGTAAACCCTAACCCTAAGTATATATTATGTAAGTTAGGGTATTGCTATAATTTCATGTATGTATCTTAGTCAATTGTATAGCTTTGTAATATTAATCCTTAGTATAATTTAACCAATGATATTATACTTTGGATTAAGGTTAATATGGGCTTATTTCAACCATGATTAATGGGATGGATTAAGTAAGGATACTCGGCTAGTTTAAGCTAGTTCACCGGGCTTCCTTTCTCCTATATAAGCCTTCCTTGTGTGCAGCATTTGTATGCAGAATTGAATAAAATATTGAATGAGAATTTTGATCAAACTTTGAGCAAGTTAGCTAAAGTCTAATCCTCCCTTTTGGATCTACACTGAGCAAAGAAATCTGGGATTAAACCTTCCTCAAATCTATCTTGAAATCGACTTATTTGAAGCTCTTCAAATCTATCAAAACACCTTCACTTGTATCTTCAAGTTCTTCGCCTATACTCCATCAATTTACTTCGTTTCTTTTGCATTAGATATTGGGTGAAAGATTATAATATAAATTTTGATCCAAATTTCCTTTACTTTAATAAAAATGATTCCACATTTAAATCACTATAAAATTCAGGAAGGTCAAGTTTAATACCTTGATCTTCATGGTGTGGATTTCTTCCATTAAATGTAGGTTCTCTTCTCTGGTTGCTTGAGACAAAAGAATTTGTTTCATCTTCTCCATCTTAATGATGATACAAATTGAAAGGTCCATGTCCACTCTTTCCATGGTACATAGGCTTCATTCTCCCTTCCACACTATCACGTGTGGTTTCCATTTGAGCTCGCCATAGTTTACACTTCTCTTGGTCGGCAACTTAGCTTCCACACTTTGGAGTTGATGTTGCAGTGTTTTTTGATTTTGTAATTGGGAATCCATGCATGTGTTGAGGCTTTTGATGGAATCTATCAGGGCACCCACATCTTCACTAGTCATGGTGAAGGTTGACATACAACCCTACTTGTTGCACACAATATATTCCACAAAGTGTAGGTGCTGGATTTATTTTTCCTACAACCAAACAAAGCACAAACTAATTTCCAGTTCTAAAAAAAATGTTAAACAATACCTATGGTATTTATCTAGACACAAAGGAGATCTTTTATCCCCAATAATAGGCACTGCACGTAGGTACACACAAACAATGAAATGTTAGTATATAATAGATGTGAAATTCATTCACATAAAATCATAGAACATGTTTCTGTGTCTTCAACAAAAGCTTGTCTTCTAGTGGGAGATTTGTGTTGATGTCTGCATAGAAGATGTAGAGGAGATCCATAGGTAGATGATGGACTGATTTATTGAGATAAATTGATGAGAGATGAGTCGAATACAAGGCCTTCAAATTCCATCTCTGTTTCAGGCGATTAAGAGTTGTCCAAGGATTTCGAACACTTTGATGCTTTCCTTGCTTGCTGCATGAAGGGAAATGGAAAGGTACTGCTACACACTTGATCACTCATGAATGGAGATTATAATGCAATAGGAATCAAGTGTTGGAGAGGCACACATGTTCGTGGAAAATAGACGAACCAAACTCTGCACAGCTGGAAGGTAAATGTTGTCGGTATTTTATGTGGAAAGTTGGGGGAAATTGTAGTAAGATCGTTGCAAGATTACATGAACTTCAAGAAAGAACTTAAAGAAAAATAAAAGAATTTCATCAAGAATCAAGAATTCAACAAAATGGTGGAGTATCCGTGGAGTTCTTGGTGCAAGAACAAGCACACGATTTTAGGTTCGTAGGTCACTCATTTGTATTAGCTTCGAACAAATGAAGCTTTGATACTAAAAATAATGTGGTTTTTATCAAAGTAATGGAAGTTTGGATCTAAATTTGTATTATAATCTTTCACCCACGATCTAATGCAAAAGAAATGAATTTAATTGATGGATTATAAGTGAAGAATTTGAAGATTCAAGTGAATGTGTTTCGACAGATTTGAAGACCTTCAAACAAGTTGATTTGAAGATAGATTTGAGGAAGGATTAATCCCGGATTTCCTTACTGAATGTAGAACCAAAAGGGAGGATTATACTTTAGCTAACTTTCTCAATGTTTGATCAAAATTATCATTCAATATTCTATTCAATTCTACATAGAAATGTTGCGCACAAGGAAGGCTTATATAGGAGAAAGGAAGCTCGGTTAACTAGCTTAAACCAGCTAAGTATCCTTACTTAATCCAGGCCATTAATCATGGTTAATTAAGCCCATATTAATCATAATCCCAAGCATAATATCAATAGTTAAATGCTACTAAGGATTAATATTACAAAGCTATACAATTGACTAAGATACATACATGAAATTATAGCAATACCCTAACTTACATAAAATATACTTAGGGTTAGGGTTTACAACAAGTTTATACAAATAATGAATATCAATACTTTATCTCTTGTTGTAATGTATCATCCCATGTATGTGATAGCCTTGCTTGCCTTGGAATACTTGTACACATCAATGTGTATGAACATCATCTTCTTACAAATATGTAACATACCTACAAGAATAACTTGAATGGTTTTCAATGTCAAGCATATAATAATTATCAAGAATATTTAGCATGATAGGCTCCAACATTAAGAAAGCTAAATCATCTTCCTTACCTTGAGGATTAGTATGAACATGACAATCATTATGTTTATTGGATGCTCTTGCATCATTGTTTATCTAATTACCCTTTGCTGAATTTAGTTATATCCACCGTATCGTTTAATTCATACCCTTACTAACACACATTACTCTTATTTTCATATTATCACCTATCATATTTGAAGTACTCCTTTAGCCTTTACATTACTCACGTTGTATGCCATAAGATAGGATCCACTTTAATCCTTTAATTATGCTAATAGTTCATGCTAAGATTTGTATTTTATCCTATTCATCATCATCTTATAGTCCCAAACATAAAGTACAATCATAACCAAACCAAAAAGAAATAAGTCACATAAACAGTTGATCAGTTAGGCCAAATAAGTTGATCGGTTGCGCCAACCAATTGATTTTTTTGGGTCAATTAGTCAATCAATTTGACTAACTTGACTATGCTTTCTTTAATCCTTCAATCGGTTTGTGTAAACAATTAGGCTATTCATAGGCTATTCGATGGGTTTAAGTAAAGAGAAAGACTAAGGTCTCTGCAAGAGTACCAATCGATGAGTTTGCTCAACTAGTTGACTTTTCTAAGAACAAGTCAATTGGTTTATCCAAACACAAAAATTTTCATACATCAAACAACAATTTTCATATACATTATTGCATAAAAATCATTTCTAGTCATACTATGATATATATCAACATTAACTAACACATTTCCAACCAAATTATCATACATGTTTCATCATAATGTCATCATAGCCTATTTTATCCATTTTCATGTTCTTTGTTCAATTCATGTCATTCAAATATGCAAATCATGTATACAACTACATTTTTTCATACCAACATTGATTAAACAAATAGAGATATCACCTTTCATTCAAGAACATATGGTAAAGATTTTAAGAGCAAGAATTACTTACTTGATATAGGCTAAATCCCCATAAAAATAGAATTTCCCTATATATTAAAACATCAACTATTAAAACCTTAAAAGCAAAAATCTTAGCTTAGAAATCATACAAAAATCTCATCAAATTTTGAAAAGAAAACTGAAGCGATTAATGACATACCATTGAGATAAAAGATAGAAAATCTCAACTGGACCACTAAATATTTTTTCTAAAATCTAACTTTGCCATTCCTAACAATTAGAACAAGATAGAGTTAGAGATAAGATTATAAGAGTGTGCAAAATAAATAAGCAAGTGCTTGATTGTGGAAAGAATAGAGGGGAATGTATAACTTAGGGGATTTGGGTGGCTGAAAGAAAGTGAATTTAGGGATGATTGGGGCTATTTATAGGCAACCGATAAAAGAGAAACATAGAGGGTTCAGAAGGCAATGTAAACCCTACTACTGACCATTTCAATTCGATTAGAATGGATGGATTTATCTTGAAGTTTTTGATCTAGTCTCCTAATCTTAATTGGTTACTCTAGGGAACTTAGGTCAATCTGGCAAGAAGTAGCATACATGAAAGGAGAAATGGGAGATCAATGTGGAGGGAATCTTCCAGCTTATCAGAAGCATGCCTAAGGTGTAAGCTATCTATCTCATAATCAAGAAAATGAGAGAAGAGGAATAAGATAACAACGAAGGTCATCTTAATCCCTTATTTGTATCAATCAACCTCTAGAGAAAATTGAGGTAATATTTTGGGTTATATACATCATGGAAATGGTTACGAATCTCTTAAAGACAATTGATATCAGTTGGCAAGGTTCCATTTTAGTGGAAGGCGTTTTTCTAAAAAAATATGAAAAGATTGATAAACAAGTCAATATGTTTAGATTTACCAATTGACTGTTCATCCATTAGTCAATCAGTTTGGTTGAGGAACCCAATTTAGCTAAAAAAACAAATCAGTCAAGCACTTCATAGAACAAGTTGATGGGTTTACCTATAAAAATAGTAAAATTTATTTTCTAAAATGATTAAAAATCAAATTACATTATAAATAAAATCATAAAATTGGGAAAAAATCAAAGGTCCAAAAACTAACAAAAGTTCTCATCCATCCATTACATAATATTGTGAGATATTACACAGACAATGTTCAAGTACATTTTAGAGACCATCTAAAAATGTTTGAAAATTTGCTTAATGTTGAAAAAAGCTACATAATATGGTTTCCCATAATTTAAAAAATTATATACCATATTAATATTATAAAATTAGAAGGCCGGTAATGGATGGAGCAATAAGTGTCGCTCTTCTCTTTTTGTGCTCTTTAAAGTGACATGAGCCTTCTAATGGTTTTAAAGATTCAAATTAAGGACAAAATGAGAAGGATCAATGACTACTATGGAGAACAAGGATTGAAGATATTTGTGTAAGATTTAATGAAGATTTCAACCTTTGAATGTCATCCTATCTAAGACTACTTGAAGTATTCTGAGGTAGGAATATTTAATCACGAAAGAGAAGGGTAAAAAAGTTTAATACTTGCATTAGAGTTAAATGCATTCAACCACAGATTAAAATGTGTCAACAATCGTGTTTATATAGGAAGCCTTACATTGCTAACTAGTATACTAAGTTAGCAACATGACACACACTCGACTAACTAGCACATAAACTAGTATTGACAATGTAATTAATCCCTATATAATACATGAATAACAAATACTATTATAAATAAAGTAATATAATTAGTATATGAAAATAACTAACAATAACCCTAATTAAAATAGAGACGTTGACTTGAAATGCTGACTAGGCCTCTTGACTTGTGGAGTTCACTTTCATGCATAATAGCTCACTTTGTAAAATCTTGTAATATATGAAATCTTATGTATGTTGAAATCTTAAATGGATTGATCTTCTTCTTGCAAATGTGTTACATATCTACAAGAATAACTTAAAGTAAAATCATTAAGGTTAGTCATATTATAATATCATTATCAAAGACATATAATGCAATTAGTTCCATACTCATGTATGCCAAATATTTATCATCTTGAGGATCTATGGACACTTTTGTATCATTCTCCCCATATTGAGAAGATTTTTTTACCTATATGTACATTACGAAAATAAGGAGACAAATCACCAACATGCTTTTGAGGATATATTTTTCAAGAGTTGAGTAATAAATGGAACTATAGTTGAACAATGATTAATAAATCTCCTATAAAAACTAGCTAACCCATGCAAGCTTCTTGCTTGATGTATATCCTTAAGAATATACCACTCTTGAATAGCTTCTATCTTTATAGGATCAAATTTAATATCCTCACCACCAATAATATAATCAAGAAAAACTATACTTAGAAGCATGGATTTACTTTTTTCTAATTTTCCATATAGTTTCTTTCCCTCAATTTATCAAATAACTTCCATAAATATACAGGATGACCATGTTCATTTTTTCTATGTACAAGTATGTCATCCAAATAAACTATAATAAAGTTACCTAGGAAAGGATGAAGAATTTCTTTCATTAGTCTCAGAAAAGAACTAGGTGCATTCACAACCCTAAAGACATAACAACCCATTTATAGAGACCATATTTAGTATTAAATATTTTTTTCCATTCATCTCTTATTCTAATCCTCATTTGATGATAACTACTTCTTAAGTCTATTTTGGAGAACATACGTACACCTCATAGTTCATCATGCTTAGGCATGGGGAAACAATACTTTATAGTTATATAATTTATGGCTCTAGAAGCTATGCACTATACAAGAAAACATCCATTTTAGGCACTAATAAGGTAGGTACACAACAATGACTTATGCTTTATTTTACTTAACCCTTATTCACTAATTCTTACATATATCTTTGTAGTTCCTTAGTTTTCTCTAGATTACATCTATAAGTAGATCAATCATGACAAAACCCTAGAGCGGGTGAATAGGATTTTGTGGAATGGGAATGATTAAATAAAAAATTACATATAATATAAAATGGTCCAAGAGTGAATTACTCTATACATCCACTACTAAAAGGTTCTCCCATTTGAAATTTTAAAATAGTGACATATTTTATTACTGATCACTCTTCTCTCGGTTTATGAGCTTAAAATCTAATTGAATCTCTTAAAAGATGAGCTATAGATTCACCTATTTATTTTGTCTGGAATCATTGAATAAATCTCTCAGGAATGATAGGTAACACTCACTATATTTTTGAGAGTTGGTTGTGATTACACGTGTTTCTCATTGAATAAAAGATATGAAATTATTAATCTCTAAATGAGAAGTAATCTAGGGAAACATAATATATGATATTATAATTTGGAATAATTCTAACTAAGAGAAGTGAGTAAAGAACTTGTTTCAAAAAGAAAAGAAATATAAAAGTTTGAATATTGAATGGGAAAATGAATGATTTTAGTGTAAGAGAGTAATTACACAATCGATGATTTGAAAAGTTATTTATCATAAATGCAGATGGATCTTATTAATAAGGATTATCCTCAAGTATAGCCATTATACACAATTTTTCAAAAAGATGTTTCACCCAATGGGTAAAAAATTACCATTTAATGCTAACCAGTAGATTAATTTGGAGAAACTAGTCGATCGGTCTAAAGAAAATAGTCAATTGGTTTGTTCCAACAAATAGACTAAAATATAAAGTTACCATTTTGTCAACTAGTCGATTTGTTTGGTAATAATGAATTAATATGTATAAATAGAGAGTGATTAGGTGTTTGCAGAAATGAAACCCATAGATCAGTTTATCAAACAAGTCAATCAGTTTGGAAATAACAAGTCAATGTGTTGAAATTAAGAGTAATTTTGTCGTTGTAGAAATGAAACCCATGGATTAGTTTTTCAAAATAGTTGATCAGTTTGTCAAAAAATCGATTAGATTGGCAATAACAAGTTTATGTGTTTCAATAGAGAGCAACTAAGTCTCTACAAGATAAAGACCCATGGACTTTTTGGTCAAACTAGTCAATCAATTTCTCAACCATCAATGTGTTTAAATGGAGAGTAACTAGCTTTCTATACGATTTTAACCAACAAACTTGTTGGTCAAACCAGTTAATCGGTTTCTCAACAAGTCGATCTGTTTTCTTGAACTAATCAATTTGTTTAAGTATTTATGAATTAGGTTTCTACGAGATTGAAATCCATAGACTAGTTGTTAAACTAGTGGATCGGTTTCCAAATCTATCAAATAGTTTGAGGAAATTAGTTGATCCACCATATGCATCAGTTGATCGATCTTAATTTTAACATAACCAGTGGCTATATTTAAATTGAACAAGTTGATAAATCTAATGACTATTTTATTAGTTCAGACTAGAACAAATCAATTTGTTTGGAAAATATTTTGAAAAGATTTATAATATGTATTTAAGTCAAGTAATTTTCAACAAAGAGTATTTAAGAGTTTTTTCTATTGAAATTTGACCTTTAGTCAATTTAACTCTTTACAATATATCTAAGACAAATAAAATGCTTGGCTTCATGTCTTGATGCATTTTTTTATATGTTGATTTGTTGAATATGTACACTTAAGACAACACACAAGATAAAAAAAATCCATTTATTATCTTAAAAACAAGTATAATGACATTACTTAACCATTGAGGTCAACATATTAGCTAAATGAATTCAAGGAATTAATACCTCTAATAGGTGGTAGTCTAGGAGATAAGTCAATTGGAAATACATCATTATACCCATTAACAAAACTATCAAGGTTTGAATTTTAGACTTTTTCTCCCCAAATTGAGATTATTTCACTAGTAAGGCATGAAAA
Organism: Tamarix chinensis; assembly: GCA_030549775.1. Lineage (NCBI taxonomy): Eukaryota > Viridiplantae > Streptophyta > Magnoliopsida > Caryophyllales > Tamaricaceae > Tamarix > Tamarix chinensis. The sequence goes on along the minus strand of CM060173.1, from coordinate 68,090,702 downwards.
ACACCCTCTTTCTTAATACAATTAATCATTTTCCATTCATGTAAGATTAAACTCTTTTTAATCTCGGGTGGTTGTACATAATCACATTAAGACGGTTTTAAGTTATATTTCTTTTTATCTTTAATCACAATATATTCATTTGAAGTATATACCCAATAAATTACAATTAGATTCAATTTTTCAGTCATCATCATCAGTACATTGTTCTATATTCTCAATTTCACATAAGGTCAAAACCCTTGATTTGGGCATTGTATACTAAACATACCATATCTTTTACATTGGAAACATTGCTTATTTTACATGTCATTTAATTTATTTTTACCCTATTCATATCTGTAAGGGTTTGTCTTTTATTATTAAGCAAATGGATATGTGTCTCAAGTTTTGATGTTGATGAATTTGAATAAGTCTTGGTGGTTGTAGAATTTGAAGCACTATTCTTAATGTAGGCTTTACCAGACTTACTTTATAATTCTTATTTTAAGGCTAACTTAGTCAAATCATTAAGAAAATTATAAGCAACCATTTCAACTATTTCCCTAATAAAGTTATTAAGGCCACCTAACCATCTAGCACAATTTTTTTCCTTTCTTTCTTGCATGTAAAATAAGGGTGAAGGTTTTTTAAATTCCCTAGTGTACTATTCTATACTATAAATTCATTGCATAAAAAGTAGTTAATTTGATATAAATCTCTTTCTCATACTCCTTAGGTATAAATCTTTTTTTAGGTGCTTCTTTAATTTTCCCTAGGACTTGATTTTAATAATGTCTTATGTTTCACAAGTTCTCTTAAGATTAACACACCAAACCCTTGTGTAAATTTAAATTTGAGGGTTGATAATTTAAACTTAATTTTATCATCATACTCTTTAAACTCAAATTTTGCTTCAATTTGATGGATCTATTAAAAAAATTAACATTTAATTCACTATAGAAATTAGGGTGATTGAGCTTTATATCTTTATCTTCAAAATGGTCATACCTTGGTGGATGATTTGCATTACCTCTTTAGTTGTGAGAGACATTAGCCTCCTAAGATATAAAAGGCATTATCTCTTGTGAATGTGATCACCATAAGGTTGATTACCCTCCTCACTATGCCTTATACTCGGTCATTTGTAGCCTCTATGCTATTGTGCATGGTAATGTATAACACCCTGCACTTTTATGTAATGGATGGATGAGAAATCATGATAAATTGTAGGCCTCACTACCACAGAAAGGGGTTTTAATAACGGTTATTTTATAGTTTTAATAACGGTTTTCAACCGTTATTGAATCGCCCGTTATTAAATCTTTAATAACGGTTCATAACCGTCATGAAAAATACACAAAAACCCGCGAATATGTGTGTAAACTTTAGATTTAATAACAGTTTTTACTTAAAGACCATTATATGTAGCAACTATCATAGGAGTTTTGTAATAAATTTTGGAAAAGCCTTTTACTTTATTGTTTTCATTATCCTTCTCATGAGATTTTCTTATATTGTGTTGTTGTATATGAAATTTGAATAATTTTTGAATAGAAAAAATGAGATTTAGAAATGGAAATCCTATTACCTTTGTTTCTCTGTTGATCCCTTCCTTTTATTCTGTTTCCTCTGAAGAATTTTCTAAACGTAGAAGCAATTTTGTCAAAATCGACCATGTCATAATTTGGTTTTACTTCTTCATCTACCACTTCTAGTTGAAGTCCTTTCTCTATATGGAACGACATGATGACTTCTTCATAAGTCATAAGAGATCAAATGATAGTTTCAAATAACTAGCAAATTAGGTCCTTTCCTTCTTGTATTACTGTGACCTTTGACATGCAGTCAATTAGAATAATTCATAGGATTATTAGTTTTTTTACTTTATTCTTTGTGGAGTATTCAATTTCTTAAGAGGAAAACTTGTTGAGTATACTAGTGCGATGAGTTAGCATGTTGAATAATTCAAATTTTACTATAGAAAAGTTTTATTTTGTAGAAGCATAATCTTAAGATAATTAGGTATTTCCACCATACTGAACATGAGTCTAGCTTACTATATTGTTATCACATTGATTACAGGGTAAAGATTTTATAATTAAAAAAAGATAGGTAGAGAATGAGAGAACACCACTATAGAAAAACTCATACACAATGGTAAAAAAAGGGCTAAATGAATAGTTTTATAAGCATTGCCTAATCAATATATATATATATATATGTGTGTGTGTGTGTGTTTGTATGTGGGTAATTCTAAGTAATATCCCTATACAGACAAATATGTAACTTTGTACAAACCATTTTGGATGAGAAAGAGAATTTCTATCATTTCAATCCATCTAATATATGGTCCCTGAAGATGGCTACAATATCACTAGTTCCCAATGCATGTAAAAGGAAAATGGAGCAAACAAGAGGGGTTTTGGAGCCAAAATCATCAAATAAACCATATATGGTACACATTGTATATTATTATTTTCATTGAATATCTTGTCTTATTCTAGAAATCCCTATATATTTGGCAATTCAAGACATTAGATAATCAATTATCTTTTAAGAACCTATGAAAATGAAGAATAAATTTTAAGCATTAACATCACCATCACTATAATTATAAAATAAGTTTAAATGTGAAAGGATTCAAATTACCTTGTATATGCAATTGTATATTGATATTCTAGCATTTCAATTTGTACAAAATGAAGGATATCTCTACCCTAATAAAATTATTAACATTTTTTTATTTCATGTGCAAATCAATTAGAAGAGGGATCCTAGTAGAATTATCAACCAATCAAATCACCATTTCCAAATGTAACCTAAATTGTGGTCATAGGTTATCATGCTTCATTATTGTTTCCATTCCCATTGATTTTTATGCTTCCATGATGTGTGTGGGAGGGTGTAATCTTCAAGTATGTGGAACTCATGGTTTGAATGGAGTTTGGATAAGATGATAAAGGCTTGGTGATGGTGAATTAAAAGAATAAAGCTTTGAAACTAATGGAAATAAGATGATGTTGGTTTGATTTATGGTAGAAGAGTGATGATGATGATTTAGTGTTAAGGGTTTAACAAAGATGATGGTTCCAATGAGACATGCTAATTATTCTATGCATTTGGTTGTTGAAAGATGATGACACATAGTCAAAATATAAGATTTGGAAGAACGTTGGAATCGTGGTTTAGGGTTCGGGTTAGGGTTAGGTTCAAAAAGAGGGAAATAAGGAGGTGTTTTGTTTGTATGGATGGTTTAAGGTTTCTAGTGGATTATTTAGGCTTCCGTTTTGGTACACTGATTCAGGGTTTGGTTTAAACATGAAATGGAGTAGGATTTTGATGGTAATCAAGGCAGGAAAATATGGATGAAGAATAGTAGAAAAATATGGATCAATCTTTAATTCACACAAGTGAAGGGATTAAAACTTTCAAACAAAACCGTTCACACAGATTTAATTTGCTTAAGCTTGAAGTCACATAGAATTCATTCAATGTTGATCATCAAATTCAATTCAGTTATTCATAATCATAATACATCCAATATGCTAGACATTTATGAATAATATAAACTCTCTACCACTAGTTAAAGTAAATTCAAAAGGATTCCAAGTTAAAAGATATTATGCTACCTTATTCTATTTTTATGGTAACTTTATTGTCATACTTTATTAATTATTTAATAAATTAGCTAAATTACTTAATCATGCTAAAACATCCTGCTAATATACTTCTCATGCATGTGGTTACTTTCTCCTTGCATGCCAAGCATGCCATGCACACGTAGACATATAATTACTTGTTTTTTATATTTCGTGCAACATAACCATATATCGGTCTTCAAATTTATGGGTGACACTTTTCAAATAAAGAATAATTGTGAAATGCCCCGAAAATTTCTAATTTAAAAAATTACATTTAAACAATGATTTATTATGAAAAATAAATTAAATGATTATTTTTATTAAAATAAAAGGAAATTAATTAGGGCTATTTAAGAAGAAAATAATAAATAATTTTTATTACAAAAGTTTTTGGTACTTTAGTTAATAAAGGATTTTATATTAATAATTAATTAAATAAATTATTCTATTTAAAATAAAAAAAAAAGAAAATAGTTTCAAATTAGTATTAATTTTATAAATAATATAATTGAAGAAAATTAGGGTGTTTTGCTAATTAAATATTATTATTTTTAAGTATCCCAAATATTTTAATTAATTTAAATAACCAATCTAATTATTTTTCCTTTTTCCCTTTTCCTTTTTCTTTTTCTTTCTTCCTTTTTCTTTCTTTTTCTTTCTTCTTCTTTTCTTTTCTTTTTCCTCCCCTCCCGGTTTGGGCCTTCCTTCTTCTTGTGGCCCAGTTCTCCTTTCCCCTTCTTCCTTCTTCGACATGACCCAACCCGCACGGCCGTCGCCCTTCTGCTGTTCCCTTCCGCGCAGTATTTTATATTTTTTTTTCCCGAAACGCAGCGTTCTATTTAAACGCTTCCCCCCTCGTGCTCGTCCCCATTCCTTCCTTTTTCTTTCTCTTATTTTCTTTAAGCGCTCGGTCCCCCTTTTCTTCTTCTACTTCCTTCGCACCTGCCCAGCCAACGGACCTTTGACCTGTAACTCCACCATCCACCAACCAAAAATTTTGGCATCAGTTACGCACTATTGATTGGCCTTTTTTATTTCTTTCTCTTCCCCCTGATTTAGCGACTGCATAGACCAATCCTTCTCCCCCTCTCCTCACACATTTCTCCCTCTCCCACCCTGTCAACCCCCTCCCTAAAAAATTGCTGCCACCAGCCAACGATCGCCGCCGGTGACCCTAACCCTACTTCCCTTACTCCCTCATCGACCCACATAACCCTAACCTCTCCTCTAAGCCTATAAATACCCCCATAATAGCCCTGTATTGAGCCTTTGAATTCTACCCATAAATTCCCGACCTTGCCATCACCGTACCTTTAGAGACCTCGTACGCCGCCTCTGGCCAACTTCGCCACCAACTCCACCTAGCAAACTCTCCCCTACACTGCCCTTTAGCTAACCAACCATCCCATATCCCTTGATTCTTCCTGCAAAAGCCACCCTAGTTGTGCGAAGTAACCTTCCCAAACAGCCCTTTCTCCTACCACCGCTGCCCTTCGAACCACCATTAGCCACCTCTTCTGCCACTTCTGCCACTTCTTTCTCCACCCATTCTCTTCTGCAGACCCTCCCCTACCTTTATTTTCCTCTCCCTCCCTCTCCCTCTCTCCTTCTCTTCTTCTTCCTCCTTCGGCCACCATCACTGCCGCCGTGCGCCGCCACCTCCATTCTAATCATCTCCTCCTGAGCAACCCTAAAACCCCAACTCCCACCTTAATTCTCCCTATCTTTTTCCCAGCATTCAACTTTTACCATTTTCTTTCCTTTTTCCGGCCACCGCTAGTGTCGTCGTGCATTACCGCTGGTGCCGCCTATCCCCTCCAACCTAAGGTTGAACCCTAGACCCTCTCAACCCTTTTCCCTATTTTTATAAGCCTTAATTTATTTTTATTTCATTATTTGAATACAAATACTATTATTATTATTATTATTATTTCTATTTTTAATATCTATTATCATTATTATTAGGATTAATGTTTTTATCATTATTTATGTTGAGGACTGAAGCCCCCTTCCTTCGCCGCATGACTCATGCTGCATGCAGCGTGAGTTGTGTGCATTTAAAAAAAAGTACATATATAATATTGGTACCCATTTTAAGTGTAAGGGTATTTTAGTAATTTTTGAAAAATAAATATTTTTATATTATAATTATGATTTTACTTGATAGTTATTAGTTCAATAATTTCGGTATTATTTTTAGGTACGAAAGGTTGATTAGCGGGATCCGATAACTTTAGTAGGATACTGCTATTTTTGCCTTTTTGTTGAAATTCAGGTAACTGTTTTATCTTACTAAAATTATAAATATTGCAGGATAACACATTAGGGTTTTCGGTGGATGAAATATATTAAGTATGATTTATTTTGATATAATCATGTGTTGATTATTATTATCATAAAATCGGATAAAACATGTATGGTATCTTATGTAAATTATGTCGAGTACGAAAGTATGATTAAAATTATTCTAATGATGGAAAAATAATTTGTATGATAATTATGAATAAAATAATAGGTTGAGCATGCTTAGATATAATTATGGAATAATTATTATGGATGTGTGTCCTAGGGGCAATTTAGGCATTTTCGTATATTATGATATTTGTCTTGAAAATCATGTCTAATATGTATTAGTTGTTGTTGAGTATGTGAATATGTGTTTTGAATGGATTAAAGGTGTGGAAAAGAATTTTATGTGCAAAATTATGTACAAGGATAAAATGGTCATTGACATATCTAATAATTTAAATTGTGTAATGAATAATTTATTTATGGTTTTTTTAGCCTTTTCATGACAAGTGAATAAATTAAAATGGAACTAGTATCTAAATACACGATAATATGGAAATGTTGGTCTTAAGGGTATTTTGTTCTTTTTAACCTAAAGTATTCAGATGTGAATAATTGAGGCTAGGACGGCTTTAGTATATTTTAATGTTGACTTCAAACTTGACCTTGATTATTGTTGTCTCCGATGATTGGAAATAAGTAAGAACAGTTAAGTATGAGAATTAAATTTATCTGTATTCGATACAATTTCGTGGTTACCTTAATAAAATACTAATATTTAAAGTGAAAGACCAGATCAGAAATGGTGGCTCCTAGGGGTCGCTACCCTAAGGACGTGGTTTAGTCCACAGTTGATATGGATTTTTGCTGGTGTGCCTAAGTGCCCCAATCAGGCCCTACATCTTACTCTATTTTGTTCTGCGGACTAATAGGGGGTATGTATACTTATGGATTAAGTGTCCTTGTCGGTAGGGTACTGTGTTACCTTCGTGTACCAGTGCGATGAGGGTACCTTTGCGTCCTTGGGTTGATAGTCGGTAGGATACTGTGTTACCTTGTTGTGCCGGTATGACTGGAGTACCTTTGTGTCTCCAAATTGATTTATTTCTCCTCGAGAAAGTAAATAAAAATGGAAATGATATGATTTGATGGAAATAATGATTATCGGATTATTAGATTATTCGGTAGCATCCTTCGTGCCTACCTGAGGTTTCGGTAGTAGCCTTCGTGCCTACCTGAGGTTTCGGTAGTAGCCTTCATGCCTACCTCTGGTTTGGTAGTAGCCTTCATGCCTTCCTGAGGTTTCGGTAGTAGCCTTCGTGCCTACTTGTGGTTCGGTAATAGCCTTCGTGCCTACCTAAGGTTTCTATGTTTTCGGTAGTAGCCCTTGTGCCTACCTGAGGTTTTCTGTGTTTTCTGTAGTAGCCTTCATGCGTATTTGAGGTTTTCCGTGGATTTGGTAGCTGCCTTCGTGCCTACTTATGTTGATTTTATGTCGGTGAGCATACCCGTGATGTTATGGATCTTATTATGCTGTATCTGTAAGTTTACCTTTGACGTTATGGATTTATTATGCTGTACCTGTAAGTATGTATGGGATGATATGAATCTTAGTAAATTATACCTGTGATGTACGTGATTGTTTGGGAATTTATGCTGAAGTTGGGTTTCAATTATTACTCAGAGAGTATTTCTGGGATGTTTAATAATTAGTTTGGTTGTTTCAGATAAATGAAAATGAGTAGTATGTGACCTTGATAGAAATTGATCATTTGAGTGATTATTGTATCTCAATCATCATATTTATATATGTATATCTTATACTATGTTAAATGTATGCCTTACATGTGTTCCATGCTGATTTATCTTATTAGTTTGGTATAAAGGGTTGCTTAGTACCGTAGTACTGAAGGGTTCATTTTCGTAGGCCCCTGCCTATTCAATGCGTAGTGGACTTTGCAGGTTAGCCTCTGAGCTCAATCAAATGCTGATAGTTTGGATTTGGGAGTGTAGGACTATCAGGTGTTTCTTTTGTTGTCTTATTCCAGTTGTATTTGGACCCTTGTGTCCTACTGTAATATCTCTCTCGAGTTTTGTAAACTGCTAATTTCGTTTTTAATTAGTAGTATTTATCTAACATTCTCTCTATCCTGATTTCTGTAATCATGATATTAATTTAAGCGGATTAATGATTTTAGCCTTAGCACTTGGTACGAGAATGGTAGAGGAAACGAGACTTGTACTAAGTGTGGCAGTAACACCCTTTATTTTTATTGTTTTAGCTTTTGCACTTAACTTTGTAAACGACAATTTTCAGTTGTAAATTTTGGGGTGTTACACCAATGCGTGCATATCACATGTTACTCCAAATATTTTATTAAAACAAGGTAAAGTTATTACCGATGCACTTGAGAGCTTTGTCTTTAAATCTTCAACAACCATTGCCACTTGATCATTCTAATGTAACTCTCCTTATTCATCAACTATGTAATAGGTGTTGTAATAGTAGAAAAGTCTTGGATGAACCTTCTATTGAACAAGGCCAAGCTATGGAAACTTTGATCTTCGGGGACATTAGTAGGAATATGCCACGATCATATAGCTTCCACCTTTGATGGATCAACTCAAATACCATCCCCACTCATAATATAACCTAGAAAAATCATACTCTCCATCATGAAATCACACTTCTCCATCTTACCAAAGAGCTTCACTTCTCTAAGCTTATCAAATATATAGTTTAAGTGTTCTATGTGCTCGAACTCACTCTCCCTATATACCAATATATCATCAAGGTAAAAAACAACAAAGACCCCAAAATATTGCCTAAAAACCTCCGTCACCAACCTCGTGAAGGAATTTGCTGCATTACATCCAAATGGAATCACCAACCACTCATACAACTCGTACTTAGTCTTGAAAGCTTTCTTCTACTCATCCCCTTCCTATATCCTCATTACATGATAACCGCTTCTAAGATGAATCTCTGAGAAAACCTTTTCACCTTGCAACTCATTTAACATATCATCAAATCCCAGCATTGAAAATCTGTACTTGGTTGTGATCTTGTTGATGGCACTAGAATCAATACACATCCTGTACGTACCATCCTTTTTAGGTACTAAAAACGCTGGAACAACGCATGGACTCATACTCTCCTAAATATAACCTTAGTCTAACAACTCTTACACTTGTTTTTATAGCTCCTTAGCCTCCTTCTTATTGCATCTATATGCTGCTTTGTTCGATAAATGGACTCCTGCCATAAGATCAATATAATTCTCAATACCTCTAAAAGGAGGTAGCCCACTTGGCAACTCTTTCAAACAAATATCGATATACTCTTTCAACACTTGTTGTAATTTTGGATCCATATTAGCATTCTACCCTCGTTAAAACTCTTTTACCATTAAGGTATAGCATATCTTCTCATATTTGATGGCTTCATTCATCTCATACTTCTTAAGGATCAACAACTCTTAGTACATTTTTTTTTTCCTTTCCTACACTCGATCTCTACCTTCTTTGTTTATTCCTTTTCACTTCTTAAAAATAAATCCTCCCTATCAAGATTAGGTTTGAGCATGACCTTCTTTTGACTCTTACAAACCACATATTTATTAAGGACCCTATCATGCACAACATACCTATCAAATTGCCAAGGCCTCCCCAAAAAAATGTGACAAGCATACATAGGGAAAATATCACATAAAACATCATCAAAATAAGTTCCAATCTCTGAAGAGATAAAAGTTTGTTTGGTTACCCATACACCATTATCTTTGTTGAGCCATGGGAGTGAATATGGTCTTGGATGACCCTTGGTCACCAAATTGAACTTTTTCACCATCTTTTCACTAGCAACATTAGTGCATGAGCCAATATTAATGATGAATTAACACACTTTATCACCAATTTTACATTAGCCTTGGAAATCTTCTCCCTTTGAGTAAGTAAAGTTTGTTGTTGTATATGAAGCACCCTTTGTAACATGTAGCAATCCACTTAGCCTTCTTCCAAAGCATCCTCCAGGATATCACTCTCCTCTTATAGGTCTTCAAGAAGATCTTCATTCACTTCCTAAGCCTCCATATTTGCTATCTCTTTCAAAGTCAATGCCCTTTGGTTTGGACAATCCTCAGCAAAGTGGCCACATCCTCTACACTTGAAGCTTTGCTTGTTCACCTTATCAACCACTTGATCTTTGCCCTTTTGTTCATGAGTGAACTTCCTAGCATGGTATTGACTTGCAGCTTGAGAAATTGGTGGCTTTGATATACCCTTGAATGTTAAAGCATATGGAGCACTAGTAGACTTGCTTGGTGGCTTTGTACTCTTCAACTGTTTCTCAAACTTGATGGCTAACTTAGCTAGCTCTTCAAAAACTTCATATGGGTACACCTCTACTTTCTCTTGAAGATTCATATATAAACCCTGAAGAATCAAGCACACCTTGATTCATCTCATTCTTGGACATCGCATGATAGAGCTAACCTTTTGAACTCCTGAATGTATTCTTTAACACCAAGTAACCCTTACCTCAATGTAGTCATTTTTATAAAATTTTCGTGCTCGTATTCCTAAGGAAAAAAATTCTTCTTCAAATTTTTCTTTAATTTTTTTCCATGACCTAATCTTTGATTTTATTTCTCTCTCTTATCTCTTTTTTAAATTACCACACTCTAGCAAATTTTTTAAACTTTGATATCATTATTTGGCACTATTTCTCATCATGAATTTCCTTATACTAAAAAACTAACTCAACAATTTGCAACCATTCAATAAAATACACTGGGTCAATATTACCTTCAAAGTTAGGAAGGTCAAAGTTGATTCCTTTTTCCTCAAAGTGTCATGTATCCTTACGTAATTTCCCATGCCTTCTTCTTCTTCTTCTTCCAGCCAATTTTGTGCTCTTCTCATGTGCCTTTCCTCTACTTGCTCCCTTCAGTTTTGTACTTGCACATGGGATTCATGGGCTTAGGAGGCTTCTAGTCTTCCGATCTACAATTTAACCACCTTGATTTCATCCAGTAAGACCTTGAGAAAATCTCTAAAGTCTTCTTTGTTCTCCATCCTTGTCCTTACCTATCATTTATTACCCTTCCAAATAAACCCTTAAATGCTCATCCCCTTTGTATTATATTGATAAATTCCTAGATATTCTTGATGGTAAGACTTTTCCATGATGAATCTTGAAGAATCTTGAAAGAAAAATTGAATCTTGACCGAAATTCCACCAACCTATGGCTTTGATACAAAAATTGATGTGTGTGGGAGGGTGTAAACTTCAATTATGTGAAACTAATGGTTTTAATGGATTTTGGAAAAATTTATAAAGGCTTTGTGATGGTGAGTTAAGATAATAAAGCTTTGAAATAGATAGCAAATATGGAGGCTTGGGAAGTGAATGAAGACCTTGTGGTTCGAATTTTCGTAGAATAGTGATGATGGTGATTCAATGATAAGGGTTTAACAAAGATCATGGTTCGATTGGAACACAATAATTAATCTATGAATTTGGTCATGCATTGATGATGATGCATAGTGTAAAAAGATAGGGTTTGGAAGAAGGTTGGAATCATGGTCTAGGGTTAAGGTTAGGGTTAGGTTTCAGAAGTGGGAAATAAGGTGGTGTTTGGTTGGTATGGATAGTTTAGGGTTTCGAGTGAATGGTTTATGCTTCACTTTTGGTATACTAATTTAGGGTTTGGTTTAACCATTAAATATAGTAGTATTTTGATGGTATTTAGTGAAAACAATATGGATTAAGAATTGTAGAAAAGACATGGATTATTCTCTAATTCACACAGAATTCATTCAATATTGATCTTCAACTTCAATTCAATTCCTCATAATCATAATAAATCCAATATGCTCAACATTTATGAATAACATAACCTTTCTACCACTAGATAAAGCATATTCCAAAAGATTCTAAGCCAAAAAATATTATGCTACCTTTATGATAACTCTATGCTAACTTTATTCTCCAACATTATTAATTAATTAATAGACTAGCTAAGTAACTTAATCATGCTTGAAAAACTTGCAAACATACTCCTCATGCACGTGGTTTCTCCCTCCTCACATGCCATATACATGCACGTAGATATTTTTTTACATGTTTGTTACATTTCGTGCAATGTAACTACCTATTTGTCTTCAAATTTATGATAGACACTTTCCAAATGAAGAATAATTAGTTCCATAATTATGAAAGTCAATTCTTAAGTGTTTGACCCTGTATCATTCCATATACTCCATATCTTTCTTTCCCTCTTACTAATATTTTTTTTAAGAATATGACCGCCCAAAATAAGAAAAAGTGGACAGTATAATTATTATATTCTTTATTATCACTTATGAACATAAAGTTGAGCTTGCAAAAACATTTAATCATCATCAATTATGACTGTGCAAAACTTTTTGTACCGTTTCACTAGTTCTTCTATACTTGAATGTCATAGTTTAGGAGGGCCTATCGTATTAATATTTCTTACAAACTAACAATAAAATTATATCACCTCCTCCACTAGATAACTCTCAACAATGCAACGTTTCGGCATGTTTGTGTTCCACACATAGACTTTTAAGAACTCCATATACCTTTCAAATTGATATATCTGTCAAAATGACTTAGCTCACATAATCTAACCTCCTTATTTTAGTGAACCATTAAATGAATCTAGTCAAAAATAATGATGGAGGAAATAATCTCAAGCTTACATAATGAAGGCATAATCTCATTCTATAATTTTTCCAACCTTGTAGGGTCAATAACACTACTACATAGTTTATTGAAAAAGAAACAAAATCTTTCGATAAGACTTTGAATCCATATTGGTAAGATAAAACATATAATAAATGGCAACAACTCTTGAATGAGAATATGATGATCACGAGATTTTATACCTAATAACTTCAAATATTTCATTGAAACAATTTTCTTGACATTTTATAAATATCTTTCTGGAACATTCACTCTATGCAAACCCTCATAGAAAGATATTTTATCTTATTTGGAAAGAGTATAACATGTACGAAGAAAATTTATTTTTATTTCCCACCTTTTATGGATGTAATTCTATTCTTATGCCCTTGTCGATAAGTCCAACAAAGCATTAATATTATTCTTTATCTTTTTTAGCAAAATATAAGGCATCCTAGTTACACAATTAGATATAATTTTCTTAATATGCATCACATTAAAAAAACTTTTACGTGCAAATTGTTTTAGTGAGGAAAGAAAAGAAATATTAACCTTTTTTCCTTTCACATGAAGTGAATACTTTTTTATTCTGAAAGACACACTAAAGTCTTTTACTTATTGAAATACTTGAAATCTCATGGAAGGATTAAGAGATTTTGCTTCTTCAACTTTTCCCATAAAAACTTTTCTTTACCTGTGATAATGATGATTCATCAATAAGAATATACTATGTCCAAGATAAGTAGTCTTCTTACTCATTAATTGCTAGAGAAGGTTTATGTTATCTTCACAAATAACATATGCATAATATCCATGTATGCTATAAATAAAAAGATTTCCATATGTAGGAAAATCATTTATAGTAAAAAATAACATCACCCTCATGTTAAAAGACTCTTGACTCTGTACAACAACTACTTGAACTCAGTGATCCCACATATACATTATGTCATCAATAAAGGGAGCCAAATAATCATCAATATCATTACCTACGTGATTTAGACAAGATATAAGCACATATAGCATCATCCATTGTCTCTTCATCCATAATGATGGGGGAAGATTATAGATCACCAGAATAAAGAGTCATAAACTATAGTTGGTTTTAAAATTAAAAGGGTTCATTCTATCTTAATAAAGTGCAACCTACATGTTTCTAGCTTCATTACCAAAATGAGGGTATATAGAACTATTCATTTTCCACTAAGGAGAGTATGCCGAATATCTAAGCCTATCATCATAAATCCTTCCTTTCACACATCATATAAAGTTATATACACTTTTCCTCATTAGGAAACATACATCAGAATCATGGTATAACTAGAATATACACCAACATATTATTTGAAACCCTATCCCTCTTGAATTGTGAAATTGGACATTGTGGATAGCTATCTAACAATTCATATTTATTATGATACAAAATGTAATCATTAGGACAAGCATTAATTTTTTCATGATTCAAACCCATGGGCACATAATCTTTTCAACTACATTAGTACATGGAGGAAGCATATTGTCCTCCGGAAGGATCTCATCCTTCAGCTCAAGTAGAGAAGCGAGGTTTTATCTCTCCATCCTATACCTACTCTCAAAATGTACATCCATAACACGACATATAATTTTATAAATTTATTACAATAATTTTACAAAGACATCTTCAAATCATTAAACGACTTCTCAAAAAATTTTGGATGGTCTCTAAATTGTTCTTCAACATTGTTGGTCAAATCCTCTATGTAAGATAAATCATCAAGAACTTCAACATCATCTTGGTCAACCACACTAAGTTCATTCAGATGTGGCTCTCTATGCGATATCCATCTAGTATAACTCTTATAAATTCGACTAAAAAGAAAATGATCTTATATCTCATTTACCCCACTTCTTATTATATTTCTATAATCTACACATGGGTAAAATATTCGCAAAGGATCTTTTAAATGTTTGATGGCCAAAATAATAAGTTCTTCAACACTATCTATATATTCTCTAAACACCCTAGTTGTATATATCTACTTAAGATCCATAATGAGAAATAAGTGTAGTTTAGTCCATATACTAAATAAATTGAGGAATCTAACAATATTAGTCAAACAAAGAAAAAGAAAAAGAAACGAATAATATATCCAGAATACATATACACTATAACATTTGCATTTGTAACAAAACATTTCCATAGGTTATTATCTATGTGTTTATATACCTTTTTTTTAAATATATAGTTTTATTGTATATATTCACATAAATATCAACACAAAATCTAACAACATAGAGTATAAATATATACACCATAACATTATATAGATTATAATGAACAAATAATAATGAAATATATAGTAAAGAGGCTCAAAAAAGAAATTACATAAGTAAAATTCAGAAATAAAGAGAAAATCTAACAAAATGCTTAAACATCAAAGAAAAGAAAAAAACTAATGAGTTTACTATGAGCAAAGACAAAGAAAAAGGTGATGGTAGCAAATTGTGGTGTAACAAAAATGAGAAGAACTCTAGAAAATATAAGAGAGAAAGATAACAATGGTTGTAGAGCTTCATCACTTCAAAAAATGATGCTGAGATATTAAGAGGAAAAGTGAAAACGTGCAGGTGTTTGTAGGTTACAAAATGAAAATTCAAAAAGGGGGGAAGCACATATATGGTGATTATAAGTTAAAAGCATCACATATACCCACTCGTGTAGAAGAGAATACACAGTGGTTATAAGGTCAAACTTCCTTATATTCCCTTAATGATATTTTCCTCTTCCATTGAGGGAATACATGATGATTTTACCTTATAACTACCAGGTTATCACTTTTTTACTATTAGGTTTACAAGGTGGCTTTAGCTTATAACTTGTGTGTATACCCTTAACTATTATTTAACTCCCTCATTAAGGGTATATACGACTTTTATAAGTTAAAATCATCATGTATAAGCCCGATTTAACTTGCTAAAATACTCTCTCTAATGCATGTACGGTTAGAGTCTCGGGCTTGGGTGTAATATAAACGGCGGTTTAGGGTTAGGAAAGGTGGAAGGAGGTTTAGGGTTGATGGAAAGATAGAAGGGCGGTGAAAAGGGTTTGGATGAACGAATGGAGTGATAGTTTGGAGTAGGGTTTTCGGTGGAAAAGGTAGAGGTGATGAAGTAAAAAAAAAATTAGAGGGATAGATTAATCTTTAAGCCACACAGAAATAAAGATTAAAGTTTTTTCGAAACAAATCGTTCACACAGATTTGACTTGTTACGAGATGAATCCACACAGAATTCGGGTTTAAGCAAACTTAAAGTTTTCCTTCTCATTCAAATTGTGTTCTTTCTCTTGGTTTCTATGGCTTTAAATAGCTAAAAGTTTTTGAGCCTCGCTTCAAAGATTACAATAATCTTGCCACTAAGCTTTCCTAGAAACATTGAATTCCCTAACACTAGCTAGAAGATATTAAAAGATCTAGCTACTAACAACCTTATTTGACTCGAAATAAAATAATAATAAATGACTTAAGACTAGATAAAGGATATTAAATGATCTAGCTAGTAAGAACCTTATATGACTCGAAATAAAAATAATAATAAATGAATTAATAATAAACGTTACACTAACTAAATAATGTTGCATCTAGCCCATTTATACACCTCCATGTTCATGTATCTACGTGGAGTAGCTTAACCATCTTAGTCAGTGCCATGTCATGCGACTCTGCTCCCGCATCACCCTCCATGTTGTTTTTTTACTAGGTAATGGATTAGATGGTGGCTTAGTTGAAAATCACATTAGTGATTGTTTAGTCCCGTTCGTGTAGTAATTGAATTATTTCATCAATCTTGAACAATACTTTTGTGGTTAAACTCGTAGTACAGCATAAGTAAAATAAAATAAAATAGGATCCAATGGAAGTAAGGGACAAAAGGTATCATGACAAAAAATAGTCACAAGATAACATTAACTCAATGGCCAAAACAAACTAGATAAACATAGTTCACAATAATTGTATCATAAGTAAAAGAGCCAAAAAGGTAAGCTTTAGTAATCTACACATCATATCATTTGTGATCTAGTTCTAGATGAAAGAAACACCTATGAAAAAAATGACCAATATTTGTGTATTGAGTAAGCTAAAAATATACTTATAGGAGAAGGAAAGATAACACACATAAGGTCATATAGAAGGATTAAACATTCACATTAATAACATGACATAGATTTAGAGAAGAACGAAACAAAAGTTACATATTAGATACACATATAATCCATTTACATCATTTTATTGATTTTAGAGATTCCAATATTCTCATCCTATAGAACTGATAGAATAAACTCAATCCTGACTCATGTGATATTTATCTTTAAATATTAATGTCTTATTAGAACATTAGTTATATTGATATTTTTAAGAAATCTTATTATAAATTTTCAAGGCATACAAAAATGAACTAAAAATATTTGGGTCAATCCCTAAGGGGAAGGATAACAACACTTATAAGAAAGCCTAATTTCATAAGACCATCACAACTCTCTCCATTAGGCTCACCTAACCCCAAAATCTAGGACACCATCCTAAAATCTCATTACCAAAAATTTAACGATAAAATCCATAGCTAAATCTAACATCCTAAAAATGTGACAATGAGTACACCACTAGGGTAGGCATTTTAAATTATGTTATTTTCCCTTTTTCTCAAGCATGTGCTAATCATGATTTAACATAATTAAGTTTATATAAAATACATGTATTAATTTAATTGAATATCACTTTAATATACAAAAATTCCATATTTAACCTAAACTAATTAAAATACCCCTTTCAAAAACGAACATATCAAATCATTTACATACATAACTTTATCAAACTCAATCAAAAATCTAAGCTATTAAACATGAAATCAAATGTAAATCCCAAAATTATTAAAATACCGTATTTAATTTTTAACAGCACTATAAAAAAGCCCAAGTATCCTTAAAATAAAGAACTACCTAATTTTTTCATCAAAGTCTAGAAAGAATAATCTTGAACACTTCTTGTCATAAACATGTTTCTAAGCCATGAAATAAAACTATTATAGCAAATATAGCATACTATTAGCACATAACATCAAATCCCTATTCAAGAGATGCATACATACAAAAATATCATTAATAACTAAGAAAGAAAATGAACCTAAGACTTTTTCTCCATGAAATCTAGAACATCACGTAAAACTAAGGAAAAAATCCATAGTAGAATATAAAAAGAGAAAAAGAAAAAAAAGACATTGTATGGCAAATGAGAACTGGAAATAGTGATAATTCAAGTAAAAGGATAAAGTTGGTCTTAGTGTAGGGAATATTGATTGATAAGGTTTAAAGTAGGATTCCATCACATTGGTAAAGGGAGCTTAACATTAGGTTTTCAAGTCAATTGGAAGGAACAAATTGAGGTGCTTACAATGGTGATTTGCTACTATATGAGTGTTGGGAAAGATTGGTGGTGTTGCTATGTCAAGAAGATCAAATATTTGGTTGGAATGGGGGTGGTTGATGGAGACCTGTTAGGGTTTCACAAAAGGATCGAAGAAATTAATCGAGTGCGGGGTTCGATTTGCCGGATTCAGCCTAAGGAAAACTCCCAAAGGAAGATCCAAAGATTCAGAGGCACAGTTTTACAACGGCAACTGAATTGAAGAGAAAGAACAATCAAGATTGATCAAAGACAAAGAACAGACGTAGCAGAGAAGAAGCGAGTGAGAGGTTCGCCGAGAGAGAGAGAGAGAGAGATTGCGAGAGAAGACTCAAGAGAAATCAAGAAAGTGTCGTATGTCGGTCCCAAAAATTCTGCTGTATTACAACGTATATGCCCTATTTATATATGTGTACAGACCGTATAAAAATACACCATACATCCAGCCCAATCTCACGATATAGCCCAACAACACAATCAGGAAATGGGTCGAGATAGGGGTCGATAATGGACACGAGACCAGCCCCAAAAATACATAAAAAATCTCCCCCAAATTACAAGATAATATTTAGACATTAATTCCCATCAGCTAAATTAATTCTAGCTAATCGTGGCTATTAAGGATTGATTAATCCACAATCCAACTAATCCATTATTATGGACCGGGTGGCGGATTATACAACCGACCTAATTTCCATTCGAAAATTCGACCAGCGAATGCATCACATGGGATTACATATAATTAACAAAAAAATACATAATCTGCAACACTCCAACAGCTGCATCCAGAATCCATGTGCTGCATCAATTTCCTATTTATTCACACAAATAATACAAGAAATTATAAGTAATAAATGATTCATAGCAATTATCAAAATTAATTAAGTATAAATTTTTAAGATTCATATCATTCCCCTCTTCTTGAAAAGGTTTGCCTCTGAAACCTGAATAAGTCCCAGAAATGGACTAAGATCAGCCACATTAAAAGAGTTACTAGCATTCCCAAATTTAGCAGGTAAATCAATCTTATAAGCATTTTCATTAATTTTCTCTATCACAGTAAATGATCCATCTCCTCTAGAATCTAATTTTGACTTCCTAAAATTTGGAAACCTCTCCTTCCTAAGGTGTACCCAAACTAAGTCCTCAGGTTTAAAAATCATTTTTCTCCTCCTTTTATTAGCATTTTCAGCTATTTGCTGCACCTTTTTATTGATTTGTTGACTTATAGACTCATGTAACTTTTTCATATTATTTGCTCTAGATTCAGCATCAAATTTTTGCAAATCAGCATGAGGTAAAGGACTTAGGTCTAAAGGAGTCAAGGGATTAAAACCATACACAATTTCAAATGGAGTTTTATTAGTTGTCGAATGCAAAGTCCTATTACAAGCAAACTCTACATGAGGTAAAACATATTCCCACTGTCTAAGATTCTTTCCAAGGACAGCCCTTAACATATTACCTAATGTTCTATTTACTACCTCAGTTTGTCCATCAGTTTGAGGGTGAAAAGTTGTAGAAAACAATAATTTAGTTCATAATTTTCCCCACAAAACCTTCCAGAAATGACTCAAAAATTTAACATCCCTATCTGAAACTATAGTCTTAGGTATGCCATGTAATTTAACTACATTAGAAAAAAATAATTCAGCCACAGCCACATCATCATTTGTTTTATTACAAGGTATAAAATGAGCCATCTTACTAAACCTATCTACTACAACCATTATTGAATCCTTAGCTCTATTAGTCCTAGGTAATCCTAAAATAAAATCCAAAGAAACATCAGCCTAAGTGTGGTTAGATACAGGCAAGGGAGTATATAAACCAAATGGTTTTGAAGTAGTTTTAGCATGCCTACAAGCAATACAATTGACACAATATTTTAACACATCATTCTTCATGTGAGGAAAATAAAAATGATCAGTCAATATATCTAAAGTTTTCTGAAATCCTAAATGTGCCATTAATCCACCACTATGAGCTTCTTCAATTAATAATCCTCTGTAAGAACATTCAGGAATACATAACCTATTTTCTCTAAACAAATAACCTTCATTAATAAAATATTTTCCCTATGTAGAAACTTCACACTTTTTAAAAATTTCTTTAAAATCAAGATCTTCCCAGTATAACAATTTAATACTAGAAAAAACTAAAAAAGTAGTATCAGCAGCATTTAATAAAGCATATCTCCTAGATAGGGCATCTGCAACTACATTATCACTTCCTTTCTTATACTTAATCATGTAAGGAAAACTTTCAATAAACTCTATCCATCTACCTTGTCTTCTATTTAACTTTCATTGACTTTTTAAATACTTAATAGCTTCTTGATCAGTATTAATTACAAACTTTCTATGCCACAAGTAATGTTGCCAAACTTCTAAAGCCCTTACTAAAGCAAATAACTCCTTTTCATAAGTAGAATAATTCAAAGTACTACCATTTAATTTCTCACTAAAATAAGCTATTGGTTTGCCTTCTTGAGAAAGTACAACCCCTATTCCTAACCCAGAAGCATCACAATCTAATTCAAACATCCTTTCAAAGTCAGGAAGGCTTAACACAGGTGCTTGGGTTAATTTAGTTTTAAGTGTTTCAAAAGATTTTTGCTGTTCTAAACCCCACCTAAATCAATTATCCTTCTTTGTTATGGCAGTCAAGGGAGCAGCTATAGTACTAAAATTCCTAACAAATCTCCTATAGAAAGAACACAACCCATGAAAACTTCTTACTTCAGTCACACTCTTTGGCACATACCATTCTTGAATAGCTTTAATCTTATCTTTATCCACAGATATGCCATCTTTTCCTGCCACACATCCTAAGAAAACCACATTTTCCAGACAAAATCTAGACTTAGTTAAATTAGCATAAAGCTATTCTGTCTTAAACACATTCAAAATAATCCTTAAGTGTCTCAAGTGTTCCTCTAAAGACTTACTATATACAAGTATATCATCAAAATTAACAACCACAAATTTTCCAATAAAGTCCCTCAAAACATAGTTCATAAGCCTCATAAGAGTACTAGGTGCATTTGATAACCCAAAAGGCATCACTAACCATTCATACAATCCAGAATTAGTTTTAAAAGCTGTCTTCCACTCATCTCCTGGTTTCATCCTAATTTGATGATATCCACTTTTTAAATCTATTTTTGAAAATATAACAGCACCATGTAATTGATCCAACTTTCATCAAGCCTAGGTATAGGATATCTATACTTTATAGTTATCTTATTTACTGCCCTGCTATCGACACACATCCTCTAACTAACATCCTTTTTAGGCACTAATAACACTAGAGCTGCACAAGGACTCATAGATTCCTTAACGTATCCCTTACTTAACAATTCAGAAACCTACCTTTTTAATTCCTTAACTTCCTCAAGATTAGCCCTATAAGCAGTTCTGTTTGGTATAACAACTCCTGGAATAAAATCTATTTGATGCTCTATTCCCCTCAATGGAGGTAATCCACTAGGAATGTCCTCAGGAAACAATTCACTATATTCTTCCAATAATTGTGTTACTGTACTAGGTATTTCTTTACTTATTCCTAACTGACATTCATAACATTCTTTGTAAACCATCAAATACACATTGGCATTTCTTTTCATAGCCTTTCCTACACCCTTACTTTTAGCATAAAACCCAGATGTTCCCTTAATGTCCTTTGAACTAATCTCAGTCTCCAAACTAGGTTTAGATAATTCCTTGTAATCAGACTTAATTTTAATTTGATCCTCAAATATCTCTTTTGGAGTCATAGGTGCTAAAATAATATTCCTATCATCCTTTTGTACTGTATATCTATTCTTATAACCATCATGTATGACCTTTCTATCATATTGCCAAGGTCTACCTAACAACAAGTGAGCAGCATGCATAGGAACTATATCACATAAAAAAGAATCTTCATATTTTCCTAATTTTAAGTTTACTAAGACTTGTTGACTAACTTTAACATCTCCTAATTCATTAAGCCATTGCAATCTATATGGTTTTGGATGTTTAGTAATTGTTAAACCTAACTTAGACACTAACAAGGTACTAGCAGCATTAATACAACTACCACTGTCTATGGCCATGTTAAAGCACTTATCATCAATTAAACAGCTAGTATGAAATATATTTTCTCTCTGTATAGCATTAGATTCAGGTAATTTTTTACTGTTTAAAGCCCTACGTGCTACAAAAAGATCCCTACTCACTAGCAATTCTATTTCTTCTTCTGAATCACTATCATCTTCTCTGACTACACTAATCTCTACATCTTCCTCTTCAGATTTAGATTCTATGTCTCCAGATTCTCTAATTAAAATGTTTCTCTTGTTTGGACACTCAGAAGCTATATTTCCCAATCCTCCACATCTAAAACATTTAATATCCCTAGTTCTATTTGATCCATTCACAGGGTTTGTTATCACATTCTTACCCTTTTGAAACTTATTTCCTACCTTAACTTCAGTATTCCAACCTCTAGATTCAACCTTACTAGTATTCTTCCAGTTTCCAAAATTAATTACCCCAAAGTTTCTCCTTACTGTACTCTTAAACCCAATCCCAGGGGGTTTATATTGTCTAGACTTCCTTAATTGAATCTCTAACTTAGTAGCTATGTTTACCATTTCACCTAAAGTTCCACAAGGATATAATTCTACTTTGTCAGCTATCTCAGAATTTAGTCCACTCAGAAACCTAGCCATGGTAGCATCATCATCCTCAATAATTCCTGTCTTAATAATCAAGACCTCTAATTCCTTATAGTAATCATCCACAGTCCTCATTCCTTGACTAATTGTTTGTAATCTCTTATGTAATTCCCTATAATAGTAACTTGGCACAAATATTTTCCTCATTAAAAATTTAAATTCTTCCCAAGTCTGTATAGGTGGCTCCCCACACCTACGTCTAGTTAACACCAAATTATGATACCAAGAGGAAGCATACTCAGTAAATTCTACTACAACTACTTTAATTTTCTTCTCTTCTGAATAATTATGACACTCAAACACTAGTTCTATTTTCCTTTCCCACTCAAAATAATAATCAGGGTCATTCCTACCATTGAACCCAGGTATACTAAGCTTAAGATTATTTAGATTCCTATCAATGAACTCTAACTCCCTATCTTGTCTATTGTTCTACCTAGGTATCCTATCACTATTATTAGATACTTGATCTTCCAACTCTGCTAGATTAGCTATGGGTGGATTCTTATCCTAGGGTCCATAGGAGCCCTTCCTAATACCCCTGCTTGGTTAGTTTCAACTCTATTATGTTGTATCTCATTAATTCTTATTTCCTGTTCTCCTATTCTTTGTTCTAAATTAGCAGATAATACAACAAATTGAGCAGTCATTTGTTCTTGAAAAGTCCTAAGGGTTTCTAATAGGTTATTACTGAAAACAGATTGATTAACAGACTGTCCATTATTAGACATTATGAAATTCTTTTAATCTAATCAATTAACACAATCACAGCTAATTACACAGGATCAACTTAATTAATAAATTCAGACAGACAGAACACACAGACTAATTATAAGAAAATATCACAATATCAATGATTAACAGATATATCACAATACAGATTACTCAAAATTTTCCAGGCAACTATCAATTCGACAATGATAGATAAATGAAAGGGAACGATATTACCGCGAATGCTTAAGCAAATAATCCACTTAATTAGGGGACCCCTCTTCTTGGAGGTCTTACTTCTTTCCCGAAACCAAAAGGGTTCGCCGGTGATTTCACCTGTATACTTATCAAACGAAAAATATAATATTTCGAAAGAAATTGGAAATTAATTATAGTAGACAGTAGTATATAACAAGAAAATTACGATTCGAGGTTACCAACAAAAAAATACGTCTCGAAATTAGTGAAGATTCAAGTTCTTGACCAAACCCTAGGTCGATTAGGGTTTCTTTCAGGAACTTCGAAACAGCGGACAAAAATACCTCAATCGCCGGTTTAAGAATGACAAAAATCGTCAAAGCCTTCGTCGTTTGCAAACCCTAAGATTTCGCACTTCAAAAGTAGGGTTAGCGAAAACAACAGATATCGAACCAGAAGTGAAAAAGAACTTAGCAATAACAATCAAACTATGAGCACTAGAATAATTGAGGCTCTGATACCAAATGATGGAAACCTGTTAGGGTTTCACGAAAGGATTGAAGAAATTAATCGAGCGCGGGGTTCGATTCGCCGGATTCAGCTTAAGGAAAACTCCCAAAGGAAGATCCAAAGATTTAGAGGCACAGTTTTACAACGGCAACTGAATTCGAGAGAAAGAACGATCAAGATCGATCAAAGACTGAGAAAAGACGCAGTAGAGAAGAAGCGAGTGAGAGGTTTGCCGAGAGAGAGAGAGAGATCGCGAGAGAAGACTCGAGAGAAATCAAGAAAGTGTCGTATGTCAGTCCCAAAAATTCTACCGTATTACAACGTATATGCTCTATTTATATAAGTGTACAGAGCGTATAAAAATACACCATACATCCAGCCCAATCTCACGATACAGCCCAACAGCACAATCAGGAAATGGGTGGAGATAGGGGTCGATAATGGACACGAGACCAACCCCAAAAATACATCAAAAATCTCCCCTAAATTACAAGATAATATTTAGACATTAATTCCCATCAGCTAAATTAATTCTAGCTAATCATGGCTATTAAGGATTGATTAATCCACAATCCAACTAATCCCTTATTATGGACTGGGTGGCGGATTATACAGCCGACCTAATTTCCATTAGCCAATTCGACCGGCGAATGCATCACATGGGATTACATATAATTAACAAAAAAATACATAATCTGCAACACTCCAACAACTACATCTAGAATCCATGTGCTGCATCAATTTCCTATTTATTCACACAAACAAGACAAACAATTATAAGTAATAAATGATTGACAACAATTATCAAAGTTAATTAAGTATAAATTTTTAAGATTCATATCAGCGGTTGTGTGAGTTTCTCAAATATTGGGTTGCAATGGAAGTTGTTAGGTTGATGATGTTGGTGCAACATGAGGTGTGTTGATTTAGATGAATCTTTCTACACGAAAATGACAAAAATTTAATGATGAAGTTGGAGAAGAGAGTTAGAGAAAAGGGAAGACATGAAAACTTTAGTTAGTAGAGTAATAAATGGTGGAAGGAGGGATGCAGTGTATGGTTGATGGTGGCGTTTGAAATGGTAACGTTGGGTAGTCAGTGAAATAAGGG
This sequence comes from Tamarix chinensis, assembly GCA_030549775.1. Lineage (NCBI taxonomy): Eukaryota > Viridiplantae > Streptophyta > Magnoliopsida > Caryophyllales > Tamaricaceae > Tamarix > Tamarix chinensis. The sequence continues at coordinate 68,065,391 of CM060173.1, read as the reverse complement.
AAATAAATAGATCAAGTTAAGGATAGAATGATGGAAATGGGGGTTTCGGGGAAAGTTTTGTAAGGAAATCTCTAAAAGGGTTGTAGGTGTTGAGGATGGCGCATAGGTTTAGTTATAGTTAGGTTTTTTTACTGGAGTAACAAAACCAACACTAACTAAGTTAGGTAAGGGAGTAATATGAAGCAGAGAAATAAGGAAAGATGGAAGAAAACACAAATGAAAAGAGAAGGAAAAAACAAAAAGGGGAAATGAAAGGATGAAGTTTTGTTTTAAAGTTATCGCTAACGTTTAGCTTATGGAATTATAGCATGCTACAAATACTTGTGACCTTAGATTATGGTTATGTTCATCTAACATATTATGTCATTCTAGAGGAGATAAGACCTTAAGGCTAGGAGGAAGGGAAAAAAGATGTAATGAATGTGATCCTAGTGGTCAAGTTTACAAAAGCTAGTAGGATACTATTATGTACAGCCATATGAGAAGATGGAGAAACCTAAAACCTTATGCACTAATGACAAAGAACTATTATATTTTGTCACACCTGTTCTTATCTTTCTACTACATCATTTCTTCTCCCCCCTAGTGGCTAGAGAGATATTATATAAGCAAAGTGAATCTTGTATGTATTTATTGCAACTTGGTGTCTCTAAACTACTAAGGGACCTATTCATTAGTCAAGGGATCATGAAAAGTGATCTTATTAGTCCCAATCATATTAGTGGAAGTGGAAGACATACAAAATTATGGATGAGGTTAAGAATTATGGCTAACTCTAGTGGAAGTGCTAAGAATTATGTGACCTTAAAGAATCTATGAATAATCTTGTAAGGCTTGATATACCTCGATCTAAGCATACCTTTCTTACCAAACCTCTAGAACCCCTTTGTGGCTGACACCATCAACAAGACTCTATGAGCCACTTAAAATCATTCATTATATTACATCTAATGAACATAACTCTCCTATCAACTTTAAGCTTCCTTCATGTTATCCTAAATCATATTAAAATGTTGAGTTATCTCCTCAATTATATGTAGTCCCATTATAATAGTCCCTTGAATGTCACTCTAACAAAAAGGTGTCCAACACTTGCATTAATGCGGAACCTCTAGGGGTGCCATCTTAATGCTATCTTGATAATTGTTATTATAGAATCATCTCAATTACCTAGGAAGTCTAGAACATATGTGTGAAGCATATCCTTAAGTTTTCATATCTTCCTCTTAGTGTGATCATTTGTAGCTAGGTGGAAACCAATACTCAACTTCAACATCATGCTTATAGCCTCTTACATCTTCCAAAAAAAGTATGAAAGAATTCTTAAACCCCATTAAGAGAGTATGTCATTTGGTGGACTTTGTAGAATCATTAGAATCTCTTATGCATGTATCTATAAATTAATTTTTGCATCATGTCAAATTTATTCGTTCAAAACTTGTTGATTTAATCAATTGGTGAAAAGAACCCAAATCATGTTAAACCTATTGTGCATCCTTGGTATTGGATTGATTAAATTAATAGAGATAAAACCATACTTCCATCACTAAGCTTCTAGAGATTGGACACACCTTACAGATCTATGATGGTCAATCTTGATATTTAGATTAGTGAGACATGTTAACACAAACTTTGTTTCCCTCTGCTTCATGCAACACTACCAGTAGATTTTATTAACATCCGTGTATAACTTATCATCTCATAGGTGGAAATAATATGGGGTGCACTGGCCCTCATCCTAAATCTCTCATTAAAAAATCAATGCACCTCGATGGAACCCACTAGTAATCTTCATGAATCTGAAAGATCTTAACCCTACCATGCATCTTCTACCTAATCTCTTTGATCTTAACTTTAATAGGCCTCTCATTTAGATCTCATTAAGCAAAGTTGGTGTGATTTTCAAAAAAAATATATGAACCTCCAACTTAGCTTGATAAATTAGATCTATCCCCATGTCACCAAGCTCCTTGAATAACTGATTAGCTACCATATAAGAGCTCAAGGATTGTGATATCTTCCAACTTAAGGAATCTGTAAAAATGTTAGCCTTACCCTTGTTGTGCACCAACTTGATGCCATAATCCTTAAGGAAATACAACCACCTCCTTTTCCTCATATTTCATTGCTGAAAAGTGAATATATACTTGATTCTTTTGTTATTGATCAAGAATCTTCACAATCCGTTTCACTGACAATGACTTCAAATCATTGGCATAAAGATAACTGCGATAAAACAAATATCATCCAATGAGTAATTTTTCTAATGTTATGTCAATAAATGAGAAGCATAGGCTACCATCATATAATGATACATCAACATATAATCTAATCTATTATTCAATTAGTCATTTTATAACTTGAAACCATTTGAACGTAATGGTAAAATTAACACTTGTGACATAGTTGGATGATGAGATAACTCTAGAAATGCCCCTTATAAGCATCATCAAACTAAAACTAGTGGTTTTATTAAAAAGGTTCATCTAGGGATAAGCTACCTTTAAGAAATTTTGGAGAAATCAATAGTAATATCTTGATAATACCACGGAACTACAATCCTTAAGAATACTAGATGATGCCTCCCACTTTATCTATTCTATAATCTTTGCTAGATCCATGATTACTTTTCCTGTTTGAGCTACATGAGATTAAGATAAAACCTCTCAGAGTTAGAACTCATATTTAGAGTGTTAGGTATATTGCTTATGCATTCCAAGAAGTGACAATATGGCACAAAGATATTGTTCATATTCTTATTTTCCATGAAATTAAAAATGGATATCATCTAAGAATACTACCACATAAAATTTAAAGAAATAGCAAAAAGATCTACATCATCAAATCCATAAAAACAGTAACAACGTTAGTTAGCTCAAAACTCATCACTATGAACTCATTAGGTTAACATCCTATATATAAGGCCACATTCATAATTTTTTCCTCTATAATTAGTTGGAGGTGATCACCAAACATCATGTTGATCTTTGAGAATATCATAGCTCCCCAAAGTTAAGTAAAAAAAATTTTGATCTAGGAAAGAAAATATCAAATTTTTATCATTAGTTGGTTCAAACCCCTATAATTAATGCATGAGTAAAGAATCTTGTACTTTTACTTCACAAAGAGAGACAATGAATCCAAAGGAGACAAACCGAAGTAGATGTACATGTTTGCCAATAAATTTTAAAGTTATGACTTCAATACACAAAATTTAATGAGCACCATCTAGTATGGCACTTTCATAATTTGATATGTTCTTATTACTAGCTCAATGATGAAGAGTATATTACACACTAGTAGGATACCAAGTTTCTCTTTTAGAAACATGACATGAGAGTCCTAAGTTTGGATAATGTCTTCTAATGGTGATGCATCCTTATTTAAATCTTGAACACCATGAAGATAGAGAGTGAAACCTCCCTACACCAACTAATATAATGTATGCGATGATATGACCTTTGTGATAGTTTTAGGCTTCCATCACACATACATGACCTATAACTTTATGATCCCTATAATACCACTTCTTCCTAATAACAATCTATCACATTTTAATATATGTCTAGTATATCAATCCTAAGGATCAAATTAATGTCTTGTAGGTCTATCTCAACCAAGCCCATAAAGAAATATATCTCACTTAGTTATACAAGGAAATCCATGCAGAGTCTAATACATTCTAATATATCTCTAAATGATAAAATAGTAGATGTCAACATAATAGCATATAGAGATAAAGTAGTTATATGCATACTAACAGGATTGAAGTACCCAAGTAAAACAATACATGAATAAGTAATGAATGGATATAAAATGTACAAGTGACTACATCTAACTATAGGTTAACCATCCTTTGGCTAATAAAATTTAGGAATCCACCAAACCATATTCTTTTGTATCATCTATTAACCTTTTAAGAGCCCTATACCAACTCTTTGGGAAATGAGCAAGACTTATATTTCCTCCTCTTAGCCTTAATTGGATATACATTAACTAGTGTAGATGTCCTCTACTACTACTATTGTTGTCGAAAGTCTATTACTTATATGCATGCAGCCGAGGTGATGTGGTCCTTATTGCAGTAATAGCATCTTATATTTCTCAAATTAATAACATTTACTTCTAAATCTTAATTATATAGTTTCCCTAATAACCATAAGCTCGATATGGGATAGTTGTAATATGGTTGTCACGTTGCGGATTTTCTAGGCTGCATTATGACAAATGAAGTGTCTCAGTTGTTCCTCATATCTAATTAGCCACCTAAGTTACATTGTGCTTGTAGCTTCAACGTTTACCTCCTTCATACTAAATCTAACCACCATAATCTTTCATTTAAAGTTTTAGTTTACCATAAATAGAAGCATGCTCTTCAACTACAGTGACAGCAGGACATGTCCACTCATACAATGTAGCCAAATTATAGATGATAATGATAACCATGGTCCTCCAGACGGTGAGGTAGAGTGTATAATCAAAAAAGAAGATAATTGTCACACTAGTTACCATTTTACCTATAGCAAACATCAACAACTTTAAGAATTGTGCATGATACTCCCAAACATTTAAACACGCCTGCCTTAGCTACATGAAATACTTTGTTCTATCCCACTTAAGACTCTTAGGATAGAACTTAGTATGAAGTGCAATTGTAAATTCTACCTACAACATTTGTTGTAATCCTTAACAACAATGACTTAACAAGTTGTTTGTTGATCTCCAAAGGATCTATGTTGTTATGGTTGTCATCCTTACTCCTTGATAATCAATAACCTCAAAGGTTTTACTAATACCTTAAATCTATGCCTCAAAATTACTAGATCCTTATCCACAACATATTTCAGCACCTAATGACTAATTGCCATCAAAAGCTATTCCTCTCAAATACCCTCATATATGTGATAGATAGTTAGTGGTGAGGTGGATGTTTAAAAAACACAACGATGACCTCAAACAACACCTCTAAATGGAAAATATACCCATTTAGTGTCATTGCAAGGTAGCTTAAAAATAAAACATGTTAAGATAAAATAATCCTAAGCAAACCATGCTTAATTCATCACAAGATTATATAGGTTATTGTAGAGTCAACCTTCTAAAAAAATGAAATGCGCCGGTAAGATCAAATAAGGACCTATTTGAGAACTAAAATTTTGAAAAATAAATACAACAATCAAAACTAAAAATCTAATACCAAATTTCAACATGTAAGAATTTAATACTATTTTTTTCTGTTTCAGGGATGCATAATGCTAACATGATTGGGAGTTATTCTTGTACTTGAAGTGAATATAGCTTATCAAACCATTCTTATATCAAATAAAAGCAAATTAAAACATTAAAACTCAAAAAAAAGATAAGTAAAGAATGACAGAAATATTTAATAATTCATAGATTAGAATTTGAAGGTAAAAATTTAAATACAACAACATAAAAATATAACAATAAGGGATGCAGTAGCAATAATGGTTAAAAATTATCCAAACAAAAACTAGCTATCATATAATACTAACTCTACATCTAAACCTTAATAAGAAAATTCACTCTTCAATAAGATGTCCATCATAGGTAATACAATCACCTACTGAGTCCTTAGTAACTTGCACAACAAACTCTTGGTCATCTATTCATAAGAATGAGTAGTAATAAACATGAACATAAGAAACATGTTGTGGATCAAGAGAGAAACTAAGCTAGATTTTTGTATTAGGTACACTTATAATCTATTTTTTTCAGCATTTTGAGTTTAGGGATCCCACTATCCTCATTCAACAGAAATAGTAGAACACTCCTAGCTAAAATTCTCATTTGTGGAACTCACTGGTATAACTCTTAAAAAAGAGTGCTTATAGCCACTATTCTCAATTGATGGAGTAGACTGATATAAATCATAGTAAATGACACTCTTGAATATTATTCTTATCATATGGGATGAATAGATACAACTCAATCCAAATTCACATGGTGTTTCATTTTAAGTTTAAATGTCTTATCATAATGTTTGAATTCTAGATTTTATAATGTAATATTTTAAAACAGATGAAATTGATAAAAAAAAAGAACTAGAAGATATTTGAGTTATTCCTTAAAGGGAATGACTACAACTCCATTAATAAACCACAATATTCACTAGAAAAAAAATAACTCCCTCAATGAGACACACCAAACCTTTAAATATAGTACACCATTAAAAAATCTCATTAGTAACAACATAGGTAAAAATCAAGAGATAAATTTAATCTCCTAAATATGTAATAATAAACTTGCCCATGAGGTTACTATCTTCAATTTTAGTCATTTGAACATTTTATCAAGTAGACGGTACATATAGTTTTACCCCAATTATTTCATATAATAAACTTAGGATATTTCAATCTAATAGCACATTAAAATTTCAAAAATTCCATATATTAACCAAAAATAATCTAAATACCCTTATCCTACTTGAAAACCTCAAATAATTCACTATTCAATTGTTGTGGAATATGCTCATTACAGTCAAATAAGATAAAATCTAAAAAATAATTGTGATGTAATAGCACAATTGGACATAATTGATAAATCAAGCAACACATAACAAAAAGATAAAATTAGATAATTCTATTGACACAATTATTTGATTTTAAGAGAGTTTGACAAAATCTCTCAACAAGGTCATGTAATGAATAACTCTCTCTATCAAAGAGAACCTAATGGAGGAGAAGAAAATTGTAGATTTGATTTATTAGTTAAAGTATCATTGCAAATTTTTTTATATAAGTTAGAAAACTAATAGGATAAAATGGTGAGTTCCTTTGAAGATCCAAAAAATAAAGATCTTGTTCCATAAACACATGTTCCCCCTTTTTTTCTCTACCCTTGATTTTTTTTTATAAAAAAATTGACATAGAAAATTATGTTGGCAATAATAGAGTGTATTAAATAACATGCCTCCGATGTTTGCTATTGAATCTATATTTTAAACCAACTCTTCTCTAGTAACCAACATAAACAAAAACCATTAATCATATACATCAAATACAAAATTAAAGCTCATAATCCTCTAGCTTAAAAAGTAGTTGTCATATATTACATGGTAGGGCTTCCATACAAAAATCCTATCATTGTAAATTAACTCATTCCCTAAGAAAACAAACTATGTTTGTGAAACGTCCAAAGTAGACAAGAGTCAGTAGCTTCATTAACATACCTGTTGAATTTTCTAAAGTATAGGTTTTTTCTAACATAACCTTTTCAGCACTAATATTGTGAGATCATTACTTATATTTGTTTGTTTAGTCTTATATGGATTGTTCCATATAAGTTTTAGAGAAGTTTGGAGACAAAAAGAGATCAAGAGGGAGAATGAGTAGGTTTGTGTTTGTGAATACAAGCCGTGTTTTATTGTTATACTAGGCCTTGCATTATTTGAATAAAAATTGAGAAATTTGGAAAAAAATATGAGGGGCTACTATTTATGAACATAAACTACATTTTTCTAGTTATCTGCTATTTGTTTTATACTGGTTATGTAGCTCTATAAATAGATGCGTACGAAACATTAGCGATAAGTGGTGCATAGTTGATCTTATCCAAAACCTCTCCTTTTATTTTCTCTTGTGCTTGTGAGAGAAATGTGTGATTAATTATATTGGAGGATTATTTTATTCTTTTCTTATCACTATTTTTGTATGTAATAAAGATCATTATTGTTTTCCCATTTATTATTATGTTATGATTGTTATCTTAATTAGATCTTGGAATTTCTCAATTACTTGTTAGATCAATCCCTTGGCATTCACTTTTTCTGAATTCTTTTCCTACATTTGATATAAGAGCTTGCGTATGTGATTATTATTTATTACAAAGACATTTAAAAATTTTGAAAATGAGAGATTTGATAGTTAAGTTAATTTTGGTTTATATAAATTGAAGAAGAAGGTGATCCTTCTTTAAAGTGGATTAGAGAAGATATTATTGGGGGAAAATGAGATGTCAAACAATGCATGATGAGGAGTTTAGTGATATTGATTTGATGTCCCTCTCCACCATAATATTATATTTTTTAATATGAGGTTTTGCTAGAAGTTCTTAAAGAGGAAACTATTGCCACATTGTGGTTAAAGCTAGAATCCTAGTATATAACAATATTTATTTTAAATAGTTTATTTTTGAAGAGTTAGCTTCATGATTTATTATTACGTGAGGGTGAGTCTTTAGAATCTCATCTAGAAAATTTTGACTATATAGTTATAGTTTTTTATAATATAGATGTCAAATTGGATGATAAAGATATGGTTGTTTATGTTGTTCTATCCTCTACTTATTGCTTATAAGAATTTTTGTAAAATTTTATTATATAGGAAGGATAAATTAGTTCTTATAGATGTCAAGAATGACTTCCTATAGCATGAAATAAGTCATTGTAGCATTTCAAGTTACTTAAAAAGTGAAGGGCTTGGAACAAGGGGGTCTAGTGACAAAAAGAAATCTAATTTGAGAAATGATGTGTTTAAGGCTTTGGTCTACCATCATTGTCACAATAATGACCATATTAGGAAATATTAACCTAATAGGAAACCTTCCGGCTATTGATGGTGTATCTGATGATGGTGATGATGACATAGGTGATGCGATTGTAATGGTGATATAATGACTGCTATCGATGGACACACCCAATTAGTCGATAGGTGGATTCTAGATTCTAGGTTCTCCTACCATGTTTGTCCCATTAAAATTCTATTTTAGGCTTATGAAAATATTTGAGGTAAAGTTTTTGCTTTAGGAAATGATGTTTCATGCAGATTTGAGGGGATTGAGACTATGTTGGTGATGATGCATAATTATGCTTTTAGGAAATTGTTTAGTGTTGGATAGCAAGGGGAGAATGGCACATTAAAGGTTGGTAAAGGACTTTTCGTGGTGATTGTTTACAAGTAGTTTGGGATAGTATACTAGTTTATTGGCACACTTATTGAGGATATAGTTGGGGGAAGATTGAGAGTGTCTAACACTAATGTTGCTTGTTATAAGCCAATGTGACTGGCACACATGAGTGCCATTGACATGACTAGGGGTTCATCATTTTGTGACTTGGTTATATATATATATTTTACCTTCTATAAGTTTGAATTCCTTTTTGATAAGAAGGTGGTATAAGAGAGTCTATCAGTTGCTTCAAATAAGGTAGAGGTTGTTGTTGATCTAAATAGTATAGATTCTGTTAGTGAGGAAGAATCTAGGCAGTTGGTGTAGGAAGTCGGAATTACTTTAGGTTGAGCTGGTTATACCTTACATACTACGGGTAGTAGTATTAGTGTGTTGGAGCTAGTGTCACAATCAAAGATTATTTTGGGTGTTAAGTCTGCTTTGTTCTATTTTTTTATTTTTAGGGAAAAGATGTGGTCACTTTTATTGACTCGAACATTGGTATATGATGCTTCACTGATTATTGTTTTTTTATGTGTTTGTTATGCTTTTTGCACCAAAAGACTTATATGAGGAGAATATGCTAAACTGTTTTCATGTTCCAAAAAAAAGTTAGTTTTGTAGGCTTTTTTTAGTACTAGTTTATAATCTTTATCTCTTAGGTGTTTGATGTATGATGCTATTAGTAAAAATTCATGTATTGGTCACTTTGTGAGCATGAGTGTGGTGATTTCCTCATATACACCTAGTTATGTGTGGTGCAAATTTAGAGTTACTTAGTGGATATAGTATCAACTCATATAGAGTATATTTTATAGACTATTATATTGACATGTTACTCAGATCCTAGGTACATTCCTAATGAAAAGAGGTACACTAGTGTGTTAGAGTTTGATCTTACAGGTTACAAGGTTGTGTGCTTGGGTTTCACTAGAGATAATAATGGCATTATTCTTGGAGTATTAGCTTGTGAGGCTTGGATGATATCAAGTGTTGCTTCTAATTTTTATGTAGGGTGCATGCTAATGTTCATTTTACATGATGGTTACTTAGACCTTGGGGTTTATGGTGATCATTTGTGATATTGTTTCTTGTTATTACAAATATTGTGTCAAGGTGGAGATTATGAGATCATAACTTTTATTTGTTTGTAGTCTAGCATTGATTGTTGCATACATGTGTTATGAGATGTTTGGATCTAATAGGAGACTAAAGGAGAAACTATAGGGAGTCTATAATACCATATATTATAATTCTTTAAATTATATTTAAAATTATGAATATACAAAATAAATGAGTTTCGGTCTTCCAAAAGGCTTGATATTTCAATAATGTTGTTAATTTTAGGTGTAACAATTCAGTAGTTTGCCTAAAAAATTAATTGGCATGCTTAGGGATTGGCATTTGTATTATCTTATAAACTCGTCAACTTGTTTTCTTAAATCCATCAACTTGTTATCCTGAGATTTCACATCCTTTTATCAATATTAATATTTTTCTAATATCTATAAAAACTTATAATTAAAATCTATTAGTTGTAGAAAATAAATTTTTGTGCTTTGGGATTAATTCTTCTTCTTTAGTCCATTTAACGATTTTATTATGTTAAAAATTTTCAAAAACAACTTTCTGAGGAATTTCTCACCTCCTTTATTCTCTCTCATATTCCTCTCTCTTCTGCTATCCATGGCTATGTGTTTCACTTTCTACACCCCTTCCTTGAACTAGTGAACCTCTACCATATCTGTCCTTAGTCATACCTTACCTCCCGTACCTCAATTTGTGATCTCTTTACATTTTCGTTGCCCACACTAAACTTTAGCCAAAATTCCCTCTCTCCCACATATATATGTGGACCAACACTCTCTCCTATACACTCTTTTCCATTATTTTTTGTAAGGAAGAGTTAATGTTTTGTAAAAGGTTGAAGATCGCGGTTCTTTGTTTTTTATTTATTTTTTGAGAAATGGTTGGGTTATTCTAATTTTCTTGTATTTATTCATTTGATTTCATTTTCATTAAGTTTTGAAAATAATTTTTAGTGGTCTTGATTATTGATTCTCTTAAGAATTGATGTCTTTGTAGATGTTCGTCAAGATAAGTGTATTTTGTGCTAGAAGAATTTCTTAGAGGTAAGGCACTCTTAATGAGGCATGTTTTTTTTATTCTGGTTCCATGTGCTCGATGTGTTTATGTGAGGTGCATGAGTTAATTATATTTTAAGGTTTGACCATATGGTAAAGTTTTCTTCTTTAAAGTTTTAAGCATATTTTATGTTCCCTAATATTATGCATTATTAAATTCATTTTGAGCATGATATGTTTAATTGCTAATATAACCATGAATCTATTTAAATCACATTTGTATTATGCATTTTTTTATGTTTTATAAGATAAAAGATTGTTATGATTAATGTGGAAATATTTTGTGAACTTATATTAAGTGGATCATAGGTCTACATGTTGTTTTATCCAAACATTTTGATTGGTTTGTTAAATAGTAGTTCAGTTTGAGATTTTTGATTGGTTGGCTAGGAAATTATTCGATTTTTTAGATGAATAAGTTAACTAGTTCCTATGAACATTCAATCATTTTGCTAAACCCATCAATCTGTTGCCTTGTGACTAGAGTGATATGCTCTCTACTTAAATTCATTGATCTGTTTTGTCAAAGATATTGAATAATTCTTCCAAAATTTGATCGGTTAGGCCACCATTCGACTTATTTAGTTGTTTTAGTTTCTACTTAAATATGTTGTGAAAAGACAAGTTAATCGACCTTAGAGATCGCTCAATTGGTCTGCCTATATTTTACCATGTTTTTTGTTAATTATTATTCTTCCTTTGAGCCTTCTATTTCAAATATTCTATGTAATTACAACATTTTAATCGTGATTCCAACCATGTTTGTGTTTAATTTAATATGGATTAAAATGATGTTATTTGATCCATGATTTGGTTAATTTTTGTGTCACCTCTAAACACCTAATTGGTGGCTTATATGGTTTTTTGTGTGTTAGATGTTATCACTTGGTAATTAATAATTAATGGATTGAGATTTTGTTTCTACATTTTTGTTGCAACTTTTAGGATAGCGAGCTAGTAATTAGTGGGTCGGGTGCCCTATAATTTTATATTTTTTCTTAAAACCTATTTCTTTCTCTACTAGATTTTTGTTAGTAGGGGAGTTTGCGTATTCATTTGAGGTATAACATTATACTATGATAGAACAACATGACATCAATGTCCAATACTACTAGCTAAGGTATCCTATTATAAATCCCCTAGCACTTCATATTGTCTATTTATTAGGTGGATGTGGTATCTCAACTTTTTCTCCCTCGCTATGATTTCATTCAAGGTGTCATGGGTGAGTAATATTAGTACAATACCCCTAGACATAACTTGTCCATATGTGGTGGGTGTGGTATTCCAATCTATATTAGCCCTCGTGGTAGGTACACTCGATTTGTTGTGGATGTGGTATCATATGAGAAAAGCTTCTTCAATGCATCCAAAACCCATATGCTTTGTGTGGTATCCCACTGTGTGTATATTGCCATGACATTGTATATGATGGATAATTTGGTATAGATAAATGTATTATCTTAATAACTAAAAGTTATGTGGCCACTTACAGGATATTATTATAATATGGTTTACATTATATGATTTCAATGTGTTATCTACATTATTATTTTTCTTCCATGATTTCCATTCATATATGCCTCGTTATATTGTCATACTGAGCCTAATGTAAGCGAAATAGAATAACTAGGAAAACAATGAATTGTCTACATTTAATATAATAACACTAATAACATGAATGAGGAGAATAACAATAATATGGACGGAAAGGACAATGAGAGTTTACAAAACCTCAATATAGTGATGAAAGTCAAGAGTTTAAGAAGGTAACTCTTGAACAACAAGAAACGGCTATCTACTAGCCCATGGTATCATCCTCAACATATTCTAATTAATAATCATAACCCTACAAATTGTCCTATACTCATTGTACTTGAAGCTAAATAATCTTAATGACCACAGAACTATAGTATCAGTATAGTGAAGTATTGGTAAAACATACTATGTAAAATATGGTAAGGGCTCATGGTGCACATTATGGTTACATAGTAGCATGGTAATTAATATCAATATACTAACATTGTATAACATTGTCGATGTGGTGGTAACATTCCCCAATTTTGTTTTAGCAAATGCTTCTACATTATCTTTAAAATAAAATTTGTTGGTTCAAAATTTAAGGGTGTTATAAGGCCCGTGTTTATGAATTCAACCAATTTTTTCTTAATAGTTTGGAAAAATTCAAGAGTTTTAGAAAAAAGAGAGGTGTACCCATGTTTATGGACATAAACTATATATATTTTTCTTATTTAATACCATTTTTCTTGTGTCTATTATGTACTTATATATTTAGAACTATATGAAACACTAAGGATGATTGATATGCCATCAGACCTATCTAAACCCTCTCCATTTATATTTTCTTATGCTTTTGAGAGAATTGTGTGTTGATTGATAATTCATAATTGTTTGATTTTCCTTATAATCGCTAATGTTGTATATAATAAAGGTCCTCATTGTATCCTTAATTGTTAATTTTTTGATTATTTTCTCAATGAGATCTTCAAATTTTTTAATTTCTTGTTAGATCAAGTCTTGAGCATTCACATCTAGTGAATTTTTTCCATGTAAATATTACCTTGAACAATGTGAAACCATTTATTGATGTGCTTCATTAGGCATTGGAAAGAAATTTTCCTATTTTCCAAACAAATAACATCTGGCTTTCACTTCTAATGACTAGATCACCACAACAAAACCCTAGCTCATGTATTAAATCACCAAGCTACACAACGTTTCATGAAAATCCTCAATTATAGATGGATACCTATATTAATAGCAAACAAGGCATCAAATCGTATATAGAAGACCTCTAATTTATATTTGAGAAAAAAACTATCCACTTTAGGACCTTCTACCATCATGGTCTCCACTATAATAATAGTCCAAAAAGCCAACCAAGTGATAAACTTATCTCCCATACTCCAAACGAGCTAATGTCATACCATTCAAGTACCTTGATATCGACTTCACTACTTGCCAATTAACTTTCCATTAGTTTTTCATATATGGGCTAACAACATTAATAGATTCAGTGATATCAAGCGAGATTCACACCATCATGTACATGATATAACCAACACCATTAGAATACAGAATAATATCAACAAAATCCTCTTCCTCTTTGGATTTTAGGCAATCTAAAGCTGGCATTTAAAGTGAAGGGCTAATGCAGTTCTCAGTGTGTTAATATCTATCATATGAAATATCTCAAACACCATGTTCACATAGAAATATTGTGATAAGTAGAAACATTTCCCTTCATAACCTTACACAATATCTATGCAAAGGATCCTATTCCTAGCTCCTATATTGTTCATATTACACTAACTCCAGAACATTTCTTTCATCGTCACAACACCATACACATCTTTTCCTTCCACAAGAATCTCATCAATATATATCAAAAGATACACAAGCATGCGACCCTCCATCTCCCTCATGTACACACACCTATAACACTCCTACATAAACAATGGTCAAGCATAAAATGATCAAACTTCTTATAACACTATGAAGTAAAGTATTTAAGACCATACATTGACCTATTTAATAAATGGAGATGCTCATATACCCCCTCAACCATAAACCTATTAGGAAAACAGAAGAAGATATCTTATTAAATCTAACTATGAACAAATGAAATTTTAACATCCCATTACTCCAACTATATGCGGCGTATAGCCAAACAATAAGAAAAGAACCAATGGAAGTATGCCTAACTATAAGAGGAAATACATCATTATATTCTATGCTTGGAATTCAAATAAACCCACGTGTTACTAAATGAGTCTTATACAATGGTCTCTTAACACCTAGATATCCTTATTTTAACTTGTAAATCCACTTGTCATCAACTATCTTCTTCTTTCTTGATTCCTTCACAACTTCCCAATTCTAATTCTTTAATAAACACTATATCTCCTGTTCCATGGTAATGCACCCATTAACAATGACATAACTCACAATAGTCATTGAGAATGATAGGTCATGCAAATCAACATTTGTCTCTCGGCTAGATAAGGCATAGCTAACTAACTCCTTAAAATAATACATAACTAGAGAGTTAATAATATTTGGTGGTCTTCTTGAGGAGTTCCCCTTTGCTCCACACATTTCATAGATCCACCCACTTGAGGAATAGTGCTTTTATCAAAAGTGTCTCCATCATCCAAGAAAACCTTAACATCTACTAGGCTTGAATCACTAACTTTCCCCACCTTATTTAACGTACAATCACTAACCTTGGTCATTGCAAGGAATACAAACATAATAAAGGGTATATCCCTACTATTAAATAACTCAAACATAACTAATTCCCATAACCATGACCCTTTTTATTCCAAGCGTATAGGCAAAAAAGATAAACTTCTTAGGTTTTTTCTCATGTTTTCCATCATTCACATAACTATAGATAGATAAAAGGAATCAACTAGCTTACCAAACCACAACAGTTTAAATGTCTTCAACGTAGTGGACTTGCTAGCTGATTGATTCATAAAGTTTGCTATCATGTGGATAACCTCAGCCAAAAATTCTTTACCTATCCCAACACATGATCATATATAATCATCCCTATCAAATAGGTTATTGCCCATCATTTCAGCAAATCTATTATGTTGTAGCCTCCTAACATATATTTGGTGTCTCGTTATCTCATAATCTAAGTAGAAAAAAGTGTGCATAAGAGAATCAAGACCATTATCCATCTGAAGACATATAACTTGTATCGTAATCTACTTCTCTAAAATGGTCTTCCAACATTTAATCCCAAAAATCTAAATGTATATACTCAAGAGGCACCCTCATAATATGCTTAGTTATAAAAAAGCGTATCTAATTTATAATTTCAACAAATAAAATACTTAAATAATTCAATAGTATGCATACTTTTTTCATCTTGTAGCTCCCTTTTAGTGAGCTTCATTATCCCTTTAACACTCATATGTCTTAATCTCATGTGCCAAAGTCTTATGAAATATGATTGTATCTAACTCTCTAATATCACAAAACTTGTCCACAAAAACTAATACAGTGTTTGAACCCATCTCTTTTTCATTGCTAAATGTGGAACTTTAATGTTCAATAGGTTATATATATCAATCACACATAAATAACCATTACATTCAAAGGTACTCATTGAGATAGATTCTTTATCATTTTTGGGACATGTATAACATTACATAGTTTTGTGAAGAGAATGTTGTGCAACCTCACCCTCATCATCATAACTACATCAATTTTGAAAGCAACATCATTTCCCATAAATACAAGTTCACCTTAAGTCATCTTGATCTGAAACAAATGATAGTTAAGAAAATATGGTAAAGATATCTAAAATCTAAGATCCACCTATCGATCATATTATCTGTATATTAGTGACCATCAAGAAATCTTAGTCATTATCATACTTTATATTAGATGACTCGCTAAAATTTTCTTCGGGATTTTTATTATGACTAAACATCCTATTATGCTTCTTTTTGTGCTATGTATTTCACACAACATTCTTGTGCTAATTATTTATTTTAGATCTACACTTTTTAAGGCCCCAAACCCTTATTCCTAATTCTTACCCTTTGTATATGTCCCATATTATGTAAGTCTGTAAGATGAGCACTACTAGTCAATTTGTTTTCAATCAACATTTGCCTAAGTAGAGAGGATTTCACATCCTCACTAACCAACCCATGTCCCTCATGCAGCATTACAACATAAAAATGTTTAAAATTCAATAACAAAGAACACAATAACAATATAAAATTTTAAATATTATCCATCACCTAATTTCATGTCATTAAGTTATCTCTTAATTAATAGATGATTTACAATATAGTTCAACATATATAAAGATTCGAGCATCAACCACAAGCCAATAGTTGTTGATTCCTTTTCTAGTTCTCGCAAAACATTATTAGAGAAGCATAATTGTATAATAGAGAGACCCTTCGGATCTACCTCCTAAAATGTCCCATATGTCATTAAATCTAGCTTATTTTATTACTTAAACATAGCTTTATCCAAACCTTTTAAAATTAGGATCAATCGCATCTTCATTTTCCACAATTAAAAATTGATAGAACAGTTGAACATGTCAACATTAAATCTTGTACGTGCCTTCGGAAAATAATAGATATATTATAGAAACCAAGCCCTATGACCAAAATATTATATAAAATTTTGATTATAGCTAGATAAGATTAGATTTGATCAACAATTGAGACCTAAAAAGATAATTATATGATTATGGTTAGATAAGACTAGATTTGATCAACAATTTAGAAATCAAGTAAGACTAAGCTATAAGGGAAGATAAGATATCTTTATCTGTGCAATTATATGATTACAGTAGGATTGAACAAAATCTATTAATAATTTCACATAATTAGTAATTATTTAAATAAAATAAAAGATAATTGTGGAGAAGATAAGAATACGTTTAACCTGGTTGTTAGGGTTTAATTGCAACTTTTGTTTATCAAATTGAATTAATAGAGGTAAAGCAAGATCTTTTACAAAATATATAAAAAACATAGACTATTTTTGGCAAGAATGAGCCCCAATAATCTTTGTTGTACTATCATCTTATACAATAAAAAAATTAAGGACATACATAATCAATGTCCCATAACCCCCACCATGTTCCCACCCAATCCATACTCTAAATCAAATTTGTTCTAGTAATTTACATGAACCAAAATCCTTTTATGTTGTGTACCATATATTGAGCTAAAGCTTATATCAACAAACACTCTAACATATTTTTCATGAAATAAACTATAAGCCCTTTATAATTACCATGTCATATTCCCCCCCCCCAACAAAACTACAAAAAGGTACAAGAAACCTTAAGATTAGGAAATTCCTAATTATATCACCAAACAGTATGAGTCATACTGTGATCAACTTATCACCCCCAACATATTTCATTAACTTAAAACCTATTCATATGTCTTGTATATTCGTTAGTCTCATGTTAAAATAACATATCATACCAACATGCTTAGTTAGGATCACTAGTTAAGGCTTATAATAAGCAAGATCACATAAGGCTCATTATTTGCATGGCAATCAAACCTTTTTAATATGATACAACACAGAGATGGCATAACATTAACAATATGATTTAGAGAAGTAGAACTATACCTACAAATATATATTACAATTATTACATAACATTGAAGTCCTATTCTAAGACATGTATTCTTACCCAAATATCATTAATCTCTAAGAAAGAAAATGATTGCTAGTCTCTTCTTCCAAGAATCAAAAATATCTCCTAAAGGAAAGAAAATCCCAAAATAGAGAAGGAAAGGTAAGGTAAAGGAGGATAAAAAGGAGAAAAAATGAAAGTAAAAGAGGTAAGCTGATTTTTTGCATTTAAGTCCTAATGTCTTGGGGGATATTATGAGACCTTCACATATGTAAGGGAGGAACAATGTTAGGTGCTCTATTTTAAGGGGATCATAATATAAGGCCCTTCTCTAGGTTGCATAAGGGTTAGGTATTTTTTGTGGCGGTATTATGTGATGAAGGCCGAAGATAGGTTAGAACAGATGTGGCTTAATGAGCTTCACATGTTGCCAAAGGAGTGTGATGTAAGGTGTTTAATCTAAAAAACTTTTTGCACCATGAGGTGCATCGACTTTGGTAGAGCTTTTTTTAAAAAAAATTAGGGGAACTCAAGGAAGAAAATGAAGAATAGAT
The DNA here is from genome assembly GCA_030549775.1 of Tamarix chinensis. NCBI lineage: Eukaryota > Viridiplantae > Streptophyta > Magnoliopsida > Caryophyllales > Tamaricaceae > Tamarix > Tamarix chinensis. The sequence goes on along the minus strand of CM060173.1, from coordinate 68,046,627 downwards.
TTTGAATAGGAAGAAGATATTAGGGCTTAATAGTAATAAATGTTAGAAGGAGGGGGAAGAATAGAGTATATGGTTGATGGTACCACACAAAATGATAGCATGAATGAGTTAGGGGAGTGAGGGAAATGTGTAGATTAAGGTATGTGTAGAATGCATGGACGAAGAGATTTAGTAGGAAAATATGGCATGAAAATCCTTAGTAAGGAGACTCATGATGAGGATGGTGTATAGCTTTGGTTATGCTTAGGGTTGATTGTTTGAGTGACTAACTAAGATAAACTCATTTTGGAAATAGTGTTAGAAGAGGGAAAGAAAGAAGAAAAGAAAAGATGAGAAAAGGGGAAAATGAAAAAGAAAGGAGGTATTTTAGGATTAGAAAAAGTGTTAAAATTATGATTAACGAATTATGTTGAGACTAAAATACTAGTCATTAGGTATTGCTATTTGGTACATTTATTGTATTACAACGTGTTTATAATAGATTCATCAGGAAATATTTTAAATGGCTCAAACTTTTTTTTTCGATAAGTAGAATTTGTATTACTAATCGAAAAGAAGATTACAAGTTTGCATTACATGCAATGACATCCAACAAACCTAACCACTGACCAAACTGAACAGAAAGGGGAGGGGTACTAAAAAAACTAGAAACATGCACAAGAATACTTCTCAAAAGAGCTCCTAGCTGTCTAGTTTTGTTCTGAAAAATTCTAAGATTTCTTTCATGCCAAATAACAGCTATATAAGCAACAAAAAGAGCTCTCAAAAGATACTTCTTCTTATGTGTCTACCTTGTTCTAGTAAGCAAAGACTTAAGCTCTTGATCCCATCCTAAAATAGGATCACTTCATCCAGGCAGCCTTCTAATTGTCTTCCAAATAATTGTAACAGTAGGACAAAAGAGGAAAAGATGATCTCTAGTTTCATCCTGCTGATTACAAAAAATACACAGAGTGTCCACAGTGATCCCAATTTCCCTGAGCCTTGTTTTTGTCAAGAGTCTATTTCTACATGCAAGCCAAGCAAGGAAACATACCCTGGGAGTAGAGACTGGTCTCCAAATCAGTTAAGCCCAAAAACAGTTGTCCTATGGAGTTCTAATTGCCTTATATACTGATTGAATGGTGTACTCCCTCTGATTTTGCTAGACAGTCTACTATAAACTCCTTCACAACAGATCTGCTCTATAGAATCTTGAGAAAAAGCCATGAATTGTAAGATGATGGTGAACAATCCCAGACAATACCTTGCTTAATGTACACTGCATGCACCCACTTAACCCACAATGTATCCTTTTTGGCAGCTATGTTCCACAACAACTTGCCCAATGCACAATAATTCCGCAACTATAAATTTAAAAGTCCAAGTCCACCTTCCTGTTATGGAGAACAAAGAGATTCCCATGCTACCAGAGTATTTTTCCTGATATGCACTTTACCTGACCAAAGGAAAATTCTACAAAGACTAATAAAACAGTTCAGCACTTTCTTAGGCAGGAGGATAATTTGACTAAAGTAAAGTTGTATACTGTATAAAACTGACTTAATGAGTTGAACTCTCCCAGCATAAGAAAGAAATAATGTACTCCAATGCCTTAACCTAGCAGACATCTTGTCCAACAATGGATACAACTGAGTAGTTGTAATCCTTGTAGAGGATAAAGGCAAGCCTAGATAATTGATTGGAAAAGTGCCCGCAGGATATCCAAGAAGATGAAGAATACTGAACTGGTTCTATAATGCAACTCCTCCAAAGAAAAATGAACATTTGGTAGGATTCACCATGAGGCCTGAAACTACAGCAAAATGATTCAATACTTCCTTAAGACAAAGCACACTTTGCAGAGTTCCTCTACAGAACAAAAGAAAGTCATCTACAAAATTCAAATTTAGGAGTTGGAGTCTTTTACATCTTGGGTGAGCTTGAAACCTTGGGTCAGCCCATAACTTCTTCAGAGTTTTACTGAAATAATCCATGACCATCACAAAGAGATAGGGAGAAAGAGGATCACCTTGCCTTAATCATCTTCTCCCAGTGAAAGGGGCACCCAACACACCATTAAAGGAGACAGAATAGGATACAGAAGTAACACATGCCATAATCAATTTAATAAAATGAGGAGGAAAGCCATAAAGATTTAGAATTTTCTGCAGAAAATCCCAATTTACCATGTCATAAGCCTTCTTGAGATCTACTTTGATCATGGATCTTGGTGATATGCCCTTGTGAGAGTATATCCTTACTAATTCATGGGCTAGCAAAATATTTTCACCAATGTTTCTGCCTTTAATGAAGGCATTTTGTGAAGGATCAATAAGTTGAGGCATAAGGGGCTGTAATCTCTAAACCACAACCTTAGCAATAACCTTGTACAGCACATTACAACATGCTATAGGTCTAAACTCAGTAACCCTATTTGCAGTTGGATGCTTAGGGATGAGAGTGAGAGATGTAATATTCAATCTTCTAGAGAAAAAATCCCTTACAACCCAAGTAATTTCTTCTGAAACAATAGGCCAAGAAGCTTTATAGAAGCTAGCAGAGAAACCATCAATGCCTAGGGCTTTTGTATCCCCCATGGAAAACACAACATTTCTTACCTCAAGCTCAGAAACAAGTGCAGAAAGCCCGTCAAATGAATAAGGAGCAGACTTGCAGGACTCTGCTAAAGCAATATCTCCCTCCATGGCAACCTCAGTGCCCAACAGCTCTTGATAGTACAAATTGAATGCTGCATGAATATGTGTTGCACCTCTAATCTCATTATTATTAGAATCAATCAGTATAGCTATTGTCGTCCTTTGTTGTCTCTCTTTGACCTTGGCATAAAAATACTTATGGTTTGTATCACCACATGAAAGCCAATGATTGGTATCCTTTTGCTCATAAAAAAGCTCTTCATAGTGCAGCAAATGAAAGTATTTCTTCTTTTTCTCCTGCAATAATAGTCTATTAGCCTGCTCTCAAGGATGAGATAAACAATGTGTATGCAGAGCTACCACTTCCTCTCTAGCAACCTTGACTCTATGAGAAATGGAGCCATATTTATCCCTATTGAAAGATTTCAGATTTTGCTTAAGTAAGCTCAATCTTTTGGAAAATTTTAGCAGCAAATTTCCTCCCATCTTGATCCTCCATATATGCTATACCATAGGCAAGAAATCTTCAGATTCTGTCCAAAATTGAAAAAATTTAAAAGGTGTTGGACTAGTCAAACAAGCAATATTAATATGGATAAGAAATGGACTATGATCAGAGATAAGGGGACTTACGAACTCTGCCAAAGAATGTGGATAGGAAGTAAGCCATGGTAAGTTGACCAGGGCCCTATCCAATTTACACAAGACCTCCTCTTCTCCCTGTCTATGGTTGGACCATGTGTAATGGCAACCCTGACTTTATAAATCACATAATTGTAGCTCATTGCAACAATTTCTGATATCTTGCACATTAGAGACATTAACAGATCTACCATGAAACTTCTCAGAATCCTGTAAAACCACATTGAAATCCCCCATGAGCAGCCATGGCTCCTGCCTAGGTGAATTCTCCTTCAACCACTGCCATAAAGATTGCCTTTCCCTCCCCGAATTAAATGTATACACAAATGCCACCCAAAAACTGGAATTTGAGTGAACATTAGTAACATGACACAAAATAGCCTGCTCATGTAGTTTATAAAGTCCCATCACCCAAACTGCAGGATTCCAAAGAACCCATATTATGCCATTAGGATGGTGAGAATAATTAGTAAGAAAATGCCAGCCCTTAAGAACTTTATTAATGATAGCAACTGAATTTGATTCTTTTACTCTAGTTTCCAATAAACCTACCAACTCCACTTTATGTCTAGCACAAAATCTTTTGACTTCCTTATGCTTGGAAGTCTTATTCAGTCCTCTCATTTTCCAGGCACTAATCATGACCAGCATGATCAAAATTGGAAACCATTCCTCTATGATCTAATCCCTCTATATGTTGAGTTGATCCTGGATTACCATCCAAACAGTCTTGAAAACCATCCATATTAGCTCTGAATCTAGTAATCCTAGGTTCAGTAAAATGGACCTATTTCTGTAGTGCCTTTTTCTTTCTAGATACACTTCCTTCTAGTAATCCTTCTTTAGTAGCATCAAAAGTGGTAGGACATGCAGGAGTTTTGAGGTGATCAACCATCTCAGCAGGTAACTGTTCCAAAAACCCATCTTCAGTTGTAAGACATGGAATTGCTCCATCACTCTTGTCAAGTCTAGAGTCCTGTGCATTATTTTCCTGTGCTACCTTCTGCACATGAGCAGCATCAGTAGGCCCTTTTCCTTTCCTGTTATCTCTAACAACTCTCCATTCTCCTTCTTTTGTAGAGCCAATATTATTACCATGGTGTAGTTTCTTGCATCTCCTTTGATCATGACCATAGCAATCACAGAGAGGACAATAAAAAGGCCTCCATTCATACTCAACTTTTTATTCAATTTCTATCCCCTCTAGATCCAAAATCATGAAAGACTCTAGAAATGGTTTCTTAACATCCACCTCTACCAATATCCTTGGATAAGAGGCCCTATCTCGAGATGCAGTTATAGAGTCAGTGCAGACAGGGTTTCCTACTGCACTTGCTAAATTACTAAGTGAGCTTCTGGACAAAAATTCCTAAGGCAGATTAGGAAATTTAATCCAAAGGGGAAGCACCTGCAACTCATCTGGATTAAATTGCAATCTTCTATGCCATCTTTTTAAGACAAAATGCCTATTAAAGAACATCTAATGTTGGCTAAGAACCCAATCAACCTCCTCCTGAGTTTGGAATTTAAACAAAAAGAAACCAGAAGTGTGCAAAATAACTTGAGGAGTCTTAACTGCATTCCATTGCCTCATTATAAAATTCTGCATCTGTGTGAAAGATGAAGTCTGTCCATAAATGAACCCAATCAAAGTGTTAGCCCAGAGAGCTGCTTCAGAATCAACTTCCTCCCTATCCAATTTTAAAATCACCCTACCCCTTTCATATATAGGATGTTGAAAGTCCAGATGTTGTCTGTGACTAGGGTTTCTATTACCAAGAACCACATCTCTCCATGATGATCTTGGGGGTGATGCTAGTTGAAGCCTATTCCACACTGATTCTTTGGTATTGGATTCAGGATGAACCCCTTCACTGTGAATTGCATCGGTGAGAAGGTCTACTGTTGCATTGGAAATATCTGCATGGGAGAGTGCTAGGGTACATGGATGGATAACATGTCCTTCCCTCATATTTCCCTGACAATCAACATTCAAATTAACGTTGATCAGATCAATTTCGTCAGGGAGGATATGGGCGCTATCTCGTGCAGAAATGGTTTCTGGAAATTCTGAGATTTCTTTTGCAGCCACCACAGATTTAACTCCATCCACATTATTTCCACAGTCCTGATCCTTAGCAGCCAACTGTTCTTATGTTCTAGTACCAGGTGAAGATCTCTTCTTCTTGGCCATGGTCGAAACTCTCTCAAACCCTAAGAGAGAGGAGAGAGCAAAACCCTAGCAGCTATTTTTTAAATGGCTCATACATTTAAATAATCATTTAAATAATAAATATTTTTACCTTATTCATTGCTTTATAGAAAAATTGTAAGGTGTCACATAGTTCTTTTGTAGATTTTAATGTAGACATGCAATTGAGCTCATCTGGTCCTACAGATCATTGCATAATATTCATGGCTCATTTATTCAATCAATATTTTTAAGTCCTATTCATTATGGGTTTTTTGTGCCTTTACTATTGTCCTTCCATCTTTATTTTCCTCTATCTTTTATAATCAAAGTTATATGGCATTTTATAGTTGATAGTATGTAGATTACAGGAAATATTCCATCATATTTTTCATCTAATTATAGTTTATTGAATCATGGTGATCAAACAATAGACTTTCCTATTATAACTCCATTAGGTCTTTCTATATTTTTTACGATGAGGTGTTAGCTCTTTAGTACATCCTCTTATACTATTTGGTAGTTTAGAACAACAAAATAAAATGGGAAGTATACATGAGAGGATAGGTAAATTAAGTATTTAATTACTATGAAAATGAACTTAAATAAAAATATACAACTTTAAACTTCTTATCTAAGTTTAATTATAATACTCTGTATTTTTGTAAGATTTATGAAATGGATAACTATTGTGTTTGATAAAATTTGATGATCTTTTATATTTATTTTAGGAAAAAATGAATTTGAGGAATGTTTAGAAAATTGAATAAAATAAGTTTCCTTGTGGACAATCAACAGGTTCTATGAGCCAATTGACTTTTTCGTCGTTTCATTAAAGGGTTTTATTCACTAAACCTATATACTATTTTGGGAAAATCAATCAAATTCAATATAGAATAGCCGACTATTTTTACCAAACTTATCGACTCAATTGCCAAGCTAAATACTTTTTAAATCTCAATTTTTTGGGAAATTTCTTTCATCAAAATGCAATATTGCTAATCAAACACAAAGATATTGTGGAGTGATCCTTAACCCTATTTATCATTTATTCAACATTAGTTGCTAAGTCAAACATTTTGTAGGGCTCACTTTAATAGTAGAGAGTGATCATGACCTCACTCTTATCTTATTCTTCCCCTCTCCTCTACACTCCACTAGAAGTATGCATCAATTTTAAAATATTATTTGCATAGCTTGGATATTCCATTCCCAATATAATTGTTAACTTCCAATATTTTGTTAAATATTTTCTAGAGGAGCTCAATCTACGTTCATTAGAAAATTGCCATTTCGGCTATGGAATAAAATTTAACAAATTCTAGAGAAATTCATTTGTTCGGCTCAAATTTGAATGGTAAAATTAGGCTTTTAGATCTTTTACCTAACCTCACTCATTCCTTTACCGATTCATTAGCTATGAGTAACACTAATCACCCCTCTCCTCACCTTTCTTTCAACATAAGAATTATTTGAATCCTTAAGAGCTTGTATTAATTTCCTTTCCACTTCAAAGTTACTTTCAATTTTTTCCACTATTCAAATACTTTTTGTAGCTCCCTTTTATCTTTAACCTTTTAAGAATGAGTTATATTCAGAAAGAAGTTGCTTTAAGCTGAATCATTCTCTATTTTTCTATTGTTAGTGGAAAGTTAATTTTTTTTCTACTTCAAATTTATTGATTTTTTAAAGTTATTCAATGATTTTTGAGTTCTAAATTTTTTTTAAAATATTTTTGAAGTTGAAATCTTTAAGTTTAAGTATTTACCCTTTAGTGGGAAACATTACAATGTATCATGTAAATCATTATTACCATTAAAATGTGGTGTGAATAAGTATATGATTTGATGGACTTCGCAAGATGTTAATTTTGTTTGCTAATATGAAATTTTGGATTCTTATTAATGCATGTTGAATTAATTAAGAATAATGAGAAAAATGTTATATTTTAGAAAAACTATGTTCGATTTCCCTGTAAGAAAAGCATGATTCAATTTTTGAGCTTCTTAAATATTACAATTTTGCATTGACATATTATGGCTCATATTTGTTAAGGTTTTAGAGTGTAAACTGCATGTAGAATGCCTACTATGTGTTGTCTAGGAGCAAATTGATGGACTTGTCTTTAGAGTAGTTATCTAGTCTAGGGAGACATTGGTTGCTCTCTACATCAAACAATTGATTGATTTGTCAAACCCAAAAGATTTGTCTTAGAATAGTTAGCATGCCTTACCAAACCAATAGTTTGATTCAAAGAAACTCAAGGTTTAGCTAAGTAAAATCGATCGATCATGGGTTAGGCGTTGTTTTGCTCTTTTTTGAATTTTTATGCATTGACACTTTTCACAATGCTATAATATGATCCTTTAATGATGAAAACACAAATATTGGCATAAATTAACTATTTTATTAGATGAATTAAGGAGATCATTATTTATGATAATCATATTTGGTGAGTTTAGAAGACATTAATGAGTAAATTCAAATGAGTACACTATCATGTGTGGAATGAACTCTTGATGCATATTATGACCATGATAGTGCATGTATATTTAATTGTATGGCATAAACATGATAAATGTTTAGCATCATCCCCACATTATGCTAGTACTTTTTACACTTATGACACCCATTGAGGATGTAACTTAGCTTATCAGTTCAAAGTGAATTAATGTACCTATTAGTTGGTTCACATGCTTATTCCCATGCTTAAAGCACCATATACCTGTTTTTGGGGATGACATGTAGAATGCCTACCTTTTTCTAGGCTTGAGGCTAGTGATTATGGATATTGAGAGCCTTTTTTTTCACTCTTCGATGAACTAAGGTTTGGGGCTACATCCTACCTTTGTTTTATATCATTGTAATTGTGAAATTTGTTTTAATATCCTTTCAAGTATTTTAAGATTTCAGGGATTGTAGATGTCTTATTTTGTAATTCTTTTACATCTATATATCATATTTCTTGTGCACTCTACTCTTAGTTTGATTAGTCTCATTCCTCCACCTTATATCTAACATTTGATGGTCGGATGACTCCTATCCTTTATTAAGTGTGGTGGTAACACCTCATTTTTCCTGGAAATGTTTAGTAATTTTGGCAACTATAATGTTTTAAAATAAAAATTTTAATAGTAAAAAGTAGGGGTATTGCTGATTGGTATCCTATCTTTGTCTCAATGTTATTTCATTTTAAAGTACTTTTAACCAATATCACATGTTTTTTGCACTTATTTTCAAACTATTCGATTATTTAACTAAATGCTTAAGTATTTTCAAACCTAAAATGTGTGTATGTGAGGGTGGGTTGGAATATGTTATAGATAGTCTATGTCGATTTGTTTCATGAGTCTTCATACTTAGTAAATTATTTGTTGCTAATTACCCCCAACTATTTAGGGTTTGTTATCCCTAACTACTGTTACAAGTGTATTGATGAATATATGGAGATTTTCATTTCTTAAATGGAAAATCAAATCTAAGAACCATAGTCACTATTTATACTTATACTAGCGCTAGTTATAGAGAATTAGCTCAAGAGGGCTAGTCATCATCACCTACCTATAATACCCCACTATTTATGGTGTTTAATGAGTATTAATCTATGCACTTGTTTGTGATCTAAATGTGTTTGGTCTTATTTTGGACGTGTAATCATGGTTTCTAGGGTTTTTGTCAAGATTGATTTGGATTTTTGGAAGATAAATGGTTTTATTGGAAACCTAGTCGATTAATTAGGATGTACAAATTGAATTATTTTTTCCCTAAATTTTTGTTTTGAAAGTTGAAAAACTCATCATTTTGTTTGGTGTTTAAGTATATCAGTTTGACTAAACTAGTTATTCTTTAACCTCAATTTTAACTATGAATCCTTCCTCAAATGTTTTGGAGCATGATGATTTCTGTCTAAGAGGTTTTTTTTATAATTTTATAAATCTTTTCATATATCAAACCTATTTTATATATTTTTAAGGAATTCATTGATGGGTACTTTCTCGTAAGTAACTGTCTTCATATTAGAGCCGTATCTTCTTGTTTTTCCTTATATCTCTATTTTGTGAGATTCCTTAGCTAATGATACATTCATTCAATCTCTTAATACTATTGACTTTGATTCCATATCCTTTTTATCTCGACACATTCTTATGTTCAAAATTCTTAAGCGCATTTCCCTAAAAAATTTCAATTTACAATATTTAAGCTGCTTTAAATCTCTAAAATGTGCATTTTAAAGCTTAGAATTGGGTTATGGTTTTAGGTCTTGATTTATAAACCCCACTATCCTTCTGCTTTATCAAAATTCCTTATTAGTTATTATTAAATCCTTCAATATTTCTACGCCTTTCGTGACCACCGAAATTCTGAGTTATTCTTCATACTTGCTATACCACCCTTTTCTTCCTTTTTCATTGGTTCTAATCTTTCTTTCCTCTAAATCATTCTTATTTTGTTCTTAAACAAGACAAGGTTAGATTTGGGAAAAAGATTGAGGGATTAGGTTGTATCTATTAGGTTCTTTTTCTTTTTAAAGGATGTGGTTTCCCTCTAATTTCTATCCCCATTATATGGTTTTATCCTATTTTTGTATCATTCTTAAGGTTTATTAAGTTTTAAACCTTATTTTCATGAAAGGTGTTCTAGTTTTGAAAAATGATTTGGATATTCAAAGAATTCTTTCTCTTTTTGGTGAAGTTGCTAAGTTCTTTTGAGATAAACCATTGTCTTCCCTATTTTATAGAAAATGGTATCGGTAAGAGTAGCATATGTTTTGCATTTATGTGGAAGCATAAGTATTAGAGATGAAATCATGGCTAAACTTGTTATTATTGAGAATAAATGGTAAGATGTGTAATTGATATTTTGTGTACATAAGCCTTGTAGGTATGATTTTGATTTAGTAGCTAAGCATAATAATCTAAGCATCTCAACTATATTTGCTTATATAAAATGGTGTATAGATTGTGTGCATAACGACCATGGATGAGGAGAACATGATGCATGATTTACTAGGTCTTCTAAGTTAATAAATTGAATGTATGATTTTTAGGAGATTCTTAGCATGGTTTCAATATTTTACTTGTGAACCAATTAATATGGCATGTTAAGAAGCTTTGATGACATGTGATTGATGTTTGTATTGATTGAATAAGGATTATGAAATTTAATTGTGTGTAAGTGTGTTTGGTTGGAGTTGATTTCTCTATAACTGATTGAATGATCTCTATGGTTGATCGATTGGTATAAGAAACTAATCGACTTATCTAGTAGACTCATCAAAAGTTTGACCTATAACTTCTTTTTTCTTAGTCTTGGGTTAAACCCATCCTCTAGTATGACTAAACTAATAGACTGGTCAATAGAATAGTTGATGGGTTCTGTCAACCAATTAACTTGTTAGTCTATGACCCAGTAGTCTTAACCTCTGCTTATATCCATTAAGCAATTGAAACAAACCAATTAACATGTTTCTTTAGGAAAATCAATTGATAGGGTTGAATATTTAGTGCATTCAACACCACGATGAAGATTTGGTAGTCTCCTGACCAATTGATTAATACATGGAACCAGTCAACTAGTTTGTATGACTGATTAATTAGTTATTGGAAACCTATGCATTAGTCTCGGCTAGTGTTACATGTCTTATTATTTTGTTCCTTGTGTGATATTTGCATTTCCATATGTATGTATGGTGATGTAAGATGCTAGTATCTATAATTTTACTTAGATTAACTAAGTTAATTTATGGATTAAAGATAGTAAAGAGAAAAATTATCCTAGTTGACCAATATTGACTTAACCTAACAATTAGGCATTTTCCTTAATCATGACAAGAGTGGAAGATTAAATGGATATAAATGGATCTTCCTATAGCTAGGATCTATGTAATGAATTATAATAATGGCTAATATACTTCTATTGACTTGTACCATAGCCTAAAAATGTTGATTGTTATTATTTGAGATGACTTAGCAAGAATGGCAGAAAACAACATGGACTTATATAATGGCCATAAGTTGACATTCACTGGGATTTTGAGATAAATGGATATATAGTAAGGGCTGGAATTGGGCTTTAGTTGAGCTCCAATTAGATATTCGACTTTGGCCTTAACGATTAACTTGGAAAATTATTTAATGTAAAGTAAAACTATGGTTAAGTAACAAAACTATAGCATTGAATTTAGCCCTAAGCTTAACCTAGATTTGAATTATGAATAAGGAAATTAATTGCAAATCAAATGTTGGCTTTGACATTATGTTCGATATTAATATTTTTGGTTTTTGGCCTAGTTGATCATGTAGGGGGTTGATCACTTAAAATAACCTGACTAGAAACACTAGATGATTTTAGAACCTTATATGATTGCTCTTGGATTTAAATGAATCTTACATGATATGATATTATCGTTGGAGTTTTATGTGACCTTGAACTAACAAGATAATAATCTCTTAAAGTGTAATGAGCATTATTATAGGTATAGATTACTCAATCCTTGATTAGCTACCAAATATTAGTCTAGGTTCATGTGTTTCATCTTCAAACATTATCCTCAATGATCCTAGATGGTATTGGTGCCTTTCCTACTCTAGATATTAATGATGTTCTTTGGGGTATCGATACTAAAGGGTGTAGTCATTCATGATGGTTACTTTCACATGACCCAAGAGTTATTCCCACAAGGTTATTTTTGTGTTATCTTGGACTGATGTCCACCATGTTACTATGGCATGAGGAGGGACTTATGTCCACAAGTTTACTTTGGCAAGAGTCGATACTTTATGCCCGTTTTTTTTTAACTTCTATAGTTATTGAAAGACAATGTTGTATAATCCCACCTATTTCTCAATAATTTGATAAAGGAGTTTTATGTTCATCTAATGTAAGATAATAACCAAGAAAAACATTAATATGTATTAAATTAGCCTTATCATATTCTATAGTCAATCCTGATATGATTATTTAACTAAAATGACACTTGGTTTTCCTCTTTAGTATTTAAGAACTCACACCACTTATGATATGAGTTAGTGTACAATCATGTTTAGTGGTAGTTAAGATGAAATAATAGGAATGATATGATCACTCAAACCAAAGACGATAACCGATGGTTGATAAGTAAATTTTTTAACACCATTTTTCCTCCATTGTTTTACCAATCATGTGTTGTTATAAACTTATAATATGGTATACCTATCATTATATATATATTTATGTCTTCAACATGTGGTGTCATATGAATTCCTTGAATATCCCATTGCTATACATATGATTAGGTGTGATAGCATGTAAATGTCATATTAGAAGTCTTACATGTACCTTTTGGAGTGTCATACGATAAGTAAGCGGTGTGTATCTTACCTATATTCTATAGAATGAATTCCTTGCATGTCCCACTACTATATATATGATTTCGTGTGATAGCATGTGAATATCATAGTAAAAGAATTACATGTGCCTTTTAGAGTGTCATACGATGAATAAGCGGTGTGCATCTTATCTATACCCTAATCTACATTAGTAGTAGATTGTTTTTATCAGTGTGTGATCATGCTAAGGGGGTTGTTGTTGTAATTTCCTATTCAATCCAACAAGAAAGAGGTCTTATATAGGTTTTCAACGATGACTAGTGAGTACTCCATCCCCATCTTTAACATGGTTGGGTTGTTGAGCTTACACATTCCTAGAGACTTTTACTCTGGTCATTTAGTGACCGAGGCATCATCCTTTGAAATTGATTTTCTCTATTTTATGTTTTCATCTAGTTCATATTTGTACTAATTTTTAATGATTATATAGCCTTGGGTTTTTGGTTTATGTTTTCATCCTGTGTACCTTTGTACAAATTTCAAATTTTTATATAACCTTGGGTTTTAAACCATGAATTTTGTACCTTTATGTATTTTTTTGTGAATTCTAGTTTTTCTTGGTGCTTTATTGGTTTGATACTTAGCTTTATGTCTCATATAAGTTGCCTATATTGCATTAGATGCATCAGTTATAGCCCAATTTTCATAAGATAGTGTTGTATTTCCATATCTACAAATTTTTAAAATAAAATGTTTTTGCATTTGAAAATGGGTGTATTACACCATCAATATTTAAGGTTTAGGAGAACCCTAAAATCATGCATAGATAGGTTAGAGACATGGATAAGAACTTTTATCAGTTATGGTTATCCATTAGGCCAGAGAGTCGATGTCGTAGTATACTACCTAAAGGAAAGAAGAGACACATGGTGGAGCATCATCCTACATAGAGGTAGAGAGCCTAATGTATGGGGAGCCTTCCAAAGGTGCTTTAAACTCTATTTTCCATCACTCATATTTGCATGAAGAAGTAGGACTAGTTTAAGGTCCTTCGGCTAGGAGGTATATCAATAATAGCATACTACAAGAGGTTCATGGACTTTGTCTACTTTGCTCCAAAGGTAGAGGTTAGTGAGGTGATGCAGATTTACTATTCTAGATTGGCTTGGGGATAAGATATCAAGAGTTTTTGGTCGGATCTACCTTTCTAGACCTTGTTAGAGTATATATAAGTAGGCCTTGGAGGCTTCCTATTTCAGTCGCAAGATGAAGTTGGAGGGTTGCCACTCTCCTTGTGGTAGGAAGAAGCCAACTTTGGGGGTACCATGCTGCCTGGGTTTAGCTAGAGTATAAGGTCAGCACCTCGTGTGGGAAGTGAGTTTCGGGGACATATTGAGGAGAGGCATTACACTACAAGTATTAGAAAGTAGATCATGACGAAGGGGTTTATCAAATAAACATGGTGAATTGCCTTGAAGTGGTATAGTGGGACACAAAGTTGATAAGTGTCATGTCTAAGGTAGTAGTGTTTAGAGAGGTTAATCTTGAGCTCAAAGCATGAGATCTATATCGTAGCCACAACTAGAGACTCTTAGAGTTCCTCCCTCCGCACCTATTATTATTAGGCATACCATTGAGCCTATGGATCAAAAGGCTAACCTATTTTAGTACGGTTATGGTTAAGCTAGTGCTACTAAGATTACATTGAGAGGACGCCTAAATATGATTAGCCAAACTAAGACAGAGGGTTAGGTTGGTTTAGTAATTAGAATGCTTATTGTGTCAACCCTTTGAGCATATGTATTTTTTTACTATAGTGCATTGTATCCTTTTATATCATCTGTAGTCATAGCTAAAGCTATTTTATCTTCTTATTAGAGTATTTCCACCTCTATTTTTTTGCCCTTAGGAGATAAGATTGAGTGGTATAGGCTCTATAAAGGTTTGTCCTTGATGATTGGTCAAGTAGAGTTTCCTTTAGATCATATGGAACTTGAAATATAGGAGTATGATGTGATTATTAGAATGGAAATGTTGAGGAAGTAATGAGCATTGATAGATTATATGTAGGAGTGTGTGGTTCTTTCAAAACTAAAGGGTGTTAAGTCTCCTATAGGAAGTATGAGGCTAAATGACAAATAAAGGTCGTATTGGCAATTGTTATGAGTGTCCTTGTTTATAAAGGGTATACACTCTTCATGTGCAATGTTAGAGATACTGAGGTCAATGAGACATCACTAGAGAAAATTGTAGTGATACGAGACTTTCTCGATGTGTTTCCTAATGAGGTTCTGGTTATGGTGCCTGTTTGATATGTTGATTTTACGATGGATGTGTTCGTAGGGATGGAACCAATATCCAAGGGATCATACCACATGACACTAATAGAGATAGTGGAGCTTAAGGATCAATTAGAATAGTTTGTGGAGAAGGGATATATTTGACTATATATATCTCCTTGGATGGTGCCAGTATTGTTTGTAAAGGAGAATCATGATACCCTAATATTGTTCATAAAAAACTAATGATTGAATCAAGTTATGGTGAATAATTGTTAACTATTGTCTAAGATTATTGATCTATATGAAAAATAAAGAGGAGCCTTAGTGTTCTCTATGATTAATCTTCGTTCACAATATCATTGGTTTAGGATAGCAGAGCATCATATTCTAAAGATAACATTTCAGATAAAATATGGTCATTATAAGTTCATCATAATGCCTTCCAGACTCACTAATGCACAAGAAGCATTCATCTCTCTCATGAAACAAAATTTTCAGAAATTTTGTTTCATTTCTTTATGGGGTTCATCCATTTCATCCTCGTCTACTGTAGTGATTGATAGAAGCATGAAAAACATCCATAACAAATCATAACATTATTAATAACACACAGTTCATATGATAAGATTTCAATGTTTGAGTTTAAGATGGATCAAGTGGCTTTCCATAGGCATGTAATTTCAAAGGGAGGTAGCGAAATGGATTGTTCCATGTTTGAGAAGTTTTTGGTCAAGGAGATGTGCAATTTTAGTGGGTCACTTGTCCGTTGACTAATTTGCTGAGGAAGGCTACACAATTTTTGTGAGAAAAGAGTATGGTGAAGCCTTTGATGAGTTAAAGTGACATTTTACTAGATCCCCAATGCTCATGTTATCAAGTTGATTAAGTGTTTTTGAAGCATATCGCGTTGCTTCTAAGCATGGCTTCTTTACTCGTTGATGTGGCATGGGAGAGTGGTGACATATTCCTCTTAAAAATAAAGCCCAAAGCTAAATAACCACAAATGTACATGAAGTCTAGCTAAATGCAAGCAATAACAGATGGGCATCAAGTCCTTTTTAATGCCAAAATAAACCACCTAGGTTACCATAAACTTTACTAATGATACCCCTTCACTCATCATTAGTTTCTAGAGTAGGTAAAGTGCTGGGATCTACAAGGATCCTACTCGAAATACTGCATAAAGGCACCATAAAAACCCAAAGGCATTCAAACCGTTTGTAGCTAATCGATGATCTACTCAGCTAAATCCATGTATTCCTCCATCATCTTTCACTTATAGTTATTAGTGTTTTATTCTATATGATTATGTTACCACATAAGGCCCATCTAAATAATTAAGCAACATGTCAATGTAAAAATTCAATCTTAACCATTCCTTCCCATCAACCTGTGTTATGGGACCTCCATTAGTTGTTATACAAGTGTAATCCATCCTTTAAGACAATCCACCTACGCAAGAATTTGGATTATGCCATCCATTCATTACATTATATCATACAAACTCAAAATTTCCCTTTATAACCCTTCATAATCACTTATTATTAATGGCTTGAATTATGAATTAGATAATACATCCAATTGGTTAGTTGAATCATGCCAAGAAGTGTGTTATCATCATTAAATATTTGTGTTATAGCATAATATCCAGTCTCAAATCATACTAAGTTAAAGATAAATAAAATTGACAATGTCTAGCTAAATGGATCAATTAGTTTAGCTCCGCCAAACCTTAAGGTTCCTCTCAAAACTAGTCAGTTAGTTTTCTCAAGATAGTCAAGTTTTCACAGACTAGTTAATTGTTTATCATAAATTAGTTAATGGGTTAATATAGAGAGGAAAGAAATTCTTTGAAAACAATCAACTTGATTGGTTAAGCTCACTAGTTGACTACTTTAAGAACATGTCAATCGATTTTGCTTAACAAGTGGATTGATTTGTTCCCATAAAACATATTACAAGCATTATATATGTGATTAAGTCTCTAAAATATAACCATATCAAAGTAATAACATGACTATTTACATAAACTGAGGTAACACTTTTTCATATTCTAATCATGGTGAATCAATCATAATTTACATGATCTCATCCTTATCCTCTTAACTCTTGAATATTCTAACATGCATCACGAAGATTAAAAAAAACACCACATAGGCACACGAATATTACAATTTCACATATTAAACTAGCTCACATGGTAAGTCATACAACATTTTAAAGGATAGACTAACTTACTTGATAGTTAAGCACAATTCCAATTTAAGAAAGAAATATATTTATTTAAAATATTTTAACTTTAAAAACCTTAAAAAATATGGGATTAAAACTCAAAAAACTTGTTATTATACTCATAAATAATGAAATACAAAATTTTGGGATGTAAAATAAAATCTACTATCCCCAAGGAGATTCCACAAAAATAAGTAGGAAAAAAGGATAAAAATTTTCCCAAATCTAACTCTGTCTAACTTAAGGATAAAAAAAGAGAGTGATAGAAAAAGGATTAAAAGAGGTAAAACAATCCATTAGATGTATGAATTAATGAATAAAATGGGAATAAAAATATGGAAACCTGGATTATTTTTTGTGGTTAAAAAGTCATAAAGAATAAACTTGATTGGGATTACTTATAACTAAAGAACCAACTAAATAATGAAGGAGAGAATTGTAACAATCAAAAGTTAAATTTGACCATTTGAATTCAGACCATACATCTTTATTTTTTCAAGGATAGAGTGACTTCCTCCTAAAGCTCTAATGGTGAATTTGGAGATAAAGTCTTATCAAAGCCAATTAACCACTAATGGAGATAAAACCTGATCGTAGCTAAGTAACCACCAATGGAAATCAAGTCCTATACAAAGCCAAATTAAACAACCTAGGCCACCTAGCCCTCTATAATCAATATCCTTGGTACACCATCGGTGTCTGCTATAGGTATAGCAATGAGATCTACTACAATCCTACCCAAAAGTACCATATAAATCCAAAGGCTGACTAACTCCCAGTATTCAATCAAGGATGGAGTAATATAGACTCTTGAACTACTCATTCACCTTTTACTGCATGTGATTATTTTGTTATCATATGAGGTTAACAATCAAGCAATAAATCCATAAAATCATTGCACCTTGTCCATTATTTTCTTTCAACCTATGTGGTAGAAATTCCATTAATTCATAGCCATGTTTAATCCATATATTAATATAATCTACTAATTCGAACAACATAGACTCATTAATTCATTTGTAGCATAATAACATGCATACTCTAATTTTCCCATTAAATCCCCATAAAAAAGGTTATTGTTGATACCATGGATTATGAACTAATAAATCCATCCAACAAGTTAGTTGGTTCACACCAAGAATTTTTTTCTCACCATTAACAAATCAAGTTATAGCATAATATATAGTCTTAAACTATATAGAGTTTAAGGGAAAAGAAAAGCATTGATCTTTTTCCTAATAGGTTGATCAATTTAAGCTAATAGGTTGATTGATTTAGCTCTACAAAACCCTAGGTTTCCTCATGAAACCAAAAAATTGGTGTAGTGAACCTCATTAGTTAGTTTCAATAAACTAATTTATGGTTTTAACCATAGAGAAACAAAATTTATTACACACAACCCAATTGATTTATTTTGCTAGCTAGCTAACTATTCTTAGAACCAGTTGATTGGTTTGTCTTAGCTAGGTGAATGGTTTCCCACCAAACAACTTACTATAAGAATTTGAAATGCAATTAAATCTATAAAATTCAAACATATCAAAACCATGACGTTAACATTCAAAAAATAAAGGTAACATATGCTCATCTACTAGTTATGCTGCATTTATATAAAATCAACAATATTTTTTTATAACTCATACTTGTCCTCATAAGTCTTAAATATTCTGACATGCATCACCAAGATACCAATAATAACACATAGGCATGAAAATATTATAATTTAATAGTGTACACTAGCTCACATGCTTACTCATAAGATATTTCAAATGTGAGAGTAACTTACCTGAAATCCTAAGGCAATTCGATAATAAGAAAGTAAAACCTTTATCTGAAAGATTTCAAATCTCAAACCTTAAAAATATGATATTGAAACATTAAAACCTTCTTATATTTCTAATGAATCACAAAATATGAATTTTGAGAAAGAAAATAGATTCTACCACCATTTAAAGATTCAAAGAAAATTAGCCAAGAATAAAACTCAACTTTTTCCCAAACCTAACTATTTCCTACTTAATAAAAAATTAGAGGGATTTGGAGAAAGGATCTAATAAGTTAAATGAATCACATGTGGCAAAAAATTCATGATGAAAGAGGAATACCAATGTGGAGACACAAAGTGTATTTGGTTTTGGGAAATAAGTAAAGTGAAAGGAGATTAGGGTTATTTAGGACAAGAAAATTGCTTAAGGAATAATGCTAATAGTTCTAATAGATGGAGAACTAAATTTTACAATTTGAATTCGAACCATACAAGGATAATTTATGATGGAAAAATATAAAATTCTCCTAGAGCTCAAATGGTTATTTTTGGAAAGCTAAATATATAGATCAACTTGGGAAACAAATCCATTTATTGAGAAGATATTATTTAGAACAAATAATTCATTTTAAGGTTTTATAAAAGGTAGAGGAAGGAGAACACAAAGGATGAAGTCATCCTATTATTTTTCTATCAAAAACCATAGAAAAGATAAGGAAAATGGAAAAAATGGTTCTAAATTACATAGGAAGTAATTCAAATTTAGAATAGTAGGTTCCAAATTTAAAGTAAAAATCAAGGATGATAAAGTTACTAAGCTTGGAAAAAACACCAATTGGTTTGTTCAACCAATCTATTTTTCTATAGATTAATTAATATATTTTTAAAACTTATTAAACTGCTCTATTTATGCAAGTTAAAGTTAAAGTTGACGGTTTAGTTAAATTTCTATAGTACTTATCAAATAATAAACCAAGATAACTTATTTTATCTCAAATTTCCAATCCTCTTTTCCATTTCTTTTTTTAAATAAAATCTTACTTTCATGTTATCTGATAGGAGTTTCCAATGCTTGATGTGTCTTTTACATATGAAGAGCATCGATGAGCATTCTAAACACAAAGACGAGAAAGATGTGTGCTATGACCATCTCATTGGTAATGGATTTGTAGTCACAACATGGTATATAGGAGGCTATATGGGAGGCTATGGAGGAAATTCTAGCCAACTATCTAGATTTATTTTCATAGCTTGTTACCTTAGTGTAAACATTTACATTAAGGAGGTGGTAAACCGTGTTCTTACTATGTGTTATATAATGTGATTCGATTTCTATACGCTTTAGGGATGCAAACACTTTAAAAAGGGAGTGCTGTAATACCCTATATTGTCTACAAAATTTGGAATGAGAATTGTGTAAAATTTTGGGTCTTTGATTTGATTTAATATTATGATTATATTTTTCAATAAATTTAGTTTGTAATAAGGTTGAAAATAATTTTTTTTAAGTTTTTCAAATGAACTAAATTACTAGTTCCATGATCCAATTGACTAATTCATTATTTTGGAAAAATGATTTTTCTAAACTAAACCGGTCAACTAGTTGAGTGAACCAATAAAATGGTTTGTAGAACAGTCCACTTGTCAGCCCAAACTGATCGATTGGTTTTTTGAGTTGGACATATTTTTTGAAATTGATTTTCTTCAAAATTTCTTATATTGAAATATAACCTTACCAACCTATGTCAAATTTTCCCTAATAGATTCTTAAGCATTTTGATGATGCATATAGCCAAAAATAGTATCTCTGATCAACCGGGATATCGATTGGGAAAAATATGGGGATAGATGATCTCAGCCTTATCTTCTTCTATCTCTTTCCTTTTCACATTTTTGAGAATGAGTGTTCCAATCCAAGGAACATTTCTAAGAAGCTGGAATATTACTTCCACGTTGACCTTCTATTACCTCTCTTATGAATTCTTATTTAGGCCTAATTGACCAGCATTCTCTAGAAACACCATTTAAGCTCTAGAGAATAGATTAGCATATCTTAGATGAAATATGTCTGTTTAGCTCAAATTCAACTAGTAGTTTCTTCGGATTTCTAGTTATTCATGAACGCACTGTTACTCCTCTTTGTTACTTGGCTACAAATAACCCCAAACACCCCGTTTTCACACCTTTTATTCAACCAAAAAAATCCCTAAGTCTTTGTATTCACCTTTCTTCTTTTCTGCACCTCAAACCTTGTAGTCAAATTTCTTACACTCCTTTGATTCTTTCCCTAAATTTCTCTTGTTTTAGTTGTTAAGAAAGGAAGACTTATATTTTCTAGAAAGGTTGAATGGTTTAGTTAGGCATTTTCCTATTTTAGTTTTAGTGTGGTATGTCTTTTTTCCTCTCCTATTTTATATTTAAAAATTAATAAGATTTTATTTTAAATTTTTTAGTTTAAGACTTATTATTTAAAGATTTTAAAAGTTGAGATTTTCATAGCTTTGAATTTCTAATTTATGGAAAAAAATTCTTGCATCAACTAAGTGACTCTCGCTTCTAAAATGATTAATGAATATTTTTGCATGATATGAGTTCCTTTATGTTGATTCTGTATGTTGGCATTAATATATATAGCTTGCATAAGTGATTTGGATGGTATATTGTATAATTTGAGCAAAAAGCATGAAAAATGATAAAAATAAGAAATGATGATTTAATGTTAGATATCTACATTAATATAGCTGAAAATGTGTTAAACTATGTCGATACATGCTCTAATGTTGTTAAGGATGATTTATAAGAAATAATCTGCAAGAAACTAATGGTTTGAAGCTGCTCTAGGTCAAACCGATCAATCAGTTCTTAGAGCAATCGACTAGTTAACCTAACACATCAACTGATAAGCTTATAGAAACCTTGGTACTACTCTCTACTAAACCACAATGACCTATTCAATAGAATTGATGGATAGGTATATGAATAGTCGACTAGTTTGTCCAAACCCATCAACAAGTTTGAGAATATTCATGGTCTGGTTTAATAAAGCTGATTTGTCTAGATTAAGGTGGAGGGAAACATTGGATCGATTCCTTCTAGATTTCAAGATCCAGCAAATGTAAGTTCATGTGCAAAAATATGGCTTAAGGGAAGATAAGCATCGAAAATTTTAGGTAATTTCACATATGATAGTGGATTGGATGGGGGAAATTCTTTGAATGCGGGTGCTTATTCAAAGCTTTGAATGATGAAGGAATGCCCCAGGTAGTTCCTATGCAGATAATACTCCACCAAGAGAGAGTAAACAAGTGCTAGACTTGAGTTTTGTTCAAATGATTTTTTGTTCTTTCATTTTCTTCCATGGGTGTACAAGGTAGGCTATATATAAGGGAGGAAGTCAACTTTAAAGGCCTTAAACAAGCTAGCCTCCCCTCTTAATCCAAGATAACTTTTCTCACTTGAATTAAGCCCATATAATACCTAAACTTATTCATAACATCATCATCTAAATGATATTAATGACTAACATTACAAAGCCACACAAACAACTATGGTACATACATGAAATTACATCAAACCCTAGCTTACATAAAATACACTTAGGGTTTACAAAAATTTAATACAACTAATGATAATCATCACCATATCTTCTTGTTGTAAAGTATCATCCCATGTTTGCCATAGTCTTACATGCTCTGAATGCTTTTACATTTTAAGGTGTGTTAACATCTTCTCCTTAAAAATATGTAACAAACCTACAAGAACAACTTGAATTATTTTCAATACCAAGCATAGACATATTATCAAAAACATTTAATATAATATGCTCCAATATTAAGAAAGATAATTATTCCTTACCTTGAAAATCAATAAGAATATGAGAATCATTAGATGCTCTTGCATCATTCTCCCCAAGTTGAGAAGAATTTTCCCTCAAATTTTCATCAGTATAATAAGGAGACAAATCACCAACATTAAAAGTTCTTAAAATTGCACCATAATGATTTGGAAGTTCATGGTCAAAAGTATTATCCCCAAAATTTCTTACCATTTTAAAAGGTCCATCAACTTTTGGCATTAGTTTATTTTTACATAAATTAGGAAATCTTTCTTTATGTAAATGTAACCAAACTAAGTCACCAGGAGAAAACACATGAGGGTTTCTATGCTTATTCACTTGAGCTTTATACATGGAATTAGCTTTTTCAATATTAGCTTTTACTTTCTGATGAAGCTGTTGAAAAAAATTTACTCTATCCTCGGCTTTTTTTCAAAGGAATCATATTGATAGGCATATGTGGGTTCACTCCATACACCACCTCAAATGGACTATTTTGAGTAGTACTTGATGGACTTTGATTATAAGCAAAATCTACATGAGCTAACTTAACATCCCAATCGTTAGTACTTTTATTAACTAAACCTCTCAATAATGTACTAAGAGTTCTATTAGTGACCTCAGTTTGACCATTAGTTTGTGGATGATGTGAAGTGCTATATAACAACTTAGTACCAAGCATATACCATAAATTTTTCCAAAAAAAACTCATAAACTTGACATCCCAATCTAAAACTATACTTTTAGGCACACCATGAAGTTTAACAACCTCTCTAAAATATAAGTCGGCAACATGGGTGGCATCATCAGTTTTATTACATGGAATAAAATGATCCATTTTAGAAAATCTATCTAGCACCACAAGAATAGAATCTTTACCACATTGCGTTCTTAGTAATCCTAGGATAAAGTCCATACTAACTCCTTCCCATGGTTTATTGGGAACTAGAAAAGGTCTATATAAGCCTTTATGAAAGTAACTCTTACTTTATTGACATGTAGAACATCTACTTTTCATGGCTTCTACATGTTTAACCATTCGTGGCCAATAGAAATTTTCTTGCAATAATTCCATAGTATTATGTATACCAAAATGTCCCACAATGCTACCTTTATCTATTTCTTTGATTAGCAAGTCTCAAATACTAGATATAGGAATAAAATGTTTATTTAATCTAAACAAAAATCCAACTTGTATGACATAATTACCATGGTATTAACTTTTTGTATATGCGCTAAACATATTCTTAAAATATTCATCTTTAGGATATAACTCTTTTAACATTTCAAAACCTAAGATTTTTACATCTATCGTAACAAGTAATGTAGATCTATGCGAAAGAGCATTAGTGACTATATATTCTATTCCATATAAATTTTTGATAGAGAACACAAAGGATTGTAAGAAACTCACCCACTTTGCATGTCTCAAATTAACTTTCTTTTGACTATGTAAGTGTTTTAAACTTTCATGATCCAAATGTAATACAAAGGGTTTTTGTCTCAGATAATTATCCCATGTCTCTAGACTCTGTATGATGGCAAATAATTCCTTGTCATAAGTTGAATAGTTATATTTGGCTTTATTCAAATTTTCAGAGAAAAATACTATAGGTTTCTTTTCTCGGGAAAGTACTCCTCCGAATCCAACTTCACTAGCATCACAAGTTACTTTAAAAAGATGATTAAAGTTGGGTAAGGATAGAGCAGGGGAATTACAAAGTTTAGTTTTGAGGGTTTCAAAGGCTTGAGTAGCTTCTTATCCCTAATAAAATTCACCCTTTTTTATTAGTTGAGTAATAGGTGTAGCTATAGTAGAAAAATTCTTAATGAACCTTCTGTAGAAACTAGCTAATCCATGAAAACTTCTCACATTATAAACATTCTTAGGGAGAGGCCATTCTTTAATAGCTTTAATCTTACTGGGATCTACTTTAATACCTTTTCCACTAATAATATAGCCTAGGAAAACTACACTTGGAAGATTAAAATCACATTTCTCAAGTTTTCCATGTAGTTTAGCTTTCCTTAGCTTATCAAACAATCTCCTTAAATGCACTAGGTGATCATAACTATTTTTTCTATACACTAGAATATCATCCAAATATAAAGCAATGAAATAACCGAGGAAAGGTCGGAGAACTTCATTCATAAGTCTCATAAATGAGCTAAGTGCATTACATAACCCAAAAGGCATAACCATCCACTCATATAGACCATATTTAGTTTTAAAAGTAGTTTTCCATTAGTCTCCATCTCTAATCCTTAATTGATGATACCCACTTCTCAAATCAATTTTGGAAAATACTTGTGCACCACAAAAATCATTAAGCATATCATCTAACCTAGGTATAGGAAAACAATATTTGATAGTAATGTTATTCACTACCCTAGAATCTATACACATATGCCAAGTACCATCTTTCTTAGGCACTATTAAAGTAGTAACACTACAAGAACTCATACTTTCTCTCGCAAATCCTTTATCTATTAGCTATTAGATTTGTTTTTGTAATTTCTTAGCTTCCTCAAGGTTACATCTATAAGCTGGTTTTTTTTTGGGAATGGGCATACTAGGAACAAGATCAATGACATGTTCTACACCTCTTTTAGGTGGTAATATAGGAGGTAAATCATTAGGAAATACATCATTATATTCATCAAGAAACTTAACTAGATTATGATTTTCAATTGTTGCTTTTCATGGTTAGCATCTTTAAAAACTAAAGCATAACAAATTCTTTCTTCTTCTATGGATTTCTCCATATCCTTTTCATGTAAAAATAATCTCTTTTTGTCACCACTTAAAGGCATATGATCACCCAAAGAAGGTGTCATTCTATACAATTTATTTTCCTTTTTCACCATATATTCATTAGTTACCCCATCATGAGTTGATTTTCTATCATATTGCCATAGTATTCCTAAAAGTAATCCACAAGCATCCATAGGCAAAACAAAAGATAGAACTTCATCATGATATTATCTAATGGAAAATGTGATTAAGGTTCTGTTGTTAACTTTAGCTCCTTTATCTTTATTTAGCCATTGTAAAGAATAAGGTTTAGGATGATTAGTAGTCTATAAACCAAATTTCTTAACCATTGCTTCACTAGCAACATTCGTATATGAACCACTATTAATTGTGAGTCTACAAACCATGTTACCTATTTTACACTTAGTCTTAAAAATTTTCTCTCTTTGAGAAGGTGTCATAGTAGGTTGGATTTCTAACACTCTTTGTATTACAAGTCATGGATCTCCTTCTTCTTCATCCATGCTTAAGATTTCATTAGGAGATTAAATTTCTAAGTTCTCATCATCACTACATGGTTCCATGTTTTTTATTTCATACAAGGTTAAGGCTCTTTAGTTAGGACAATCTCTAGCAAAATGTCCATATCCTTTACATTTGAAACATTTTTTATTTGCCATTTTAACTACCTTATTTTTACCTTTATCATCTCAATTATTCTTTTTATCATATGAAGATGTTGATTTAGGTGTAAAGGTGTTAGAATAGGGTTTAGTTGAAGTTGAAGCATTTGGACTTAACATAGGCTTTGGTTTATTTGGTTTCTCTTTCAAATTTTACATCCAATTTAATCAAGTCATCAATAGAATCATAAGAATACATGTCAACTTTATCTCTTATCAAATTATTCAAGCCACTAAATAAATAACACACTTTTGTTCCTTTATTTCTTGAACATCACAACTAAGGGCTAGTTTTTCAAGTTCTCTAGTGTATTCCTCTACACTAAATAAACCTTGCCTTAGAGTGGTCATTTTCAAATACATATCTTGCTCATACTCTCTAGGCACAATTTTTTTTCTTAGGTGTTTCTTTAGTTTTTCCAAAGATTTTATCTTTGATTTCTCTTATCTTTCTCTTGTTCTTTTTAAATTATCATACCAAATTCGAGCAAAATTTTTGAACTTAAGAGTAGATAACTTGCATTTTATCTCATCATCATACTCTCTAAATTCAAATATAGCTTCAATTTCATGCAACCACTCAAAGAATAACTCCACATTCAAATCACCATAAAATTCAAGAAGGTCAAGTTTAATACCTTGATCTTCATGGTAAGCATGTCTTACTTGAAATGTATGTGGTCTTCTTTGGTTTCTTAAGCCAAAGGAAATCATCTCATCTTCTCCATCATCATTGTGATGCATGTTTGAATATCAATTTCCTACTTTTGCATGAAATGTGTGCTTCATTTTTCCTTCCACACTATCGTGTGTGGTTTCCATTTAATTTTGCCATGATCTTTGCGCCTCTTGATTGGCTAACTTTGCTTCGACACATTGTAGTTGGTGTCGAAGTGTGGTTTGATTGTGTAATTGAGCATCCAATCATGTGGTGAGACTCTTGATAGACTCTACCAAGGCACAAACTTCTTCACTAGCCATGGTGAAGGGTGACACACACCTCTTCCTTTGCACAAAAGGATTCCATAAAGTGTGTGTGCTGGAATTTCCCTATAACCAAACAAGATCCAAATATTTTTTTCTAATTCACAACAAATTTGAAGAACACTACCTGTTGTCTTGATTAGGCACAAATGAGGGAGACATAGCCACAAGAAATCACAGCATGCACGTAGGAACCAAAGGTTGGAAAGTATCTTCTTACGTGGTTCCAAAATTAAGCCATATAAAATAACAAATCTATCATGTTTTTCTTTAGCACACACCAGTCTTCAAGTTGAAGATTCAAAAATTGTGCACCATAATAAATGTAGAGAAGAGTATAGAGTGGAATTTGGAGAGGAAATTAATCGGACCAAGCCGAGACACATGCAACAATTTCCTTAGCCTGCGAATTAGTTATGTTACAAGGTTTTAGTGTTTCTTTCTTCTTACTAGAATTGGTATGAGAAAAGGAAATGGAAATGGATGGATAATTGGTGATATACCAAGGAAAATGGGGAGAGAAACAAAGAGGAAGGGGCAGTGGAAAAATGGAAGCAAGGCTCAAGCAAACCAATAGGTGGAAGATTCGGCAATTCAGAAAGATGTTGGACGATGGTTGAATGGTTGATGATTTTTGTTGTAAGGTTGTGAGGTAATGCAACAAGAGTTTTACAATAATTTAAGATCTTCAATCAAGATTGATATTGAATATCCAATAATGATTTGAAGATACAAGAAATAGGGAAAAACATAACCTATATCGGTGGTTTCTGGTAGAACTTACACATGAAATAAGAGATGCATGCACTGGTTGCTTGTTGGAATCAAGAAGGTTGAGATTTGATACAAAAAATGGTGTCGATCAAGGTGGAGGGAAATTTTGGATCGATTCCTTTTTGATTTCATGATCCAACAGATATAAATTCATGCACAAAAACATGGCTTAAGGGAAGACAAGCCTTGAGAATTTTAGGTAACTTCACATATGATAATAGATTTGATAGGGGGGAAAGTGTTTGAATGTGGCTGCTTATTCAAAGCTTCGAATGATGAAGGAATGCCCCAGGCACTTCCTATGTAGATAATACTCCACAAAGAGTCTTCTATGTGTGTACAAGGTAGGCTATATATAAGGGTAGAAGTCGACTTTAAAGGCATTAACCCAGCCAGCCTCCCCTTTTAATCCAAGCTTACTTTTCTCAGTTGAATTAAGCCCATATAATACCTAAAATTAATCATAATATCATCATCTAAATGATATTAATGAATAACGTTACAAAGCCACATAAAAAACTATGGTACATACAAGAAATTACATCAAACCCTAGCTTACATGAAATACACTTAGGGTTTACAATAAGTTAATAAAACTAATTATAATCATCACCATATCTTCTTGTTGTAAGTTATCATCCCATGTATGCCATAGTCTTTCATGCTATGAATGCTTGTACACTTTAATGTGTGTTAACATCTTCTCCTTGCAAATATGTAACATACTTGCAAGAACAACTTAAATTATTTTCAATACCAAGCATAGACATATTTTGAAGAACATTTAATATGATAGGCTCAAGTATTAAGAAATCTAATTCTTCATTAGCTTGAGAATTAGTAGGAATATGAGAATCATTAGATGCTCTTGCACCACCAATCAACGAGTTAATGCAAACCGATCAACTTGTTAGGCTAGGACTGTAAACTTGTTTATATGGTTTGTTTTCTTTCGGTTTGGTTATGCTTTAAGCCTAAATTTTTTGTTGTCCTATAGTTATTAATAGGATTAAATATAGAATTTTTTTAGAAGGATTAATGGTCTAATAAACGGATTAAATGGATCATAATTTATGATATACTCTATGAGTATTGTAAAGAATAAATGGGTATTCCATGTATGGAATGTCATGGTTTTGTAAAAAGGGTAATTAAATAAAACATATGATTAAATAAAGAAACATGATTGGCCTAAATAATATTGGAAAAGGATAAATGGAACCCTACATGGTTTGGAAGATGGAAAGTAAATGATTGATATTGAATAAACATGGAACATGCTTTAGTTACTTTTGGTATGTGCATTGTGTGATCACTTATCCTTATGAATAATATATTAACTATATAAAGTGAAAGACAATAAAGTTGTGTATGGGACTAAGTTACTAAATCCTCAATTAGCTAAAGGGGGTCACTCTACCTCAGATCATTTTGGTGCCATCAGCCTTTGCCTCGAGTTGGAACCTGAGAGGTCCAAGTGTCTTACCTACACTAGAAAATTATGATGTATAAAGGTTTATTGATACTAAATAGTCTGGTTACCTAGGTGTTTAGATCTGGCCTTGACTTATGTCCATATTGGCTAGCTTTAGACTAGACTTATGTCCATTATGTTGATTGTCTTTAGCCTTGAATTACGTCCATTTTGGTGATTAGCTTCAACCTAGACTTTATGCCCCTTATTCGGATAGACTACATTAGTATGTAAGACCATGGGGTGGTTCATAGTCTATCACTCAATGATAATAAAATATAGATGATAAATAATTTGATGATAAAGGCCTTGATAATGTATAATCGAATATGAATAGTTGGACAAGAGTGGAAAATGGATGGATGAGAAAAAGCATAAGGCTGGTTTGTATACTTGGTTAATGCCTTAAATGACTAATTGGCTATTGATTGAAACGTTGGTTGAATGATTAACTTGTATTATATATTAAAAAGGAAATGATATAATCTAAAAACTTAAGTCATTAGAAATAAACCCTATTATTTCTTGGGTTTAATGTGATATTATATGTGTGACTACCTATGTGATTATGATGTAAAACCATACATAATATATTATGCATTATCTGATTTATGCATGATAGCATATACTAATGTAATCTTACCTTTATGTATATACCATTAGCATAACACATGTTAAACATTATATCTATGTACAATAGAAGTTGCATACTTGTTTTTCCATTAAGGGAGCATCTTAGCTTACTCAAAACATAGTATATGGATGTGCTCATTTTCTCATTCACTTGGTCATTCCTATGACTAGAGGCCATGTGCAGGTATTTGTGGATAGCCATGCTCAGTCACCTCTATATATATTTGAGGCTTAAGAGAGTGGATATCTGGAGTTTTTCTAGGGTCAGTGGCAGACTATGGTTTTAGTTTTCATGTCACACTCTAATCTCATTTTTATATAGCCTTGTACTTTTATATACTTGGATTTTATAATGATTTGGTCAGGGGCCAATAAGGTCTTTTGATGTAAAAAATCTTTGAAAGTGTTTATGTAATGTATATTCATTCACTCTATTGTGTTTAAATGTATTGGTTAGTTTTAGCCTTATATCTTATATTTTATAGGCAGAAGACATATATCCCGTGTCAAGTAGAGTTATAAAACTCAGTTTTTTCTAGGTGTGTTTGACCTTCCACACTATATTAATTGAATTTTTTTAGTAGTAAAAAATGGGGGTTCTATTATCCAATCATGTAGAAATTTACTTGATGTTATTATATGGGTGAGTTCGATTTTATGGTCCCTTATCAATTTAGTTAGTAGTGATAATTTTGTTAGACTACTTGAGATACTCCTTGACAGATTGTAGTTACAGTTTGAGAGTTAAGATCATCTAGCGCCTTCATGGGTACCTTTTGATCCAAATATCTATTGGACCCTTATGTCCCCTTCTATTTTTCTTTTCTTTTTTTTTGTTGTAATTTTCTCCAATATTTTTTATTGTTAGAACATTAATTACGTGTAATGAATATTTAATCTACTTCTTATTAATGTTATTAAATATTTAAGTAGAGTAATATTTTAACATTAATGCTTATTGTATTAATGTAATTTGTTAACAACAAGTTTTTTTTTTGCAATTGTATTTTAAGCCCATTTATAAATTTGTTATATATTTAATTTACAATAGTGTTTGTCTAGAAAATATAAACAAATAACTTTTTTGTTTAAATTTAGGTTCAGGTGTTAATAATGGTTTGAACTAAACAACTATTATTAAAAAGTTTTGAGAATGGTTTTACAATCATAATTGTTATTAAATACAAAAAAATTAAAAACTATTCAATTATTCATAATAGTTTTACTTTAATAATAAGTTACTTCTCATAATAATTTTCCATCATAAATCATTAATAAAAAAGTATCAGTCATGCAAATTTTTGCATGTTTGGTAACAATTTCAACATAGTAACCATTATTAAAAAATATTTGATAATGATTTTTAACTGTTATGAAAGTTTTAATAATATATTATTTAACAAGGCTTTAGAACCATTATTAAAAACTTCATAATACCATTATTAAACCCATACTCTATACTTGTGCATCATCCTCCACGAATAGGGTATTAGCCACATCGTCATGAAATAACCCAAACTCTTAAGGCTCATCTGAATGTTTCCGACACCATCATCTCTCAACATGCATCAATTCCAATGAAAAACAATCAAAACCCCTCAAAATTATATCCTCAAACATGTAATAAAACTTAGGTTCATACGCTACAAAAATATTATCATACCTATGATTTATAGCTCTCTAAGGTCCACACTAAGAAAAGAGACTCCACTAGTAGTGAGATAAAGCTATAGGTGAGATGTCCCATAATTTAACAAGGAAAATAAAGTAATTGAACCTTAAAATTAAACCCATAGTAACTTAATAATAGGTATATAAACAATAGACTACATATAACTTCCAAGACATGGTTGCACAACAACTGCACTTCTCCAAATCCAACAACTTGCAGTAAGCTACCTAGAATCCTTCGAGCTTAAAAGAATATAACTAATCAATAACTACCTTAAAAAAGGGATCCACTAAAATGGATAAGGTAACAATGCCAGAACACAAGTAACACTAGTGAAAACACAAATAGACAATAACAATATGTGGTACACTAGCAACTCAAAGATAGCACTAGTCTACAAAAAAATTTCTCAAAAAAAAAAGGTACAACATGAACAGAGTTACAAGAAGATACAAGGGTTGCATAATGAAAGGATAAAATATAGTACATACAGATTATAATGCTAAAGTAAAACGAAAACACAACAAAGTTTTAAACACAACTGAGGTTAAAAATCTTAATATTGTAAGTACATATATTCTAGAAGGTTTGACAATTCCTACACCCTCAAAGAAAGGTCCTTAGTAGTAGGCACCTACAAAATACACCAAGGTCTTTCTTTATTACATTCAAATCTTCAAATGTGTTAAGACCTCCAAAATCAAGTCTTAACAACACCTAATCTTATGATCAAGTAATCACTCATTTAGTTTACATGTCTTATAAGATCTCACGCTCACATACGATCACTAATTGTGGCCTGCAAAAATTCATATAGTATCCCAAACAAATAGTAGGTAGTAACCCCACAATTTACTCTATAAGCATCATCGATCTCATAAAGTTCTATATCCAACTAAAAATAATACCTATCAAACTTTTCTTTCTTGACAAACAAAGAGTATAGAAAATCATAAACAAAGATATCCATATATAGCACAAATAATCCCAATGAGGGTTCACCTAATACTAAAGTTTGAAGATTATGGTATAATCTCAAATGATATGGGCCAGCATAGTGATTTTCCTCCAATTATAGGTTCAACTTACACTAGAGTCATCTTGTATGAACACTAATATCATCCACCGACATCATAAAGAGCCCATCAATAAAAAAATTAAGAATTTAGAAGTTCTACACTTTGATTTTATAAGTATATAGCAACTTAAGTGAACATCTAAAATTCCTCTAATGGCATTAATTTATAAAACTAACATAAGATAACTCATTACACTTTTTTATACTAAGGGCACTGAAAAGTAGCAAGATCCTTAATAATGAAAATTTTCCCTCTTATCTCTTTATGTTCATTGTTATTATAGTTGTAATTATAAAAAAATATTCTAAGAACAATGGCTCAAAAATAGTTCAAAAGTGTTATATGTATCAAATATTCAATATTTATTATAAATATACTACTATCTTATCCTAATAATAGTTGTTGTTCCAACTAATTCCCCATGTATAACCTTTAATTTATCCTACTAATCCAACAAAAAAAGATGAGAATTCATCTATAAAGCACACCTCAAGTCTTTAAGCCAAGATAAAACTAATAACCAATACTTATCAAAAATTATATTCTTCTAACACATGTTAACCAGGCCGTTAACAATAATAAAAGGTAGTAATCAAGATATCTCAATAATCAAAATACAAATGTAACATACATTAACCACCAAATAAACAAGGAAAAACAAATGACATAGGGTTAGCATAAACATAGCGTAAAAAAGAAAAAATCAACTCAAGAACCCTAACTAACATTGACTCATTGAGAAGACAAGACTTCAACCTTTGAAATCATAGTGGAAATAATTAAAATATTTTGATCTTGAAAACCATTTATTAGGATAAATAACAATTGTTTAAAACAAAAAATCTCTAATACCAACTTGTCACGCTCTTATTTTAATAATGAGATGTTTTACTGTTACAAGATAATTTGATGAAGATAAATAACAGATGTAATGTGTTACTACTGTAATCATAATAAAAGAGGTACAATAAATAATAATCCTAGGTCAAGTGGAAGGTTACAAAGTAAACCAGTATCCCAAAAGGTATGTGAGGTTGTTACCTCACTCAAGTCTAATATAAGACATATTGTCCAAGACTCAACACTCTCACTTCTAGATAAGCAAAGTATGAGGTACTTCCAAAAGAAATGAAATGGTGTGGTATTAGTACAACAAGTTTTTTGAATAAACAAAACATATTACAATTGATAGCATTTACATATAATATATGTACTACATGATGAGGCATAGAAATAATAATGGATCATTTTTAATATAAAAAATATTCTTAATCATGATGATAAGAAAGCATACATGATGTGTCCTTACACTTAAGCACAGGAGGCAGCTTTAGTGTAGTAAATTAGGTACAAAATACTATATGATATTTTATACCATAAGGTTATATTTCATAACAAAAGGTATAAAAAGCACTCAAATAGAATGGAGAAATAAGGCAAAGACTATAACATCTTGAGCATGCGTTTCAACAAGCGTCATATAACAATATATAGGCTACAAGGCATACTAAAGGAAATCACATAGGTCGTATGCCTATAGATGTGAACTTTGATGCAAAAGCTTGACATTAAATCCTACCATCAACTAATAGAATTCATGGAGCACATATAATAGCAATAAGGAATAAAAACAAAAGCATACAAGGATACATATCCCATTATAATGAAAAAATTCAAGGGTAAAAATAATATTCATTTTAGTAGCTACCTTAATTGAAAATGAGCACATAAATATTGGGTGTTTTATATAAGGAATAAAACATTTGCCTAACTTAATACCTTAGATTTCCCTATAAGTTAGGCATTTTGTGCACTACTAATGGACTCTAGTAAAGGTACTTCTATTAGAGGTATCTTAATCCTTAATTATGCATACCATACTCAGAGTTCAAAGGATCGTATGACTAGCAACTGCAACAGTATTAAAATTTATGAAATAAATATCTATAAGACTATATTTTTATAACACCAACATAAAGTGTTTTGAAGAAAAAGAAAGCTTAGAGAGCACAAATATCACATAACATATTGGTTTTTAAGGTTAACACAAAACCCTATAAATAATAAAATGCCATCTAAATGCTTAAAATTTATAATCTAGAAGATCACTATGGATCATAATCCCTCAAAAATTAAAAATAAATCTTTATATCAAACGAAAATGACACATTACATAATTCAAAATCAATGGCCAGAAGCCAAGAAAAATTTTTAACAAGGAAAAAGAGTATAACTCTTATAGAATAATAGTTCTGAAAGAGCAATTGACAGTCAAAGTTAGGTTAACAAGGTTGTAAAGTCTAATCAACCATAACATTCATCTATTTATCCATTCAATGACTTAACACACTTTAAAGACCTAAAACATGATCCATATATCAGATACATCAAAAATAGAATAAAACAAAAAAAAATTAAGAATAAAATAAGTAAAACGACACATAAAAATAGCTTCAAAAAATCAAAATAAGATCAAACTACAATTTTGGAAATTTCCCTATTCATAGAATTTAGTATTCATAGATGAACGAAAATGTTACTTATACCAAGAAGCTTAAAATAAAAACTAAAGAATAATTTATAATTGGAAATTAAAATTGAACAGAACTTATATCCATTGTCATTGATTATTTCCTAAGTCAACATCTCTTATCAATGATCGACTATTAACCACTAATCATGTAAAAGAGGTTATTTTAAGATTAGTTATTCTCTCTTGTGAAAATTTTGTTCTCTACATGATTAATCACCTACTAGGTGTTTTTGTGGAATCATTAGCTAAGCAAACTAGGAATATTTTTAATAATACAAAAATCATGAAGAATATAGAGACATATACTATTTTCAACAAAAAATTAGAGAACCATATAATTCATGAATCAAATCATGCTTATCTAAAAAATAATCTACAAATTACAACTTCTAACATGATATAATAAATTTTAGAAAACCCATTTTATGGGCGTTGCTCATTCCTATGAGCAGGATACCCTGATCCTTATGTGTAGGTCTTAGAAGATTCCCCAGATGATTATGTTGCCTATGATATGCTATGTTGGAATGAGTGATCTTGTCTATACTAGATGGTTAGGTGAAGAGAAATGTTATTCAGTAGATGTATTTACCTCGATACCATTTTGGACTCTTGATCTATAGTATCCATTCTTTTGTATTTTACATATTGTAACTCATAGTTAACTTCAAACTCATTATTGTATTACAAATTTTTGTTTTGTTTCTAAATTCCTTGTGTTACTATACTTATTTTTGCCTTATAATTGATTTAATAATGGTCAAATAAACCAGACTTATGTCAATTACGGTAGGAACCCCCAATATTTTACTTATATACTTTTTGTATAAAATAAGAAAAATAGAGTAGTAAAAATTCAGGTCTTAAAAGTTGGTATCAGAGCTCTTGGTTTTGATTGCATTAGTGTAACACCCCGAGTCAATACGACCACACGGGGGCTACCTTGAAGTGTTTTCGGGTTGATCGGCTGGCCCCACAGATCAACACGAGTGCTTTCAGGACGCTTTGTCCTCACTCACGCACTTCCCGAGAAATTTTCAGAAATTTTCTGAAACTTCCCAGGAGGTCACCCATCCTAAAATTGCTCCACGGCCAGCACGCTTAACTGTGGAGTTCTTAGGATGGAATCACCAAAAGGATGGTATACCATGTTGATATAAGTAGCCAAATCAATCCTTATAACACTCTACTCAATTTGGGGTATTATATTCACCCCCACTCAAAGAACGCAATGTCCTCGTTGCGCCTTAACCAATGATTGTCTCAATACAGTTCATCCCAAGAATCATCCCGCTAGGTGACTGATTGGCTCATCCAAGTTCAGCTCACGGTCGCGGTCTCGCTCTGATACCATTTTTTAATACCCCGAGTCGACACGACCACGCGGGGGTTGCCTTGAAGTGCTTTCGGATTGATCGTATGGCCCCACAGATCAACAAGAGTCCTTTCAGCACGCTTTATCCTCACTCACGCACTTCTCGAGAAATTTTCAGAAAATTTTTGAAACTTCCTAGGAGGTCACCCATCCTAAAATTGCTCCACGTCTAGCACGCTTAACTGTGGAGTTCTTAGGATGGAATCACCAAAAGGATGGTATACCATGTTGATATAAGTAGCCAAATCAATCCTTATAACACTCTACTCAATTTGGGGTATTATAATTAGTATTAGAGATTTTTGTTTTGAACGATCCCATGTCTAATTTTCAATGGTTTGTTTCACATTTATGAGAAAACCCATTTTCTTTTCAAAAACTCATATTAACTTATGAGGAATCGAGGACAAGTAGCCTAGGTGGCCTTGAAATTTGATTAAGTGCATTATTTGTTAGTAAGCTAGGAAGGCTTAGCTCTAATATATCTTTTGTCTTATAGCTAGTTAGTTGTCATCATGCTTAACGTCCACATTGGTAATTTGGAAGAGAAATTTAGGCATTCAATAAGCTCATCTAATGCTCACCTTAGTCAAAACCACCACTTCTATGTAACCCACAAGAGGATGTTGAAGAAGATTAGCTTCAGAGGTTTAAAAGAAATCACCCACCGATCTATGCTGGAGATGAGGGTTTGGTCAACCTGATGGGAATGATAAAGAATTTGGATAGGACTTGTGAGGTACTTAATTGCCTAGCTACTCAAAAGGCAACTATTGTAGCATTTTTCCTATGAGGAGTTGTTGACATTTGTTGGGTAGGTTATTGTGCACAAGAAGGGCCTTAGATGTCTTAAAAGGACTTCAAGATGGGAATTTATGCTAATTTTTACTCTAAGAGTCTTAACAAAGATAAGCTAAAGGATTTTATATACTTAAACCAAGGGAAAATGGCAGTGAGGTAGTACCATACCAGTTTATAAAGTTGCTAATGGTCGCACCGTGGATCACAGCTAGTGAGTGAACTTTACTTTACCAATTAGAATGGGG
This sequence comes from Tamarix chinensis, assembly GCA_030549775.1. Taxonomy (NCBI): domain Eukaryota; kingdom Viridiplantae; phylum Streptophyta; class Magnoliopsida; order Caryophyllales; family Tamaricaceae; genus Tamarix; species Tamarix chinensis. The sequence goes on along the minus strand of CM060173.1, from coordinate 68,008,726 downwards.
ACTCCACTTTAGCATCTAGAGGATGATGTATGTTGTAGCTATTCTGGACTTAGCCACATTGTACGAGAGGGCATGCATCACCACTACAATAGTATAGAAGTGAGATTCCATTCTATGCAAGAGGAAGCTAGAGATGGAGGGATCTAGTGGTATGATCTAGTACCAAGGAGGAAGGCCTCCAAGGTTTTAGTAGAGAGGTTAGAATTAGTCTTAAGGAGGTCAGTACTAGCACTAGGGCCAGTTAAGAGGTCAGAGAAGAACTTGGGGTTAGCAGAGATGCTTCAAGTGCCATCTTTATGGTAAGGATCATATAGGGAGAGTTATCGGGGCACTCTAATTCAGTGTAGGATATATGGTCATTTGGGCCACTGGTTTTTTGAGTGTTAGTGTTAGTAGGGTTAGTATCAGCAACAGGCACCACTGATTTTGTAGTAGCAGACCTACCGGCAGCCTCAACTATAGATTCAACAAAGAGCACCTGGCCCACCATGTCAACAACCTAGAGAGATTCAAGGGAGACTATGGGAGCCTCGCCCTTTCTATAAGACAGGAGTAGGTTAGACTTATTGTTTTGAAGGCATCATAAAGGATATTAGTGAGGAAAACAAGTGGATGTATCAATGTCATCAGCTAGGTAGTTTCTGATAGCCAGTTAGACCTTCTTACTATTACATTCTCAATCCTACCGCTACAAGTGTATGTCTTGTTTTATCCAAGAGCATCTCTTTCTTTCATATCTTCATCATTTATTGGTAAAGCTATGTTTACTTTATCTTCTTCTGTATCTATATCTTTTTTGTTTCCTTCTAGGGATAAATTAGATTGTACTAGGTTGTACTCATTTGTTTCCTTAGAGTTTGGGAGGGTAGGCTTCCTATAGATTTGGTTGAGATGGACCTTCAAGATACTTTCATTATCCTTGGGATGGATATGTTAGGGAGGTAGAAGGAAGTGATAGAATGTTCACATGAGTGGGTTGTGTTGCAGGGACCTTAATGTGCTAATGTTTCTTATCAGAGATGCAAGCCTAGACCTACAATTAAATTCATATCTACCCATACATTATACTCTTTTGTGTAAAGAGGTTGCCCTACTTTTTTTGTGGGGTTTAGGAGCTAAAAAAGCATGTATCAGGCACAGAGGGCATTCCAATTGTTTAGGAATTTCCAAATGTGTTTCATAAGGAGATTTTAGGTATACTACCAGTGTCAGAGATAGATGTCACCATTGATTTAGTATTACGGGTTGAACCTATTTCTAAGGTACCCTTACAAATTATATTAGTAGAGTTGAGAGAGTTAAATACTCATTTAGAGGATTTGTTGACTCACGGATATATACGACCAAGTGTGGTATCATGGGGATCACCAATGTTGTTAATGAAGAAGAAGGATGGGAGCCTTCACTTGTTTATAGATTATCGAGGTTTGAACAAGGTCATAATGAAGAACTACTATCCACTTTCGAGGATCGAAATTTGTTTGACCAGTTTTTGGGTGCTTTGCTCATCTCAATGATTTACTTGAGAAGGATTTATCATTAGCTGCACATCGCTAAGGCGTACATCATGTAGACGACCTTTAAGACAGGGTATAGGTAGTACGAGCTTAGAGTGTTACCTTTTGAACTCACTAACACACCTCTATCTTTATGAACTTCCTAATAAGAATTTGTTAGCCATTCCTCAGTCAAATTGTTGTTATTTTCATAGATGAAATTTTGGTTTACACTTGGAGTAGAGAGGAGCATGAGCAACATCTATAGAAAATATTGTCACTCCTTAGAGAGAAGAAGTCATTTGTCAAACTCTCTAACTATGAGTTTTGCATTAGGAGGTTGCATTTTTAGGATATGTGGTGTTAACGGGAGTAGTCGTCGTGGATCTAGTGAAGATTCTAGTAATGACTCGGTGTAAGGCACCCACTAGGATCCCTGAGTTACATAGTTTCCTAGGTTTGGGTAGGTACTACAAATGCTTTGTTCAGGAATTCTTAAACATATCTCGATCCATGAAAAACATTCTAAAGAAGATAACTACATTTCAATGGGATGATGGTTGTCAGAGAGTATTTTAGGAGTTAAAGCTATAGTTGACTACAACATTAGTTTTGACTTTACCTTTGGGTACTAATAGAATCAAGGTATGTGCTTCTCTTCAGTTGAAGTAGCATGAGAAAAACTACCCAATGCATGATCTAGAGTTTTTAGTGGTTGTTTTCACATTGAAGATCTAGAGGCATTATTTGTATGGGACAAAGTGTAGATTCTACAATGACCATAAGAGCCATAAGAGCCGCAAGTATATATTCACTCAAAAGGAGTTGAATATAGGACAAAAAATATGGCTGGAGTTTGTTAAGGACTGTTATATCGAGATAACCTACCACGATGGGTAGGATAATATCATTAAAAATGCCTTGAGTAGGAAGACATCAAAGTCATTGGGTTCTTCTATTGTGTGTAGTCGTTTGCTGGAGGATTTTGGTGAGATGGGGGTACAGATGATCTAGTAAGGTGATTTGAAGATTCGGATGTGTGCTTTTATGAACACGCCGATGGGTTTTAATAAGATTTGAGCAAGACCTAGTGGGGACGTTAACCTAAAGAGTATTTGGCAAAAGATTTAGGTTGGTAGAGATAAGGTTTCCAGTTTCATAAGGATGGTAGCATTACCATTAGAGGTTATTAGTGTGTACCAAAGAGTTGTGCCGATCTAAAGCCCCAGATTTTAGATGATGGTCATTGTACTCCATGTTTTGTCCGCCTAGGAGGGGATAAGTTGTATAAGTGCCTAATGTAGAAGCAAAAACTGAAGAATGTACTTTTATATTTATGGAACGTACAAAAATAGCTACAAAGTTCCTACATGCATCTACGATGGCATCCATGGCATGTATGCATGCTTTCTTTACAACATAATCGAGCACTATTATTAATTTAGCCAATTAATTAACTAAGGAGTAGGGTTGAATATTAGATAGGGAATAAAGTAGCATAATATCTTTTAGTTTAGAATCTTTTGAACTATGCTTTTTAGCTAAGTAGTAGATTGGCTATATAGAGCCATGAAAGTTATGAATAGAGAGAGAAGTTAAAGATCAATATAGAAGTTGAATTCTATGTGAGTTCAACTCAAGTTAATCGAATATGTGTAAACGATTTAGATTGAAATATTAATCTCTTCTTTTGTGTGAATTAGAGATTAATCATATCCTTTCCTCTATCTATAATTAATTTTTTTGTAGCCATTGTTATCATCCATACATCGCCCTAATTTGAAGCTAATTGAATCCCTAAACTAGTTTCAACATTTGGAAACCTAAACCCTTATATTCGAACAAAACATAACCTTACACCTTCCATTTGATGCTAAGCCCTAACCTTAACCCTAAAACAAAAAATCATCATCCATCTAAAAATTAAAATTCAAAGAATCATCATCATAAACACATCATTGTCAAGTACATATCTTAATTATCACATCATATTTGAATCTTCACTATAAGTTAACCGTCATCACCGAATCATCATCACTTTGTTCAAATCATATTCATCCTTGGTTCACACTATTCAAATGTTCTTACCATCTATACCTCTTTGTCGAACCTTATTCTAATTCATAATAATATATTAGAGCCATCATATCATCAATTAGAGAATTCTATCTTTCCACACATATCAATTTTGGTATCAAAGCCTTAGGTTAGAGCTATTGCAATCAAGAATCAATCGTTCTTCCAAGATTCATGAAGAAAGTATTATCTTCAAGAATCTCTAAGAATTCATTGAGAAAATACAAAAGAGGTGAGCAATTAGGAGGTGTTTGGGAGAAACACAATTCAGGTGTAAAGGGAAAGGATGAAGAACCAAGGAGAGGACTTGAGGGATATACTCAAGACTTTGATGGATGAAATCAAGGTATTCAAGTTGCATGTGGGGAGAATAGAAGCTTCCCAAGCACACAAGTCCCATGGACAGCCACAAAACCAAAGGGAACAAGTAGAGGATGACCATATGAGAAGGGCACAAAATTGAGTGGAAGAAAAAGAAAAGAGCGTGGAAAATTATGTAAGACCATGTGACACCTCGAAAAACACTTCTGATGATGTAGAAAAACAAATCCACTTTAATCTTCTTGAATTTGAATGTCATCTCGATGTAAAATCTTTTCTCGAATGGTTGAAAATTATTGAATCAATTTTTGAGTATAAGGAGGTGCTAAATAGTGACATTAAAGGTTGAAAATTTTATTAGAGTATGGTATGATAGTTTAAAAAGAAGAAGGGAGAGGGAAGGAAAATCAAAGATAAGGTGATGGAAAAAATCAAAAAAAAATATTTGAAGAAAAAATTTGTACCTTGGGAATATGAGAGGGAAGGCTTTATAAAAATGACTACATTGAGGCAAGGGTTACTTAGTTGAAGAATACATTCGGGAGTTTGAAAGGTTAGCACTAATATGTGATGTCCAAGGATGAGAAGAATAAAGGTGTGCACAATTCATTGGGGGTTTAAATATGAATCATTGGGAGAAGGTAGACGTATAGACTTATGAAGTGTTTGAAGACCTAGCTAAATTAGCTATCAAGTTTGAGAAGTAGTTGAAGAGGACATGGCCACCAAGCAAGTTAACCAATGCTCCATATGGTTTAACTTTCAAGGGTGTGTCGAAGACACAAATTTCTCAGGCCACAAAGTAAGAAAATGTTAGTAACTTTACTCATGAAGAAAAGGGAAGGGATTAAGTTGTTTATAAGGTTAACAAACAATGGTTCAAATGTAGAGGTTATGTCCACTTCACTCAGGATTGTCTAAACCAAAGGGCATTAACCTTGAAGGAGATAACAAATATGGAGGCTTGTGAAGGGAATGAAGACCTTGATAAGGACATAGAAGAAGAAAGTGATAGCTTGGAGGATGATTTTAAAGAAGGCCAAGTGGATTGCTAAATGTTGCAAAGGGTGCTCCGAGTACAACAAAAAACTCTTCTTACTCAACGCGAGAAGATTTTCTGGACCAAGTGTGGAGTTGGTGATAAAGTGTGTGAAGTCATCATTCATAGTATCTCATGCACTAAAGTTGCTAGTGAGAAGATGGTTAATAAGCTCAATTTCAAGACTAAGGTTCATCCAAGACCATATTCACCTCAATGGCTCAATAATGACAAAGGCACAGAGGTAACCAAAAAAACTCTTATCTCTTTTGAGATTGAAACTTATTTTGATGATGTTTTATACGATATTCTACCTATGGATGCTTGTCACATTTTTTTTCTTCCTAAATGAGTATGTAGTATGCAAGGGTCCAAAGGTGTTTAGGCTCAAACCTAATATAAATGGGGAGGATTCGATTATTAGGAAAGAAAGTGAAGGAAAGAAAAGGAGGATGTCGAGTGTAGGAGGGAAAGAAAAAAGAGTAACATGGAGTTGTTGACCCTTAAGGACTACGAGATGAATAATGAAGGAGGTCCAACAAGGGGAGAATGCTAATATGGATATGAATTACAACAATTATTGAAAGAGTATGTTGATATGTTTTTGGAAGAGTTGCCAAGTGGGTTACCTTCTTTGAGAGGTATTGCTTAAGCTATTGATCACATGCTAGGAATCCCATTACAAAATAAGCCAACTTAGAGATACAATTTGAAGGAGGGTAAGGAGCTATAGAAGCAAGTATAAGAATCATTAGACCAATGTTATATTCAAAAGAGTATGAGTCCATGTAGAGTTCTAGATTTGTTGGTGCCTAATAAGGATGTTACATGGAGGATTTGTATTGATCTGAGATCAATGAAAAACATTAAAATCAATTACAAAATTTTGATGTCGAGTGTAGATGACATGTTAGATGAGTTACTTAGTTCAAAGTTCTTCTCGGAGATTGACCTTTGAAGCTATTATCATCAAATGAGAATAAGCAAAGGGTAGAAGTGGAAGAAAACCTTTAAGAGTAAGTATAGGTTGTATGAGTGGCTGGTGGTACCATTTGGGCTATGTAATGCACCAAGTTCATTCATGAGGTTGATAACCAAGGTACTTAGACCATTACTTGGAGTCTTTGTTGTTGTTTACCTTGACGATATCTTGGCATATATTAGGAGTGAGTTTGAGTACATACAACATTTCAGAGGATATTTGATAATCTTAGATAGGTGAAGCTCTATGGTAAGATGGAGAAGTGTGAATTCATGATGGAGATGTTATTTTTCTTCGTTATATTATGAGTGGAGATGGTATTTGAGTTTATCCATCAAAGGTGGAAGATATAAAAATGTGTCCTATTCTTACAAATTTCTAAGGATTTCAAGTTTCCATGGGTTTGCCTTATTCTATAGGAGGTTCATTAAAGACTTCTCTACAGTTGCACACCAAGCACATAATTGATAAAGAAAGATGATTTCTATTGGAATGATCAAGTGACAAGGGCTTTTGACGACTTGAAGTCAAAGCTCTCAAATACACTAGTATTATCTTTACCTTGTTTTGATAAATTAATTCAAGTCACATGTGATGGTAGTGGTGTAGGCATTAGGGGTATGGTTTCATAAGAAAGGACATTGATTGTTTTCTTTAGTGAAAAGTTGAATGGTGTAAGGCTCAACTATTTGACTTATGATAAAGAATTATGCTAATGTGCATTGTTTTGAGACATGGAATCATTACTTGAGACCCAAGACTTTTGTACTTCGTTTAGATCATAAGAGTTCTAGGTATTTACATGGTCAAAAGAATACATACTAAGTGGATAAGCTTTTTGCAGATATTTATGTTTTCTATAAGACATGTGGATGGCAAAGAGAATGTTGTGATGGATAAATTATCTAGAGTGAATGTGGTACTTACCATGGTGGATGAAAATTAAATGTGGTACTTACCATGGTGGATGAAAAACTTCTAAGGTTTCAGATGTTGAAGAGTCAATTTGCTATGGATGATGATTTTGTTATGATCTTTGAAGATTGAAAGAAATAATGAAGTTATGGAGCTTATGTTAATGAATATGGGTTCTTATTTAAGCACAACAAATTTTGTTTGCTAAAGACCTTAGTTCGAGATTTATCAATCAAAGAGGTGCATGAAGGAGGAATTGCAGGACACTTTGGAGTTGCTACAAGAAAATTTCTATTAGCCGAGAATGCAAAAGGGAGTACAAGCCATGGTTGCTAGGTGTGCTACGTGCTAAAGAAGCAAGAGTTTCTTTTATAATTGGTTATATGTACCTTTCCCTGTGCCTAATCAACCATGGAAAGGTATTAGTATAGATTTAAATTTGGGACTTCCTAGGACCCAAAGAGGCAAGGATTCAATTGTGGTTTTAGTGGATCTAGTTTCCAAAATGGCTAATTTTGTTCCATGTCACAATACCGATGATGCTACCAATGTTGCGCATTTATATTTCATGGAGATTGTGAGATTGCATGGAATTCCAAGGAGTATTCTTTTAGATAGACATGTGAAGTTCCCAAGTTATTTTTGAAGATATTTTAGCACATGCAAAGAATGAAGCTTCTATTTAGTGCATCACATCATCCTTAAACGGATGGATAAACTAAAGTTACCACTAAATCATTGGGCACTTTGGTAAGGGGATTGATGAGTCATAGTTCTAAAGCTTGGGATGTCAAGTTAGCGCATAAGGAGCTTGCTTACAATCAAAATAATTTTACTACTACAAGCTCTAGTCCATTTCAGATAGTACATGGTATTAATCCATATATGCCGATTGATATAGTGTCATTGAAGAAAGGTGAACTAAAGAGTTATAAAGCACAAGAGAGAGTGGATTTATTTCAAAAACTTCATCAACAAAAAAAGCACAATATTGAGAGGGAAAATGAAATGAATAAGATAAGAGTATACAAGCATAGGAGTCAACGTATTCTTCAACTAGGTGATTTGGTATGATTGATCTTGAGGAAGGAAAGATTTCCTACTCTAAGGAAGAACCAACTCATGCCATGGGTGGATGGTCTTTTCAATGTACTTTGAAAGTTTGCAGAAAGTTCTTATGAGCTAGATTTGCTAAATTTATATGGTGGGGTTATTAAGGACATTCAATATTGGAGACATTAGCCCTTATTATGGCTATATAGATTTGAGATCAAATTCAAATCAACAAGGGGAGAATGACGTAGGAGAAAACACTAGAGAATGGGCTTTCATAATTATGGACCAAATTATTCTTTATTTGGAAACTATCTTCCATAAATTTGAAGAAAAAAAGATGGTTAAATTGCAAGAAATATACCAAACAACTTACTCAGTGTCCACGTGCGTGTGCATGGCATGGATGGAACGCATGGCCATATGCAAAGGGAGCTTATTTGCATCTTGGTCGAGTACTAGTATTAATATAGCTAATTAATTAATTTAGTAGGGGGATATTAGATAGGGCATAAAGTTAGCATAATGTAGCATAATATCTTTTAGCTTGGAATCTTTTGAATCATGCTTTTTAGCTAATTGGTAGATTGGCTATATTGATCCATGAAAGTCATTAATAGAGGGAGTAATTGAATATCAATATTTAAGTGAATGCAAAGTTAAATTCTGTGTGAGTTCAATTCAAGTTAATCAAATATGTGTGAACGATTTAGCTTGAAATCTTAATCTCTTTATCTATGTTAATTAGAGATTAATTCATATCCTTTTTTCTCTCCATAAAAAATATTTTTTGAGCCATTATTATCATCCATACATTACCCTAATTTGAATCTAATTGAAACCCCAAACTAGCTTTAACATTCGAAAACCTAAACCCTTATATTCAAATGAAATAGAACCCTAACCCTTCTATTTGAAGCCAAACCCTGACCCTAACCCTAAAACACAAAATCATCATCCATATAAAACCTAAAATTCAAAGAATCATCATCATCAACACATCATTGTCGAGTAAATATATTAATTATCACACCACATTTGAATCTTGACCATAAGTTAACTATCATCAATTAGAGAGGATCTATTGGTGGCCTCGCATGAAGCGAGAGGTAGTAGAGTCTGTGTTGAGGTATTTGATTCATTATAAGGTCAAGATTGAGTATAAGAGACTTATAGGATTGGTTCGACCTTTAGATGTCGTAAGGTGGAAGTGGGATTCCATCTTGACCTACTTTATGAGTGGGCTACCAAGGAATCATAGCGGTTGTGAGATTATTTGGAATATCATTGATAGGTTGACTAAATCAGTTGCATTTGTGCTAATGAAGTCGAATTGGAGTATGGATTAGCTTGTTCTTGCATATTTAAGGTTTTTGGTGAGTAGGCGTGGTACCCCTATCAATATAGCATACAATCAAGACTTAATATTCCTTTTGCGCTTCTAAGGGAAGTTGTAGAAGGCTATGGGCATGAGATTGTGGATGAGTACTACCCGTCTCTAAGGTACGGATTGACATACTAAAAGGAAAATTAAAACTCTAGAGGATATGCTTCATGATTGAGTTTTGATTTATGAGGTAGTTTTTAAGATCATCTCTCTTTGGTTGAGTTATTGTAATACAACATTTATTATACTATTATAAGGATGAAACACTTTGTGGCATTGTATGGACGTAAATGTCGAACTCCTTTATGTTAGAGTGACATTAGTGAGACTATTGCAATTTGATGAGAGTTGATTGAGAAGATGAATCAGTAGGTTTGGTTGATTCAGGATGGGATGAGAATAGCTTAAAGTTTTAGAAGACCTACACAGATCAGAGATATTGTGGTGATGGTTTTGAGCCTGGAGACAAAGTTCTACTAAGGGTTTCATCTACTAAAGGGGTGCAGAGATTTGTTCAAAAGGGTAAGTTGAGCCCAAGGTACATTAGTCCATAAGAAGTTCTTGATAGGGTTCTCAAGGCTACATACCACCTAGCATTTCCACTAGAGTTGGTTCAAGTTCATAATGTGTTCAACATTTCTCAACTAAGGAAGTACGTTGTAGACCTATCGCACATAATTAGACTAGATGTGATAAAACTCAACGATTTGTTGTTATACAAGGAGATGCCTTTAAGAATTTTAGACACCATGATTCAACAGACACAAACGAGTTTAATTATATTTGTGAAGATTCCATGGAGCTATCATGGAGCAAACGAAGCAACATAGGAGATTAAGAAGACTATGTGTGTGGTATATCTTGAGCTTTTTAGCTCAGGTGTGTTAGAGTTAAGGGTTTTCTCTCTTTTAAAGGTGGATTCCCCGATAGTATAGTGACTAAGGTTGCTTTCTTTACATCATTTGTCCTCCTTTTCCCTAACCTAAACTTGTTGACTTTGGGGATACAATTTCTTTCAAGGAGGTAGTGATCTCATATCCTTAAAATTTTCTTAGCCTAATACCCTACCATCAACACTCTAATTTGATTCTAATCCTATGAAAATCTTATTTTAGTCATAACTAAACTTCTTAATCCCAAAACTTTAACCGAATCCATATCTTTAACTAGGATAAACCGTACTTAGTAAGCTAAAATCAAAACCTGCAAAATTACTACTAATCCTATCTATTTTTGTGAATCCAAAATTACCTAAACTAATCGCAAATATTTTTATCTTTTTCCTTTTCCTTTCTCCTTTTTTTCTTTCTTCTCCATCTCCCGTCAACTTTGCCACAATGTTTGATTTGTTGCAATTTTCCTTGCAACTTGCATTTCTCCTCCCCAATTTTAATATCATCCATCATCTCTTTTGTAGCTATCCATCACCCATCACCAATATTCTCCTTCTTCTTCTTCCCTCATATCTACACACCTACACACATAGGCACACTACCCTAACACCCTACCTTCTTTCTTCGAATTCCTTATCCTCACACAACATACACATACACCACCACCATCTTACACCATTACACACCCTCCTTCCCCTATATTTTCTTTTCTTTCCGTTTGCACCACCCACACATGTATATATATAGAAACACAATACACACTCCCCTTCCTTCCACTTTTGTTTTCCTCACCATCTACCCATTTTATGCCATAAGTTATTCCCTGAGCTCCCCCTCTTCTTTCTTCTTTCTTCCTTCTTGTTTTCCTCCTCTTTTCTACACTTTTTTTCTTGCTGCACCACCATTTCTTCCACCACCACCGCCGTGTGGTGCCACACACCACCCATCAATTTGTAGACCGACCACTAAGGCCACCCAAACCTTTTCCCGCATTGTCACCTGCCATCGCCACCGACCGCCACCTTTTTTCCCTTCTTCTTATCTCACCAATCACATTTTTAAGAAACGCACAGCTTGAGCATAGTTTCAAGCATGACTATGCAACATTAAAATTTTCTATTACAAGATTATATGACTCAGCACAACCTACCCATACACCCTTACATGACTAATCAAGACCTAAGTGTATGCTTATGCATATATGTTTGACTTGTTATATGTTTTCCAATGATTAAGAATGGATATGCTATTTCAAACCACCTAACTATGTGCAATCCACCGAAATTTTAAAAGCCTATAATTTGATAAATAACTTTTATTTGAGATAAATTAGCTTTTAAATTTATTTAATTTAATTATTTTATGGATTTTTGAGTATACAAAATTGGATATAAAAATTTAATAAAATAAAATAAATATTTTGTTATTTTATCATACTCTTTTTATTTAAATAATTTTTCAAACCATTATTTTACTAAAATTATCATTTTTAAACACATATATTTAATTATATTATATTAAATTATAAAATAAATTTATTATCCAAAATTATTATATTTTTTAATTTTATAAATTAAATTATGTTTTTCCCATTTTTATTTTCCTTTTTCCTTTTTTTTCCTTTTCCTTCTCCTTATTCTCCTCTCTTTCTTTTCCTTTTTTCCTTCCCTTGGGTCGCCAGGCCTTAGCCTGCCTTCCTCCCCCTGCGTGTTAGGCCATTGGCCTATATCTCCCTTCTCCCCTCATTCCCCTTTCTTTCTTAGCCTACCCTGGCTTCCTCACCCCTAGGCCACTAGCCCATTTCTTTCTTTCCTTTCTTTCTTCTCCCGCCTGCGTCATCGCTGCAGACCACCACCCTTTCTTTCTTACTTCTCCCTTGTCCGTCACCCAACCCATCCTCCCTTCCTTTCTTTCCTTCCTTCTCCCTCGACTAGGCTAGCCCACTCCCCTCTTCCCCTTCACCGGCCTGTATGCAGCACACACCACCCCCGCTTTCTTTCTTCTTCTTTCTTTTCCCCGACGCCATAATCTAACCACCTCCGCCATCTCTGGTTGCCCACTTACAACCCTTACCCCTACTGTTCTCCCTATCTCTATCTCTCTCTCACGCAATTTTTTCTACCCCATCTCGGCCCCACCACCTCTCTCTCCCCTTGCCCATACCCCTCTTTTTCCCTCCCTCTCCCTACCATTCCCATGCCCCTACCACTCTATTGCCGCCCTATCGAGCCCTTGTCCCCTCCTTTCTCTTCCTCTTCTTTTTCTTTTTCCCTCCCTGCCTCATTTTACCATTTTTGCGCCTCCCATGCCCTTCTCCAAATTTCTTTCTCTTCCTTTCTTCTCCTCCTATCTCCCTCCCTGTTTTTATTCGCTGCCCTCGTTTCGTCGCTACCGCCGCTGCATTAGGTACCTGCACCTCCCCTACTACCCTCTACCTCACCCCTGAGCCATCATACCGCCTCTCGAGCCACCCTACAGCCTCTTTCTTCCTCCCCTCTTCATTTTCTCTCCTTCTTCTCCCTTCTCAGCAACCACCCTGCACCACCTCTTTCCTCCACCTCTATCGCCACCTAAGCCACCAAACCAACCCCTACAACCTCCTCTACCATCCCCATACCTCCTTTGGCCAAACAAATCACCTGTAGGCCTTCATTTTCTCCCTTCCTTTTCCTTCCTTCTCAACCCCCTCAATCTCCACTCATCTCAGCAGCCTCGCTGCCGTCGTAGTCAACCCATCCTTGACCACCATCTACACTCCCTCTCCACCTCTGCACCCTTCCTTTGCCTTAAGTCCTCCCCCACATGCAATTTTTTACCATTACCCCTCTTGTTTTGCATGCAGCTCGTGCTGCATAAGTAGTATGAACTGTTGCATGCTTTGGTATATTTTTTTTAATAAATTTTAACTTATGCTTTTGTTTTCTTATTTCTAAAATAATAAACATTGATTTTATTTTTAGGTATTGGTTTTGCTAATCAAAGCTTGAATCTTTAGTTGAAATACTGGTAAGGTTCATTTTTATGAGAATTAAGTTAACCGTTAGACCCCACTTAAACGCATGGATAAACGTATGTTAGCACATTAGGCTTTTTAATATGTTATTATGCTTGATATATGTTATTTAATATAATATATGTAGTTTCTTGTGTTAATTGATAAAAAGGAAGTATGTTAGATTATATGCTAGGTATGGAAATATGGTATAAGGTAAGAGTTCGGTAATAATAAAAATGTTAAGTACTTATCCACATTGTATTATGCTATTGTGACCATTAATGAATGGTTAATATTATTGTGAGCCCTTAGGGTATTTTTGTAATATGTTTTGTTTAAGAATGTGGCCTATTATGTATGGGTGCTAATGAGTATTATGTTAAATATAATAGTTGTGGAGTGAGATAATGAGAATAGGGTATTAATATTAATATTTCATGTAGTGATGACAATTTAATATAACTGGTGTAATAAGGGGGAAAATGGTAAGTTGTAAGTAAAAAGGGTTAATTGGTAGTTTTGGAAGTAAAGGGCAAAATGGTAATTTTAGAAGAAAAGGGTAAAATGGTAATTTTAGAGGTAAAGGGGTAAAATGGTAATTTTATAATTCTAGGGCAAAATGGAAATTTTGTAATTAAATGGCAAAATAGTAATTTCATAATTAAAGCGGTAAAATGGTAAATTTGTAATTAAAGAGAAAAATGGTAATTTCATAATTAAAAGAAAAATTGTAATTTTGTATGTAAAAGGACAAAATGGTAATTTACAAGAGAAAAGGGTAAAATGGTAATTTTATATGCAAAGGGCCAAAGGGTAATTCTGTAAGTAAAAGGATAAAATGGTAATTTTGTGAGTAAAGGGTAGATTGGTAATTTTGTAAGAAAAGGGTAAATTAGTAATTTCAAGTAAAAGGGGTATTATGGTAAATTTGGAAGAGAAGGGCAATTTGGTAGTTTAACCAACTAAATGGTAATTTGGTAATTTTGATAATGGAGAAGGCAATTTGGTAATTTAACCAACCTAAGGGCAAATTGGTAATTAAGATAATGTAGAAGGGTAATTTGGTAATCTATTCAACTCAAGGGGCAATTTAGCGATTACAACAAAGGAGAAGAATAATTCGGTAATCTAACCAAAAAAATGGGAATTATGATAAGTATAACAATTATGAAGAGTGAGTGGTGACCTAATAAGTGTGAGAGATAGCTTGGTAACTTAAACCGAGCAAGGGTGTGGCAAAGAACAACTATGTGAGTTACATGCCTTATATGCCATGTGTTATGCCATATTATGTACTTTATGCTTAATGATTAATCATTTATAGCGCAACTTGGAGTGAATATATGCTTACGTGACTTCCTTATGGCATGTGGATGACGATTATATTTGTTATGCATACGATATTATACGATGTGATCCTTTAGAACATGCATGCTAGGATGTTTAACAATAAGATATAGGGGAAAAGATAAAAAGGAACAAATGGGAAGTGAGTTGAGTAAGGGGACATGAGATTGACCTTATTATGATCCATGTAGGGAAAATAAAAGGATATTATGATTAGAATGAATGAGTGATGCAACTCTTTCATGGGAGATTTCTAAGGTTTGCATGGGACGATCCTTATGAAAGAAAGGTGTTAGGGTTTGAGCGGCCAACTAGGGTTTTACGGTCACATGTATAATTGGTGAGTAGAGTGATGGGATTCGGATCGAATCTAAATGAGATGGGGTGTGGGATGATAAAAGAAAGGTTGGGCCACATAGGTTCGGTTAGGGTTTCAAGGGAAAACCGTAGAGAGTGGTAGTGTGAGAATTTGAATGTCATAAGGTGATGGGTATCAACCCACACCCTTAGGGGTTTGAATATCGTTATAAGTAATTGTAAGGGGTAATGGACTTCAAGGTGTGATAAGAGGCGCAAAGGTCTCAAGATATGGGACAGGCCCTCTCGAGAGGATAGAAGTAGAGGTCGGTGACATGCATGTCTAAGGTGAAATACTTTCGAATAAGATGCGAATAAGACACTAATCACTTAAAGAGGAAGATTGTTGAGCTAGATCCAGACCGGTCCACAGATGAATAATAGTGGCCAGGAGCCGATGTGCCTTGGAGACCAGTCCACCAGCGAATAATAGTGGGCAAGAGCATTTTGCCTACATGATTTTCGGTCTACCAGCTATAATAATGGGAGATTCCCTGCTCAGCGAACCAAATGTATTAACAATAAGACATGAGAAATACACTAATCACTTACATTGAAACACCATGTGAGTCGGGGCCAGATCGGTCTAACGGCGAATAATAGTGGCCAGGAGCATTTTGCCCTAGAGACCGGTCCACCGGCAAATAATAGTTGTCAAGAGCATTCTTCCCTGTATGTATTCTGGTCCACCGGCTATAATAGTGGGGTTCCTACACTCACATGGATATTTATAATACGAGATGATTAATTAATGACGGACTAATGGCTTTAAAGCCCTAAAAGCATCGGTTATTCATTATGACCTATTAATATTTGATTGACTTGTTAAGTATCGAATGTACAAAAGTGAATATTATGTATGCTCCATTAATATCTAATTGACTTGTTAAATACGCGAATGTAAGGATCAGATTTTTATGTTTACACGTGTCGATATGTATAGGTATAGTGGAATATCATATGTTACATTGCGAGCCTACTTTTAAGTGTGGTTTAAATGGTTACTCAGTACCATAGTATTGAAGGGTTCCATTTATGGGCCCTTGCCTATTCAATGGGCAGTGTCCCCTGTAAGTCTTTTTAAGGTACTATTAAAGTGGGCCTTCGCAAAAGAGCACAAGGAACTATCCAGAAAGTCCTTGGGTTATCCTCTTTCTCTTTCAAATTCTTGTTTCAATGTATTCGTTGTTTTGTAACCACCACTAGTGGATTTTATTCTCGTGAATTATTTACTACGCTACTCTGATTTAATTATGGTTTGAGTTTCTCGTACATTGTATTTTTCTCTTTTATCCTTAGCACTTGGTACTAGAACGGTAGGAATAAACCAGTTTGGTACTATGTTTGGCGGTAATATCCCGAAAATTCATAGTTTTGTTATTTCGCCTCCACTAATTATTTTAATCAAATGAAATTTTTCAGTAGTGAATTTTGGGGGTGTTACACTATGCATGATTCTACCTCTCCACCACAATGTGCAATGTATATAACACACCCATGTATCCACCCTATTTTTGGCTTTGCACCATAATTTTCACCCCCAAACCTTAAACAAACACCACCAAATTTTTACAAAATCTCGGCCATACATTCCACAACACATCTACACATCTCCAACTTCCATTTCATAATGGCAGTGTTCTAGTAATCTTAGAGGAGGAAATTCAAGATTTGCATGCTTAGAAATCGATGTCCTAGTTAGTAAGGACACTAATTGATCTTTAGGGTTTTTATGTTATTAACTTGTATTGTTATGTGTTGTTTTTGTGTTATTCTTGCTATATGATTTAATGTATGTTTATCATCATCTTTTTTTATGATACAGATATTTTGTTTGAAAAGAAGCAAGAATAGGTACGAGGTATACTTCTTATTTTTCCATGTTAATGACTTATTTTTGGGGAATATATTTGCTAGCACGAACTATGGGCTAAATTAGCTATGACAAATGGACATAATCATATTTATGAGGTATGATGATGATTCATGGATTTGGAAAATAATGTGTGTGAAAAAATACGAGATTTTATAGAATAAAGGTTATTATTTATCCTTAAGGGTATTTTGGTCATTGTATGATAATAAGAAAATTATGCTATTTTATATGTTAAGTGGATGAAAGTATGAAAATGATATCCCGAGAAGTGCTTGGTTGTATTATCATTTGTTTTGGGGTCCTTCAATGAAATAATTGTTAATTAGGGCTTGATATCATAAAATGATAATGTTACCATTCCATATGTAAAAATCTAGAGGTTATTTGGATTTTTGATATGTTGCTAAGGACTGGCCTTCTAAGGATTTTTATTAAAATTAATACTCATATGAGTATCATGTGGTGAATTACAGGTAATATGTTCGATTAGGGTTTTCGAATATTTCTATAAGCCATACCTTGGGATAAGAATATTAATGTATATATATGACATGAAATCTACACCGTGAATTTCGGGTAACAATAATGATTACACTCGAGAATGATATATTGTAATATGTGATTGAATAATCAATATGGGAGAATGAATTCTAAGAAGTGTGTAATTAGGGTTTGAGTAGATTAAAGACTTTTACCTGCATGGTGTGTTTATTTGGCTCTATGTGTTTGATGCTTGAGAATTAATCTTAAGTAAGATAATAATCATTTAGTGTGAAAGAGCACATGAGTAAGGCTAATGTAATGTTTTCTATCCGATTTCACTAGGAAGAATAGTAGCTTAGGAGCGTTCTATCCCAAAAAGGTGATGTTTATAATATCTATTCCACCAAAAACAAAAGTGGATCAAGAGCATTCTTCCCTTTAAAGGTGTTACAGTCCATTCTACTAAAGTTAGAATAGTTAGGCACTTACTCATCATGAAATGAAAGTATAACAGTATAATCAATGGAAAAGATATTAATGATTTAATGTGTAAGAGTAAGTGAGTTAAGAATAAGGTATTGTTCTTATATATACATATATATCCCATGCCAGTGGAGAGAATAATGCTTGGGAGCATTCTACCCTGAGAAGGTGATGTTTTCATATGTGTTCCACCACATGATAATAGTGGCTCAGGTGTAATGTCCTTAAGATGGTGCTTCAGTCCATTCCACTAATTTAAGAATAGTATGCATGGTTCCTACACTCCATGTATAAAAAAGAATGAAAATGTATTATATCTAATAGTGAGATCTAGATTATTATCTGTCTTATGAGATGTTTCATTTAATTTCTTGTATACCTATCATCTGATGTGAATGCATGTGCTTTATATTCTTATTTTGATCATATTGTTCCTTTACTCAGTACATCCCATACTGACCACCCGTTTAAGGGGGTGTTGCTTATTCCTACAAGCAGAAGACCCAGATCCTTATGTGTAGGTCTCAAAAGATTCCCTAGATGATTATGTTACCTATGATGCATTGTGTGGGGATAAGTGACCTTATCTATACTAGGTGTTTCGGTGAAGAGAAATGTTATCTGGTAATAATATTTAGCTATATACCTTTTTAGACTATTGATCTATATCATCCCTTCTTTTGTATTTTGCATATTATAACTTAGAGTTAAACTCCAAACTCATTGTTGTATTATAAATATTTCTTTTGTTTCAAAATCCAATGTGTTACAATAAATGTTTTAGCCTTTTAATTGATCTAATGATGGTTGAATAAACTAGACTTATGTCAATTACTATAGAAACCCCCAACATTTTACTTATATGATTTTGTTGTAAAATAAATTTTTTTGGTAGTAAAATTGGGTGGTTTACACTAAATCTCAAATATTTATCCTCTTATTTAGTTGAAAATATGAAGAAATTAATCTAAGATTCATAATATAAAAAAGATGAAAAAATGAACAATGATGGTGGTTTGGTGGTGTTAATTATCCTACAAAAGTATTGATGTGGTGTCAATTTTAGGAGGAAGTAGGGAGAAGCTGAAGTTGGAGGATGAAATTAGAAAGCTTAGTGTGAAAATATGGAGGATAAGTAATGTTAAATGATATTTTAGGTTACTTAGGTTTATCCATCATATATTAGCTATGAAAATTATGTATCTTTTTTTTTATAATAGTTGGGTCTATTCATCGTTTATAGGTTAATGATAATCTTTATTGACTCTTCTTAGCCAACAATTAGGAGGGTGTACAAGGGAAGGAGATGGTAGTAGTTCTTGTGCAAATATTTGAGCTTGGTGCAAAAAATACTATGGCCAAGTTACAAAATGTGTTTATGCTAAATAGCATAACATATTTTCACAACATAAAAACATACATCACAAATGAATGTCTAATACCCTAACTTATCCATAGAATCTCAACAAAATTTGGAGTTCTAATGGCTAAAAGTATTTCCTAAAATCGTTTTAGAGTTTAAGAACTAAACAATATGTTGCTAACTTTAAGGTACCAACTCAAAACACTAGAACATATAGAATTTATAAAACCAAAGATTTGGCACCAACTTGGAACATTACCAATTTTAATAACTGAAATTTTCATTTTAACACAATAGTATGGAAGAAGGAACAAGAAATGAGGTGAAACACCTAGATCTAACATCAAGATAGTTGTGATCATCACCCAACTTATACCAAGTGCAATATTATTAGTACAAAGATAAAACATTTACAATAGTAATAAATATGTAAATATCTTTCAAAGAGGGTTAAGACATTATAACGCGATCACAGTATTAAATTATATAACAAGATTATTTAAGTAGATATATATGAAGTAAAGAGTTTGAACAACTAATGTTCTCAAATCAATCCCATTAGGTGATAAACAAATATAATTATGAATTTGCTTCACTCTCTTTCAATATCACACTAACAATGTTGGCCTCACTATTCATCGTTAGAGAGTTTGTTATAATAATCATGACTAAATTGGGACACAAAACTCTACACACGAAATTCTTCATCAACCTATTAAAATTAGGAAAAGATAGTAAAATAGGCACATTAGTACATTTCTAATTATATGATTAAACTTATGTCTTTTTATAAAAATGTAGTGATAAAAAGAAAGATAATAAAAAACTTATAGAAAAAAGTGATTACCTATCATTCATGGTTCATCTTAGAAACTCAAAAATAATTCAAAATGTTACACAGTGTTTAGGGGTTATTCTGATTCATTTTTGAAATTGTTGTTCATTTCATGAACTAAAGGCTTACAAGTGTTTCAATACTCATTAATAAGGCTTATGAATTTTTTAAACCTCAATTTTTGTTCCATCTATTGTGACATAGTTTTGAAGAAAATTTTGTCTCAATTGTACACCCCCTATGTTTTTATATAGAGTAGAAGAGATATCAAACAACCAAACGGCTCATTAATTTATAAATCTATTATAAAATTTAATCTATGGCACTTGGATTTCAAATGATGAATCTAAATGCGTTATCAATAGTTGATGAAGCTTTTTATCACATTTACCAAAAAGTCTACAATGGTTTGTACAATCACAAATAATATTTTAAAATTATTTTGTGTGCCTGAACCTAACATAAAAATCTAAACATATCGCATATATTACATAAGAGTTGTTAAGTTACAAAATTGCATATGATGATTTTCAATATTAATTTTAACATTTAATGTCTATTGAGGGTTCAATTGAATGAAAATAAAAGGCACATATGAGTTAAAAGTAGCAAAAAAAGGTTGAGTGACATATTCAAATCATCTCTCTAATTACCAAGAAAAAAGACAAAAATCAAAGTACATGTCAAAGTAAAACTAAAGGTTAATGGTTAATGATAAAGTCATGATAAAGTTCCATGGTGAATGTCAAAGGGAAAGTGAAGTTTAATGTTTAAGTAAAGGGTCTATGGTAAAAGTGTGATTTTATTTTATTCATGATTTTTTTAATCTAAAGATAATTTGGTCATTTTATGAAAATACGTGTTTATTCTTTCACTAATTCTACTTATTTAATTAGTGAGATAATAAGGTTCATATTAAAATTTAATGAAGATAGTAAAGAAGAATATTAATAAAAAGGAAGAAAACTCATACTTATCTTTAATAAAGAATAAAATATATATTGAAAATATTCTAATTTTTAGCTAAACGTTTACTCAATTATAACTTAATTAAGACCTAGTTAAGTCATATCATACTATATATCATTCTTTTCCTTAAAATGCTAATAAAAATTTCATAATCCCTATCACTACCACGGAAAGGGGTTTTAATAACGGTTATTTTATAGTTTTAATAACGGTTTTCAACCTTATTGAATCGCCCGTTATTAAATCTTTAATAACGGTTCATAACCATCATGAAAAATACACAAAAACCTGCAAATATGTGCGTAAACTTCATATTTAATAACGGTTTTTACTTAAAAACCGTTATTAAAAAGGAGCTTTTCATAACAGTTCCTAAACAAAACAGTTATTAAAACTTCAGTTTTTAATAACGGTTCTATGAGAAACCGTTATTAAAACCTATGCTTTAATAACGGTTTTCATAGAACCGTTATTAAAACTATATGTTTTTTTTATTTTTCTCTTTTATTCCTGCCCACATACACAGTTGTATGTTCAAACAATTACCGAATCTGCAATGTAAAACAACATCATGTCATACCAAATCTGCAATTACACCATAATTTCAATCAATCTATAATTGGTATGCATGTCTCAATACACCAACTATACTTAGGAATAAAAATTAGTGGGCATACCACAACTTGGTAGCTCTACACCCCAAAGTAAAGAGTTCACAGATCTAGGCTGGAAGACCGAAAGATGTAGACGAAATACAAACCTGAAAATGCATGTAGAATAAATAGATCACTACCTAATACCGTTACTAAAACCGTTACGAGAACTACGAGATCGACCACGTACGCTCGTTTTCATAACACCTAATCCAAGACCCCTGTGTCTTCCAGGGTATTCTACAATTCCTATAGCCTGTGATACAATGTTATATTGGTCTACCCCCTCCTCACCATCTGACACTTGAAGTTCATCCTGTAATGTATATAATATATGTAAAATTAGCTTACATGAATAAGCATAATATAATAGTTTTCTAAAAGAAAAGTAAGTAGGGTTTCAAATATCTACAAACTTACAATTTTTGTCGCTGCAACATCTACATCTTCATTAATATATCCATCTTTTGTTGCTCTAGCCTTCTTCCATAATGTACCAATATTATACAAATGCCACATTTCATTCACCGTCGGTCTCGAAAAGGCGGAACTAATGGAGAGTTCGAGTCGGAATCCGCGGATTCGTATCTGAATACAAGGAAGTGCCCGATGGCGATGGAATTGTGTGCAACGAAATCTTCCCATCCGTTTTGAAACCAGACTCTGCCTTCTTCCTTAACTAGTTGTACTGGCCATTTTCTCCGTTCGGGACGTTGAGGTATGCATGAGTGGGGAGACCCTTGCCATGGTTCTTCATGAATTTTTCTGGAAGTTCCTGTGATCACAAATGCAAGGCAGAGATTCCACCGTTCAGTTTCCAAAATTTTACTATAGGCTCCTTTCGGTATGTTTTTGGAAAGTTTCAAGTAAAAGGAAAAAAATAAATTAGGCTAAAAATGACATCTTTTTTTTACTTTAAAATATGATTTCTTCCAAAATTTTCTAACAAAAAATCAAAATAACATTTTTATTGCTTAAAATTTATTCCATACCATCTTTTTAAGTAACCCATAATTTAAAATAAAAAAAAAAGATGTCATTTTTAGCCCAATTTATTTTTTTTCTTTTACTTGAAACTTTCCAAAAACATACCAAAAGAAGCCTATAGTAAACTTTTGGAAACTGAACGGTGGAATCTCCGCCTTGCATTTGTGATCACAGGCACTTCCAAAAAAATTCGTAAAGAACCATGGCAAGGGTCTCCCCACTCATGCATACCTCAACGTCCCGAACGGAGAAAATGGCCAGTACAACTAGTTAAGGAAGAAGGCAGAGTCTGGTTTCAAAACGGATGGGAAGATTTCGTTGCACACAATTCCATCGCCATCGGGCACTTCCTTGTATTCAGATACGAATCCGCGGATTCCGACTCGAACTCTCCATTAGTTCCGCCTTTTCGAGACCGACGGTGAATGAAATGTGGCATTTGTATAATAGTAATCTTCGGTCGGTCACAATATACGGCTGTAACCCTAACAATAATTAACCCTAATAAATTATAATACAAAATAACACTAAACCTCATAAAATAATGATCCTAAACCTATAGCTAACCCTAACCCTAACCCTAACCCTAACCCTAACACTAACCCTCCCCCTAACCCCAACCCTAACCCTAACCACAATTATTTTAGATTATATATACACATCATATATATAAATATATTATAAATATATACACATATAATAGAACACATATAAACACACATTTTACGGAATATAAATACACGTCTTACAAAATATATATTAAAAAAAGAATATAAATACACATGATCTGCATAATAATGTGAATGCTAAAAAAATATATACACCTTAATTTTATACTTAGAACGTACATATCTTATGATAATAATATATATTTTAGGCTTGTAGATTCTCTTAAAGTAATAATACATATTTTTATAAAATAGATTATAAACACATTTATATATATATATACATACATACATATATATATATATATATATAAATTAAGGTCTCGGCCGGCCACAATCAAAAAGGCCACAGCAAAATTTTTCACCAACACATCAAATAAAAGATTTTCGAACAACACATCAAACACAACCTCTTCGGTGCAACAGGCATGCATTTATATATATATATATATATATGCATATCAGTAGAGACAAATTAAGCAATGAAGGAAGAAAAACACATACTTAAAGGGAGCCGGAGCGGTGGTGAAAGGGTTCGCAAGAGAAAGAGAGTACGAGAGGGAAGCGGCAGAGTCTGAAATTTTTGGCACAAAACAGAAGAGAACGAAATAAAAGGAACTTTTAATAACGGTTCCTGTAAGATACATTATTAAAACATGATTTAATAACGGTTCTTACAGGAACCGTTATTAAAACCTTTCCAATTTTGACAACGGTTCTTCTTTGAACCATTATTAAAACTTTTAATAACGGTTATTACTTAAAACCGTTATTAAACCTTCCCGCACATTAATTTTCACGCATTTGACGACGGTTTTCGAACCACCGTTATTAATGTCCCGTTATTATTTCCTATTTCCGTAGTAGTGTTTATAACACAAAAAAATAACTCCATCACAAGAAACAAATCTCAACCTGAGGTGTAGACTTCTTGAGCTAGAGAAATAAGTATACCCATTTAATGGAAAATGATGATACCTTTTTAGGTACTAAATATTTTTTATATCCAAGAATTTTGTTGGAAATATCACCCATAGATATTTAATTTAATACAAAACAATTCTCATAACTTTTAACTTACTAATAGATATTTAGCTCAATATTTCACCCAAATGTTTTTTCATGAACACAACAAGTTTCATGCTTTTATTACATACAATAATAACTAAAACTCTATAATTTTTTTATTAAAATGCTAATGAAATTCATGAAATCATGATCTATGACACTAGTACATATTCATACCCGTAGCAAGTCATAAAATTCAAAAAAGTATACCGATATAGAGTTATTTTGCTTATGAAAAGAAAATGCAAAAATATTAAGATATCAAATACATTAAAATACCTAGAAAATTTTAATTACTAGAATATTATATTAACAAAAAGATCATAAGAAAAAATAGAAGGAAGAAAAGAAAAGTAACATAATCAACTAAGGTGGCTCTATAGTGGATGATTGGAAGCTTAAAAGTTAATCAATTGAGAGTGGTCTTCGGCTCTCAAAATTGAGAATAATGGAGAATTAGTGGTCATGGCTATAAATAGGAGAGTTCAATTGATAACATATAATGAAAAGCCTTAAGAACTAAGGATAGAATAATTGAGTTAATCAAAAGGTTTTAATCATTTAGTGCTTTTAATGGCCAATGGTTGTGTGAATGATGTAATGATGTTTCAATATCACCGACATTCAACAATGGATGTAAACGTAGTGTCATAGTATGAGGATAATCATGGATGAAATGAGGTACAAAACATAAGGTGTAAGGATGATATATTCCATGTAGTATTATGATGAGAGTGAGCAATTTTATTGAAATAAGCAACATAGATGGATGGGGATATTGGTGAAACATTAGGAATGAGTATGAGGGATTAGATTATCTCTGCATACATATAGATGATCAAGGCTAAATAATAAAAGATAGGGAAGCAATCTTGATGCTGGAGCATCTAATGAATCTAATCATTGTCATGTTCATCTTAATTCTCAAGGTAAGGAAGAATTAGCTTTCTAAATTTTGGATTCTATCATGTTAAATATTCTTGATAATTTGTATATGCTTGGTATTGAAAACCATTCAAGTTGTTCTTGTAGGTATGTTACATATTTGCAAGAAGAAGATGTTAAAAAACTTTAATGTGTACAGGTATTCAAAGCATGCAAGACTATGGAATAATACTTTACAACAAAAAGATATGGTGATGATTCTCATTAGTTGTATCAACTTGTTGTAAACCTTAACCCTAATTATATTTTATGTAATTTAGGGTTTGATATAATTTCATGTATGTATCATAGTTAATTTTATGGCTTTATAATTTTAATCCTTAGTATCATTTAACCAATGATATTATGATTAGGATTAAGTTTTATATGGGCTTAATTCAACCAAGATTAATGGGATTTAATTAAGGTTAAGGACCGGCTGATTGAGCTTGTTCAACCGGCTGGAACTTTCCTATATATATACCATTGTGCGCATGAAATAATAAGATGAAATATACAGAATTTGACTACAACCTTGAGAACAACTAGCTTGTGTCTATCTCTCTCAATTTGATTCATCATTGAGCAAGAAAATTCCAGGACATTAACTTCCTCTATTGAACTCAAGCTTCGACATTTTTGAAACTTGATTTAAACTCGTCGAACCAACCTATCTTTACAACCTGTTTTCTTCGATCATAATCCATATTAAACATTCGATTCTTTTGCTTGAATTCTTAGGTGAAATTTTCAACACATCATTCTTCGATCATACCTTCCTCTACATTGATAAACACATCATTTTTGTTATCAAAGCTTCGACTGATTGAAGCTATTGAATGACCCTCTCCCTGCAGACTAGATTATTACATGTGTGTTCTTGCATCAAGAAATCCACGATAACTTGACCTTAACCTTGAATTCTTGATTCTTTATGATCTTCTTAGATTGTTCTTGAAGTTATTTCCTAAATTTCTTGCAATCTTGCAATGATCTTGTTACATTTTCCCCAATAATATGCATAAAATATTGACCAGTATTGTAGTTCCAGACGCTGTAGCTTCTTTGTGTTGCCTTGTGTGCTACAATTTTGTTCATCCCCCTACACCTATTTTATTCCTAAGTATACTCTCTATCTACACATGATCTAGTGTTAATCAACCCATTTCATTTCCCATTCGTGTATCAATCTGGGAAGGACACAAAAAGGCTGAGACTTGGAAGACATCTCAGCATTGACCGAACAAAACCTGTTTGTGTATCCTTGCCTACATATTCTATGAATTAACCAGCACGAATCTCCCACTTGAAGACGTGCATATGTTGAAGAAAGAAATCGACATTCTATGATTTTACGTGGCTGAATTTTATGCCATATATAGAAGACCACTTCTGTTTCTTGTGTACCTGCTTTTAGTGGTTGTTCTTGTGGCTACATCCTCTCCTTTGTGCCTAATCAAGGACTGCAGGTAGTGATTTTAATTTGATTGTGAATTAGAAATAGTTTGTGCCTTGTTTGGTTGTAGGAAAAATAAATTGAAGCACCTACACTCTATGGAATCTATTGTGTGCAACAAAAGGAGTTGTGTGTCAACCTTCACCATGGCTAGTGAAGAAGTGCGTACCTTGGTAGAGTCCATCAAGAGCCCCACCACACACATGGATGCTCAATTGCAAACTCAAAACAAACTTCAACATCAAGTACAAAGTGTGGAAGCTAAATTGTCAGAACAAGACAAGCATAAGCCATGGCAAGTTTGCATGGAAACCACACATGAGTATACATCACCATGAAGACGGAGAAGATGATTTGAGTTCCTTTGGCTTAAGCAACCAAAGAAGACCACTCATATTCCAAGTAAGAAATGCATACCATGAAGATCAAGGTATTAAACTTGACCTTCCTGAATATTATGGTGATTTGAATGTGAAGTAATGTTTTAAATGGTTACATGAGATTGAGGATATTTTTGAATATAGAGTGTATGATGATGAAAGAAAATGCAAATTAGCTACTCTAAAGTTCAAAAAGTTTGCTCGAATTTGGTAAGATAATTTAAAGTGAACAAGAGAAAGACAAGAGAAGTCAAAAATAAAATCTTGGGAAAAACTTAAAAAGCACCTAAGAAAGAAATTTGTGCCTAGACAGCATGAACAAGATATGTATGTTAAAATGACTACTCTAAAGTGTAGAAGAATACACAAGAGAATTTGAAAGCCTATCCCTTATTTGTGATGTTCAAGAAAGATAAGAAAAAAAGTGTGCTAGGTACTTAGGTGGCTTGAATAATTTAATAAGAGACAAAGTTGACATGTACTCTTATGATTCTCTTCATGACTTGATTAAATTGGCTATGAAATTTGAAAGACAAGACAAAACAACTAAGGCCTATGTTAAGTCTAATTCTTCAACCTCAACTAAACCCTATTCTAATACCTTTACACCTAAATCAACATTTTCTTATGGTAAAAAGAATAATAGAGATGATAAAGGTAAAAATAAGGTAGTTGAAATGGCAAATAAATAATGTTTCAAATGTAAAGGATATGGACATTTTCCTAGATATTGTTCTAACCAAAGATTCTTTACCATACATGAAATAGAAAACATGGAACCATGTAATGATGATGATGAAATAGAAGTTGAATCTCCTAATGAAATATTAACTATGGAAGAGGAAGAAGGAGACCTATGCTTTGTAATTCAAAGACTTTTACAAATAAAACCTAGTGATACACCTGCTCAAAGAGAGAAAATTTTTAAGACTGAGTGTAAAATAGGTGACATGGTTTGTAGACTCATAATTGATAGTGGTTCATGTACAAATATTGCTTGTGAAGCAATGGTTAAGAAAAATTGGTTTGCAAACTACTAATCATCCTAAACCCTATTATTTACAATGGCTAAATGAGGATAAATGAGCTAAAGTAAACAAAAGAGCTTTAGTCACATTTTCTATTAGAGATGAAGTTCTATGTGATGTTTTACCTATGGATGCTTGTGTATTACTTTTAGGTAGACCATGGTGATATGATAGAAAACAACTCATGATGGGTTAACTAATGAATATGTGGTGGAAAAAGAAAAGCAATTGTATAGTCTCACACCTTATTTATGTGATCATATGCATTTGAGTGATGACAAAAAGAGATTATTTTTACATAAAAATGCTATAGAGATATGCATAGAAGAAGAAGGAATTTTTTATGCTTTAGTTTCTAGAAATTCTAAAACTGAAAAACAACAAATTGAAAATCCTAATCTAATTAAGTAGCTTGATGAGTATAATGACGTATTTCCTGATGACTTACCTTCTACATTACCACCTAATAAAGGTATAGAACATGCCATTGATCTTTTTCCTGGTATGCTTATTCTAAATAAAATGGCATATAGATGTAATCTAGAAGAAGCTAAGGCATTACAAAAAAAATTCAAGAGCTTATGGATAAAATATTTGTGAAAGAGAGTATGATTCTTTGTATAGTTCTTCCAAATACTGCTTATGTTTAATTTTATGAGTTATTTTTGGAAAACTTTATGGTATATGCTTGGTACTAAATTGTTATTTATCACTTCGCATCATCCACAAAATGATGGTCAAACTGAAGTAACTAATAGAAATCTTGGTACATTATTAAGAGGTTTAGTTGATAAGAGTACTAACGATTGGGATGTTAAGTTAGCTTATGCAGAGTTTGCTTATAATCGTTGTCTATCTAGTACTACTCAAACTAGTCCGTTTGAGGTGGTGTATGGTGTGAATCCTTATATACCTATTAACAAGATTCCTTTGAAAAAAGGTGAATTGCAAAATTATGAAGATAAATATAAAGTACAATTTTTTCAACAACTTCATTAGAAAATAAAAAAATACATTGAAAAAGGCAATGCCAAGTATAAAGCTCAAGCAAATAAGCATAGAAACTCATATGTATTTTCTCTTGGTGACTTAGTTTGGTTATATTTGCATAAATAACGATTTCCTAAATTATGTAAAAATAAACTAATTCCAAGAGTTGATGGTCCATTTAAAATACTAAGAAAGTTTGGAGATAATGCTTATGAACTTTAACTTTGTGATTCTTATGGTGGAATTTCAAGAAATTTTAATGTTGGTGATTTGTCTCCTTATTATTCTAATGAAAATTTGAGGGCAAATTCTTCTCAACTAGGGGAGAATGATGCAGGAACATCAAATGAATCTAATGATTTTCCTTTTCATCTTAATTCTCAAGGTAAGGAAGAATTAGCTTACTTAATGTTGGAGCCTATCATATTAAATATTCTTGATAATTTATATATGCTTGGTATTGAAAACCATTCAAGTTTTTCTTGTAGGTATGTTACATATTTGCAAGAAGAAGATGTTAGTACAAGTATTCAAAGCATGCAAGACTATGGCATACATGGGATGATACTTTACAATAAGAAGATATGGTGATGATCCTCATTAGTTGTATTAACTTGTTGTAAAACCTAACCCTAAGTGTATTTTATGTAATTTAGGGTGTGATATAATTTTATGTATGCATCATAGTTAATTCTATGGCTTTGTAATATTAATCCTTAATATCATTTAACCAATGATATTATGATTAAGAGTAAGTGTTATATGGGCTTAATTCAACCAAGATTAATGGACTTGAATTATGGTTAAGGACCGGCTGATTGAGCTTGTTCAACCAGTTGGAACTTTCCTATAAATAAACCATTGTGCACATGAAATAATAAGATGAAATATACAGAATTTAAATACAACTTTTAGCATAACTAGCTTGCATCTATCTCTATCAATTTGAGTCATCATTGGGCAAGAAAAGTCTAGGACATTACCTTCCTCCATTGAACTCAAGCTTTGACATTTTTGAAACCTAATTCAAACCCGTTGAACCAATCTATCTTTATAATCAAATTTATTCAATCATAATCCATATTAAACATTTGTTTCTTTTGCTTAAATTCGTGGGTGACATCTTTAACACATCAGTCTTAGATCCAACCTTCCTCTACTCTGGTAAACACATCAATTCTATTATACATGATTTTATCTATAAATAATAACCATAATGGCAAAATATTTTAAATTTGTTTTTAATTTTGAAATGTGAAAATAAGTCGATTTCTAAAGCTTCATAGTTTCTTTAGAAGTAGAAAGAAAGTAACATTATGATTTGAGGTGCTTTGAATTGTAAAATGTGACATAAAAAAACACTTTTCTGGTGTAATCTCCATTTATCATTTTAAACATGCCTATGAGACTATAAAAAACATATGAAACTTAAACATTGTCAATCTAGGATGAGAGAGGATAAGTTTTCTTGTTAAGAAAAACTCATAAAGTCTCACTTAAAAGAGTTATGTGTGTCATTAGAATTAATGGCATAAAAATATTAAAATATTTAACTTGGATTATGATTTCATATAAAATATTGAATTAAATTTATAAAAAAAATGAGTTTATAACTTTTAAATTATAAAATATATTTTAAGATTTTGCCTATTACAACATGAAATGTATTTCTCCTAATCTCTTTCTCATAAAAAGAGTTGACTCCCTAACAAATGGTTTGATAATAGCTTGTGTCATCAACACCATACGCAATTTAGGGCCTCACAAATCATCACTACAACATAATTAAGGTAGCATAAATATTTAAATAATAGTGAAGTGAACATACTCTAATAAATTGTAGGGCTCACAATATGCATTAAGAGTATGTTATCACATTTTAATGTACGAACCTACGTAGGAATAAGTAAGCATATTATGATAATCACAACATACATAATTATACATCCATTTAAACAAATAAAAACGAGTTCAACAATAGCATCTCTAACGTTTTATGCTAGATCAAGTGTGACACAAATGGAGTAAGCATTGATGTCATCTTACTATGAGAGGGTAGGCTCATAGGCTTGTTTAGTTAGAAAACAAAGAATTTTATGCTATTTTTTACGCTTAAGATCATAGGCCACACTATCTTCGACCTTCAAAATTTATAATGCATACTCATCATGAGTCTTTAAAGTATATAAATGGGAAGAATAAAATTAACCCTTAGAATTCTAGATTGATAGAGTTTTTAAAATCCTTCTCATTTATAGCTAATCATAAAAGTGGAAAGACCAATATTATAGTAGATGCACTCTCTAGGAGATATTATATGCTCTCATTGTTAGAAGAAAGGGTCCTAGGGTTTGGATGTTTAATGGAGCTCCACAAGAAAGATGAAAATTTTTCAAGCTACATGGAAGAACAAGAAAATGCTTAGGGTCTGTATCTAGATTAAGAACGGTTCCTCTTCAAATGCAACATACTATAAAGTGCTCCATCAGGGAATTACTCATTTGAGAGAGATATAAGGGAGGCTTAGCAGGACATTTTAATATTAACAAGAATTGTGATGTACTCCATAACATATCTTCTAGTTTAGGATGGTCGGGGAAACACAATCTGTTGTGGTACAATGCTATACTTACCAAAGCTCCAAGAGCCACTTCCACGAAGGACTCTTCACACATTTACATAATCCACACCACCCTTAGGACTATGTGGGCATGGATTTAGTAGTGGCATTACCTAAAACACATAAGAAAAGTGATGCCATTATGGTGGTCATCAAATAGTTTTAT
This sequence comes from Tamarix chinensis, assembly GCA_030549775.1. Lineage (NCBI taxonomy): Eukaryota > Viridiplantae > Streptophyta > Magnoliopsida > Caryophyllales > Tamaricaceae > Tamarix > Tamarix chinensis. The sequence goes on along the minus strand of CM060173.1, from coordinate 67,976,916 downwards.
AAGATGGCTCATTTAGTCCCATGTCATATGATGGATGTAACCTCCTACATCACCGATCTTTACTTTAAAGAAAAAGTTCAATTGCATGATAACCTAAAAAGAATAGCCACCGATTAAGATACCTAGTTCCTTAGTTATTTTAGGAAAACCTTGTGGAGGCTACTAGGTACTAAAATTCTCTTTAGTACCACTTATTGCCCAAAAACTGATTCTAAAACCAAGGTCACCAATCTTACCATCATAATGCTCTTAAGGAATTTAGTTCACAAATCCTTAAGAGATTAGGACATCAAACTATGCCATGCTGAATTTACATACAACCATTCCCTAAATTTTTATATAAATGAATCGCTTTTTGAATTTGTGTATGGAGTGAACCTTACAACCCCCATCAATATCAATCCTCTACAAATTGTGGCTCACATAAGTTTTGATGCAAAACACAGAGCCACTAATTTTAAAAAATTACGTGAAGAGGTAAGGGCTAAGATAAATAAAAAAGTGAACAACATGAATCAAAATAAGGCTAGCAAGAATGAAAAAAGAACAAGTTTTTGGATAGGGAGACCTAGTACAGCTTAACCTTCAAAAAGAAAGGTTTCCTTCTAGGAGAAAAAATACACTCATGTCAAGGATTGAAAGCCCTTTCAAAATTCTAGAAAAGATTGACAACAATGCATATTCTCATAAACTTCCAATGGTAATGGGGAATTTATCCAACACATTTAATGACAATGTATTACTCCCTTATTTACATGGAATGCACCATGAAGATGAGGAAGTTGCTTTTCAATAGGGGGATAATGATACATGAGCATCCCAAAACAAATATAATCTACATATTAAATTTCCAAAAGTTGAAGACTTCAAAACTTTTCTCATTTCGATTAATGAATAATGAGAATATCAAGGAGAATTGAAAAGCTATGAAAGCTTCAAAACATGAAATAAACCCCCACATGTGGTTGAATCCATTTTGGATACATTATGGCTTCATAAAGCTACTCCTAATTGGCTCCATTATGGCTCACCAAAAAGCTACATTTTTTCCACCCTTACAAGCTATCATTTTCAGCTGAAGAAGACTACCTTGTTTAGCACTATTTCGTGTGCAGAATTTAAGGACCTTGGGAAGATAATGTTAGGGATATCAAGACCTTCATATCAAGCTTAAAATAAGGGGAATAATCCATAAGAATCTCAGCAAATTTTCCAACCTACTGAGGAGACTACTTCCATCCTTTGAATAAACTCAAGTTTCCTTTCTTAGTTAAACCTAGTTAAAGCATGTTCTTAGAATTTCCTAATATGTAATTTATGTTTTCTAAGCACTTTTCATAGGTTATAATAGCAGCCATAATGTGATGGTACGCTAAGGAGATTTGACAATAAACATTAGCTAATTGAAAAGCCAGCAACCTTAGTTAACTTGTATTAGTATAAACTATTGTTGGTAGTGTAACAAAATCTATTTGCGATGAGTTAGATTTGTAATTTACTCACTATATCCCAAATACACTCTATATAAATGTAAGACAGAAGGAGGGAGAGTCATATTTTGATGAGTATACACCCACCCAATGTCAACACAAAGCTCCTTTACCGAGGCTGAGGTTTATTCTTATGAATTTTGTTCAAAATCTTACACCATTCAAGCTAAGAGTTAAAACCTTAGTTCCTCTCTAAATTTTCGCTTTACTTAGAATCTACCAAAACTAAAATACTAATACTTGGCTTAATATAATATTTTTAGCATTTCTACTAAATGCCACCATTCCTAAAGGAAGGAGTCCAATTTAAATAGAAGGACAAGGGGGAAAGGTACAGGTGATGAGCCAACCTACAAGTTATTGTTTCCCTACAGATAGTGTAAAGTTTATTCTAAATATAATGAGTTACCTAGTTTGGGACTAACTAATCAACTAACAAAATTAGTTAAATTATTTTGATTGTTGGTTAACAATTACAAGAAAACAATGAACCCAAGAATCAAGTGACTTATGGGTATAAAATAGTTAATTGGTTTTATATAGAAAATTGATTTGTAACCTAAGAGAACACCACATCAATACTTTGTAACAAGTTAACTTTTTTGGTTATACTAATTAACTAGTAGACAAGATGATTATTTATGACTCTAATCAATGATTAGTTTCTTATGTTACTTTCCCACATTTTTTTATAATAATAAAATGTGATTTCGTAATTCAACCAAGAAACTACCATGGTGTATACAAGTTTCTTAACACACTTACAAATTATTAACAACTAAATAGCTAGATAATACTTAAATCTTCATTGCTATGTCAAAATCATGTTCATAGTTTATACAAGTGATAAAAAGAGTTGATGACCACTATAACAGACTTACTCTTGTTATAATCTCATGTGTAAAAAGATTATGGCCCATAAATGTACATGCCCGTACATGTTAAAAATATGAAAATATCAATAATAGCCATAAATCCAACCAACATTTAAAATGAAACACAAGTATAGACCCATAACAAGTTCTACTTCATGTAAATACTTCTGGGATTTATCCTATGATTAAATGTAGCCATGTACTTATTTAAAATGTGTGGAAGTCACCAATTCCATACATGATATAAGTTTATAAATTGACTAAAAATTAATATAAGGAGAAATAGATTAAGAGCCCAAGCAAATTATATTGCTGGATAACTATAATCTAAGTTAACCCCAACAAAAAGTAGCAATGTAATCAATGCATCTACACCAAATATATGAAAAGTTTATCATTAATATAATATGCATAATGAGTAAACAAAGTACTAGAAGTGATGGAATAGTTTCGTAAGACATACCAAAAATTACTTTTATCGAAGAATACCATAAATCATTCTAACACATGAAAAATGATCTTTACTTAAGTACAACTATTAATTACTATTGATTTCCAATGAAAAACCCTAAAATCACATGAAACATTTAATGTAACAAAAAAACTCTTATTTTGATACTAAATACTAAATTAATACTAGAATCCATTTATACAATAAAGGTCCATTAGTTTTTATGTTCCATTGCAACATTATCAAACAACTCACAATATATTTACTTGTTGACCTCATAGGTCAAGCAATATCATCATATTTTATCTTTTGTGATAACAAAATGGTCTTGAGAAATAATGTGTTTGCTTAAGTGTGCATGTATTATGATCGACAAACAAAGAGAGCTAAACATATTAAATCAACTCATTTCTCTAATGCTTAAATTACAAGAACAATCAAGTTATCAAGCAAATGATTATATCGAGAGAAGATAACTAAGAAGTAAGGTTTGAAGATCATATTTATAAAGTCTTAGGATTCTTGAAAAGGGTTTGGTCGAGTAATTTTGCATTTTGATCAAAATTCTTTAAAATGGTTTTAAAATATTTTATTTGAATTCACTTTATAATAAGTTAGAGTTGATCTTAATTTCTAAATATTATAAATTATTTTTAACTAGTTTTATGGTTCTAGTTAGAACTAGTCCGCCAATCTCAACACTGTGCAAATGTTTTAGTTTACTTAAGATCATAAAATGAGTTAAACTTAGATAGATTTACTGGAAGAGCAAACATGTCAACTAATTTTGTTAAAATAATTAACTAGTTTTACCAACAAGGCCATGTGTTTCACTACTAATAAAACCTTATTTGTCTCTATTAAATATAACTATTGGTTTCTTTAAAAGATTTACATTTTTGTAACTGATTGACTCATTTGAATAAACTAGTCAACTAATTTCATGAACACATTGACTTATATGCTAAGCATGACATTGTTTATATATGTTCATGGAACCAACTGAGTATTGGGAATAGCCTATTGATTGTTTTCAATAAATTGATTGACTAGTTTGTATAACGATCACTTTTTCTTTTAGGTTTGAAAATAATTGTTGGACTACTTTGAATCACTAATCAACTGGTCCTACAACCCATTCGATGATTCGAGTAGACCAATCAACTATAAATATTTAATGCAGATTTTTTTTTGCCTATAAGGTGGTATAGTTTTTTGGGGACTTTCTAGCTAACATCTACATGACAAAGCCAAAAATTATGAAATAAATTATCTACTCAAATAATTCAATTTCTTATTCAAACTTTCTCAACTTTAAAATTTATAGATTTTTATTGAAAAATGTTTAATGTTAAATTATCTTAACTGTTAAAGAGGTGTAGTCATCACTTACACTATGCCTGATATAAGGGAAAATGGAAAAGCAAAATAAAAGAAGTGTGCACTAGTAGTACAACAATGATAACAGTAATATGAGATTATATATCTAAGAAAAAGGTTATAAGATCCAAATATAAGAACCAAATCCAAGTGTTTTAACAACAGCAAGAACAAAAACAAAACCACACAATGAGAAAAACATATCTAGTGTCTTAGCTTAACTAAAATCAACAAGGCACTATAATATTACCATTTTTAAACTCATGAAAATTTGGTTAGGCAATGTTGAAATCATGATTAAAATTTAGTAATTATAGAGTAAGATTAAGATAAAAGTCAAAATAAAGATCATTAAATAATTAAGTAGGCATAGTTGGTAGCCTAGTCGATCTATTGCTATGGCTGGTTAACTTGTCTGATCATACCAGACATGGGATAAAAATAAAACCACCAGAACCAATTAACTAGTTGCAATCTACTATTTATAGGAACTAATTGACAAATTTGTCCATACAACTCAATGTGTCTACTAGAAACCAAAATTCTCTAGTCATAAGGCAACAAGTCAACAGGTTTGGAAACAATATTGAAATTTCACGGGAACCAGCCAATTGGTTTATCAAACCAACTAACTATTATCACAACCAACTAAGCAGGAATTATAATTTCAATTAGTATTCATGCAACCAGTCAATTAACTTCATGGATAGACCAATTGGTCTAGGTGAAACATCATTGAGAACCATGATCCGGTTATCAAAATTTACTCAACTTTTCTATATTAATCATAACATTCTTCTGTGTCATAAAAAAATAAAATAAAAAATATTTTATACACATAGAATCTCATGGGTTAAATACAAAACAAAATCATATTCAAATCTATCAAAAACATGCTTAAACATCAAAGATGAAAACTTTACCAAATGATTGAATACAAGAACTCAACTAAATTATACAAAATAATAAAAAATATATACCAAGAACATCAAACCACCGCAGATAACAAAAAACCTTATTCATATGAGAGAAAATAATACCTTAATTCCAAGTAATTCTTCGACCACAAAATACTACTAACTTAAAGGATTTCTAATAAGACTTTGAATCCTAAGGAAATCATGAATCAAAATGAATAAAATTATATCTTTTCTCAAAACATAATAAATTGACATTAGAGGAAGAATAAGAAGAAGAATGCTATAACCAAACTTTTCTATCAAAATGGAATTTCAAGGAGCATAAACCAGGATTTTTAACATATCTCAGAGTATTAATCTTTCCTTGCCTAAAATAAAAAAGGGTTATTTAAATATAAGATTAAGAGAACATTGGAGAGATTAGAAATGACAAAGAAGAGAAGAGAACAAGAGGTAAGGCTCAATTTTTGAGCTAAAAAAATATGAGAGGAGAAGAATGGAGAAATGGCCACTATATAACAATTTTTTCCAAAGGAAGGTGACAATAAGCAAGTGTAGCTGGTAAGGATTGCGGATGAATTAGGATTGTGATGTATAGAAAAGATTTGGTAACCATCAAATATTGGGAAAAAGAAAAGATTGAATTGAATTTGGTGTAAGCAGTCAAAGGTATAAGGAAAATACGTGATGAGGAAAGCGTAGTAGAGTGTATTTAGGGAGAGACATGGAAGAGGGTTGGTAAGTGATAGAAAAAGGTGTAGAAATTCAAAAACATAGGAATAACTGGTAGAGGAGAGATGCTAAAAGATGCCTCAAAAATAATTTTGGGGAAATTGTACCTAAATAAAAAATATAGATTCATCAAAATAATGTAGAAATAGTCCTAAAAACCTAAAATTTACTTATTAGCACAAATTATTTATGATGAGTAGTTTTCATAAACATCAAAAATAGATTCAAATAAAAATAAAAAAAATGATCTAAACTCATAGCATAACAAGTCGATCGATTCTAATAAACCAATTAAATAGTTCATCAAGAAATAAAAATGGTAGTTCCTGAGCATACCGATCGACTTTTTAGGAAAACTAGTACGCCAATGTGCCTTAAATTTACATTTTCATTAAAATATTATTCCCTTCCCAAAATTAAAACAAATATATTTTATATCAACATAATTTAAAATATAATTTGATGGATTTTAGGACTAGTTATTACAATTAAAGCTCTTAGAAAATATCATGGGTCATCAATCAAAGCTAGAAGATAGATTAAATGATTGAAAGAAGAAGAATCTAGCAATAAAATAATCCATTTCAAATAGAGAACAAAATGTTATTGAAGAAATGGAAGGAAAGGGTGGAGATGGAGATGAAGAATAAGTTCCCATGGATGAGGATGAAGTAGCCTTTATAACAACTCAATTCAAAAGATTTCTCTAGTTATGAGGAGGGATATATGAATGGGTGAGAAGACCATCTTCATGCATCATAATGAGGCCTAGAGAAGTCAACATCGATGGAAAGATCAAATTCCACAATTGTAGAAGATTATGGCATGTGATATGTGATAATTATGAATTTAGAAATAAAATCACTAAATAAATGGCAAGACATATATGGAATAAAATCACTAACTAAGGAAGAAAAGGAAAAAGAAAATCCATTCCACCTTTAGTGAAAGTGAAGGTAAACCCTCCATAGAAAAGAAAGAAGTTTCTAGCCACTATTTCATTACACCAAGCGAGGACCACCAACCTCTAACTCTTTCACAAGTTTTGACGACAATGATAACATTGATGATGTAAAATTTACCTCACTATACTATTTTGATGATGTCTCATGTTTCTTTCATGATTCTTTATGTGATAATGATATTAAATAATGAATGAGATAGCCTAACAAATTTGATTAGTATCTTGATTGGATAAAATACACATATATTAGATGAAAAAGTTATTCTTCAATATCAGATGATTTTTTTATTAAATATTAGTTTTTTAAGAAGGTAATTGAAGTCAATTCTTACAAGGAATTTATCAGCAATGATCACATGATCAAGATAGATCAATTTCATTCTACGATAGTTGATCTACAAGTTAAATATGATAAATTTGTAAAAATTATCTATAATTTCACCGAGAGTAAAGAAGAATTAAATGTGTTGTCAAATGCTTAGTGATATTATAGGGCCTCTAAGGGCTTAGGCTATAGAAACAAAAAGGTAATAAAATGCCAAGCACAAAAGAATTTATTCGTAAAAACCTCCAATTCTTATCAAGTGTATGGTTCTATTCCATCAAGTGATTATAATGTATGTAGAAAAAGTGGACATTCATCTATAATGTGTAGGCATGCCCAATATGCAAAATTCACCTTTACACTTAATCATGGGTTTTTACTAAGGATTCCATAGTTAATTCAAACACGTGTGGATAACTAAAGGTACCATCCATCCCACGTGAAATGGACACAGAGTCAATAAGGACCCATTGAAAGAGTACCTAAACTAGGAGATTTGTACTTGTAAGTAACTAAAATAAAGAATTCATAAATGGTTCCTATATATTTTATGTCTAAGGCACATGATGAGTGATCAAACCGAATTCCCCAAGCTTACTCAATATTAATATGGAAACATAACTTTTGAAGATAACTCAAAGGGAAATATCATTGATGTTGATAAAATCAATATCGGTAACTCTAAACCCTTTATAAATATATTATATTTTGTTGCTAGCCTTAAGTATAACTTCATTAGAGATACTCACCTATGTGATAAAGTGTTTCTTGTTTATTTCCCCAATTCACATTGAATGATTTTAAATGGAGTAGATAAACTCAATTTATTTGTATACCAACACATTGAGAATGTGTACACACTTGATTTTAAATCAATAAAATTACATGATGCATGTCTAAGTGAAATTGATGATTAAGAATTGTTATGGCATAAGTGCATAGCTTATAGTAGGATGGAAATACTAAAAATTACCTAGTCCGTGGTCTTCCAAAGTTAAACTTTACAAAAGATTGAATATGTTATGCATGTCTATTAGGAAAACCACATAGGGTTTTCCTTAAACCAAAAAATGTTGTGATCAAATCTCAACCACTTAAATTATTGTAGATGGATCTATATTGATCTACAAGTACCCATATGATGCATAATTATATCTATTCATTGTATATGATTACTCACATTATACATGGACATTATTCCTCTCTACTAAAAATGATGTTTTTAACACTTTTCTTATTCTACCTAAGAAAATTCAATTAGAAATGGGAACTCTCATCCTTATAATAGGATTGATCACATAAAGGAGTTTGAGAAAGACACGTTCATGGATTTTTGTGACCAAAATTTCATTACTCATAACTTCTTAACACAAAAGACACGATCAAGAAATGGTCAGGCAAATAGGAAGAATACAACATAAGAGGAGGTTTAAAGCCATGCTATATGACTCCAATCTTCCAAAATATTTTTGAGCTAAAGCCATTACAACCACAAACTGTATAATGAATAGAGTACACAATCAAGCTATCTTTAATAAAAATTCATATGAGCTCTGGAAAGGTAAGTAACCGAATGTGTGTTAATTCAACACTTTTGATTTTAAATTCTTTATACATGATAATAGAAAATTCAATCTAGGTAATTTTAACTCTAAAGCAAATGAAATTATCTTTATTAATTACTCTTTATACAGCAAAGCATACCAGATCATCAACAAATAATCAATGTTAGTTGAAGAATGTGTGCATGTTTCTTTTGATGTATATTCCTCAAGTGTGTAGAGTAATCAAGTTAAAATTGTAGGCACATACAACAAACTTTAGAGCCTGCTAGAAAATAATGATAATCAAAACATAGAAGAAGAATAAAAAATGATGATGATCCTCTTATCAGCCAACAAATGGAATAAGTGAGAGAGGATCTTCATAGGGCATGAAGATATGCCTATAGACATCCTCAAGAGCTCATCAATGGCGATCCAACAAGCAAATCTGCAATGAGATCTTTACTAGGTAAAAATACAATCATTTAGCACTTCTACATCAAATGGAGACTAAGTCTCACTTAGAATCCATGCAAGATTAATATTAGATTATGATAATGTAAGACATGCTTAACCAATTTGAGAGATATCAAGTTTGAGAATTAGTCTTTGTACTTCTAAATAGTCCCATCATTTGGACTAATTTGATCTTTAGAAAGAACCTAGATGAAGTTTTCATTATGGTTAGAAATAAAGCCTCATTGGTTTCCAAAGTTTACAACTAAGACAAAAGCATTGATTTTTAGGTAGCCTTAACCTTTGGCCCTATATCTACATTTGAGAATATATATATATATATATATATGATTCTTTACATTATATTAAATAGAGGCTAAAACTAATTTCCTTAATGGTTTTATTCAAGAAGAAGAATATGTTAAGCTTTCTCATTATCATGAAAATGATTCAAAATCTAACCATGTTCACAAACTCAACAAGACACTGTAAGGTTTGAAATAAGCTTCTAATGCTTGGTGTGAAAGTCTAAGTAAAGTTTTTTTTAGAAAAAGGTTTAAAAAGAGGTAAAATTGATAAAAATATATTCCTAATGATAACCAAAATTGATTTATTCCTTATACAAATATAAGTTGATGACATAATGATTGGTGCTAGAAATGAGTCCTTATATTATAACTTTTGTCCTTTGATGTGTAATGATTTTAAAATGAGCGTGACGGGTGAGTTAACCCACTTCTATGGAATTCAAATCAAAAAATAAAAGGAATGAAAAATTTTAACCCAGAAAATTACAAGAAGGAACTACTTAAACTTAGAAAAGTATAAGAAGAAAGTACTCAAGATGTTTTCATTGAATGAGAGAAAGCCTTTTAATACTCCCATACCAGCTACCACAAAGCTTCACATGGATGAAGGAGTTAAAACGATTAATCAAAATTGATATTGAGATATGATTAAATCACTTCTTTACATTACTCCATTCAGATTTGATAAATTGTTTGGGGTATGCTCGTGTGCTAGGTTTCAATGAAATCATATTGATTCACATGTAAGTATTGCTAAGAGAATTCTTAGGTATCTAATTAGCACTTATAACATAGGATTATTTTACCCTAGTGACACCCTTCTAGACCTTGTAGGCTATTCTTAAGGTTGGTAGATATAACACTTCTAGTATATGCAAAATTCTTAGAGAAATGTTAGATAGTTGGCATAACAAGAAATGACCTACTACCACATTATCTAAAGCTAAAGTAGAATATATAGCAGTTAGTTCTTTTCATATATAATTAATTTTGATAAAACTAGAAGTAAGGGATTATGAAACAAAACTTTAAAAAATCTCAATTAGATGTGATAAACTAATGTTATATGCCTCATTAAGAACCTCATTCAAAACTCTAAATCTAATCATTTCAATATAGGATATCATTTATAAGGGACCATGATAATAAAGGGGATTTTATTGTGGAATGTTTTGACACATTCCATCAATGGGGAGAAATCTTCACTAAGCTATAAATAATCAAGAGTTCACAACCCTTATAGTAGAATTGGGAATGACATTGCTTTAATCTACATTATATCTCCCTCAAACTTGTAAAAATATGGATAAACATGAGGGTGAATTAATAAATTAATCAACATCAAAGTAACTTGGCCTAAGATTACATGGATTTGATTTAAAACAATATCTTATATAAATATTGATTAATATGCTTAACCTAAGAAAAATATGGGGTCATGATTCTTTATCTAAAGAGATTTGTAAACCTAAATAATGCTCCTTGACTAGGCAGAAAAGTTTATTGGTCCTCAAACCAATCAATGGGTTTAAGGGACACGTCAACCTATTAGCATAAACAAAATGGTAAGTGTGAATATTTAGTGTTTTATTCAAGTAATACCAACTAACTAAATAAATAAAACTAGTTGACTAATTATAAAAACTTTCGACTAAAATTTCCAAGCAAGTTAATTGGTGCCAAGAAAATTCAATTAAAGTACTAAACATTTTGACTATTTCATTTTACAATTATATAGACCCTCACCTATTCAACCAAACCCTTGACCCCATTTATCACAAACCATTCGTCTTCTCTCATTATCTTATTTTCTCTCATATTTAAATCGACCAAGTCATCATCAAATCATACAAAATAAACCTTCTTAGGATCAAATCACAAAACCATAATAAATTCTCAACTATAGTGAATTTTTATTTCATCCTCACTTATTTTAATCTAGGGAAAGATCACACAAAACCAAAATCTCTCATTTGCCCAACTTGGCTAATACTAACTCAATTTATGTCTTAAGTAAGATTTTATTCATACTCCATTAGACAGTCATGAGATAATGGTGTATTTTTCTATCATTTTTTCATTATTTATAAACAATTATCACCAAATGGCCTTGCACATTTTCTCTAATTCTATACTTGAATATCCATTTATCCATGCCTAAATAAAAAACTACCACCGCAAGCATTATTATAAGAGGTGTTGTTGTGGCCGCTACCACACAAGATTATACCCAACAAATGATCCCCCTCGATTAACCATTTAAATTGAACATCCCTCTCCCTCATCCCATTTGTTTTCATCTAAGGGATCTTCTTCTTCTACTACATCTTTCGAAGAAAGAAAGTGCCCATCTTCAACTCCCTCAAGGTCCACTACTCCATCCTCTTCCATAGAGGAACCCATCCTCTTTACCATTTGATTTCTAAAAGCCAAAAGTGCATCCCTTGTCTCTATATATTTCTTTCGAACAATGGATGAATAGTAGTGCTAGGTTAAAAAATTCCTTAAAAAGAAAGTGCTCCTAAGGAAGTTCATCGATAATATGCCATGCATTAAGTTATCTAAAGTTCCTTTTATCCAATATCTTTCTAATCTCTATCTCCTCCTCTCTTCATTCTTCATAATATATTCTTCTATGACTTGGTCTGCCTCTTATATGCAAACCTTATAGTTCATGTTATGGGATCCACTATCACCACTATTATATTAGGTGTTGCTATAATGGTTGATGAGGCCAAACTTTCTAGGATATTAGGGATCGAACATGTTGTCACTGGCCCAAACATTCATCAAGTGTATGTAGACTTAGATTCCCAACTCTATTGTCTCTAACATGTATCATGCCACTTTTTAAAAGGTGGCCCTACCGGCTCTTATCGTCTACCACCCTTCAAAAGGGTGTATCATTATTTGATCTTCTCTATTATTTTTTTCATGGGTTATTTCAATGGTGGACATGATCCTAAATGATTGTTATGAAGTCTATCACATTCTATAATCTAACCCGTTACACTTTGTGGTTAGCTTCTTTCACCACTTTGTGAGGCTACTCTTGGTTATGGCTCACTAATTATACCAATTCTTTGAAATTTTTGAGTTAAATTGGGGGTTCTTTGATCACCCCATTTTGCTTGTAGAATGGGCTTGAATTTTTTTATGATTTCACTCTTAGGAAGATGGGATGTAAAATGAGCACTAATGGAAATACCCTTCAACTTTCTTCTAAGGCCCTTTCCTACCTCCTAAATCATTGACTCTTATCTACTTTATTAAGACTACAACCTCCAATAATTGATAAAAATGATCTACCACCCCCTATAATAATCTCTAGCTTGATATGACTGTCCTTTCATATCTAAAGGAGCATCCACATCCAGCACATAACCCTCCAACTCCCGAGCACCTTGAACATGTTGGCTGGCACTTACTAGTTTCCATGACCTAATTCATTGTGTGGTTTTGATGTTAAGCACCATATAGAGAAATCAAGACGATATAGACATACACCTGTAGGATGAGTTTTCCCGTGAGGTCTAAGGACCTACTCCTAGATTTTCTAATCAAGATGATGTTGTTCCTCAGATTTATTCATTAACCAATTCCATGCTAAGGCTAATCTAATTAGTGATGCAGCGGTCAAGATTGTTGACCTTGAGGATACTAAATGTTAGAACTTGGATTTACTATCTATATCATTAGTCACTACTCTAATTGCACCTCCCCACCCATCTACTTTGATCTCTCTTGAGCTTGGGATGATGTATATCTATTTTTTAGTTTAGCATTGAAGTAACACATTCTATAGGCTTGTACTTTTCTATATGTGCACTATTTCTTGTTGCACTACAGATCTATGATTAATGAGGTATTGACTTTTTTTTATACATCTTATGTATCTCTTCTATGTGTATTGTCATTCTTATTGACTCATCTATTCTCTTAAGTAATTAGATCTGGATATTTTCTTACACATCCCTTTACAAAGAGCATTTCCCAACTTTCCCTAATGTGTATCTTTTCATTAACACTTATAAGCACCTATTTAGCAGGAAATTTCCATTAGGATCTTGACATTTTTATCTCCACTAATTATAGGTTACATTTTTTATCACCATTTCTTTCTGATAAAAGGTATGGAGACTTTAGAAACATGGATTAAAAGACCCATAATTTATAAATGAAAAATAATACAATGAACATTCTCGCCTACTTCATATTCATTATCCTTCAATATTTGAAATTATGAAATTTATGTTTTTCATCCTAAAAAGGGGGGATTTTTTTTCCTTCAAAGATCAAGTAATGTTATTATCCCTATTTTTATTATAGTAAAAGATTCTTGAGAACTAATGTGTTTTTTTAAGTATGCATGTACTATGATTGACAAATAAAGGGATTTAAACACATTTACTCACATCATTTCTCTAATAGGCAACATAAAGGAGCAATCATATTTTGAAGTAAAATAAAAGATCATGTGAAGATAACCAAGATATAATGTTTAAGGACCATATTTCCAAAGTCTTAGGTTTCTTGCAAAGAGTTGAATTAAGGCATTTAACAATTTAAACAAATTTCTTTAAAAAGGTTTTAAAATACTTTATTTGAATTCACATCAAAATAGCTCATGGATGATCTTTATTTTTAAATCTTTTCAAGTGTTTTAAACTTGTTGGTTTATTCTAGTCACAAAAAAATTATTAGTCTCTAGACCAATCAACTGGTATAGTTTAGTTAAGAGCATGAAATGAGTTAAAATTAGATGGATTGATTAGTGCAACAAACCAATCAAGTAGTTCTACAAAACTAATAAATTTTATTGACCAACCAATCCATGGGTATTACTCCTAAAGAAATCCATTCATCTCTCTTTAAACACATCGACTGTTTTTGCCACAACAAATGACTCGTTGGAAGAAATAGATCAATGTGTTTAACCAACCAACCCACCAATTGTAATCCTATATAAACCTAATTATCTTTGTTTAAACACATCAACTACTTTCCCCAAACTAATAGACTATTTTGTATCTGATTGACTAACTTCAATAAATAGATTGACCAGTTACATGAACACACCAACAAGTTTATTAAAATGTGACACTTTTTTGTATGTTTATAAAAGTAACTATCTACTACACACCGCCCATCCATGGGATTAAATAAATTGATCAACTAGTTTTTGTAATGGTAAATTTCCATTTTAGCTCCAAACACATTCAGTTGGCTTGTTTGAATCAACTATTGACTAACTATAACACCCATCAGTTTCTTTAACAAAACTAATTGACTAGTGATCATTAAATGTTGATATTCTACCCATTGAGTAGTACAATGTTATGAGGATTTTGTGTTTGATGCCTACATGATGAGGATGAGCTTTATAAATAAGCTTCCTCAACATTTATTTTAAAAACTTTCAACTACACTGATTATGTAATTAATTATATACTCTAGCATTATTCAGTTGCTCATTTTAACTCTTTCAACATTTAAATTTATAGTTTTTTATTAAAAAGTGTTCACTGATTACTTATCTTCACTATAATTGCTCTTCAATAGTAATGTATTTTAGTAAATCAAGGTAGATTATATCTTATCTAAAATTCTACACTTTAAAGCCTTACTTTTTAGAAAGAACTAATTGTAATCACAACTACTTTAAAAAATTCATTACAAAGTGTTATTGAGACTTTGAATCTTACAAATTAAGAAAAGAGTGATCATCAATAAAAATATATCACTATTCAAAATCTAAATTGGAGAAACTTTTAGGAATGGATATAGAGAATAATATGGCCTTGAACCACTCTACAATCTGTGTGAATTTCTTATTTTTCATTTCCATTCCTTTAAACATTATTTACCCCTTTCTAGGGTTATTTCATTACTTATTTCACTGATACCATTTATCACCATTAACTTATTATACTTATTTATCGTAACCACACATTTAATAAATTATATATATATATATATATATATATATATGTATGTATGTATGTATGTATGTATCATAGTACATTCCATATTATCATACTAACATGCTTTAATCTATATTGAAATAATATAGTACTATTTACAACATGAAACATGTCTTTCTCTTATGCCCAATAGGCAATAGTTAACTTACATATAGAAAAACCTTATCTCCTTTGTAACAAAGATGACAAGTAACTATCTCATTTATCTTATGGGAATTAGAAAAGTATCTCTTGTGCAAAAGAGCCATTAGATAATAGTCACTTTAATTAATATTTTAAAAAATTCCCTTTAATCGGTGCTGGAAGTGTATCTATCATTGGCATTGGTACAAGGGCTAATGATCCTCCTGAACTATTAGATATTGTAACGAGGCATCAAGTAACTATCTCCTATGCTACAAGGCTATAAAATAATTGCTCTAAAGTGTAGTTGGCATATCGGCCCTCCAACTATACTAACAAATATATCCTTAATTATTGATACTTACTTTATAACTAATATGTTATTTATAAAGTAGAGAGGATCCTAGCCAACATTTGAGATATTATGACTATATGAATGAACACTTTGTGTCAAAGTCTTCGCTAATTATATAGCCTATCCTATATAGGTTACACTATCCTCCTACATTGGTAAAAGATCATACTAACTTTAACTCATTCTACATCATTTTCTTATTCAAATCAATTTACTATTTAGAGAATCAAATAAAGTATCTTGGTGAACCATTAATCATACAATAACTAATAGATCATTCAAGTAAAAAATGACTACATTATCTTGTATTTCCCATCAATTTATGAATATAATACTTATCAGGCTATAAAAATCATGGAAATAAATATTAAGCATTCATAATCAATAATCAACATGTTAGAATTCTGAAATTTAAATACTAAAACCACATTGTATGTAAAAACAAATGCCATAAAATGCTAAAAATAAAGAAAGTAGCATAGCATGTATCATAAAATGATATAACTATTAAAACTTGTATACTATTCATTAAATACCATATGAACACATTTGAGCACTAAAGGTTTTAGGGAAAATAAGGTAGTCATATACATTACCCAGAATGCTTTTTTTTTTTGGTAAATAATGATATCATGCCAAGAAAATATAAAAAAATAATTTCAAATAAACAAAAATGTAGAAAAACAACAATATCATGAAGGTTTAAGTAGAAGGTATAATTACAAAACAAATTCACACAAATCTCATCAAATATGTACATACCCTAAACATGGCTAAATAAAAATAATCTAAAGAAAAGATGACCTAATTAACCTGTAAAACATGATCCTATATATGAAAACCAACACGCCTTCATAACCACATTCATCGTCCACAAAAATCAAAAACTCTTTAAAAATGGCTAAAATTACATGTTCAAAACCATCAACATATTGAAATATGCTAGCACCAAATTTCTTTCTACTTCTAGTATAGTCATGTTTCTCATGATTCCAATGCGCCACAAGTAGCAAAAGAATTTCTATCCTCAAGCATAACATCTTATCTTGAAACATTTGCAAAAAACCATTAATGAGCAAAGAAAAATGATGAACAACAATGGAGGAAGTTAGAAGATGTTAAAGAAGGTAGGTTATTTGGGATATAAGGAAGGTCCAAATCTTATAGGATGAATATGGTCATAAGAGTTTGGTTAAATTTTAAAAATTTATGATCCTTTTATACTTTATGAATATTAAATGGAAAAATAATCAACAAATAAAGGGGGATGATGATATCAATATTTTAAGTAGCTCTTAGGTGAATATTAATGTGCTAATTTTACTTGGGAAAAACTAGTCTAAAAATATGTGAAAATATCAAAATAAATTCCAACTTAACCTTTTTTCATAATTAGCTTAATTATGCAAAAATATAAATATTCCTAAAATTCTGTAAATTTTCATTAGGTGAAACATATGTTTCGTAAACATAAACCAAGTCGTGAATAGTGATATTTGGTCAAAACAAACATCTAATGTTTTGAAAAAAACTAGGGTAAAAAAATTTAAATATTATCAAATTAGATAAATTTAAAAATATGTTAATTAACAAAAGAGGCTTGGAAATCTCATAGGACTAAGAAACAAAGGAATAGAAAGCATTTGTGAATTAAATGTTTTAAAACTAGTAATAAATTGAGGAGTTTTGAAAAATAGGGTCCTTTATCACCACCCTCTTCAAAGGAACTTATTTTCCAATGTTTAACAAAGGCATGCATAAAAACTAAAATCCAATTCAAAATGTTGAATCATATTTTTGTTAGAATAATCTAATGAAAGATATGATTAAAAGTAGATTAGTTACTAGAAAATAAATAACTCAAAGATCAAAGAGACCAAAAGAATACAAAAGCAACATGAAATGATAATAATTGTGAGAACTTCTGACAAGATTCCTAATACCCAGGCAAGGGTATAACAAATAATATATACACAAAAGCCACATTTTTTATTTTTATCAACGCAAAAGTATATAATTCTTCAACCAAAACCATATTTCCCTTATATCATATCATATCCTTATCTAATATAAAATCCATGATGATCATCATACAACAAAAAACATAATAAATGAACACATGTTCTTATTAGGTTACTACCCATTAAAATGAAACAAACAAAGAAACCTAGACACATAACACATCAGACACTCAACGAAAACTTAGATTAATTTGATCATACTCCTCATTAATAATACAATACTTCAAAATAAAAAAAAATTAAACAATGAAACCTAAAAAAATTTACGACTTCTAAACCAAAGATATTATACCAATTTATAACATCGAAAATTTAAATGAATAACATTTTTTAAAATATAATTTTACGAAAGCTAAATAAAAATCTAGGGTGTTATTGCTACTGTTACAACTATATTCAACATACAGAAGGTACTTTTAATACCCAATATTTATTAGGTGACATGATTATAAGTATTCTCATAACTAGTATTAGGTGTGGAATTCAACTAATCCCAATGTGATAAGAGATTACAAACGACTTTGAGAAAAAAAATAAAAGGAAAGGGTCTTAAATCTAAAGAAAATAAGGTAATAGACACCAACTACTACTAGTTAACAATAATCTCAACTAAGGTAAAATAGAAAGTACTAGAACAACCATTAGATCTGTTCTAAATATCTAAAAAGTATAGTATCACTATGATATACATATTAAGTAAACAAAACCTACTAAAACTAGTATCATGCTCATAAAAGACATATAATTACGTGTATACACTAAAGAATACCAAAAATCATGCTAATATATTGAAAATGGATAATTTTCCTATAATACACTATTAATGTTTATTCATTAGTACTCACCAAAACCCTAAAATCATATGAAAATTTTAAAAATGAAATAAACACAAAGATTATGATACTAAATAGATATATATATATATACATACAAGGTTCAGTGGTTATTTTGCTTCTTTGTTACAACCATATATATAATCATTTCAATCATATAAAATTTCACTATTCATTTATTCATCTTATTTCATAAACTCATATTTAATCAATTATGTATATATCACACAAGGTTTGACATTATAATGCTATCATGCTTTCATCTATGTTGAAATGATACCTTTTTAATAACAGCATTAAAGCCAAGTGTATCAACTTCCTCACTAGCAAAAAGTAGTTTACACATAGAAAATAGTTATCCCCTATGTATCATGGACCACTAGTAACTTTCTCTTATGTCTCATGGACATTCATATGTCTTGCTGAAACCAAATAATTATCTTTTGTATAATAAAGCATCCAATAATTATCAAAATAATTTATTTATGAAAGAACAACATATCATAAAGTGGCACAAGGACATCTATGGTTATCCCTACTACAAAGTCTACGGATCCTACTAAATTATCTTAAGTAACTCTTGCGCTATAAAGGCATCATGTATATGTTTCAAAGAATATATAACATATGGATCCTCTTACTATTTTAGTAATCCTATCCTTAAGTATCTATATCCACAATATGGCTTTAGGTCACCTTTAGAGTACGAAGGGGCCAAGCTATCATTCATAGTGTTAGAACTTTTGGATGAACACTCATTAGCCAGACCAATACCAAGTGTAGTGTTTTAGCAACATATGCTAGGTGTATTCCTTGCTACAAGAGAAAAGGGTTCAAATATAATATTTCATGTTGAAATTGGTGAATTTATCAAATATATTATTAAATTCCATGTAACAATAAGCACACATATTTATTTCAAATTATGTGAAGATTTGTTAAAAAAAAATTATATTCATGTGAAGTGGCATTTCTAGAAATATACTAAGAAACTTATATTTGAAAAATCAAAATTTTGTTATCATTGGATTTTTCTATTCACGACATTTTATTATGTAGTTCAAAAAAAGAAAACTCTTTAGAGAGTTAAATTAATGGTAAATTCTAACCATTAAGCCTAACATATTTAATTCATAATTTAAGTAGAAAATGACTAAGTTATGCCTTATTTAACATTAATTTGGAAATTATGAATAAAATTTTAATTGTGGCATAAAATTCATAGAAAAAAAAAACCCTCATCCTTAATCATGAATTAACATGCTATAATTATGAAATATAATCAATGAGTTCATATTGCATGTAAAATGATAAAAATGCCCTTGAGTCCTAAAACTAAAGAAACCAGTATTCCGTGTATCATAAAATGATATCACTCTCATAACATTTCAAAATATTCATAAATTATCGTGTGAGCACATTAGAGCATAAAAAATTCTAGGAAAAAAGCAACATTTAAGTAAAGAGTACAAAATGACCTCTTTTATGCTGAAACATCAAAGACTCATAAATTTAATTAAAAATTGAAATTAAAACATTAAACATATGAAATCATACCTATATAACCTAAAAAATCCATTGAAAGCATGAAAATTTTAACAACAAAACAATAGCATGTAGCTTAAGAGGCCCAAATTACCCCAAAAATACACTAAAATTTCATTCAATTTTTTCATACATATACATAATCAAATAAAAACATTATATAAAGGAGCTAGCATGTAAAGTGAATTAGATTCATTCTTTTAATAAGTAGATTAATCTAGTAAGCACTAGCTGGTAAGGATAATGATTAATTAGTTAATGATAAGCTAATATATCCATGAGCGTATATATATATATGTGTGTATATATACTCATCAAGCTTATACATGTTAACAGTCCATTGACAATGAAAGCTTAATAAAAGTTTGAAATTCTTCATTCCCCTCCAAGTGAGTTTATCTTGAGAGTTGATGTTGTTATAGATAGAAAACTTCATGATTTTTCCTTATATTTACTATGTTCTTGTTGAAGACCAACTCCAATATTTAATAGAATCAAAAGTAAACCATTCAAAACATGAAAAGCTTCAACAAAATGTATGAAGAAAATCCAAGATCCCCTTCAAGAATCCACTTTAATTTTTGAATCAAAGCTAGGTTATGTTTTAATCTTTAGTCACCAAACCTTGGAGTAGATTCCTCCCTCCACATTGAATAATCCAAATGCACCACAACTGTCCATATAAACTAGGTTCTTGATCATTTTTATTGTGTTATTTGAATCGTGATTATAATTCTTAAAACATTGTTTGCGTATTTTATTTCTAGATTTAAAAATGTGATAAGAAAAAGTAGTTATGTGTGACAATATTGAAAAATTTATAGAATGTTTGCATGAAAAAGATCATCCAAATATAAGTGGATACATGAAAGTATGCATGGATATGATCAAACAAACTATGCATGCAGAATCCTGTGTGTTTGTTCATTTTTATCCTTTATTTTGAAAAAGATTTATGCCATAATAATCTTACATATTATTAAACATAAACATTTCATTATAAGAAATTTCCAATGGTAAAAATATTAGGTTATTTAAGTCGAATTATACATTACATATTCATCGCTATATGATCTTTGATTGAAACATGGAATATTTTTGTTGATTTTTGGCCTTCAACTTGTTGCACCTTAAATCGTTACTAGCTCTAATTTTTGATAATTTTTTTTATGATTTTCTTAAAATATTGGAATAAATATTAATGTAGAAATATTAGTTCTGACATAATACGCAATAAGATAAAATACATGCATGACTATATAAAATTCAACTGCGTAACTTAAGGTGGTTTTGTAGATTTATACATTAACAACATACAAAGAAACTGATAGAGTTTCAAAATATATTAGTGATTGTTTATGTATTTGCTTTTTGAAATTGTTATTAACCTATCTAATCTAAAAAACTTTTATTAAGAAGTAAAATATTATTGTTCAAGTTTCCAACCAAAACATTAGAGGAACTAACATACTATTAATGGTGTGCTTGTGTAAGTTGATACCATTAAAGGAGGAGCAAATTTTTTTAGCTCTACTTAATGCAACACAAAAGCTATAAAAAAAAATAGATGTAACCAGTGCTCAAATTAAATAACATCATAGCATGTAAACTCAATTGCAAGGGATAGAGTCCCAATTTCTCAAGTAAGATTTGGTCCACAATGTGAAACAAGAAATATAGTACCGTAGAGACTAAACCTAAAGTGAAGAAAGGCAAAACACTCTAGAAAGAGGAAGACATATAGGCACATAAAATAGAATATAAAGAATAATATCAATGAAGTGGGAGAAACTAAGCATTCTATGACTATCAACCAAGACTTCATAATAGAGAAGATAAAGGTATAAAACTTGATCTTTCTTATTTTGATGGTAAAATTGATGTTGGATTATTCCTTGAGTGGTTACATGAAGTAGGTGACATATTTGAATTTGAGGATTATCATGATGAGAAATAGGAAAAAATAGCTACTTTTAATTTTAACAAGTTTGTTGAGATATGGTATGTTAACTTTAAAAGGACTATGAAAGTGAAGGAAAATATAAAATCAAGTCTTTTGATAAATTTTATAGAGATTTAAGAGCCTAAAGAATAAGATCAAGATAATTATATCAAATTAAGTACTCTTAGGCACATACTACTATGTGTTTAAGAATTTGTTAAGGAGTATGAGATATTGGCCTTTATTCGTGACATTCATGAGAAAAAGGAACAAATATGTGCAACATTTTTAGGTAGCCTTAACATGATGATTTAAGATAAAGTTGAAACATTTTTTTATGAATCTCTTGATTTAATGATTAAGATATCTTTGATAATTGATAAGAAAATCAAGTCCACTAAACTTTATGCTAAGGAAAGTACTTCTAGTACAAGCTACAAATTATAGGTTGAGTACCTAAAGTGATACAAATATCAATAAGAACAGATTTTCTACACAAGAAAAAAACGGAAAAGCCAATTTTAATGAATTCTCTACAAAAAATGCTTTGAATTCCAATAACAATGACACTTTCTTACAGAATTTCCTAAAAAATAGTATTTTCCAACCATAAAATTGAAGATATGGAGATTTATGTTGAATAGCATTAGCTTGACTATGTAGTGTAATTTCAAGTGCATCAAAGGATGAGGGAAATTCTTGTTTTATGTAAAAAAGATTTCTTTAAATTCAAGCTAATGAGAAGCTTAAGCAATGAGAGACGGTATTCAATACCAAAGGAAGTGTGGGAGACACAATTTTTTGAGTTATAATTGATTGTAGATTGTGCACAAATATGGTCAACAAGAAGATGGTGGAGATGCTAATATTAGATAAAACACCAAACTCAAATCCTTATTCTTTTTAATGGCTCAATAATGATAAAGGAGTCATGGTAAGCAAACAAAAAAGATACTATTTCTAGTCAGTAATTATCATGATGGTGTGTTATGTAGTATATTAGTTATGGATGCATATAGATTCTTATTTACGAGACCATGGAAATAAGATACGTGTTATTCAAAATGGTACTACTAAATAAAATCTCATTTAGAAAGATAATAAAGAGAAAATAAAACTTTCACCTTTTATGTGTGAGAATGCCTGCATAATCAAAAATAAAAAGAGATTATATTAAAGAAGAAGGTAGTTGTTATATTTTGATTATCATGGCATGCCTACGAGGTGAGAAAATGATAGTAATATTGGATTAAATGAGCTTAATAATGTGTATAATGTTGTATTTTCTAATGACTTACTACTATAATTATGACCTAAGAGAAGGATAGAATATGCTATAAAATTAATGATTAGTGTGTCTTACTTAATCAATTTACATATATATGTAATCTTGAAGTAGCTATAGAATTAAAAACAAAATAAAATTGCTCATAGGAAAAGGACATGTGAGAGAGAGCATGAGCCCATGTTATTCATATAAATATTAAAAATTTGTATTTAATTAATTTTGATAATTGCTGTAAATCATTTTATACTTATCATTGTTTGTCTTATTTTGTGAATGAATAGGAAATATTGATGCAGCACATGGATTATGGATTTGAATAGCTGCAGTTGCTGAAGTGTTGCAGAAATGTATTTTATTATTTTTATGTAATCCCATGTGATGCATTCACCGGTAGAAATTGGCTAATGGAAATTAGGTTGGTTGTATAATCCGCCACCCGGTCCATAATAATGGATTAGTTGAATTGTGGGTTAATCGACCCTTAATAGCCATGATTAGCTAGAATTAATTTTAGCTGATGGGAATTGATGTATAAATATTATCTTATATTTTGGGGGAGAATTTGGTGTATTCTTTTGGGCTGGTCGAGTGTCCAGCACCGACCCATTTTTCCTGTTATGTATGTGGGTTGTATCGTGAGGTTATTTGGGGTGATTGTATTGTGTATTTTTATACGGTCTGTATGACTCATATAATTATAAATAGGGGCATATACGATTGTAGAGGACAGTTTTTGGCTGATATATGACTTTGTTTCTTAATTCTTCTCGAGCTCTCTCTCGCATTCTCTCTCTCTCTCGGCAAACCTCTCACTCACACCTTCTTCTACTTCTATTCTCTGTCTTCGATCAATTCTTGATCGCTTTTGTCTCTCAAATTCAATTGTCGTTGTTAAATTGTGCCTCTAAATTCTTGAATCTTCCTTTGGAAGTTTTCCTTAGGTTGATTCCGGCGAATCGAACCCCGTGCTCGATTATTTTCTTCGATCCTTTTGTGAAACCCTAACAGGTTTCCATCATTTGGTATTAGAGCCTTGACTATTCGAGTGCTCGTGTTTTAATTGTTGCTGGTAAGTTCTTTTTCAGTTCTGGCTCGTTATTTGTTGTTTTCGCTAACCCTACTTCTGAAGTGCAAAATTTTAGGGTTTACAAACGTCAAAGGATTTAACGATTTCCATCGTTCTTAAACCGGCGATTGGAGTGTTTTGTCTGCTGTTTCGAAGTTCCTGAAAGAAAACCCTAATCGACCTAGGGTTCGATCAAGAATTTGGATCTTGACTAATTTCAAGACGTATTTTCTGTTGGTAACCTCGAATCGTATTTTTGCTATATACTACTATCTGCGATAATTAATTATCAATTTCTTTCGAAATATTATTTTGTTTCGCTTGATAGGTATACAGGTTAAATAACCAGCGAACCCTTTTGGTTTTGGGAATGAAGTAAGACCTCTAAGAAGAGGGGTCCCTAATTAAGTGGATTATTTGTTTAAGTGCTCCCGGTAATATCGTTCTTTCTCTCTTATCTATCATTTTCGAACTGATATTTACCTGGAAAATTATGAGTAAGCTGTATTATTGACATATCTGATATTCATTGATAGTGTAATATTATTATAATTAGTTTGTGTGTTTCTGTCTGTCTGAATTTATTAAATAAATTGATCCTGTTTAATTATCTGTGATTGTGTTAATTGATTAGATTAAAGGAATTTCATAATGTCTAACAATAGACAATCTGTTAATCAATTTGTTTCCAATAATGATCTATTAGAAACTCTTAGGACTTTTCAAGAACAAATGACTGCTCAATTTGCTGTATTATCTGCTAATTTAGAACAAAGAATAGGAGAACAAGAAATAAGAATTAATGAGCTACAACATAATAGAGTTGAAACTAACCAAGCAGGGGTATTAGCAAGGGCTCCTATGGACCCTAGGATTAGAATTCCACCCATAGCTAACGTAGAAGAGCTGGAAGACCAAGTATCCAACAATAGTGATAGGAGACCTAGGTAGAACAATAGACAAGAAAGGGAATTAGAGTTCATTGATAGGAATCTAAATAATCTTAAGCTTAGTATACCTGGGTTCAATGGAAGAAATGACCCTGATTATTATTTTGAATGGGAAAGGAAGATAGAGCTAGTGTTTGAATGTCATAATTATTCAGATGAGAAGAAAATTAAGGTAGCTGTAGTAGAATTTACTGAGTATGCTTCCTCTTGGTATCATAATATTGTGTTAACTAGACGTAGGTGTGGGGAGCCACCTATACAGACTTGGGAAGAGTTTAAAATTTTAATGAGAAAAAGGTTTGTACCAAGTTACTATTATAGGAAGTTACATAAGAGATTACAAACAATCAGTCAAGGAATGAGAATAGTGGATGATTACTATAAGGAATTAGAGGTCTTGATCATTAAAACAAGAATTATTGAGGATGATGATGCTACCATGGCTAGGCTTTTAAGTGGACTAAATTTTGAGATAGCTGATAAAGTAGAATTATATCCTTGTGGAACTTTGAGTGAAATGGTACACATAGCTACTAAGATAGAGATTCAATTAAGAAAGTCTAGATAATATAAACCCCCTGGGATTGGGTTTAAGAGTACAGTAAGGAGAAATTTGGGGGGGACTACTTCAGGAAATTGGAAGAATGAAGCTAAGATAGGAAATAAGTTTGAAAAGGGTAAGAATGTGATAACAAACCCTGTGAATGGATCAAACAGAACTAGGGATATTAAGTGTTTTAGATGTGGAGGATTGGGACATATAGCTTCTTAGTGTCCCGAACAAGAGAAACGTTTTAATTAGAGAGTCTAGAGACATAGAATCTGAATCTGAAGAGGAAGATGTGGAGATTAGTTTAGTCAGAGAAGATGATAGTGATTCAGAAGAGGAAATAGAACTTCCAGTGAGTAGAGATCCTTTTGTAGTACGTAGGGATTTAAACAGTAACAAACTACCTGATTCTAATGCTATACAGAGAGAAAATATATTTCATACTAGATGTTTAATTAATGATAAATGCTTTAACTTGGCTATAGATAGTGGTAGTTGTATTAATGCTGCTAGTACCTTGTTAGCGTCTAAGTTAGGTTTAACAACTACTAAACATCCAAAACCATATAGATTGCAATGGCTTAATGAGTTAGGATATGTCAAAGTTAGCCAACAAGTTTTAGTAAACATAAAATTAGAAAAATATGAAGATTATATTTTATGTGATATAGTTCCAATGCATGCTGCTCACCTGTTATTAGGTAGACCTTGGTAATATGATAGAAAGGTAATACATGATGGTTATAAGAACAGATATACATTACTGAAGGATGATAGGAAGATTGTTTTAGCACCTATGACTCCAAAAGAGATTTTTGAAGATCAAATTAAAATTAAGTCTGATTATAAGGAATTATCTAAACCAAGTTTGGAGACTGAGATTAGTTCAAAGGAAATTAAGGGAACATCTGGGTTTTATGCTAAGAGTAAGGATGTAAGAAAGGCTATCAAGAGACATGCCAATGTATATTTGATGGTTTATAAGGAGTGTTATGAGTGTCAGTTAGGAGTAAGTGAAGAAGTACCTAGTACAGTGAAACAACTATTGGAAGAATATAGTGAATTGTTTCCTGAGGACATTCCTAGTGGATTACCTCCATTAAGGGGAATAGAGCATCAAATGGATTTTGTTCCAGGAGCTGTTATACCAAATAGACCTACTTATAGGGCTAATCCTGAGGAAGTTAAGGAATTAAAAAGGCAGGTTTCTAAATTTCTAAGTAAGGGATATATTAAGGAATATATCAGTCCTTGTGCAGTTCCAGTGCTATTAGTACCTTAAAAGGATGGTAGTTGGAGGATGTGTGTGGATAGCAGAGCAGTAAATAAGATAACTATAAAGTATAGATATCCCATACCTAGACTTGATGAGATGTTGGATCTGTTACATGGTGTTGTTATATTTTCGAAAATAGATTTAAAAAGTGGGTATCATCAAATTAGGATGAAACCAAGAGATGAATGGAAGATAGCTTTTAAAACTAATTTTAGATTGTATGAATGGTTAGTCATGCCTTTTGGGTTATCCAATGCACCTAGTACTTTTATGATGCTTATGAACTATGTTTTGAGGGATTTTATTGGAAAATTTGTGGTTGTTTATTTTGATGATGTACTTATATATAGTAAGTCTTTAGAGGAACACTTGAAACACTTAAGGATTATTTTGGATGTGTTTAAGATAGAACAGCTTTATACTAATTTAACTAAGTCTAGATTTTGTCTGGAAAATGTGGTTTTATTAGGATTTGTGGTAGGAAAAGATGGCATATCTATGGATAAAGATAAGATTAAAGCTATTCAAGAATGGCCTGTGCCAAACAGTGTGACCGAAGTAAGAAGTTTTCATGGATTGTGTTCTTTCTATAGGAGATTTGTTAGGAATTTTTGTACTATAGCTACTCCCTTGACTGCCATAACAAAGAAGGATAATGGATTTAGGTGGGGTTTAGAATAGCAAAAATCTTTTGAGACACTTAAAACTAAATTACCCAAGCACCTATGTTAAGCCTTCCTGACTTTGAAAAGATGTTTGGAATATACTATGATGCTTCAGGGTTAGGAATAGGGGATGTACTTTCTCAAGAGGAAAACCAATAGCTTATTTTAGTGAAAAATTAAATGGTAGTACTCTGAATTATTCTACTTATGAAAAGGAATTGTTTGCTTTAGTGAGGGCTTTAGAAGTTTGGCAACATTACTTGTGGCATAGAGAGTTCGTGATTAATACTGATCAAGAGGCTATTAAGTATTTAAAAAGTCAATCAAAGTTAAATAGGAGACAGGGTAGATGGATTGATTTTATTGAAAGTTTTTCTTACATGATTAAGTATAAGAAAGGAAGTGATAATGTAGTTGCAGATGCTCTATCTAGGATATATGCTTTTTTAAATGTTGCAGATACTACTGTGTTAGGTTTTTCTAGTATTAAATTGTTATATTTGGAAGATCTTGATTTCAAGGAGATTTATTAAAAGTGTGAAGTCTCTACACAGGGAAAATATTTTATCACTAAAGGTTATTTGTTTAGGGAAAATAGGTTATGTATTCCTGAATGTTCTTACAGGGGATTATTAATTCAAGAACCTCATAATGGTGGATTAATGGCACATTTAGGATTTCAGAAAACTTTAAACATATTGACTGATCATTTTTTATTGGCCTCACATGAAGAAAGATGTGTTAAAATATTGTGTCAATTGTGTTGCTTGTAGACAGGCTAAAACTACTTCAAAACCATTTGGTTTATATACTCCCTTGCCTGTACCTAACCAAACTTGGGTTGATGTTACTTTGGATTTATTTTAGGCTTACCTATAACTAATAGGGCTAAGGATTCAATAATGGTTGTAGTAGACAGGTTTAGTAAGATGGCTCATTTTATACCTTGTAATAAAACAAATGTGGCTGTGGCTGAATTATTTTTTTCCAATATAGTTAAATTACATGGCATACCTAAGACTATAGTTTTAGATAGGGATGTTAAATTTCTGAGTCATTTTTGGAAGGTTTTATGGGGAAAATTAGGAACTAAATTATTATTTTCCACAACTTGTCACCCTCAAACTGATGGACAAACTGAGGTAGTAAATAGAACATTAAGTAATATGTTAAGGGCTGTCCTTGGAAAGAATCTTAGACAGTGGAAATATGTTTTACCTAAGGTAGAGTTTGCTTATAATAGGACTTTGCATTCTACAACTAATAAGACTCCATTTGAAATTGTGTATGGTTTTAATCCTTTGACTCCTTTAGACCTGAGTCCTCTACCTCATGCTGATTTGCAAAATTTTGGTGCTGAATCTAGAGCTAATAATATAAAGAAGTTACATGAGTCTCTAAGTCAACAAATCAATAAAAAAGTGCAGCAAATGGCTGAAAATGCTAATAAAAGGAGGAGAAAAATGGTTTTAAAACTTGGGGACTTAGTTTGGGTACATCTTAAGGAGAGGTTTCCAAATCTTAGGAAGTCAAAATTAGATTCTAGAGGAAATGGACCATTTAGTGTGTTAGAGAAAATTAATGACAATGCTTATAAGATTGATTTACCTACTAAATTTGGGAATGCTAGTAATTCTTTTAATGTGGCTGATCTTAGTCCATTTCTGGGACTTAATCTGGTTTCAGAGGCGAAACCTTTTCAAGAAGAGGGGAATGATATGAATCTTAAAAATTTGTATTTAATTAATTTTGATAATTTCTGTAAATCATTTTATACTTATAATTTTTTGTCTTATTTTGTGAATGAATAGGAAATATTGATGCAGCACATGGATTGTGGATTTGAATAGCTCCAGCTGCTGAAGTGTTGCAGAAATGTATTTTATTATTTTTATGTAATCTCATGTGATGCATTCGCCAGTAGAAATTGGCTAATGGAAATTAGGTTGGTTGTATAATCCGCCACTCGGTCCATAATAATGGATTAGTTGGATTGTGGGGTAATCGACCCTTAATAGCCATGATTAGTGAGACACCCCCAAATTTACTACTAAAAAATTTTGTTTAAATCAAAAGGTTTAGCGGAAGCGAAAGAATTAAAACTGTAAACTTGGGGGTATTACCGCCACACTTAGTACCAGACCGGTTCACTCCTACCGTTCTGATACTAAGTGCTAAGGCTAAACTAAACAATCGTTAAGTAAGAATCATCAAAACATAGGTTCATAGTTAACATAGATCATTCACCAAAACACGAGTCAACAACAGTTAGGATATCTTTTAGGAATACAACTTAAGAGTACGGTTTCGAAACAAGAAGCGTAGTACAAAATATAGCTAAATAAAACAAATCCCAAGGGACCAATATCCGGACCGCCTACTCACTCAAATCAAGCCTTCCACCCCAAATTAGTAACCCATCAAACCTGCATAGGAGGTCTGCTCCCCACCATTGGTGGATCATCACAAGACCCAATCAATCAAGGTAGTATCAGTACGGGTCCAATACTGAGTAAGGGCACAGGTGCGCTAAGGCCAATAATACAATCATACCACATAGCACACATAGCACAATCATATAGACAACGTGCGACAACCCGCAAGATAAGGCCTGAATACTTTTCTGGTGACTTATTCTTTATTCTCATTAATAATATGTTCATTCCACACATATTCTTCAATAGTCCATGTGAGTGCGGGAGCCCCACTATTATAGCCGGTGGACTGGAAGATAAATGCACAGGGTAGAACGCCTCTAATCCACTATTATAGCCGATGGACCGGAAAGTAAACGCACAGAGAAGAACGCCTCTGATCCACTATTATTTACCGGTGGATCGGACTGGCCCCGAATCACATGGTGTTTTGCTTTAAGTACTTAGTATATTTCCCATGGATTAACTTATTCATTTGGTTTGTCGAGCACGAGATCCCCCCACTATTATAGCCAGTGGACCGGAAAATAATGCATAGGGGAGAACGCCTCTGATCCACTATTATAGCCGGTGGGCCGAAAAATAAACGCATAGGAAAAAACGCCTCTAATCCACTATTATAGCCAGTGGACCGAAAAATAAACGCACAGGGCAAAACGCCTCTGATCCACTATTATAGCCGGTGGACCGAAAAATAAACGCAAAGGGAAAAACGCCTCTGATCCACTATTATTGCCGGTGGACCGGAACATGGGCTCGGCTCAACATCTTTCGCTTTACATGATTAATGTCTTATCAGTGTCTTATTAAATCACACATCACCCTTAACATGCATGCCAACAACATTCTACTGCTTTCTTTTCAAGAGTGCATGTCCCGTATGTTGAGACTCGTGCACCCTTAGTCACACCCTGACTTTACTTTCCCCTTAAGCTCGCACATAATGAGAGACCAACTCCTAGAAGCGTAGGTTAAACCCAACACCCTATGACATCGATCTCGCCTATTCTCCCCTCTAGGGTTTTCCCCTTGGAAACCCTAGTTGGACCTATGTGGCCCAACTTCTTCTCACTTACCTTACAATTACTTATTCTTCACCACCACATCTCACCCTTATTAGGTCAAACCCCAAGGCATATCACTTTATTCCTCGACCTCGCATGTGACCGACAAAACCCTAGTTGGCCACATCAAATCCTAGTACTTTACTTCTTCCACAAGTAACCTCTCTCTTTCCATCCCCAAGTCTCTTCTTTCACATGGAAACCCATACTCATCTTTTATATAAGTAAATTCTCACTCTTAACCCATACTCCACCCTTCCTTAATCATTCTTACTTTTGTACTTCCCAAATTTCCACTTTCTCCCCAAAAACCCTAATCGGGTCCTTTATACACCGTTGCACCAACCTACGTACTATTTTTCATCCCAAGTCTCCAATCACTTCACAACTCTCCCATTCTCTTATTTGCACCCAAATTCAACTTTTCTCACGTAAGACACACCCCCATGCAAGAGTTAGTCACCTCATACAAACGCCCCAAGTCACCATGCAGATTTTAAGGCCCCCATGCATGATTCCCAACTTTCATTTACTTTGGATATTCTACTCACTTAAAACTTCTCTCATGGATTATGAGGCATTTTGGTCAACCCCATATCCCCCTTAATGGTCTCACTTCCCATTCCCCTCTTATTATTCTTTTAGTCCCATTCTACCATATCAAAACCCTAGCAATCATGTCCTAGAGGGCCGTATCAACACATCATAAATATCATACATAAACATGTCATGCTCATGTCATAGAAAGCACACATGAAATACCTCAAATTCCAAGCTGCGCTACACATGAGACAAGTTATCCATAAATCATATAACACACATTAGTATGGTATACACAACAATCAACACGTCACATCACACATAGCACAAGGCCATAGCTTCGTCCTTACCTAAGGCGACGCCGGGCTTGGAGCACGCTCCTCTAACTCCTTAGGGCTTTGGTTGGGATTACCTATAAAAGGGAGAAATACTAAGTATTAGTTTCCCTCGAAAGTACCATCATCCCTTATTCTAGTTTAGGATTAGGGTTCTTATTACTAAATAGGGTATTATACAAAAACTAGGGTTTTTATCTTAAATTTAGGATACTAAATATTATTAGTCAAAATGTATTTATTTTTGATACTTATTGTTACCCTTATTTTATTAGACCCGTTAGTTCTAATCTTGTAGTAATAGTGTTCATGCTAACTATAGGAAAATAGTGTT
This sequence comes from Tamarix chinensis, assembly GCA_030549775.1. NCBI lineage: Eukaryota > Viridiplantae > Streptophyta > Magnoliopsida > Caryophyllales > Tamaricaceae > Tamarix > Tamarix chinensis. The sequence continues at coordinate 67,944,165 of CM060173.1, read as the reverse complement.
AGCATTAATAAATAGTGACACTAATGTCTAGTGATAGAAACCCTAGCGTTTTAAGGCCGAGTCTATTAATGGTGTTATATTTGAAATAATAATATTATAAGGTCACAATATTACATTTAAACTATTCCCAAGGGTGGTAATGATAATAGTTGTATATTCTTGAATAATACAAGGGTTCAAATGCTTTTGGTTACAATAATAAAGTAGTGATAGTAGTAATAATAATAATAGCTAATAATAGTACCATAGTAATGAGGTTAGGGTTAAAAGCATTAGGGTTAATGTTAAGTGGTACGATAATAATGTTCAAGTACTCTTCTTAGTTAACAACCACATGATATTTACTAGCTTGAGTTAAGTAACATGGATAAGAACAAAAGTAGTATTATTGTTAACAAAATGATAAGGGTGTTAAGTATAATAATAATAATAATAATAATAATAATAATAATAATAATAATAAGGATAATAATAATAATAATCCTCGTAGTAATAACAATAACAATAATAACAACCAAGTAAGGTTAAGCAACCACAATAATAACCGTAGTAAGGATAATAGAAATAATAATAATAATAATAATAATAATAATAATAATAATAATAATAATGTTAATACTAATAATTATAAAAATAAGACCAAAGTTAAGTATAATAAAAGTTAGGGTTTAAAAGGGATGTTAGTATTAGTAAGAAAATAACAACATTAATGATGGAGACAATAATAATGATAATAATGATAATAATAATAATAGTAATAATAATAAAAGTAATAATAATAATAATAATAATAATAATAATAAGTATAATAGTATTAATATTGGTAGAAAATAGTAACAGATATATAAAAGGGGTATTAGGGTTTGGATGAGTGGAGAACTACCTAGGGTCGGTGGTGGTGGAGGAGGAGAAGAGGGGGAAAGATGGATTTGGTGGTTAGATGGGAGGAGAAAAGAAGAAGTTTGAGGTGGGGGAAGAAACAGCAGATGAAGGGGAGTGGAATGAGGGTGGTGGCGTGGCAAGGGGTGGCGGCGCGCGATGGTTGGCGCGGCGGCCGAGGGTGGTGGAGAGGGGTGGAAGATGGTGGAGGTTGGTGGAGAAGGAGGTAGGGAGTAAGGATGGTATGGGGAGGTAGGGGAGGATCTGCTGGTTACTTTGGGAGGTGGAAAGGAGGTTGATCACGAAGGAGGTGGCGGTAGAAGGTGGTGCGAGGTGGCGGCGATGGTTTTTGGGTAAGGGATTTCGCACGGTTGTGGCGGCGGGGCAAGAAAGGGGACGACGATGGTTTGGTTTCGTGGAGGGTGGTGCAAAGAAGGTTTTGGTGTGTGGCAGTGGTCGCAGTGGTTGCTGGAGGCGGCGGAACGAGCGTCTTTTCTAGCGGCGGCGAAGTAGCGTTTTGGCAAGGTCTAAAGAGAAGGACATGTTGTGGCCATTCGGGAGGGGGTATTTATAGGCCATGGGGGAGGAAAACGACGAAGGGAAGGGGGTGGCACGTGGGGCAGGTGCGGCAGGTGGCCGCCCGGCGGTGGCAGCGTCACGTGCCCTGCGGTTTGTAGGGTACGTTTGGCCATTTTCTGGAAAAAAGAAGGGACATCAAGATGCGTGAGGGAGTGCTGGGTCAAATTAGGGAAGAAAGGGACGGAGATGGCAGGGGGAGGACGGCTGGATGGCAGGTGGCTGTCGGCAGGTGGCAGGTTGCAGGTGGCAGGCCTACGCGGGGGAAGAAGACGACCTCCGGACCGGCGGTCCGGGAGGAAAAGAAAATAGGGGGTAACCAGCTGGTTTGGCAACGATTATAAAGTCTGTAAGCCAAATGCGGAGTTTTGGGGGTTATGGGAGGAAAACGCAGCGTTGCGTCGTTGGCTGACAACAGTCATTAGGGCACTTAACGCGGTGCGGCGTTTCGACGGCTTCGGGGGTCAAAACACCGCGTTGCAGCAGCGGGACGGCCAGCGGACGACGTCGGGCCGTGGGGGAGGAGAAGGAGAAGGAGACTGGGCCGGGCGAGGCCCAATCTCGGCGGAGGAGACAAAAAAAGAAAAAGAAGGGAAAGGAAAAAGGAAAAAGGGGGAAAAAGGATTCTTTGAGGTTTTGAATTTTTGCACAATTTATTTAGGATGTTTTTGGGTTATTATACATTCATATATATATATATAGTTATTTTCTTGAATATTTAAATATTATTTAAATAATAAATTAGTTCTCTTTTTGGATTAATTTTGGCTATTTTGGGTAATTTTCCTCTACTTTCATTTTAATTAGTAAAATGCCAAAATTTTCTCAATTAATTTCCTCTTTATTTAATGAAGTAATTTTTTTTCTTAATTTTTTTCCTAATAAATCACTATTATGCCCAAATTCCTAAGTTAGGGTTTTTGGGGTATTTCAATTAGCTAGAATTAATATTAGCTGATGAGAATTGATGTATAAATATTATCTTGTATTTTGGGGGAGAATTTGGTGTATTCTTTTGGGCCATTTTTCAGACCCATTTTTCCTATTATGTATGTGGGCTGTCTCGTGAGGTTATTTGGGCTGATTGTATTGTGTATTTTTATACGGTCTGTATGCCTCATATAAATAGGGCCATATACGATTGTAGAGGACAGTTTTTGGCTGATATACGACTTTGTTTCTTGATTCTTCTCGAGCTCTCTCTCGCGTTCTCTCTCTCTCGGCGAACCTCTCACTCACACCTTCTTCTGCTTCTATTCTCTGTCTTTGATCAATTCTTGATGGCTTCTGTCTCTCAAATTCAGTTGCCGTTGTTAAATTGTGCCTCTGAATTCTTGAATCGTCCTTTGGAAGTTTTCCTTAAACTGATTCCGGCGAATCGAACCCCATGCTCGATTATTTTCTTCGATCCTTTTGTGAAACCCTAACAGGTTTCCATCAGTTATTCCCCTACATTACTATTTCCAAAAAATATGGTATGTGGAGCATGTGTATTTAATCTAGAGCTCTAAACAATATAGCTATCAAATATCAATTTTATCTACATAGATTAGATGAATGGTGTGCATGAAATGTATTCTCTAATATTTTTAAAAGGATTTAGACATCAAGAAATGAGGATATGGGAAAGGGATGAGTGTAAATTGCCGTTAAAATGAAATATAGTCTTTATAAGTTAATTGTGATGGCTTTTGGTTTTTGTAATTCACCAAGTTCTTTTACGAGACTAATGAATGAAGTTCTTCATCTTTTTATTAGAAAAGTCATTATGGTGTACTAAGATGATTCACTTGTATATAGTAAAAATGAGTATGATCATCTTATTTATTTAAGGATATTATTTGACAAACCAAGGGAAGCTAAACAGTATGAAAAATGGATAGTATTATAAGTAATAAAGGTATAAAAGTGGATTCCACAGAGATTCAAGCTATTCAAGATTGGGACAAACCTAAAGATATTCATGAGGTGAGGAGTTTCAGTGGGATAGAAAGCATTTATAGAAGATTCAACAAGGACTTAGCAACTATCGTTGAGCTAATTACACATCTCATAAAGAAAATCGAATTGAAATGGGGAGAGGATAAAACTAAAGCCTTCGAGACATAGAAATACAGCCTTTGTAATGCATCAGTATTATCCTTAACTAACTTTGATAATTTTTTTTAACTTACATGTGATGATAGTGGGGTAGGAATAAGAGGTGTACTCTTAAAATGAAAATAGGTTATTACATTCTTTAGTGAAAATATAAATGAGAAAAATTAACACCTTGTGAAGCATGGAATCATTATTTGAGACATAAACCTTTTTTTTATTACTTTCATACCATTAAAGTTTGAAATATTTTCATAAAAAAAAAGGAGAATTAGTTTTAGGCTTGAAAAATAGGTTGGTTTCATGCAATCTTTCATATTTTCTGTCAAACCTTTTGATAGTAAAGAAAATGTTGTAGCAGATGCATAATCAAGCAAATCTTTGATACAAACCAAGGGAAGCAGAATTTTTTGTAAATAATGAAGATTTCTTTGAGATTTATAAAAAAATAAATAATTATATTCATGGTAATTATGTAATTCAAGATGAATTTCTTTCCAAGGTTAATAAATAGTGTGTACCTTAATCTAGTGTGAGTGATTACTTGTTAGAGAACTGAATGAGGTGGTATGGTGGGTCATTTTGGTGCATATAAAACAATGAATTTATTACTAGATAATATTTATTGGCCATGAATGATAAAAAATTGTTTTGAGCTATTAAATAGAATCATGTGATTTTTCTAAAGTTTAAGAACTTCTTCTGTAAAAGTTTATGTGGTCCTTTACCAGTTCCTTGTCATCCATGGGATGATGTGATGTAGAAGCATCAGTGGATTCTATAAAGGATAAAGACTTGACATGCTTAGTTATGGAGAAAATCACATTATTCTTCATTGATAATAATATTAATAATGTGGTTAACCCTAATGAGTGTACTTTGAGTAGTTATTGTTGGTATGTAACATATTTTTAAGGAGAAGATAAATTCACTTTAGGTTTTAAACATACTTAAGACTATGTGTGTCACAAGTAATTACACGTCAAATTAATATACTATGCATGGAAGTCAAAGTTACAAATTAAAGAGACCTAGTTATCATTATTACATAAATGAGGACACTTGTTAGTTATTTCTATGTAATATTTAGCCATATCTTTTTCTAAGAAGTCTTCTCTTATTCGTGTATTATATTAGTTAGTGTTATGTTGCTATAAATAGTTAGTAATTTCTATTCTAAGGCTACCTTAGTGTAATAATTATCAATGGTAATCACAAAGTTATATCTGCCTATATGCATGGTCAACAAGTAGTGTAACATGTTGAGAAATTTTTAATCCTAGTACAAGTGAATTACTTAGCTATTTCTCTTTTGTTAGCTATTGTTAATAGATAAGAATACTTTGTGCTCCCTTATAAAGGATCCTTTGAATGTTATATTAGAGATACATTCAAAGTTTAACCTTTTTGTTAAATTATTCCTTGAATCTTGCCTGAAGATTCCCACACTTTTTCATAATCTTCATCAACTTTACCAACCTACCTCTTGTAGTCATTTGAATCTTCATTCTTCTTTGAAGATTCACACCATTTTTGGAACCGAATCCAAGTTGTCTTTTCAAACCATTAAATAATAGGCCTCCATTTGATCTTCCCCTTCATTTATTGAACACATGCAACATGAAGAATTCCCAACATTCTTAGCTTATCTTCAAACTTCTCTTTGATTATTCAACCTATCATGATTGAAGAAGTTTATCTCTTTATGTTTTTATCTCAAATTGCACTGAATTTTCTCTTAAATATGTAACCCCAACATCACAATTATGTGTTGCCATAGAAACTTCAAATTAAACCCTAAACGCAGAAACAAGTAGAAAGTAGTGAGTAGGAGTCGATCGTATAAAGACAGTAACTCAATTCATAAATGTCTATTATCATATAAATTCTTCTAGTTGATAATTGATTAAAAACTAATTACTAATAATGAAACGAATAAACTAATAACTAATAAATAACTAAATAACAAAAATGGGATAATAGGGGTCAAAGAACATATTTAGAACAGGGATAAAAACTAATCCTTAAATAAAATGGTTATTTAGTATTTCTAATTTTAACTGATAGAAGCTCGTCCACATCCACTTTTTAGCATCCCCTTATACAATTAAATTAAGGTATTGATGTGAATCAAAGGGAAGGGAAATGTTGGATCGATTTTCCTTAGTTTCTGAATTAAGCAGATTGAAACATGAAGAAGACAGCTTTGTTTAAGGAGATTAAACACGATGAATATTGTAGGTTTGAAGGTTGATGTTTCTTCGAAAATTGAAGGCACGTTTGAAGGCTAAAATGAAGAGTACCCCATGAAGTTCTTCAAGCTAGATAGGACTCCAAAAACTGAGGATAAAATGCAAGAAAATGCTTGAGATTTCTACGATTAAAATTCTATTATTCCATTCTGCATTATGCGTGTACAAGGAGGTATATATAGGGGAGGGAGACCAACGATTACAAGGCCTTAAACCAGTCGAGTTCCCTTATTAATTCAAGCCCATTTAACTCACTTGAATAAAGCCTATATAAGACCTAAGCTTACTCATAATATCATCATCTAAATGATATTAATGACTAACATTACAAGGCCACACAATCAACTATGGTACTTACATAAAATTACATCAAACCCTAGCTTACATAAAATACACTTAGGGTTTACAACAAGTGTAATATAATTAATGATAATCATCACCATATCTTGTTGTACTGTCATCCCATATATACCATAGCCTTGTATACTTTGAATACTTGTACACTTTATATCTTGTTTGGTGTGTTAACATCTTCTCCATGCAAATATCTAACATACTTGCAAGAATATCTCGAATTGTTTTTAATACCAAGCATAGTCATATTATCAAGAACATTTAATATGATTGGCTCCAATATTAAGTAAGCTAATTCTTCCTTACCTTGAGAATCAATAGGAATATAAGAATCAATAGATGCTCCTTCATCATTCTCCCCAAGTTGAGAAGAATTTACCATCAAATTTTCATCAGTATAATAAGGAGACAAATCCCCATCATTAAAAGTCCTTGAAATTCCACCATAATGGTCTGGAATTTCAAGTTCATAAGCATTATCCCAAAACATTCTTAATATTTTAAAAGGACCATCAGATCTTGGCTTTAGTTTATTTTCACTTAAATTAGGAAATATTTCTTTACGCAAATGTAACCAAACTAAGTCACCAAGAGAAAACACATGTGGGTGTCTATGCTTATTTGCTTGAGCTTTATACTTAGCATTAGCTTTTTCAATGTTAGATTTGATTTTATCATGAAGATATTGAAAACTTTTTACTCTATCTTTAGCTTCATAACTTTGTAATTCACCTTTTTTAATAGGAATCATATTAATAGGCATGTGTTAGTTCACTCCATACACCACCTCAAATGGACTAGTTTGAGTAGTACTAGATGGGCTACGATTATAAGCAAACTCTACATGAGATAACATAACATCCCAATCTTTAGTACTTTTATTAACTAAACTTCTTAATAATGTACCAAGAGTTCTATTAGTTACCTCAGTTTCACCGTCTATTTGTAGATGATGTGAAGTGCTAAATAACAATTTAGTACCAAGCATGTGCCATAAATTTTTCCAAAAATAACTCATAAACATGACATCCTAATATGAGATTCTACTTTTAGACACACCATGAATTTTAACAATCTCTCTAAAATACAAGTCAGCAACATGCGTGGCATCATCGGTTTTATTACATGGAATAAAGTGACCCATTTTAGAAAATCTATCTACCACCACAAGAATAGAATCTTTACCACATTATTTTCTTGGTAACCCTAGGATAAAGTCCATACTAACTCATTCCCATGGGTTATCAAGAATGGGTAAAGGTGTGTATGAGCCTTTAGGAAAGTAACTCTTACATTTTCGATATATAGAACATCTACTTATCATGGCTTGTACTTTTCTAACCATTCGTGGCCAATAGAAATATTCTCGCAATAGTTCCATAGTCTTATGAATATCAAATTGCCCCGCAATGCTACTTTCATGTATTTCCTTAATCAGCAAGTCTCGAATACTAGATCTAGGAATACAAAGTTTATTTATTCTAGACAAAAATCCATCTTGTATGACATAATTACCATGGTATCTACTCTCTTTACATGCACTAAAAATATCCTTAAAATCTTCATCTTTTGGATATAATTCTTTTAAAATTTTGAAACCTAAGATTTTTACATCCATCATAACAAGCAATGTAGATCTACAAGAAACACCATCGACTACTACATTTTCTTTTCCATCTAAATGTTTAACAGAGAACACAAAGGATTATAATAAACTCACCCACTTTGCATGTCTCGGAATAACTTTATTTTGACTATGTAAGTATTTTAAAATATCATGATCCGAATGCAACACAAAAGGGTTTTGGTCTCAAATAATGACTCCATGTCTCTAGACTCCGTAAAATGGCAAAGAATTCCTTGTCATAAATTGAATAGTTAATTTTGGCTCCAATCAACTTCTTAGAGAAGATTGCTATAGGTTTCTTTTGTTGGGAAAATACTCCTCCTATTCCATCTCCACTAGAATCACAAGTTACTTCAAAAAGAAGATTAAAGTTAGGTAAGGATAGAACAAGGGAATTACAGAATTTAGTTTTGAGGGTTTCAAAGGCTTGAGTAGCTTCTTGTCCCCAATAAAATTCACCCTTTTTCATGATTTGTGTAATAGGTATAGCTGTAGTAGAAAAATCCTTAATGAATCTTCTATAAAAGCTAGATAATTCATGAAAACTTCTAACATCATGAACATTTTTAGGGACAGGCCATTCTTTTATAGCTCTAATCTTATTAGGATCTACTTTAATACCCTCTCCACTAATAATATAGCCTAGGAAAACTACATTTGGAAGCATAGAATCACATTTCTCAAGTTTTGCATATAGTTTAGCTTTCCTTAGCTTATCAAACCATTTCCTCAAATATACTAGGTGGTCATAACAATTTTTGCTATACACAAAAATATCATCCAAATATACAACAATGAAATCACCAAGGAAAGTTATGAGAACTTCATTCATAAGTCTCATAAATGATCTAGGTGCATTACATAACCCAAAAGGCATAACCAACCACTCATAGAGACCATATTTTGTTTTAAAAGTAGTTTTCCACTTGTCTCCATCTCTAATCCTTAATTGATGATAACCACTTCTCAAATAAATTTTGGAAAATACTCGTGCACCACAAAGTTCATCAAGCATATCATCTAACCTAGGAATAGGAAAACAATATTTGATAGTAATGTTATTTACTGCCTTAGAATCTATACGCATACGCCAAGTACTATCTTTTTTAGGCACTAGTAAAGTAGGAACACTACAAGGGCTCATACTTTCTCTCACAAACCCTTTATCTATAAGATCTTGGATTTTTTTTTTTTTAATTCCTTAGCTTCCTCTGGGTTACATCTATAAGTAGGTTTATTTGGAAGAGTCATTCTAGGAACAAGATCAATGGCATATTCTATACCTCTTTTAGGTGGTAATCTAGGAGGTAAATCATTAGGAAATACATCATTATATTCATCAAGTAGCTTAATTAGACTAAGATTCTCAATATATTTCTTCTTAGGTTTAGAATATTTAGAAACCAAAGCATAATAAATTCCTTCTTCTTCTATGCATTTTTCCATAGCCTTTTCATGTAAAAGTAATATCTTTTTATCATCACTCAAAGGCATATGATCACATAAAGAAGGTGTTAGTATATACAATTACTTTTCTTTTTTCAGCACATATTCATTAATCACTTCATCATGAGTTTCTCTAATGGAGAATGTGATTAAGGTTCTTTTGCTTACTTTAGATCCTTTGTCTTTGTTTAGCCATTATAAAGAATAAGGTTTAGGATGATTAGTAGTCTTTAAACCAAGTTTATTAACCATTGCTTTACTACCAACATTTGTACATCACTATCAATAATGAGTCTACAAACCATGTCACCTATTTTACACTTAGTCTTAAAAATTTTCTCTCTTTGAGTAGGTGTCATATTAGGTTGGATTTGTAATACTCTTTGAATTACAAAACATGTTTCTCCTTCTTCTTCATCCATGGTTATGATTTCATTAGGAGATTCAATTTCTAAATTCTCATTATGCAAGATTAAGGCTCTTTGGTTAGGACATTCTCTATCAAAGTGTCCATATTATTTATATTTAAAACATTTTTTATTTGCCATTTTAACTACCTTATTTTTACATTTATCATCTCAATTATTCGTTTTATCATATGAAGATGTTGATTTAGGTGTAAAGGTGTTAGAATAGGGTTTAGTTGAAATTGAAACATTTGACTTAACATATGCTTTTGTTGATTTAGTTTGTCTTTAAAATTTTAAAGCCAACTTAATTAAGTAATCAAGAGAATCATAAGAATACAATTCAAATTTGTCTCTTATCAAGTTATTCAAGCCACCTAACTATCTAGAACATTTTTGTTCTTTCCTTTTTTGAAATCACAAATAAGTGCTAGTTTTTCAAATTATCTAGTGTATTCTTCTATACTAAATAAGCTTTACCTTAGATTTTTCATTTTCACATACATATCTTGCTCATACTCTGTAGGCCCAAATTTTTTCCTTAGGTGTTTCTTAAGTTTTCCTAAGATTTTATTTTTGACTTCTCTTGTGTTTCTCTTGTTATTTCTAAATTATCATACCAAACTCTAGCATACTTTTTGAACATAAGAGTAGCATGCTTACATTTTCTCCCATCATCATACTCCTTAAATTCAAATATAGCTTCAATTTCATGCAACCACTCAAAGAATAATTCCATATTCAAATCACCATAAAATTCAAGAAGGTCAAGTTTCATACCTTGATCTTCATTGTATTCATGTCTTACTTGGAATGTATGTGGTCTTCTTTGGTTACTTAAGCCAAAAAAACTCATCCCATCCTCTCCATCTTCATTATGATGCATGTTTTAATATCCACGTCCACCTTTTGCATGGAATGTATGCTTCATTTTTCCTTCCACACTATCATGTGTCTTCTCCATGCGATTTGGCCATGGTCGATGTGCCTCTTGATTTGCTAGTTTGGCTTCCACACTTTGTAGTTGTTTTTGAAGTGTTGTTTGATTATGTAGTTGAGCATACATTCATGTGGTTAGGCTCTTTATAGACTCTACTAAGGCACAAACCTCTTCACTTACCATAGTGAAGGATGACACACACTTCTTTCTTTGAACAAAAGAATTGCCACAAATGTGTATATGCTGGAATTTCCCTGCAACCAAACAAAATAGAAATATTTTGCCAACTCACAAGCAATTTGGGTATCACTACTTGATGTCTTGCTCATGCACAAGTGGAAGGAAATGTAGCCAAAATATCACAGCATGCATGATGGGAGAAAGCTGGCTGGAAGGTTGGTCTCCTTCGTGACAAACAATCAGTCACATAAAATATGGATGGAGGCGCCAAATCTTCTTCAATTATGTGGAATCTTCAAGTTGAAGATGTTGAGTTTCACACCACTTGAATACGTGAACAAGAAAAGGGAGAAGAGTATGCATTGAAGGTTGGATATAATTGCTAAGGTTTGAAGATTGCAGCTCTTATTCAAACCTATAGGACTACTAGGGAAAAAAACTTACATGTATCCTAGGTGCAGATACGAATGGAGAAAAGAAACTAGAAGGAGATTCTGCTGTGAAGAATCAAAAAGAGGGATAAAAAGGAGTGGTATATGGTTAAGGAATTAAATGAAATGAATTGCTGGAGGATTGCAGATGATAATATGCACTGAGAAGAATGTCAAAGAAGGGAAAACTTCTCTGGTAGAAGATCAAAAAACTTCAAAGATTGATGCAAGAAAGTTAAATCTTTAACCAAGATTTATATTGAAGTTTTAAGAATGGGATAAAGATGCAAGAAATGCGGAAAGAACACAACCTGTTCTTTGTGGTTTCTTATAGGACTCACACATGAAATACCGAATGCTTGCGCTACTGCTGGTTGGAATCAAGAGGTGAGCTTTGTTATTTCATGAGGTGGATGACTGTTGGAAAATAAAGGAATGTCGAGCTCTGATACCAAAATTTGATGTGAATCAAAGGGAAGGGAAAAGTTAGATCGATTATTCCTTGAGTTTCAGAATCCAGCAGATTGAAACTTGAAGAAGAAAGCCTGGATTAAGGCGATTAAACATGATGAATGTTGCAGGTTTGAAAGTTGATGTTTCTTCGAAGATTAAAGGCACATTTGAAGGCTAGAATGATGAGTACGCCGGGTAGTTCTTCAAGCTAGATAGGACTCCAAAAAGGGAGGATAAAATCCAAGCAAAGGTTCAATATTTCTATTGTTAAAATTCTATTATTCCATTCTACATTATGCGTGTACAAGGAGGTATATATAGCGAAGGGAGACGGACGATTACAAGGCCTTAAACAAGCCGAGTTCCCTTCTTAATTCAATCCCATTTAACTCACTTGAATTAAGCCTATATAAGACCTAAGCTTAATAATAATATCATCATCTAAATGATATTAATGACTAAAATTACAAAGCCACCTAATCAACTATGGTACATTCATAAAATTACATCAAACCCTAGCTTACATAAAATACATTAAGGGTTTACAACAAGTTTAATATAACTAATGATAATCATTACCATATCTTGTTGTATTGTCATCGCATGTATACCATAGCCTTATATTCTTTGAATGCTTGTACACTTTAAGCCTTTTTTGGTGTGTTAACATCTTCTTCTTGCAAATATATAACATACCTACAAGAATATCTCGAATTATTTTCAATACCAAGCATAGACATATTATCAAGAACATGTAATATCATTGGCTCCAATATTAAGAAAACTAATTCTTCCTTACCTTGAGAATCAATAAGAATATGAGAATCAATAGATGCTTCTGCATCAGGTATGCTCATCATTTATTGTCTAACCAAGTAATAAACTAGGATAAGATGTATAGATTTTATTAATTGTAGCATTAATGATTAGGGAGTAGCTAACTAGAATCATAATTAGAGTATACTCAAATGATGTTATTCTAAAGACATAGATTAAATCAATAACCTATTTGCTACTTGTGGATGTATATATTAAAAATTACAAATTAACTCAACTATCCTACCATCCGATTATCACTCAAATTACCCTAGTCCTTAATCTAAATAATAAATTCCTAATATTGGATTAGTGATCAGTAAACTTAGTTTATTATTCTAAATAAAAATACACATAATAGTTAATTTGAATTCACATCTTACAATTAATTATATCATAACTTTTAATTATCCTCCTATTCTCTACTAATCTAGCCTAGCATAAATACAAAACTAGAAAACACAAAATCTAAACACATAAAAATCATAACTTCAATAAACATAGAGAAATACAATAACAAATATTAAATTAAAATACATAAAATCATAAACTCAATTGAATAGGCCAAAAATAGTAATTAAATTAAACACAATAATGAGTATGAAAATTGGAAAGATGGAACTTAGATGATTGCATAACCACAAACACCATATGACATTCAATCCTTCAATCACATCAATAAACTAACTAGATCTAACAAAAGACTACTAATGGTTCAGAAATATATACAAATAAAGTCGACGTTTTGACAATGGTGCTCGTCAATCTCTATTCAACCAAGTATAAGTTGTATATATAGACAAAAGGTCATATGAAGCAGATTGAAAACTTGTCAAAAATATACCCTATATTCATTAATATGGGACATCCATATTTTTGCACTAACACTATGTGTGTGGTTACAATTAATGGTGCACATTGGAGGAGAACCAAGGAAATATGGATCATATTCACAGAAGTATGGTACACCCATATTTCCTATCTAATAATTACCTTGATTTGCATTTTCTTCACATGACTTATTATAAAATCCCCATTTTTTACTACTAAAAACTTTTGTTAAAATATTTTGTGGGAGTAGAAAACACTTAGAAAAAAAAGGTCTTACTGTTGTGCCTGATATAGGTTAGATGTCTGTCACCTATCCCATATCAACTAAAAGGTTAACAAACAAAACAATAAACAATGTACTGCACAAATAACTATTTAATTGAAATGATTCTAAAAGTTTTACATCATGTGACCCTAAAGGTTTCCGATAAAATCCTTATACAAAACATATTAAAGTTATAGGATTAGAAAACATGGGTTAAGGCATAAGGCCTAAAACAAATACCATGGTCCTCCCTGTACCCTATCAAATCCTTCTAAATCTCCTCACTCATAAGCCTCGACCCAACTAAGGTAGGCCCTTTACTGGCCATCAGTAAAAACTTGCACATGGTCCTCTACTTATAGGAATGAGCAAGTAACGGAGAAAATAGGTACATCAGTATGCAATGTATAAAGTCAGCCAATTTACTCCCTCAATGTACACAAGCATCCCAATTTATCATAATATACGACATGCATCATGGTGGGACTTTATGCATATAAGTAAGAGTGCATAACACATGCCATCATATTTAACATAATCATAATATAAACATCAACCTTAGGGTAACATTACATAACCTCTTGTATGAGCAATAGCATAGAGTAGCCTAATAACCCCTAGGGTTATTTCCATTATTCAAGTTTCATTAAGATATGTCATCCATTTTTCTATGTATGATATAAGTCAATAACCTCAATTAATATCCCATTCCATAACAAGTTAATTAAGTGAATAACCCAACTTAACCATTTGGTTAACCATCCATTTCACTACAGTTTGTCACCTAATGGACATTAGTCAAGGTTAAAGCCAACTAATATAGACATAAGTCCAGCCTAAAGCCAACCACCTAGGTAACCAAACCCTTTAGTATCGATATCCCCTAGTACATCATTAGTGTCTAGTGTAGGTACTACAATGGGGCCTCTCAGGATCCTTCTCGAAAGTAAAGCCCGATGGCACAAAAATTCCCTAAGGGAGACTAACCCTTAATAGCTAATTGAGGATCAAGTAACCCAGACCCATACTCAAATCAACTTTCTTTTCCTTTTAGTGATTAATATTTTATTTATAATGATGGGTGATCATATAAGACCTATACAAGAAACCAAGGTAAATTCCCATATTAAACCATATTAATCATTTTATTTCTATTTTTCCAAACAATGTAGGTATCTACTTACCCTTAGCCAAATTTAGTTATATCCATTATGTTTTTTAATCGATACCCTTACTAATTTCGATTACTCTAATCTCTATATTATCACTTATTACAAGTGAAGTACACCTTAGCCTTTACATTACACATAAAGTATGCCATAATCCATGTTCAAATTTCTACTTTTCCCATTAATAGCCATAACTAATACAATCTTGATATTAAGCATAATTGAACTTAAATGGATCAAATTAAGCAAATAGATCAAACAAGTCAATTGGTCTGGCCCAATCAGTCAATAGGTTGTACCAACAATCGACTGGTTTAGGTAAATTAGTTTGACTCAACTAGACCATGCTCTCTTCAAATAGGTGATCAATTTGGATAAACCAATCAATTGTTCATAGACTTGTTGATCGGTTCCATTTGTGAAAACTTCAACTCTTTAAATCTTAACTCAAATATTATACCAACACCTCATCAAATTTTGAAAAAGAAAACTAAAGGGAATAAGGACATACCATAGAGACAAAATAGAGAAAAGCTCAACTATACTACTCAATATTTTCCCAAAAACTAATATTGCATTGCTTAACAATTGAAACAAGATAGAGCTAGAGATAGGATCAGGAGAGTGTGTAAAATAAATTAGCAAGTGCTCATGTGTGGAAAGAAGAGAGGAAAATACATAACTTATTAGATCTTGGTGCCTAAAAGAAAGGGAATTGTAGGGATTATTAGGGTTATTTATAGTTATCCACTTGAAGGGTAATACATAGTATTCGAAAAGTAACTCAAAACCATACTATTGAATATTTGAATTTAATTAGAATCAATATATTTATCTAGGATTTATGGATGTACTCTCTCGTGCACAACTAATGACCCAAGGAAAATTAGGTCAAATAGGTTAGAATTATCATACATGAATGAAGAAATGGGAGGTTGGTGTGGAAGGAATCTTCTAGATACTTAGAAGCATGCCTGAGGTCAACGAAATCAATATTAGAATCAGGCAAAGGAGAGAGGAGGAAGAAGACAATGACTGAGGTCATTCGTCTCCTTTATTTGTCATAATCGACCTCTAGAGCAAATTAAGGTAATATTTTGTTTTAAACACATTATGAAAATTGATATGAATCTCTTAGGGACAATAATTATGAATTGGTAAGGTTTAGTTTTAGTGTAAGAGATGTTTCAGGAAGATCCAAATAAAATAAAAAATATGACCATATCGATAAACCATTCAATTGGTTTGGGTCTACAAGTTAGCTGTTCATCCACCAGTTGATTAGTTTCATCCAACTAGTTGATCAGTTTCATTGAGTAATTGAATCTTCCTAAAACAACAAACCAATATATGAATTCATGGAAATTTTTGATGGGTTTTCTTGTAGAACTCAATAAAATTTATTCTCTAATATAATTCCAAATTAAATTATGTTCCGAATCAAATCATAACATTGAAATAAAATGAAAGGTCCAGAATTTAAAAACAAATTCTCATCCATCCACCAAAAAAAAATGTGAGGGGTATTACACCTATATTTTAGTGTCTTTCATGATGATACATCCAATTATCCATGGCTCTAAGATTTCTTCTCATATTTTGCTTCTTTCCTTTAGGTATGACCTAAAATTACCTTAATTTTAATTTTAGTTTTAATTTTTTCTACAAAAATAGGCCAATAAATAAAATACAAGGAAAATGGCTAAATTATCATAAGAAATTAAATAAGAGAGGTAAAGATACATAAAAATATTTCGTAAAATATAACACTACCTATTTGACTAGCCAACCCTTGAATTCCAACATCTTTAGTTAACTCCTTTATTTTCTAATTTTGGTTCAAAAATTCCAACCATAATCGAACTCCATTCCATATTTTCTATATTATCTTAACTTAAGCAAGAAGAATTAACATTATTCTAGCATTATTCGAACATTACTTTAATGTTCAAAACTTTATTCCTATCTTGAAACACATTCATTGACAATGAATATTATGTTTTAAGCATTCTCAAGTTTGAAGAGTCCACTTCCATGTCGGAAATATCCTACTATCATCTATCATCAAGAAACCACACATCATCGCTCAAAAATTGGTGGCAACAGGTTCAATCATTTCCTTTCCATTACTATTTCATTGCCATACCCAAGAAGCTTCTAATATTCTTGAAACTATACCAAGAAACCATCAAGAACCAACGTCCAAAAGCAAGCAAAAACTACCAAAGCTACTTCTAGCAAGAATAATAGTTTTGGAAGAAGAAGTAACCATGGAGGCCCTATTCGACACACTTCAACAAATAATAGAAAGTGTTGATGATACTAATACACATCGCTACTAACTCCTTTCCATTCAAAGCCAAATTCAAAGGCTAGAGGCAAGAGTAGTTAACTAAGAGACACTCTAGCACATGCACAACAAAATGGATGTTGCCAAGGGCCTAGTATAAGGAATGGTGATGTGGATTATACAAGCAAATCAATAATAGAACAATGTATAAGGAAAAGCAAGAGATAATGTCTCCAATGATTTTAGCCATAATTGATATGGCCATGTAAATTTCTAACCCAAGTATAAACCTTTTGATGATAAAGGTATAAAGTTCAACCTACATAATTTTTTTGTAAATTGGATGTCAGAATGTGTTTTGAATGGTTACATGAAATGAAGTCCATAATTTAGTTTAAATATTATCATGATATAAATAAATTTCATTTAGAAACTCTCAAGTTTAAAAATTTTTTAAGATTTGGTATGATGATCATAAGAGGCCTCAAGACAGGTAAGAAAAAAATAAAATCAATTCATGAATGAAAATGATAAAACACCTAAGGAAGATATTTTTCCCTAAAGACTATGAATAATAATGTATATCAAATTGACTATGCCTAGGGAGGGCTTCTTGGTGAAGAAGAACACACTAGATAATTTGAAAGACTAGCACTCTTATGTGATGTGAAAGACAGAAAAGAATAAAAAAAATCCTAGGTACTTATGTGGCCTTAATAACTCGATTAGGGATAAAGTCAAAATATTTTCCTATGATTATCTTGATGACATGACTAAAATCGGTTTAAAATGTTCAAGACAAACAAATTCCATCAAATGTGATGCTAAAATAAGTTATTTAAGTTCTACATAATCCAAAACCTATTTGAATGCATCTACATCAAAAGTTGGGACAAATGCATATAAGAATAATGACTAAAAAATGAACCCCACCTGAGATGTAATGGGTAGGAATAAGTTGAATTAAATGTCTAATAAACAATGTTTTAAATGTTAGAGATATGGTTATTATTCTAGTGGATGTCCTAATCAATTACTCTTTTACCTTAAATCAAATAGGGGACATGGAAACATGTGATGATAACAGTAATTTAGAAATAGGCTCTAATGATGATAAACCCTAATTTAGAGAATTATGGCAACTTAGGGATTTATAAGGAAAATTAACTAAATAAATTATTTTATTAAAATAAGAGGAACTAATTTAGAGAACCACTTCAACCCTCTCCATCTAGGCATCCTCCACCACCTCAAACCCCCCTCTGATTCCCCCCTCCTACCCTAAACACCCAACTCCCCCCCCCCTTTCCTTCTTTCCTCACCGCCACCTCTGTCCTTGTGCACTAACACCAGTGCCGCCAATCACCACTAACCTTAGGTGGTACCTTAACCCCTCTCAGTCCTTAAACCCTATTTATGTAAACTTTATTCTTTTTATTTGTATTTATCTTATTATATTTACTATTATTATTGTTATTATTATTATGTTATCATTATTATTATTATTTATCATACTTATTATTATTTACAACTTCAAATATTAATTCTATGATTATTATTAAGGGGTCAAAACCCTATTTTTATTATTATTTCAATTATCATTATTTTTATAATAATTATTATCATTATTGATATTATTATTATTATCATTATTATTATTAATATTATAATTATTATTATTATTAGTTGTAGTTGTAATAGTAGTAATAGTATTAGTATTAGTATTGCTAACTTTGGGATATGATCACTTTTATTGCTATTATAAATATTCAAGCCCTATTATTATATACTATTTGACTATTGCTATTATTGGTATGATTCTTAACACTTTTTTTCGATAAGTAAAAAGCTTTATTACTATCGAAATGGAAGAATTACAACTAACCCTTAAAATACAATACTAGCAAGCAGTAGCAACCACCTAGCATATTTAGCATGCATGCATGGGTATACCATCCTCCTATTTACATTCAAAATAATCTCTCCAAAAATAGTGGAGTTATGTCGAGAACAATTCTCAAATAATCTAAGGTTTCTCTCATGCCATATAGTAGTAATGTAGTAAATAAACAAAGCCCCAACACTTGCTTCTTGACATGGGGGCTATCTGGATCTCGTCAATAAGGCGTTTACTTCTTGATCCCAGCTACGAATATCATCACTTCTCCCTGTAGTAGCCTGGATCTTACGCCAAAATATGGAATTGAGAGGATAGAAAAGGAAGAGGTGATTTTGAGTCTCCAAATGCTACTGGAAAAAGACACAAGTTCCATCCACATCCCTGCCAAACTCCAATAATGTATCTTTGGTGAGAATCCTATTCTTAAGTGCAAGCCAAGCTAGAAAACGAAGCCTTAGAATAGATAAAGAATTCCAAACTAGTCTCCCCATCTCTTCCTCTCATGTCTAATGCGGTTAAATGCATAAGCATCTTTAATACTAAAAGAGTCAATGTTCCTAGCCACACAAGTCTAGACATAAGCTTGTAAAATAGATTGAGTTTGTAGAATTTTCTAAAAAAATCCAAGATGTATAAGCAATGGGAATGAAATCCCACAAACAAGTACACTTAAGGTAAATGGCAAGCACCCACTTAACCCAAAGTGTATCCTTCTTAGCAGCAAAGTTCCAAAACACCTTTCCTAGTGCACATGTGTTCCATTAGCCATATCCAGGAGGCCAAGTCCCCCCTCAGCAGTCGGACAGCAAAGTTGATCACAGGAAATAAGAGCATACTTCCTAACACTTAGCTTCCCAGACCATAGGAAGTTCCTACAGAGGCCAATGGATTGCTACAAAAAAGTTTTGGGCAATAAAAGGAGCGGACTGAAATACAACTAAATACTGAAACGAACTGATTTAATGAGTTGTAACCAGCCAGCATAAGAAAGATAAATGGTACTCCAATGCCTAAGTCTAGAAGTGACTTTATCCAAGAAAGGTTGCAAATGGCAAGCAGAGATTCTTGCTGAAGATAAAGGAAGCCCCAAATAGGTAATAGGGAAGGAACCTACAAGAAATACTAGCTAAGCAATAATGGATGATCGAACCGACTCAGGACCCCTCCAAAAAACACACTACACTTTATAGGATTAAGAATGAGACTAGATAAAGTAATGAACTGAGTGAAAGTGCCCATTAAACATGAGACACTCTGGAGATCACCCTTGCAAAATAGTAGCACATATTGATAAGCTTTAGTGCTTTGTAACGAGGATGACCATGAAACCTTAGATTACACCATAATTTCTTCAAGCATCGACTAAAATAGTCCATGACAACACAAAAGGTAAGGAGATAGAGGGTCTCCTATCTCAAACCCCTCTTACCAAGAAAAGGAGGTGTTAACACACCATTTAAGCTCAAAGAGTAAGAGATAGTAGTCAAACATGCCATTACCAGTTTAAAAAATGGTTGGGAAAGCCATAAAGATGTAAAATACTCTGCATAAAATTCCAACTCACCATGCCATAAGATTTTTGAAGATCAGCTTTGAGCATGCACCAAGGTGAAATTCCCTAGGTAGTATACTTCCACACCAACTCATAAACTAGGAGAATATTTTTCCCAATACTTCTACCTTTGATGAGCTCATTCTATGAAGCATCAATGATTGTAGGCATAATATTCTGCATTCTCTGCATGAGGATCTTGGAAATGGTTTTATAGAGCATGGTACAACAAGCAATGGGTCGAAATTCAGTAACACTATGAACATTAGGCTTCCTTGGAACAAGTGTTAAGGAAGTGACATTCACTTTTCTAAGAAAGAAACTAGTTGCAAAGAACTCTCTTATAGCCCAAAGTAATTCATCTTTAACAATGTGCCAGCTTTTTTTATAGAAACCAACAAAATAACAATCAACCCCAAGAGCTTTTGTATCTATAATAGAGAACACAATAGCTTTGACTTCATCCTTTGTAAATAGTGCAGTAAGAGGTACTTGTTAATCCAAGGTCATCCTATACTCAATGAAAGACTAATCCATACCCCCCAACATAGTGGACTCAATACCCAGAAATTGCTTATAATAGGAAACAAAAGCATCATGAATGTTCTGGGCCCCCCTACTCTCCCTATCGGTTGAATCAAGAAGAAAAGCCATTGAATTCCTCTATTGCCTTTCCTCTACCTTAGCAAAGAAAAATTTGTGATTTGAGTCACCATAATGAAGCCATTGCACACAAGCTTTCAGCGTGAAAAACATCTCCTCACAACGAAGAAGATGGTCATAATAATGCTCCTTAAGACGTAGTTGGTCCCTCTAAGCAGCATTAGAAGGATTTGTAAAAACTAATTTCTGAGTTGCAGCCACTTTCTTATGTGCAACTTCAACTTTATAGGAAATAGTGTAATACCCCAAATTGAGGGGAGTGTTATAAGAATTGATTTGGCTACTTATATCAACATGGTATACCATCCTTTTGGTGATTTCATCCTAAGAACTCCACAGTTAAGCGTGCTGGCCGTGGAGCAGTTTTAGGATGGGTGACCTTCTGGGAAGTTTCAGAAATTTTCTAAAATTTTCTCGGGAAGCGCGTGAGTGAGGACAAAGCGCGCTGAAAGGACTTGTGTTGATCTGTGGGGCCAGCCGATCAATCCGAAAGCGCTTCAAGGTAGCCCTCGTGTGGTCATGTCGACTCGGGGTGTTACAAATAGACCCATACTTCTCCTTATTAAGCTTCTTAAAGTGATGCTTCAAGAGAGCTAACCTCTAACAAAATCATAATAAGAGATTACCCCAAAGTTTAAGGTTCCATGATCTTTGAACTAAAGGGATAAACTCTTCATCTTTAGTCTAGAACTAGAAGAACCTAAAAGGTTTATGTCCAATATTGATAGGAACATTAAGAGGAATGACCCCTAGTCTATGATCATAAATTAATAGGCCAAGGAATTCAGCCATTGAGTGAGGAAAAGTTGTCAACCAATGTAGACTATCCACAGCTTTTTCTAACATGCATAAGACCACCTCTTTGACTGGACCAAGTGAAGAAACAGCCTTGCCTTTAAAATCAGAGAGACCATGGTCCAAACAGCATCCTCTAAATTCCTGTATATAAGAAGCATAAGGCAGCTCACCTTGATTTCTCAATAGTAGACATGACCACATTGAAATCTCCCAATAAGATCCATGGTTCATCAAAAGGATTGTGATTCCTAATCCAATGCCATAAACCTCTACATTCTGCACCGCTATTATGTGCATAAACAAAACCAACATAAAAACTCATAGAAGACTGCAAATTAATAGCTTTACAAAGGATAGCTTAGTCACACATGAGGGAGGAAGAGATCATCCATACTGAAGTATCCCAAACTACCCAAATCCTTCCATTTGGATTGTACATATAGTTATTTATAGCACTCCAGCCTCTTCTAACCTTATTCAACACGTGTAAAAAATTGTGCTCTTTAACTCTAGTTTCTAAAAAAACTAAGGAAATATTATTAGAATCACAATAATGACTGACTTTCTGGCGCTTGGAAGCCTTATTTAAACCTCTAAAATTCCAAGCACTAAAAATTCCCACTTGGGTCAAGAAGAGGAGGCTCCTCGCCTTCAACATCTATCCTCCAAACTTTGTCACTTGGAGAAGTAGGAGTTACAAATGGTGCATCTTGGTTAGCACACTGAACAACCCTTTGTCTTGTCATCCTTGGTTCAGATGGTGGAATATGAATTCTTGTTGCTTTACTTCATTTCGTTGAACTCTCCCTAACTGGGTATTCCCTAGTCACCATAGCAAGAGATACAATAGGAACATCTAGAATAGAACTAGGACCTACTTGCAATCAAGTACCATCAGTGCTTTGTGTCTTTATAGCCTCACCCGAAGATGCATCAACCAAAATATATGGATGATTCCCCTCCTCACTTACAATCGCTTTCCCTTTCCTGTGATCACACCATTACCCACTCCCCACCTATCTCCTTATTTTCTTTTTTATTAGGTCTGTATTTCCTATAGCTTTTGATCTCATGACCAAAAATATCGCACAATGGACAATAGGCTTCGAATCATATTCAACCTATTGCAAAACTTCCACCCCCTTTGGATATAATATAACTAAGGAATCTATAAGAGGTTTCTTGAAATCCACCTCAACCAACACTCTAGGGAATGAAACACTTTCTCTTGAGACTATGATAGCATCAATGCACACAAGATTACCCAAAGCACTTGAAATCCTACTCAAAGAGTTCTGTGCCCATTATTCAAGAGGCATATTTGGAAATTTAATCCATAATGGTATAATTTACATCTTATCCAGATTAAATTTCATTCTCCTGTGCCACACTTTCAACACAAAATGCCTATTGAAGAACGTCCAATGTTGTCCTAAGATCAAGTTAGCATCCTCACAAGATTGAAATTTAAATAGAAAATAGTCGGATGCATGCAGCATAACTTGTGGCTAGGTAACTCCTTTCCAATGCATGCAAACATAGCCACATATTTGATGATATGTAGGGGAATCACTAAAAATATATCCTACCAATGTATTCACCCATTGTTCTGCCCCATTATCTACGTCCTTTTCATCTAGCATTATAGTTATCACCCCCTTCTCAAAGGAAGGGGCCAGGAACAATAAGGGATGTCCATGTTTAGGGTTATCTTTATCAGCGAGAATATCCCTCCATGTCGTGGCTTCAAGAGGCGAAGAAGGTTGAAGGCGATCCCAAACAGAAGACTTGGCCTCCCAATCAGATTTCAAGCAGTCAATCTCAAGCATAACTTCTGCATGGTCATTTGCAGGGCCATGAAAATCATTCATGATAGTTTTTGGATGCCTATCAACTCTATATCATTAACTAAAATGTCAATCAAATCCATCTCAGGCAATAATGACCAAACCGCCCCTTGCGTTGTATCCACTTCTTGAATACCAGTCTCCTTACACAAATCAACTTTAGTATTGAATGAATCCTTCAACCAAACATTTTTTTCTAGTGACCGCAACTTAGTAATGGAGATCGGCAGAGATTTCCTCTTCTTTTCCATCTACACAAGCATGGCTCACTCAACCCTAGGAGAGAGGAGAGAGCTTCCGAGTTGATTTCGGCTCCTACAACTCTACAAGTGGCTTAATTTAACACTTTTATTAATATCATTATTACTTTTATTATTAATTTAACACTTTTATTATTATTATTATTATTATTATTATTAGTGATAGCGTCAATATACTATTGCTATTATTTCTTTTGTAAATATTCAAACCCTCACCCATATAAATGTCATAAATGTCATTATTTTGATAATAATTATTATTATTATCCTTAGCAATATTATTTTTTTAATATTACAATTATTATATTATTATTTCTATCACTAACCCCACTATTAGTAACCTTAATAATACTAGGGTTCCTATTCCTATGAGTATTAGTATTACTATTATTATTAATATCACTATTTTTGCTACAAATAATATTAGTACTATTATTAGAAGATGTAAAGCTATTAACTTTAATAATATAAACATGGCTAAAAATATTAACATAAACCTATTTTGACTAGTAATAGTCTAGTACGCTAACTTGGTAATTAAAACCCCTATTTTTACTTGTAATGTTTCTTTTAATAATATTGACCCTAATATTATATTAAAGTAGGAAATAATAGTATTTTTGATAGGAGGGAAATTAATCCTTATTTTTCCCTCTGATAGGTAGGCCTAGTCAAAATCCTTAAGAGGTGTAGGAGCGTGCTCCAAGACCGGTGTCATGTTAGTTAAGGATGCAACTAAGACCCTATGTGTGTTATGTGCCTTGTATACCTTGTATGCCATGTATCATGATATGTTATGTATCTTATGATTATCATTATAACTGTTTTCTGTGCAGCGTAGCTTGGATTTGAGGTATATTCATGTGTTTTCTTATAGCATGTGTGTAAGATGTAAACATTGTGATTATGATGTGACGTGA
Organism: Tamarix chinensis; assembly: GCA_030549775.1. NCBI lineage: Eukaryota > Viridiplantae > Streptophyta > Magnoliopsida > Caryophyllales > Tamaricaceae > Tamarix > Tamarix chinensis. The sequence continues at coordinate 67,919,212 of CM060173.1, read as the reverse complement.
TATGGCCCTTTAGGACATGCATGCTAGAATATTTAATGTATTGACATGGGGTAAAAGGATGAAAAAGGAAAAAGGAGAAGTAAGTTGACCAAGGGATATAATATTGAACTAAATATCCCATGATCCATTAAAGGGAAAACAAGAGGGGACTATGAATAAAATAAAAGAGTGGGTGAACTTCGGATGGGAGAATCTAGGGTTTATATGGGAATTTTAGGGTTTTGCATGAAAACTTCAAGGGTTTGCATGGGGTGGATGGAGTCTACATGGGGAAGATCTTTACATGTGAAAAGTTGCCTTAACGAAGGTAGAGGAAGAGTCGTTTAGGTATTTGGGAGCCTTAGGTAAAATATAGTACATGGGATAGTATAAGGGTGCACAAGGGATCGGGCTAGGGTTTGGGAGGAAAACCCTAATTTGAGAAGGTGGTGAAAGTAAAAATAATTGAGGGTGAAAGGAGTATGAGATGAGGCAAGAGGAATGTCATGTGTCGGGTGAGTATGGGTATCATGGGAAGGCAATAGTAGAAGATGAGAAATGGAGGGGTGACATGTTGAAAGAAGGATGCTAGGGTTTGGTGTGGCCACCTGGGGTTTCATGGTCACAAGTGTATTCGGAGAAGTAGAGTGAGATGATGGGGGTTGAATGGTGATGTGTGGGGTGTTAAACGATTGTGGTTGTGTGAGGCAGAGAAGGATGGCCAACATAGGCCCAAATTAGGATTTCTAGAGAAAACCCTAGGGTAAGGCAATGACTAGACTTGGAGGTGTAAAGTAATGGGCATTGACCACACACTTAGGAGTTGGGCCTCTAGTGTGAGAAAGTGGAGGAAGGAAAGGATGTTGAGGTGTGTTAGGAAGGGTAGAGTCTCAAGATATTGGACGAGCCCTCTTAGGAGGATAAATGTATATGGAGTGTGATGTACAAGTCTAGGGTCAAACTTGTTGAATAAACACAATAAGACACTAATCATACAAAGAGGACGACTATTAAGCTAGGCCCAAACCGTTTAATGGAAAAATAATAGTGGCCAGGTGCTGGGGTGTCTTGGAAACCGATCTACCAGCAAATAATAGTGGTCAGAAGCATTATGCCCTATATGTTTCTAGTGCACTTACTATAACAATGGAGGATTTTGTACTCAACAAATCGAACATAATATTGATAAGGTATGAGAAAGGCACTAATTACTTACAGTGAAACACCATGAGAGTCAGGGCCAGACCGATCTACTAGTGAATAATATTGGTTAAGAGCATCTTGCTATGGAGACAAATCCATCGGTAATAATAGTGGTCAGGAGCATTATACCCTATATGTTTTCAGTCCATTGGCTATAATAGTGAGGCTCCCGCACTGGCATAAAATGATAATAAGTATGGTGTGAAATGAGTATTGATCGAAGATTGAAAGAGTCAGTTGATCCAGACTACAGCTTGGCCTTTATTTATCTATAGTGAGTGTATGCTACTTATGTGATCATGCTTATGTTATATGCCTTGTGTGCTGGCCTTAGTTGCATGGTTACCTTGCTTAGTATGTAGTGTACTAACCACCCATTTTATGGGTGCTCTTCATTCCCACAAATAGAAGGCCTCTCTGAGTTTGTGCACATTGGTGATGCTGTTTTCTATTCCTTAGATACTTACAAGGCATCAGATGGACTAAGTGTTGAGTAGGAACGTCGCCTAGGGATTTGAGAGCGTTCTGGCTAGAATTACTTTTCATGTTCTTTTACGTTGTACTAGTTTACTTAGACTTGATTTTTATTGTATTATAATCTTTATTCCTTTCAAGGACTTTAACTTATGTACTATGGATTGTAAACCTTTTTCCACGTACTCTGATTTCTATCATATGAATGTTTCAATGCTTTTATGAAGCCTAACTTTTGAGTTTGAATTATGATGATTATTAATTTTTCTTTAGCCTTGTGGTTAGTATAGGGCCAGTCGAGGGCCAAGTATGTACTAATCACAGTGGTAATATGCCCTAAATTTAGAAGTTTTGATTTACTTAATTCTGCTAAATATTAAATAAAATAAAATTTTTTAGTAGAATTTTCAGGGTGTTACATTCGGTATGTATGAAGAAGATGGTAATCCATGTTTTTTTAATTCAAATGGTATTACAAGTAGAACCATATAATCACTTTAAAAAAATGGATAAAAAAATTTAAAATAAGCATAGAATTAGTATTAAAGATATTTGGGTCATTATAGATGGTGGTTTATGCACGAATGTCGCTAGTGAAATGGTTGTCAAACAACTAGGGTTAGTGACTACTAATAATCCTAATCCATATTTGTTATAATGAATTTATAAAGAAAAAGGTGCTAAGTTAACTAAGCAAAACTTAATAACATTTTATATTAGTGATTATCGTGATGACATATTATGTGATGTGTTGCCTATGGTTGCCTTTTGTGTATTATTAGGAAGACCATAGAAATATGATAGAATTGCAATCCATGATGGTGCAAGTAATGAATATATTAGGCTTAAAGATAAAGAGAATTATAAATTGAAACCATCTCATTGTGATCATATGAATCCTACAAAGGATAAAAAGAGTTTATTCTTACATGAAAAAGATATTATTAACTTGCGAAAAGTGTAAAAGTTTTTTTCCCAAAAAGGATTATACGCCCCATTACTTATTCCTATTAAACCATAAGAATGAGTTAGTATTGATTTTAACTTAGGGTTTTCTAGAACACAAAGAGGTAAAGGCTCTACTATCATCATAGTAGATTGATTTTAAAAAATCCTTCATTTTACTCCATGTAATCAAACTAATCATGTTACGCATGTTGCTCACTTGTACTTTAAAGAAATTGTGAAAGTAAATAGTATCCCTAAAAGTATTGTTTCAAATAAAGATATGAAGATTCTTAGTTACGTTTGGCAGATGCTACATCACAACATTTGCACCAAGTTATTATTTAGTACTTCACATCATCAGCAAAATAATAGAAAAGCTAAAGTTCCAAATCACACTGTTGGGACCTTGTTCAGAGGATTGGTACGTAAAAGTATAAAGGGTTAGGATATTCAGTTAGCTCATGTAGAGTTTTCTTATAATCAAAGTCCATCATGTATTATTCTATTAGGTTCATTTGAGATTGTGCACAAGGTTAATCTTTTCATACTAGTTGATATATTACCCATGAAGGAAAGTTAGTTTAAAAGCTATTATGCCAAATAATGAGTGAATTTCATCTAAAATCTTAATAAAAACAATCAAGGGAAACATATAATGGGATTATGAAATATACCAAAAGCAAGCTAAACAACATCAAACTCCAAATTTATTTTCTTTTAGTGATTTACTTTAGTTATATTTGTGAAAATAATGATTTCTTAATTAAAACAAATAAAATAATGCTACGAGCAGATAGATCTTTTAAAATCCTTAGAAAATTTTAGACAAAATGCTTATAAAGTTGAACTTCTAGAATATTAAGCTAATGTTTCAAGGATATTTAATATTGGTGATTTGTCTCTTTATTTTTTTGATGTTAATTTGATGTCAAATACTTCTCAGCATGGGAAAAATGATGTTGGACCAACCAAAGATTCTCAATAGGATGAAGATTTAGCATACTTGGTTATAGAGCGAATCACTCTATTTATTCTTGCTAATAATATTTATAAGGTGACTAACACTAACGAGTTTACATTGAGTAATTCTTGTAGATATGTAACATATTTAAAAGGAGAAGAATAATGGACTTCAAGATTTCAACATACTTAAGATTTTGTGTGTTACAAGTTGTTACAAGTCAAAGGACGATATTATATATATAAGTCAAAATTACAAGTCAAAGAGACATAGTTATCATTCTTAAGTAAATTAGAACTCCTGTTAGTTATGTACATATAATAATTTTCTTCATTTGTTTGTAATAATTCTCATTTGATTCATGAATTTTATAGGTTTAGGACTATGTTACTATAACTAGAGCCATGCCTATACATCTATTGATACCTTACTGTACTAAATTGAAACAGTTCTGGCAAAGTTTTAGTTGTCTATATAAGGCAAGGTCGATGAGTACTATAACATGTTGAGATTTATTGAATCCTAATACAAGTGAATTAGTAGGATATCTCTATTTTGTGGGCAATTATTACTAGCTAAAACTTATTTGTGTTCTATTATATAAGATCCTTTCAATGTGTTCATAAAGAAACATCGACAGATAAATTTCTTGTTGAATTCTTCCTCAAATCTTGCTTAAAGATTCACATACTTCTTCCAAATCTTCATCCACCAAACCAACCTACCCCTTCAAGTGATTAAAATCTTCATTCCTCTAGGAAGATTCACCCTAGGCAGTTAGTGTTGTAACAACCATATTTTTCACTAGTAAAAAATGTCCTTAAATATTTTACGAAAACAGAAAATACCTAGGAAAAATGGAGTATTATCACCATACTTGACATTGATAGATATCCACTGCCTACACCATATTAGATTTAAGGCTAAACCAATAACAACACTTAGAACATTAGAGTGCGCAAAATAAAACTAAATTTAAGAACTTTAAGATTATTTACATGAGAGGACCCTAACATGTTTCAATAAAATCATTACAAAATACAGGTAGATAAAGTGTGGGGATACAATAAAATGAATCAAGGTATGACACCCAATTTAAAATCATCGTCTATCATGGACCCCACCAAAATAATTTGGATGTCCTTGCTCTCAAGCCCCGATCTGAGGTAGGCCCTTTACTGGCCATCCCTTAAGACTTGCACATGGCAATCTTCTCCTAGGAATGAACAAGTGATTGAGTAAAATGGCACATCATTACACTACATATTGAGTAAACCAAGCTGCTCCCACAATGTAACACAAGTATACTAATTTATCATGCATGAACATAAAGTATAACATGCATCCTGATAAGGAAATATATAAGGATATAAGTGAAAAAAGACATGCTATCATGCACATTTCCAAAAAAGCAAAATACATCATTCTTAGATTTACAACCTTCTCACATAAGCACTTATACATCTTATAACTAAAAGTATAGAAGCAAATTCTAGGAATATTTCTAGTAGTAAATTCCATAAGTTACACCATTTACTCATCCATATATTATATAGGTCAATCATTTAGTCAATATTGTAATCCATAACCAATTTTTCATTTTGACAATAAGCCACGTGTACAAACCTACTTTTCTTCATTTCGGTTAATCATGCTATACTTCCATTTCTTAACCAACCATTAACCATTCACGTGGTCATCATTCATAATTTATCAACCAATATGTAAAATCCATATTTTGTTATCATCTAATGATGGACTATGTATGACCTCATTGTCTCACATACCAAGGAAGCCTATACTCATAAGGGACAAAAAGTCCACACCAAAGCCTATCACAAAGTTGACACAAGTCCAGACGAAAGCCAATCATCGCAATGGACATAAGTTGATGTGGTTTTTATCAAACTAATGGAAGGTTGGATCAAAATTTTTATTAGAAGCTTTCACCCATGATCTAATGTAAAATAAATGAATTAAGTTGCTGGAGTATAGGTGAAGAAATTGATGAAACAATTAGAAGACCCTCGACAAATTTGTATAACCTTCAAATGTGTCGAGTTTGAAGATAGGTTGAGGAAGGTTGAATCCCAGATTTTCCTTACTCAATGTCAAACCAAAATGGAGGAATAGACTTTAGCTAACTACGCTCAAAGTTTGATCAAAAAATTCTTATTTAAGTCTCTGCCATTCAAGCTGCACACAAAGGTATATATAGGGGAAGGAAGGAGTCGGTGGTTAGCTAGCCTAAACCAGCTGATTGTACCTTCTTAATCCAGCCCATTAATCATATTTGAATTAAGGCCATATTAACCTTAATCCAAAGCATAATATCATTGGTTAAATGATACTAAGGATTAATACTACATAGCAATATAATTGACTAATATACATCCATGAAATTATAGCAATACCCTAACTTACATAAAATACACTTAGGGTTAGGGTTTACAACAAGTTCATACAAATAATGAATATTATCACTTTATCTTCTTGTTATAATGTATCATCTAATGTATGTCATATTCCTACATGCTTTGAATACTTGTACACATCAAAGTGTATGAACATCATCTTCTTGAAAATATGTAACATACCTACAAGAATAACTTGAATGTTTTTTCAATGTCAAGCATATAAGAATTATCAAGAATATTTAACATGATAGGATCCAATATTAAGAAAGATAAATCATCTTCCTTACCTTGAGGATTAGTATGAACATGAAAATCATTATGTTCATTGGATGCTTCTGCATCATTCTCCCCATGTTGAGAAGAATTTGCCCTCAAAATTTCATCAGAATAATAAGGAGACAAATCACCAACATTAAAATTTCTTAAAATTCCACCATGAGAATCTGGAAGTTCAAGTTCATAAGCATTATCTCCAAACTTCCTGAGCATTTTAAATGGACCATCGGCTCTTGGAATTAGTTTATTTTTACATAAATTAGAAAATCTTTCTTCACACAAATCTAACCAAACTAAGTCACCAGAGAAAACATACAAAAGTTTCTATACTTATTTGCTTGAGCTTTATACTAGGCATTGGATTTTTCAATAATATTTTTGATTTTCTCATGAATTTGTTGAAAAAATTGTATTCTCTCTTTAGCCTCATAGTTTTTCATTTCACCTTTTTTCAACGGAATCATGTTAATAGGCATTTTAGGATTCACACCATACACAACCTCAAACGGACTAGTTTGAGTAGTACTAGAAGGACTACGATTATAAGCAAACTCTACACGAGCTAACTTAACATCCCAATCTTTAGTACTTTTATTAACTATACCTCTTAATAATGTACCAAGAGTTCTATTAGTTACCTCAATTTGAACATCAATGTGGGATGATGTGAAGTACTAAATAACAATTTAGTACCAATCATATGCCATAAAGTTTTCCAAAAATAACTCATAAACTTGACATCCTGATCAGAAACTATGCTTTTAGGTATTCCATGAGGTTTAAAAAATTTTCTAAAATACAAGTCAGGAACATGCGTGACATCATCAATTTTATTACATGGAATAAAATGAACCATTTTAGAAAAAGATCTACTACCACAAGAATAGAATCTTTACCCCATTGCGTTCTTGGTAACCCTTAGATAAAGTCCATACTAACTCCTTCCCATGGTTTATCAGGAATGGGTAAAGGTGTGTATAAGCTTTTATGAAAGTAACTTTTACCTTTTTGGCACGTATAACATCTACTTATCATGGCTTGCAAATGTTTAACACTTCTTGGCCAATAGAAATTTTCTTGTAATAATTCTATATTTTTATGTATACCAAAATCTCCTGCCATGCTACCTTCATGTATTTCCTTGATAAGAAAGTCTCAAATACTAGATCTCGGAATACAAAGTTTATTTGGTCTAAAAAAAATCCATCTTGTATGACATAATTTCCATGGTATCCAATTTCCTTACATGCACTAAACATGTCCTTAAAATCTTCATCATTAGAATATAATTCTTTAATCATTTCAAAACCTAAGATTTTTGCATCCATCATAACAAGCAATGTAGACCTACGAGAAAGAGCACCAGCAACTACATTTTCCTTACCAATCTAAATGTTTAACAAAGAACAGAAAGGATTGTAATAAATTTACCAATTTTGCATGCCTTGAATTAACTTTCTTTTGACTATGTATGTATTTTAAATTTCATGATCTGAATGTAACACAAATGGTTTTGGTTTCAAATAATGACGCCATGTCTCAAGACTCCGTATATTGGCAAAGAATTCCTTGTCATAAGTCGAATAGTTTATTTTGGATCCATTCAACTTTTTAAATAAAAATGCTATAGGTTTCTTTTCTTGGGAAAGTATTCCTCCTATTCTAACTCCACTAGCATCACAGGTCACTTAAAAAAAAAGGTTAAAGTTTGGTAAGGATAGAACAGGGGCATGAAAAAGTTTATCTTTTTGGGTTCCAAAGGCTTGAGTTGCTTCTTGTCCCCAATAAAATTGACACTTTTTCATGAGATGAGTAATAGGTGTATCTATGGTAGAAAAATCCTTAATGAATCTTCTATAAAAGCTAGCTAATCCATGAAAACTTCTCACATCATGAACATTCTTAGGGATAGGTCATTCTTTTATAGACCTAATCTTATTAGGATCTACTTTAATATGTTCTCCACTAATAATATAGCCTAGGAAAACTGCACTTGGAAGCATAAAATCACATTTCTCAAGTTTTCCATATAGTTTAGCATTCCTTAACTCACAAAATCATTTCTTCAAATGTATTAGATGATCATAACTATTTTTGCTATACACAAGAATATTATCTAAATATACAACAATGAAATAACCAAGGAAAGGTCAAAGAACTTTATTCATAAGTCTCATAAATGAACTAGGTGCATTACATAACCCAAAAGGAGTAACCATCCACTCATAGAGACCATATTTTGTTTTAAAAGTAGTTTTCCATTCATCTCCATCTCTAATCCTTAATTGATGATATCCACTTCTCAAATCAATTTTGGAAAATACTTGTGCTCCACAAAGTTCATCAAGCATATCATATAATATAGGCATAGGAAATCTATATTTGATAGTAATGTTATTCACAGCCCTAGAATCTATACACATACGCCAAGTACCATCATTTTTAGGCACTAGTAAAGCAGGAACATTACAAGGACTCATACTTTCTCTAACAAATGCTTTATTCATAAGTTCTTGTATTTGTTTTTGTAATTCCTTAGCTTCTTTTGGATTACATCTATAAGATGGTTTATTTGGAATAGGCATAACAGGAACAAGATCAATAGCATGTTCTATACCTCTTTTAGGTGGTAATCCAGGAGGTAAGTTATTAGGAAATACATCATTATACTCATTAAGATACTTAATTAGATTAGAATTTTCAAGTTTTTATTTCTCAAGTTTAGAATCTTTAGAAACTAAAGCATAACAAATTCTTTCTTCTTTTATACATTTTTCCATATCCTTTTTACGTTAAAATAATCTCTTTTTATCATCACTCAAGGGCATATGATCATATAAAGAAGGTGTGAGCCTATATAATTATTTTTCCTTTTTCACCACATATTCATTAGTTACTCCATCATGAGTTATTTTTCTATCAAATTGCCATGGTCTACCCAAAAGTAAGCCACAAGCATCCATAGGTAAAACATCGCATAGAACTTCATCATGATAGTCTCTAATAGAAAATGTGACTAAAGCTCCTTTGTTTACTTTAGCTCCTTTATCCTTATTTAAGCATTGTAAAGAATAGGGTTTAGGATTATTAGTAGTTCCAAACCAAGTTTCTTAACCATTGCCTCACTAGCCACATTAGTACATGAACCACTATCAATTATGAGTCTACAAACCATATCACATATTTTACACTTAGTTTTAAAAATCTTTTCTCTTTGAGTAGGTGTACGAGGTTGTATTTGCAAAACTCTTTGAATTACAAATTAGGGGTCTCCTTCTTATTCTTCAATAGATAATATTTCATTAGGAGATTCAACTTCTAAATCATCATCATCACTACATGGTTCCATGTTTTCTATTTAAAGTAAGGTTAAGGCTCTTTGATCAGGACAATCTCTAGCAAAATGTCCATATCCTTTACATTTGAAACATTGTTTATTTGCCATTTCAAATACCTTATTTTTACCTTTATCATCTTTGTTATTCCTTTTATCATTTGAAAATGTTGATTTAGGTGTAAAGGTGCTAGAATAGGGTTTACTTGAAGTAGAAGCATTAGACTTAATATAAGCTTTAGTTGATTTGGTCTGTCTTTCAATTTTCATAGCCAATTTAATCAAGTTATCATGAGAGTCATAAGATTACATATCAAATTTGTCTCTTATTAAATTATTCAAGCCACCTAAGTATGTAGCACATTTTTGTTCCTTTTTTTCATGAACATCACAAATAAGGGCTAGTCTTTCAAATTCTCTAGTGTATTCTTATACACTAAATAAACCTTGCCTTAGAGTAGTAATTTTAAAATACATATCTTGTTTATACTCCCTAGGAACAAATTTATTTCTTTAGTGCTTTTTAAGTTTTTCCCAATATTTTATTTTAAACTTCTCTTGTCTTTCTCTTGTTCTTTTTAAGTTATCATACAAAATTCGAGCAAACTTTTTAAACTTTAGAGTAGCTAATTTGCACTTTCTATCATCATCATTTTCTCTAAACTCAAAACTAGCCTCAATCTCATACAACCATTCAAAAAATAATTCCACATTCAAATCACAATAAAATTCAGGAAGGTCAAGTTTAATACCTTGATCTTCATGGTGTGCATTTCTTACATGGAATGTAGGTGCTCTTCTTTGATTGCTTGAGCCAAAATCATGTGTTTCTTCTTCTCCATCTTCATGATGAGACAATTTGAAATGTCCACGTCCACTCTTGGCATGGTAAATATGCTTCATTCTCCCTTTCACACTATCATGTGTGGTTTCCATTCGAACTTGCCATGGTTTACACTTCTCTTAGTCGGTCAACTTATCTTCCATACTTTAGAATCAATGTTGCAGTGTGTTTCAAGTTTGTAATTGGGCATCCATGCGTGTGGTGAGGATTTTTATGGAATCTACCAAGGCACGCACCTCTTCACTAGCCATGGTGAAGGTTGACACACAACCGTACTTGTTGCACACAATAGGTTCCACAAAGTGTAGGTGCTGGATTTGTTTTTCCTACAACCAAACAAAGCACAAACCAATTGCTAATTCTTAAACAAATGTTAAACACTACCGCCAGTCTTTCTCTAGGCACAAAGGATATATTTTAGCCCCAAGAATAGCCACTGCACGCAGGTACACACAAACAATGAAAGGTTAGTATATAAGAGATGTGAAATTCATTCACATAAAATCATAGAACATGTTTCTATATCTTCAACAAATGCTTGTCTTCCAGTGGGAGATTTGTGTTGATGTATTCATAGAATATGGAGAGGAGATCTAGAGGTACATGATGGAATGATTTCTTGAGAGAAAATGATGAGAAATGAGTTAAATATAGGGCATGAAAGTTCTAGTTCTATTTCGGCCGACTGAGAGTTGTCCAGGGGTTTCGATCACTTTGCTGCACGAAGGGAACTTCAAAAGATTGTTACACACTTGATCACGCACCAATGGAGATTAGAATGCAATAGGAATCAAGTGGTGGAGAGGTAAAAACGTTCGTGGCAAACAGACGAACCAAATTGTGCACTGTTGGAAGGTAAGTGTTGGTCGATATTTTATATGAAAAGGTTTGGGAAAATGCAACATCTGTGTTGCAAGATTGCAAGAACATCAAGCAAGAACTTCAATAACAATCAAATAATTTCCATAAGAATCAAGAATTCAAAGAAATGGTTGAGTAGCCATGGATTTCTTGGTGCAAGAACACACACGCGATTTCAGGTGCGCAGATTATTGGTTCTGCGTTAGCTTCAAACAAATGAAGCTTTGATACCAAAAATGATGTGTTTTGTATCAAAGTAAAGGAAGGATGGATCAAAATTGGTATAAGAAGCTTTCACCCATGATATAATTCAAAAGAAATGAAGTAATTTTCTGGAGTATAGGTGAAGAAATTGATGAAACAAGTAGAAGACACTCGACAGATTTGTATAGCCTTCAAATATGTCGAGTTTGAAGATAGGTTGAGGAAGGTTGAATCCCAGATTTTCCTTACTCAATGTCAACCCAAAAGGGATCATTAGAATTTAGCTAATGTTTCTCAAAGTTTGATCAAAAAATTATTATTCAAGTCTTTGCCATTCAAGCTGTGCACAAAGGTATATATAGGGGAAGGAAGGATTCGGTGGTTAGCTAGCCTAAACCATCCAATTATTCCTTCTTAATCCAGCCCATTAATCATGGTTGAATTAAGCCCATATTAACCTTAATCCAAAGCATAATATCATTGGTTAAATGATACTAAGGATTAATATTTCAAAGCTATACAATTCACTAAGATGCATACATGAAATTATAGCAATATCCTAACTTATATAAAATACTCTAAAGGTTAGGGTTTACAACAAGTTAATACAAATAATGAATATCATTTCTTTATCTTCTTTTTGTAATGTATTATCCCATGTATGTCATAGTCTTGCATGATTTGAATACTTGTACACATCAAAGTGTATGAAAATCATCTTCTTGCAAATATGTAACATACCTACAAGAACAACTTGAATGTTTTTTAATGTCAAGCATATAAAAATTATCAAGAATATTTAACATGATAGGCTCCAACATTAAGAAAGATAAATCATCTTCCTTACCTTGAGAATTAGTATGATCATGAAAATCATTATGTTCATTGGATGCTCCTGCATCATAAGTCCAGGCCGAAGCAAATTAATAAGGACAGAAGTCCAAGCCAAATTCAACAACCTAGGTAACCAAGACTTTAAGTACTGATATACATTAGTACATCATTAGTGTCTAGAGTAGGTAAACCACTGGGACTTATCAGGATCACACCCAATGGCATAGTCCAACGGCACTAAAAAAGAAAGAAGTAGACTAACCCCTTGTTACTAATCAAGGATTATGTAACCCTGACCAATACAATATCGAACCTTCTTTCTCTCTACGTGATTAGTATTTTGTTCATATGGATGGGTGATCATATATTAACCATATAAATAAAGTAAGGCAATTTACCAAGTTAATCCATATTAATCTTTTTCTTCTCATTTTCCTAACCATGTGTGTTTCTATTTGTCCTTGGAAAATTGTAGTCATATCACCATATTATTTAATTTAAGTCCATGCAATGTTTCATTATGCTTTCCTATATATAAACCCTTATGATAAGTTAAATACCCATTTAGCCTTTTCATAACTCATGGAGAACAAAATAATTTATGACATATTTTGATCCTTTATATGGATAATAATCTATGATATAATGTGTTTTTTATCCCATTAATAATCAAGTTATAATCCCAAACATAACCTCAAAGTATAACAGAATAAAAAAAAATAAACAAACCATTCGAAATGATCGATTGGTCTAGCCCAACATATTACTGATTACACCAACTAGTCAATTATTTTAGGTCAACTAGTCCATCGGCTTGACACAACCGAACAAGGCTTTCCTCAAATCAATACATCAATTTAGGCAAATAAATTGATTATTCATAGACTATTCAATTAGTTATACACAACCAGTCGATGGTTTTAAGAAGAGAGCAAGACCAAGATCTTTTCAAGCTTACCAATTTATGGGTTGGGTCTACAAGTTGACTATTCTATGACCAAGTAGATTTGTTACAACTAATATGTTGATTAGTTTGATTACACGCAGCAAAAAATCATAAATTTCATGTAGATTCTTATATATAAATCATTCTTAACCAAATTAAAACAAGTATCAATATATTCTAACATATTTCCAACTCTATTAACATGCACTTATCAACATAGAATCATCATATCTTATTTTTACCAATGTTCATGATTTTTACTCAAATCATTTCATCTAATCATCGAAATGACATATATAATTGTATCCTTTCGTGCCAACTAACAAAAATAAACTAAAGGTAACATCTAACATGTAGGTAAACTTACTAAACATTTAAAAGCAAGAATCACTTATTTCATATAGGCAAAATCCTCTTAATGTAGGAAATTCCAGCTCTAGGAATCTCAGCTTTGAAAACCTTAAAGTTAAAATCTCAAACTCATATATTATACCAAAACCTTATCAAATTTTGAACTTAAAAACCAAAGAGAATAAAAACATACCAACTAGAGGCAAAAAACAAGGAAAGTACAAAACTGTGCTGCTCAACCTTTTTCCCAAAATCTAACACTTCCTTTCTTAACAATTAAAACAAGAGAGAGCTAGAGATAGGATCATATTAGTGTACAAAAATAGATTGATAAGGCTCAATGTGTGGAGAGTGGGTAGGTGAATACAAGACTTAGAAAATTTGACGGCTGAAAAAAAAAGGTGCATATAGGAGAATATTGGGGCTTTTTATACCCAACCAATTGAAGTGAAACACCAAGTTTTTGGGAATTAATGCAAAACTCTATGATTAATCATTTGAATTAAATCTAAACAAATGAACTTGTTAAGGATTTTTTGACCTATTCTCTAGAGCTCAAATGGTGTCTCCTGATAATGTAGGTCAATTATAATAGAATTTGCATTCATGAATAGAGTAATGGAAGGTTAGCCTATAAGGAATCTGCCAACTACTCAAAATCCTGCCTGAGTTAAAGTATTTGATCTCACAATCTTGTAGAGGATATGGGAAGAAGAAGACAATGTTGAGGACATCTCTCAACCTCAATTGTTCCAATCAACCTCCAAATTAATTTGAGAAGATATTTGAGGTTAAATGTATCATAAAATTAGTTAAGAATCTCTAAATGGCAAATTAGAATGGGTTGGAAAGGATCTATTTTTATTTAAGGGATTTTAAAAAAATCAAACTGAAAAAAGATTACCAATTTCAAAAACCAACCGATTGGTTTGGTTCTACCAATCGATCAATCTCCGCCCAACCAATTGATAGGTTTAGTCATGAAAACCAAATATGTTGAAATGATAAAGTAGTCAATTGGTTTATAGAACCATTTGATTTATTTATCTAAAAATCTCAACAACTCTTTCAATATGATTTCAAATCAAACTTTTTCCTAAACCAAATCATAACATTAAATCAAAATCAATAGCCAAAAATTTAGCATAATTCTCATTCAACAACTTAGAAAAAGATGGGGTATTATAGCACTACCCCCTTCAAGAGGTTGTATCCTAAAAGCCTATAACCATTAGATCATAACATTACACATAGAGGTCAACACACACATTATGTTCACATTCAAAGGAAATGGGTACTACCCCTTTGAGGAAAAAGATTTACACTTAAGGTGACAACTATGAAAACAACTTTGGATACCTAGCTCAAGTTTCTTCCATAGCCTCCCAAGTAGCCTTCTTTGTACCATATCATGACCACAGACCTTTCATATGGGATTTTCTTTATATACATATCTCTCATCTTGGTTTCTATAATACTCACCAATTGCTCCATATAAGTCAAGGACTCATCGATCTCTAGCGACACCAGTCAGATAAAATATGATTAATTTGCTACATACTTCCATAGCTGAAATACATGAAAGATATTGTGCACATATGGTAACTCTATTGATAGAGCTAAGAAATGATTAGCATAAACAACATGATCTAGAACCTCATACGGTCCAAGATACCTTAGATTAAGCTTATCCATTCTATCAAACCTCATTACTCCTTTGGTGTGAGAGACCCTCAAGTGGACTCTTTCATCGACCTCCTAAATATCGGTCCATCTCTTCAGATTTGTGTAGCTCTTTTTTGATCTTGAGTCGCTCTTATCTGGTCTTACCTCAAATGGATCATGCCTAAAGAATGTGATGTCTTTCAGCTAAGTGTATCAGCCACCACATTAGCTTTACCTTCACGGTAGATCAATTCAATGTCATAATCTTTAACCAACTCCAACCACAGGCATTGTCTCAATATCAACTCCCATTGGGTAAAGATATACTTAAGGCTCTTATGGTTAGTGTAAAACTTGCACTAAAATCTATAGAGATAGTGCCTCCAAATCTTAAGAATGAAAACTTCTATTGCAAGTTCTATATCTTGCATAGATAGTTCTACTCATGTTGCTTCAACTGTCATGAAGCATGAGGCACCACTTTTCAATATTGCATTAGCATATAACCTGCTATATGTATAGGAAAGTCTTCATCAAAAGTTGAGTCAAAGGTTAATCAATATTAGAGAATTATGCCATGAACCAATAGTACTAACTAGCTCACCCTAAATAAGTACACACCCCCTTCCCAAAAGTGGGTGCTATCTAATTAAAGATAGCTTGAATCTTGGTAGGATCCGCTACCAAACTATCCTTTGAGATCACAAGACAAAGGAATGCGACTTGATTTAACAAAAACTCTCACTTTAATAGTATAGTATACAGCTAGTGTGATCTTAGCAAAGCCAAACTCTGCCTCAAATGTTGTTCATGTATCTATTCGTCACAAAAATAAATGAGGCCATCATCGATAAATTCCATAAAAAAATGATCCTTCAAAGGATAGAAGAACTGGTTCACTAGGGACATGAAAGTTGTTGGATCATTAATGAGTCCGAAGGGCATTATGTTGAACTCATATTATACATACCTTATCCGAAAAATAGTATTAGGAATGTCTTGCTCTCCTCTCCTCAACTACTGATAGCCTAACCGAATATCAATCTTAGAGAATATCTTGGCTCCCTTGAGTTGATCGAATAAGCCATCGACCATTGGCAATGGACAACAATTCTTCACCATGACCTGCTTTAATCCTCGGTAATCGATGCACAACCTCAATCTTCCATCCTTCTTCGTTACGAATAGCACTGGTGCTCCCCATAGTGATATACTTGGTTGAATATAAAATTTCTCCAAAAGCTCTCCAACTAAGCCTTGACTTCTTAGCAATAGATCTATAATGAACTCCATTTCTAAAACTTATAGCATTCTTAGGATCTTCATGATAAAAACATACAGGAATTCATTCACGAACCACTACCATCTACAACAAAGGCATCTTAGCTACTTTAGTGCCTTTGACACTACACACATAGAGCAGATATCCATTACATACGAGGTTACTCAACACAATTGCTGACACGATCTTTGTAGAAGGATTGGGTTCACACTTTCAGTATGAAACCTTGATACCCTTTAGCCCTCAAAGAACTACGCATTGATACTCACAATCGATGACTACTTGGTACTTTCCCTACATATAATCTCAATAATTATGTTAAAATCATGCGACTCTAGCTCTTTATGGTCCAATAGAAATTCCATTCCTCCCACAACCAAAATAACCCATTGGTATAACCTAGGGTAAGCAATATTATCTCCAAAAGGCAATACAACAAAAGTAGAAAAGCTACTTGAAGGAGATAAGGCAGCCACAATTACAAAAGCACATGCTATAAAAGAATGCGAAGCACTAAAATTGAAACACACATAAGAAGAATGAATAGAGATAGGGAGCATACCTTTCACTACACCGTCCTAGTGTTCTACCTCTGCCTAACTCATCATGTTCAAGCATCGTCCTGATAGAACTCCTAAGGTACTTGTTGATCCTTACCATTGCTAAAAAGGGAGAGGCCTTAGATATTTAGGATGACTAGCTCAACTAGCAACAATGGCCAAAGATGGAGGAACCCACTGTATTTGTGGTTGTGGCTACTAGATAGATCTCATGGTCTATGCTTTAGATTGCCTTCTTTGAACACTGCCACTAAGAACTCGCCGCTCATATGCCCTCTGTCCCACCTTGTGACAACCATGGGACATCACCTTATTGCCACTGCAAATAACCCCTAGGTGATATAACATGCATCTCTTACATTAGTAGTGCCTCTTTTAGTTATAAATCTCAAATGATCCTCTAGATTGATTTAATGACCCATGATCTAGCCTAATCTTAGTGAAAAGCAACCACTAGAGAAAGCCTTCTTTCTACTGTCTGAATGCTAGCGTCCCTCAAACTTCCTCTTACCCCCTGATTGAGCACTCCTGACTTAGATAACTCGGGATAATTCTAAGGCTTGCTCATACATCCTGACCATATGTTGTGGAGTGACTCCTACCAACAGTTCTTGGTATTGGACCCTCAATCCAATCTTAAAATTGTGAGTTTATATCACCTTGTTTGCCTCTACAATTAGCGCAGACTAGACTAATTCCATGAGGCAAATATAATACTCCTCGATAGACATGCCCTCTATCAAAGGACCATGAACTCATCCTACTTCTTCATACATATATGAGTCAAGTAGAATTGGCCTCACAACACTTTCGAGAATGACACCCGTCCTATAGGTTCTCGACCCCTATGTTGGATGCTCCTCCACCACGTGCCTACACTCCTATCTTAAGGGCAATAGTAGACAATAAAGGTGACCCATCATTCCATGATATACAAATCCTCTTAGTCATCAAATATTGATGGTTGATTATACCTGGCCCTCTTAAGATATCCTTCAGAGCTACTATAGCTACTAGCACCAGTGGAGGTGCTCAGATCTGACCATCCATATATGCTCTAATCATCTCCATGAAAGCTTTGATATGCTCGTAGAAGTGGTTAGCAACCATCACGTACTAAAGAATAGAAGAAGTTATGGCTATAATCTAGGCAACTGAGTACTAAGACTCATATAACAATAATCGCTAGCTATCTATAGCACATTTCCAACTCCAATCTCACTCACAAACATCTAGGTTCGAAATAATTAAACTTGTTGTAAAATCAAGGGAAAAAAAATGAAATCACGACTAATACCATCCTGTGGTATTAGCTATAAATTATTTGTGAGAGTAAGGCATTTTTAGTAAAACTGTTTTATAAAACTTGGGGTATCAGTCAATTTATTTTAAAACGCATCATATGTTTATAAAAATACTCTGATACCAACTTTAAACACACCCATTTTTCACTACCGAAATATGTCACTAAAACTTTTGTAGAAGTATAAAACACCTAGAAAAAAATGCGGTGTTACTATCATAACTAACAAAGGTAGACATCTACAGCCTTCCACATATCAGATACAAGGCTAAACCAGTCATGATAATTAAAAAAATAGAATGCATGAAAAAAAATATTAATTAAACAAATTTAAGAATGTTTATGTCAAAGGACCGTAACAAAATCTAACCAAATCAATATAAAATATATGTAGATAAAGTATGAGGCTATTATAAAATGAATTAGGGTATAATATATAATTTAAAATCATGGTCCATCACTAATCCCACCAAAACCTTACGGATGTCCTTGTTCTCAAACCTCAACCCAACTAAGGTAGGCCCTTTATTGGTTATTCGTAAAGACCTACACATGGTCCTCTTCTTGTGGGAATAAGGCAGTGACTGAGCAAACAAGAACATCCATACGTTATGTATAGAGTAAGCAAAGTTGCTCCCTCAATGTACACAAGTATACCAATTTATTAGGTATGAACATAAAGTATAATATGTATCTTAATAAGGCCATATATAAAGGTAAAAGTGCATAAAGAAATACTATTATACATAATTCCAACAATGTACAATACATCTTGTTAAATTCACAACCTTTTCACATAAGCACTTACACATAGAATGCAAAGAGCATAAAAGCAGCCTCTAGGATTTATTTTGAATTATCTAATTCCTTAGGTGATACCATTTACTCATCCATATATGAGACAGATCAATCATTCAATCAATATTTGATTCCATAACACATTTCTAATTTTAACCATTACCCAACTGTACAAACAATCATTTATTCATTTTGGTTAATCATGCCATATTGCCATTTATTAACCAACAATTAACTCTTTGCATGTCCATATCTTATTCTCATTGAGCGATGGACTAACCAAGACCCCATGGCGTTAGATACCATCAAAACTTATACAAATAAGAGACTTAAAGTCTAGGTTGAAGCCAATCACCATAATGGATGTAAGTTTAGGCTGAAGCGAACCAATATGGACATAAGTCTAAGGTGAAGCCAAAAACCTACATGATGAGGCCCTTTAGTATTTATACCCCGTAGTACATCACTGGTATCTAGAGTAAGTAAGACACTAGGACCTCCTAGGAATTTCATCCAAAGGTAAAGTTTGAGGGCATCAAAACACCAAAAGCAAAACTAACCTGTTGTAGCTTATCGAGGATCGAGTAACCCAAACTCATACTCAACTTGACTTTCTTTTTCTTTACATGTTTTGTATTTTAATCATAAGAATAGGTGATCATACAAGGCCCATACAAAGCAATTAGGTAATTTTCCACATTAATCCATATTAATCATTTTCTTCCCATTTTCATAACAATGTGGGTTTCCATTTTTCCTTCGCCTATAGTAGTCATATGCACCATATTATATAATTCAAGCCCATGCTAAGTTTCATTACACTTTTCTTAATAACATCACTTATCATGAGTGAAATACTCATTTAGCCTTTACATTACTTATAGAGTATATAATAATTTATTATATTGTTTAGTTCCTTAATTAGGCCAATAATCTATGATTCAATCTAAATTTTATCCCATTAATAATTAAGGTATAGTCCCAAACATAGCCACAAAAGATAACTGAACCAAAATGGAACAAATCATGAAAACTAGCTAAAGCAATCAATTAGGCTAGCCCAACTAGTCGATTGGTTACACTAACTAGTTGATCAATTTGGATCGACTAATTAATTAGTTTGAATCAACCTAACCTTGATTACCTTAAGCTAGTCAACTTTTCATAGAGTAGTCGATCATTTATGCCCAACTAGTCGATAGGTTTATGTAGAGAGCAAAACTAAGTTCTCTATAAGCTTACTAGTCAATGGGTTAGGTTAACCAATTCACTATTATAGAAACCAGTCAATTGGTTTGACCTTACCGATTGATCGCTTTACCCTAACACATCACCAAATTATCAACATTATGCATATTCTTATATATAAATCATTCTTAACCAGATAAAAACATGTATCAACATAATCTAACATATTTTCAAATCTATTAACATGCATTTGTCAACATGGAATGATCATATCTTATTTGTACTAATTTTCAAACTTTTTACACAAATCAAGTCATATAATCATCCAGATCACATATACAGCTATATTCTTTCATGCTAACAAGTAGAAATCAACTCAAGGTAATTTCTACCATGTAGGAACACTTACTAAACATTTTAGAAGAAAGGGTCACTTCCTTGATGCAGGAAAAATCCCCTTAACTAATAACAAAAAGTGTCAGACCATAACCTTCACAACTAAGAACAAAAATTGCTTCAAAAGTATAAATGCTTAGCTAAGTGTAAGGAGATGTTCTACAAGAAAAAATCAAGGATTCACTAGCTATCTTCAAGTGATGATAACATGAAATTATTTCATGCCATCATGAAGGGGAGAAAAATGAAGAACAAAATTCATTCTTTAACTGATTCTCATAATATCACCCGCACCAACTAGGCAGGGATTTTTTCAGTCTTTCAAGACTTCTACCACCATATCCTTAGTTCAGTACCACCAGACACTTATCACCTTGATCGTGATATTGTCTTTAAAGGAGCCACTTTGAATATAACCCACTAGCACATGTTACTTATGATGAGGTGAAGACTGTTGTGTTCTACTTAGCAAATGGAAAAGTACTAGGGCCTGATGATTATAATGCACACTTGTTTAAGTCTTGTTGGGATGTTATTAGTATAGACTTGTATGTGGCAATATGAGAATTATTTACCACCAATCTTATGGCTAGAGGAATAAATGTTACTACCCTAAACCTAATTCCTAAAGTACCAAATTTAACTATTCTAGGGGATTATCGTCGTATTACCTACTATAATACTCTCTATAAAGTCATAACTACTATTACTACCCACAAGCTTCAGCACATAATCCCATCACTGATTAAAGAATCCCAGTCAACTTTTGAAATAATATCAAACCCTAACTTGCTTAAAATACACTTAGGGTTAAGGTTGACAACAAGCTAATACAACTAATGATTATTATCACCATGTCTTCTTGCTGTAAAGTATCATCCCATGTATGTCATAGTGTTACATGCTTTGGATACTTGTACACATTAAAGTGTATTAACATCTTCTTCTTACAAATATGTGACATACCTACAAGAACAACTTGAACGGTTTTCAATACCAAGCACACACAAATTATCAAGAATATTTAACATAATAGGCTCCAACATTAAGAAAGCTAATTCTTCCCTACCATGAGAATGAAGATTAGCATGGCAATCATTAGATTCATTAGATGCTCATGCATCATTCTCCCCAAGTTGAGAAGAATTTAAAGTAAAAGTATTAAGACAAATAGATTGGTATTCTATAATCAAGACAAATAGGTAGGGTGAAAGGGGATTGCTCTACCTCAACCCTCTTTTATTCGATTATAATCCATCTTAAGCCTTCATTTCTTTTGCTTAATTTCATGGGTGACATCATCAACACATCAATCTTCGATCCAACCTTCCTGTACTTTGATAAACCCATCATTCTACTATATGAAGATCAATGGTATCTTACATCCTCCTTTCCCAGTAAAAAGAGGGTTGAGGTAGGACAATTCCCTTTCACCCTACCTATTTGTCTTGATTATAGAATACCTTAACCACTTTGTACAAAATTTATGGTAAAATCCTTCCTTTTCTCTCCACCCTAGATGCAAAATGCTAAACATAATCAACCTCATGTTTGTAGATGACCTACTCTTCTTTTATAATGGTAAATAAGACTCAATTACAATAGTTATCAACACCTTAATTAATTTCTCCAACATCTTAGGTCTCATCATGAATCTAGCAAAAAGTAATGTGTATTATGGAGGTGGATGTTCCCAGCAACTAAAGGATGATATTTTTGATACTTTCAATATACCTAAAGGGGAATTACCTTTAAAATATCTAGAAGTACCCCTTGATGGTATATATCTCACAAAACAACATTACCATGCACTCATTGACAAGTTTACTTCAAGATTGAGATCTAGGCATGCTAATTTACTTAGCTGCACAAGAAGAATGTAATCGATATAATATTTCCTCTTTAGCTTATAGACTTATTGGAGCGTGGTTTTTTGTATTCTCATACAAATCATCATAGAAATTAATGCTATCTATCAAAGCTTCCTAAGGTTAGTGATCTTTGAAGTTCCAAAGTGTGCTCTTGTAGCTTAGGAGGTAGTTTGCTTACTTAAAATAGAGGGGTTTTATACCTTATTAACCTTTTATAGTGGAATAGGGTCGCTATGTGTAAAATAATATGGCACTTAGCCACAAAAAAAGGACATAATGTGGGTGAAGTGGATCCATGCATATTATCTTAAAGGGGAGAATATTTGTAGTGCTAGGGTGAAACCTTCTACTTCTTGGATACTCAAAAAGTTACTAAGACTTAAAAACATTTTTTAGGTGGTAATTCAACATTCAAACTTCCCACTCATTATTTATCATGGAAATTTTTCTATTTCCACAACTTATGATTTAATTAGACCCTGCCATGGTAGAGTACCTTAGTACTCCTTCATGTGGAATAAACACTCCCTCACAAGGCATTCATTCATTTTATGGCATACTATTTTTTGTCGTCTCCAAACCCAAGATAATCTTGAAGCTTATGACATATGGGTTGACACCGCTTTGTGTACCATGAAATGGTACAAGAAATAGGCATTCTGATCTATTCTTAGCTGCAACTTTGCTAAGAATACATGGCTCCCTCTACTAAACAAACTGGGCTGCCAACAATAGATTACTCATTGGTAAGATATTATCTACTAGGCAATTATAGGAGGATGAGGCCCTCAGGTTAGAAGAATACATTCGAGCCTTAGCTGATGCCGTCATATACAACATATGGAAAGAGAGGAATAGGAGAATTCTTATAAATGAATCACAAGAACCTAGATCCATATAAAAATAAATCATATCAGACATGGCTGGGAGGATAACTAGATTTCTATATTACAAGTCATTTAATCAGTTGATGGAATGTATAGATAACTTAAGCTAGGAGTATTTTTGCTTTAGATTATTTCTTTTAACTTTGAGTCTTCTCCCTATCCTATCTTTGAGAACTACTTGTAACTTCTTTTTAATTTTGAGATTAATGGACTACATACATATATACTTAACAAAAAAATCCCCTTAAAATAAGAAATTCCAAATCTAGGAATCTTTGCTTTAAAAACCTTAAAACTAAAATCTCAAACTTAGACATTATGCCAAAACCTTATCAAATTATTAACTTAAAGACATAAGGGAATAAGAACATACCAACTTGAGGCCAAAAATAAGGAAAGAGCTAAACTAAGCCACTCAACCTTTTTCCTAGAATCTAACTCTACCTTGCTTAACAATTGAAATAAGAGAGACCAAAAGATAGAATGAGAAGAGTGTGCAAAAATAGATTGGTCAGACTCAAAGTGTGGTGAGAAGGAAGGTTAACACAAGACTTATAAAATTTTTTGGCTAAAATAAAAGGTGCATAACAGGGGTGATTGGGGATATTTATAGCCAACCAATCAAAGGGAACACTAATGGTTGGGGAATCAATGTGAAACCCTACAATTGGTCATTTTAGTTTGACCTAAATGGATGGATTTTTTAAGGATTTGCTAACCTATTCTCCAAAGCTTAAATGGTATCGCTAGAGAATGTAGTTGAATTAGAAAAGAGTAAGCATTGACAAATGGATTAATGGAAGGTCAACATTGAATGGATCTTCTAGTTGCTTTGAATTATGTGTGAGATCAATACATTTAATCTCCAAATCTTAGAATGTAGAGAGGATGAAGAAGACAACTCTGAGGTCATCTTTACCCTTCAACTACCCATATTAACCTCTAGATTAATTTATCATAATATTTTAGGTGAAATACATCACAAAAATGGTTAGCAATTTCTTAGGGATAAATTGCGTGGGTTGGTAATGTTACATTTTTTTGTAATAATTTTTATAGAAAATTAAACTAAAAAAAAATATGATCAGCTCAACAAATCGGATGATGGGTTTAGGTAGGCCAGTGAACTATTTTGCAACCAGTTAATCAATTTTCCCCAATTAGTGGGTCGGTTTAGTCAGTTCATGGAATTAGTCGATCAGTTTGTCTGAAAAACTCAATAAACGCCCTTGTTCATAATTATTTCAAATCAAACTTTATCCCAAAACAAATTATAACATTAATTAAAAATCAAAGGCCCATAATTTGACATAATTTTCATTCAACCATTTACTAAAATATAGGGTATTACAAATATGGACTCTATCTTAGGCTTAATAAAGACACAAAGGGGAAAGGATTATATTATGATAATGGTTGATAGGTTTGATAAAATGAAAGACTTTATTCGTTATAATAAAATAGATGTTGAAACTCATGATGCGTATTTATATTTCGAAGAGGCGGTAAGGTTGCATAGTATTCCTAAAAGTATAGTGGCAGACATAGACTTGTAATTTATGAGCTACTATTGAAACATACTTTGACATATGTTAGGTATTCAGTTATTCTTTAGTACATCCCGTCATCCCCAAAGGGATAGTGAAGCTAAACTAATAAATAGAATCTTGGCAACTTTACTATGAGGATTAGTTAACAAGTGAACAAAATATTAGGATATAAAGCTTGAACATGTTGAATATGCATATATTAAGAGTTCTTCTAGTTCAACTCAATCAAGTCCATTTAAAGCTATCTATGGAGTTAATCCTTATTTTTCTATTGATGTGTTCTCATTTAAGAAAAGTGATATTAAAAAATATGATGCTAAGGAAATAATTTAATTCTTTTAGAAACTTTATGAGAAAATTAAAAACAACATTGAGAAATCTAATGCTAAATACCAAGCTCAAGATAATAAAAATTAAATTCAACATGTGTTTTATTGAGAAAAATTAGTGTTGATACACTAAGGAAATAAATCTTTCTAAAATTATGAAAAAAAATAAATCCAAGAGTCAATGGGCCATTTAAAATCTTAAGAAATTTTGGGAATAACAATTATGAGTTAGAATTACTTGAATCCTATGGGGGAGTTTCAAGAACCTTCAACATTAGTAATTTATGTCCTTACTATAATGATGATAATTTGAGAAAAATTTCTCTTTTCCAAGTGAAGAATCATGTAGTCACATTTCACGCTTAATATAATGGATGTTAATAGTTAGCATACTTGGACATGGAACAAATTATTCTTCAAAACTCTAATGCTACTATTTTTTTCCCAATTCATTCCTATAGGTATTTTATATATTTGAGAGAAGGATAATTCCCCAAAGATACCAACTGTAAAAGAGAATGATGACATAGGTGTTACAAAGTTGCATAAGAGATAAAGCTAAAAGACACAAAGCATGATTATAAATCTATTGCATTTGTTTCATTACTAGGGTTTTTGTTTAGGTTTGTGATTTGTATGTACAATTTGTTATATCTTATATCTTATATCTTTAAACGAGTGTATGTATGTTATAAGGGTAAAGTATATTAGTTTTAGTCTCTTACTAACTAGTTTAATCTAACTAACTTAGGTCCATTAGATTAGTGATTAGTTAGTGATAGAAAATACAATATACTCATTCATATATGTATATATCTATCTATCTCTCTCTCTATCTATCTATCTATATATCTATATATCTATCTATCTATCTATATCTATATATACATATATATATATATGCTCATTAATATTATACACTTTAATAATCAAGTGGAATAGAAAGCTTAAGAGTTTGTAAAATGAAAACTTCCTCTCCAAGTGAGTTTATCTTGAGAGTTAAGGTTCTTATATAGAGATATTTTTTTATTTCTCCTTAAAATTAGTGTGGTTTGTTGAAGATCAAATTTCAATTTTGAATAGCTTTGAAACTACACCATTTGAACCAAGAAGACCTTCAACAACATGTTTGAAGAAAATGCAAGATCCTATTAAAGTATATGATCAAATCCTCATCAGAATACCTAGTCATAATTTTCATATGCCATTCGGTTAATATTAATGCGATAAATTTATTATAAATATTTAGGAAGTTAGAAAAAATGTCTACATAATTAAGATTGGCTTAGTTAAGAGAAATTTGAGTTTCTAATGTTAATTATACTTAAAATTACAAAAATATATATAAAAATATCAAAAATAATTAGATGAATTTGTTTTATATTTATCTTAAATATGCCAAAATGTAAGCATCCCCAAAGTTTTATAAATTTTCATTAGCTAAATCACTGATTTCAGGGCTTAAAAGTACATAAAGGAAAAAAATTATTAATAGTTATTTTTCATCAAAATCATTAAGAGGCCTCGGACACTCAGAAAAACAATTAAAATAAAATAAGGTCAATTTAGATTCATTTGAATGAATTTTGACGGAAAAAAAATGACTTTGAAGACTCACAAGACTCAAAACAGAAAGCAAACACAAGAACATGTGAGTGAAATGTTTTTAAAATATAGCATTCATTTCTAAATTTTTAAAGGATGTAATAAATCAATAAAAATATTATATTTTTATTTCCATATAATTAAGATCCTAATTAATGTAGGCTTTTCAAAAAAATAGGGCATTACATCACTATACCATTAAATAGATTTTTGTTCCTAACAATGATTAAAAACCAAAATTCAATTCAAGAAAGTTAATTGAGATTCGGTTAAAAGAATCTAATATATGTTTTGAATGAAATATTGTAGGGAAATAGAACATGAATAATATACAGCTCGAAGAAATGAGAGAAATAAGGCAGTAACATGCAACAGTAATGAAAAAAAAAACATCTCATGGGATTCCCAACATCTAGCCAAGGGTATAATAACTAGAATCTTTCCTCATGTTGTACGCTATGATCTCTTCCAACTTCAAAGTCATGCATTTTCCCAACTAGAACAATATTATACCTATATAATATCATTTCTTAATCATATATGATAAGTTAAGAAGACATCAAACATGGGAAACCATATGAGACAAACATAATCAAATGGGGTAACAACCTCTATAAATGGAAAAAAAAACAACACATTACATGAAAAACGCAAAGGTCACGTAGGCAACCCAAAACACATACTCAACCCTAATTCAATATTTAAAAAAAATACAATAGACTAAAAAATCTATAGGGTTTATAAACCAAGTTCAGGGTAGCAACACCTCACATTTAACTAAATAATGTTGTTGTTTAAACATAATTTTGTGGAAGCAAAATGGGAACTCAAGGTTATTACTACCAAATCCAAAATAGAAAAAGGTATTTCAAATACCTAATCTAGGTTAGATGTCACACTTAAAAGTAGTCACATACCTAGTCATCAGGTGTTGAAATCTCCTAATCGCAACAAGATATAAGATTACAAAATGCTATGGAGAAAAGATAAGAAATAGATGAGGAAAATAGCCTAAGAAAACTTGATCATAGTGTAAATTCCCCATTTTCCAAACACAAAATAATCACACATGCATCTCAGAAGCTAATTATAATGAGTTGTTACCACTAAAACTACTGTAAGTGGACATAACTGTTCTACTTACATAAGTTGTTAAGGCTAGTTAGAATAATAAAATAAAATAAAAACTATATTACAAAGACAAATAAAATAAAATAAAAATATTTAATTAACTCAAAAAAAAATATAAGCAAAATCATAAAAATGAAAACACTTACCACAGCAAAACACCATAAAAATATAATTTTTAATTACAATTGAAGGTTATAAATAAGATCAAAATGATAAACGTAACTCAACAAATCACCACTAATTTCCTTATTCCCCACCATACATATCATTAACACTTAGGATAAGTCCACACTCAATCTAAACTATGTTATTTTCTCACCACGTACATCATGGGTCATTAAAACCCCATTTAAAATATGTAACAAGGTAGCTAAAGGTATAGGTAAGTAATAATTAAGCATAATCGAATAATATATATATATATATATATATATATATATATATATATAGGATATAATAAAAACATATTAATACAAAGGAAGAGAGGAAGACACAGTTGAAGATAGAAAGAAAAGAATATGTTGTTACCAGTTAATGATAAAAGAGAACTTTTATACTTGTAAGAACATGAACATTATGGGAGGTTTTGTAATTATACATGTTAGTCAACACATGGGATCTACAGTAAATGATGGAAGATTAAAAAATTTGAGAAGATTAATATATTTAACATATGGATAACTTTATAATGTTTGAGATAAAATAAAAAAAATTCAAAGAAAATACTATTCTCCACAATGATCCAGAAGTCTTTAATTTATAAGAAGGAGATCTGGGGACGTGAAGACATCATCATAAAATCTTTTAACTTTTGTGGTGGAATCAAATATGAGGTGATCCACTAAAAGGTATTTTATCAGGGAGAATCATTTGGCAACCTATCATTTTACATCAAAATTCTAGAAGATGCTTTATACTTTTGTTTTTTTTACTTTCTATTGATATAATTATTGTTCTAGTGGCTAATGCTATAGTTACTAATTTATGGCTTTTTATTGTTCATCTTATGGGGGCACCTTTTGAGCCGGTGTTTTATCATGTCACATAACCTATTTATACTCAAGCAAGTAATTTGTAACCACTTTATTTTATCACCATAGTTGATTAGTGGTTTAAATAACGATGAGGATTTATTTTGAGAAAGATTTTGAATAAAGAATGGAGTGATATTCATCAAAATTTTTGGCAGCTGTATGACTTGTAGTATTATGTGATTTTTGCATTAAAAAAATGGGCTTGATAATTATCAAGGGTAATTTGAAAAATTGGTTTAGTTGGTATTTTTGTTGTTCTTCGCATGCTTGAATATATTGTTTTGAGATTTTATGAAAATCTTGGAACTTATTACACCATTTAACTTTGAATTATCTAAAAAGGGTAGGAATATTATTAATAATATGATGTTCTAACTCCTATGAGAAAACTTTTGAACAAAAGAACTTTAAAAAACATATAAAAGGGGAGGAAGTTGTCTATCTTTTGAATTAGGAAAAAAGAGTGTTTCGAAGGAATCTAAGGCATCCTTTACCTCTGGTGGAAAGATTTATGGCAAAGAGCCAAATATTTCCACCATTTTATGAACAATATAGGAGGATTAGTTGTTTCAATTTTTTGGAAGAAGTGAATCCAAGAGTGAATTTTACGACCATTTTATGAGAAGAAGGTATAATACCAGGCGTGTTAGTAATCCTAGTAATTGAAGGAAAGGGAGAGTTTAATGAGGTTAGGAATTAGGAATCAATCTTGGTATTTAAAGGGTGCCACCCCAACTAGAAATATAAAGGATTTTGTGTACATTGCAAGTAGAATAAGCCAATTAATTTTGCGAATGATTATGTGAGAATTAGTTGAAGGAGGTGGAACCAATAAACCCAATGATTTCCATATAATATGGTTGTTGTTTATGTAAGTCGCACGATTTTTTCTACCAACTAGAAAAGAGTTTCTCGCAGAGATAAAAATTAGTAAGGATAGAAAAAAGCATCCTTCCAATTTGTAATAATTTACAAATCAGTTTTTCAAAAGTAATCAAAAGATTTTTTCAAATCCTATTATTTTAGAATAATATTTTTTTAAGATAGGATTGGTAAAATAGTAATATTTGAAGAAGAAGATATTGAAACTTGATTTTTAAAGAGGAAGTTTTGAGAATGAGATCTCTTTTGTATTTTTAAAATAGGGGAAGAGACAATGTGTATCAAAGGACAAGTAAAGCTTTATTTGATTTCTTATAGTACCATGAGGGCCTTAGGAGATTTTCTAAGGGTATCAAATAAGTTTTGTGCATTTTTATTTTGTCCAAAGGAATCCCTTAGGATGAAGTTTAATTTTTTTTGTCTTCAAATAAGGTCTCATACCATGGTTTAAATGGGGTTTTGTTAGAGGGTTTTTTAAGCAAGTTGTTTAGCTTTCTTTTTTGGAGCTATATCAAGGTTTTTCTTGAAGAAATTATCTGCTTAGGAAATTAGAGATAAATTTTGAACATCTTTAAAAAAATTCTATGTCATAGTAAAAGATTAATAGGATGACCTACTATCTAGAAAATATCTACTTGGAGCCAATGTTTTAGATATTCTTTTGGTTTACTTCCTTTACTAATTTTTGATCTATTCTAAGTAGGAATTTTTATTTTAAAATTTTAGATTGGAATATTTATTTGTAAAGCACAATGAACTGGGTTTTTTTATGGAAGAGTAGGCTATCATTCTAGTGGAAAAAATTGAATTTAATTCTTCATTCCTACTGGTTTTGAACTTATTTGAGAATAACACCATAACCAATTTCAAAAGCATCTATTTCAACCACTTTAGGAAGTTTTGGATTAGCGAGATGGAGATAAGGGGTGCTTTGGACTTAGGTTTTGGTGTGTTTCATAATTTATTTATGTTCTAAAGTTTAAGTCACTTGATTTTTCTTTATCCTATTATAAATAGGTTTTGCTAATTGATTGATATTAGGATACAAATTTAAGATATAATTAAAATTACCTAGGAATCTCCATAAATATTTTTTATCTAGAAACATATCAAGGAATTTGCAAGAAAAATAAAGAGATCTCTCAATTGTGGTGATAGTTTCTTGCGAGAGTTAATGAGCTAGGAACCTAATATAAATTTAGCAAAGAGAGACTTGATTTTGAGATAATAAGACCATTTCTTTTGAAAATGGAAATGAATGTCCTAAGGTTTTTGAAATGCTGATTTATAAACTTGGAGAAATTCAGTACATCATCAATGTGTACAATGTAGAAGTTTTAGTAAAGATTACAAATGTCATGCATGAATTCTATGGAACTCAGAAGGAACATTCTTGTGTCCAAATGGCATGACATTCCATTGATACAAGCCAAAGGGGACATCAAAAGCAGTTTTGTCATGGTATTTTGGCGATATCTAGTTTTATGAAAATCTTAATTTAAGATCAAATTTTGCGAATATAAGAGCATAATGTAATTTTGTAAGGAGATCTCATTTGTTAGGAATAGTATATCTTATCTATTGTTTAGCTCTATTAAGGGGTTTGTAGTATATGACATGTTGAGGAGTTTCTCATTAAATTTTAGATTATTTATAACATAAAATGTAGCACAAGATAAAAGGGAATGATATTTTTGATATAAGGTGCTTATTTTGTAAATCAGTAATCTCTAAATGGCAATGGCTTTATAAATCATCATTCATTTGTAGTAGTCTTACCTTATTCAAGGAATGAATATTTATTAGGGAGGTGAGCAATATTTTTCTTTCTTATCTAGAAGGCATTAGGAATGTTTGAGAAGACCCCTTGTTCAATTTGTTTTGAAAGCTAATACTTTTGCTCTTAAAAATATTAACTTCTAACTAATTTTTAATTCTTGAAAGAGAAATTCCTTGTTTGAGAAATTGAAGGGGGAAAGGTAGTTAAGGTTTTTTCCTTCATAGCTTGTTATTTCATGCACTTAGTTGCAATTCTAAGCCATTTAATTTTTCATGTTTGGTTGTAAGTCCTATGTTAGATAGTAAGCTCATCCCTTATACTTCCATAGGAATTACACTTACTATTTTTAAAACAACCATGAATCTATTTTTTTAATCTACCTCTCTTTCTTCCTCTTCTAATAGTTTTGCAGAGTCTAGGAAAAATATTGTTAACAATGAGGAATATGTTCTTGTAGATTTTCAAGGATCTGTTAATAATTAGAAGCTATAAAAAATTCATTTTGAATTAATCGAAAAAATGTCATAAGGCTATAATTTTTAGACAAAATATGTAATCAAAGGTGAAGAAGAAGATACACCAATTTCCAATAATTTTGAAACCATTCCATTACTCACAAAAATTTCTATGATAAACCATATTAAAAATGGCTTCAAATATATTCATTTATTGCTTGCTTATGTAGGATTCAAACTGTAACACCCCCATTTTTTTTGAATTATAAATTTTCATTTTTAAGATAATGTGGAAGCAATGGGGAAAAAAATAGGGGAATGTTATGCCACATCAACCATAAGAAAAGCGTGATCATCACTTAACTCATGACAGATGCAAGGTAAAAATGAATAATAAACAAAAGATGCATGCACATAACATTATTGGTACAATATAAGGTAATAGGGGCAAGAAAAATATTATAGATAGAATGAGTATGATAGTGTTACAAAACTAAATATAGGAAATTGAGCTAAGAGTTTAAATAATAGAAAATAAAAACTTTCGAACACAACAGGAAAAGTACTTTTAACTGGTTAGCCTAACTGTTAGGCATAATCACAAACCTCCAACCCCAAACA
Source organism: Tamarix chinensis (assembly GCA_030549775.1). Classification (NCBI taxonomy): domain Eukaryota; kingdom Viridiplantae; phylum Streptophyta; class Magnoliopsida; order Caryophyllales; family Tamaricaceae; genus Tamarix; species Tamarix chinensis. The sequence goes on along the minus strand of CM060173.1, from coordinate 67,886,243 downwards.
ATAGCTCACTAATGGACCACATCATCACCCTCAACATACTCTAACAAAGAGTCATAACCTTGCAAATTAACCTCTACTCCCTCGAGCTAAAGTCGGATCATCAAAGTGAGCACATAAATGCAATATCAATACGATGAACTGCTCATAAAATATACTACCTAAAACATGGTAAGGCTCATGTAGAACATTAAAGTCATATAGCTACATGATGATATCATAACAGTACAACTAAACAGTTAATTTCAAGTAGTAGTACAACAATGCATGCTTGCATGGAAACCCTGGAAGTATAAAGATATGGTAAATACCTCGCAACCCATATAGTATAACCATATTAGAATTCTCCCTTCAGTGACCACACAAACTCCAGTTAATAAGATAGTTTGTTTGTCCATGCTTAGTCCTCTACCATGAACAAAAGTCATGGCAGCATAAATAATCACAATGGGATACCATACCCATCACACAAGGTTAGGATATATCAAATGGGTTTTCTTTGAAGATACCACACCCACCACACTTCGAGTGCAATTGCCATAAATCAGGATACCACATCCATCACACATGGTCAAAGTACACCAAGGAGGCTTGTACTAGGATACCTGACCTACCACACCTTGAATGTCTCCTCTACAAGGAATAAAATGTTAAGATACCACACCCACTTGAACACTGGAAAATACGAAGTGTTAGACGATTTGTACAAGAATACCTAACCCACCCGAGTTAGATATAGATGCTATGTCAGCCTCCAATAGTATAATCTTATACCTTAAAGATATGCACATACCCGAGTTAGATATAGATGCTATGTCAGCATGAAGATTTTCTAAAACAAATAAATGTCGAAAAAAGGGTAAGAACTCATGCTTGAAGTGGTTTAACATATTTCTGATCCCCTCAAACAGAAAGAGTACCAAAAGGAGGTATTATTCATGCTTTATTATACACATGTTGATGTGAATTGCATGCTTTTTTCTGATCCCCTAAAACATATTTCTGTCCAAACCAAAGGGTAAAAACTCATGTTTTTTATACCCATGCCGATGTGAATTGCATCAAAGATGGTATTATTCACACACTCACACACACACACACCAAATAATAGAATAAAATTAAACAGAAATAAATAGAAGATATGATTATTAAATTTTACTTTAGGTGATCACAACCTCCAAATATTTAAGTGGGTAAACCAACAAGAAGGTAACCAAGAAAATCAAAGTATGAAGAATTACTACTAACTACAAGAGGACAAGAAATCACACCCATGTCAGCCCCTAGGACATAATCCAAATGGAATGACAAATGTATGAAGAAGAACCACCTCAGCCATCCTATGATTAAGCATGCACACCCCTTACTATGATCTAGGGAAGCCTATTGAGTTGACAGTGAGTCCTAAACAAACAATGTTAAAATAAATAAATAAATATCCACAAAAGAAAGGAAAAGTTATTAACAATCTCCAACCTCAAGGGGGCAACCTTTAAGAACCAAAAATACTCTTTTTCCACTTACAGTATTAATGTCTTATTAAGCTAATCACATAATGCACATAAGCAACTATTCTTTATTAAATCTTTTTCTTTTATTGTCCAATTTCTAAACATAGAAACTGTTTAAAAATGAAATTCTCTAAAAATTTAAATTTTTAAAAATAGAAAGGTTAACTAGAATAACCAACTTTGTAAAGCCAACTAAAATCATTAACCAAAATTTAAAAACCACAAACATATTAAAAGATCATGGTCCCTCAACCATGGCTAAGCACTAACAACTAGTGTCAACATAACAACTAAAACACAAGCAATGGTCATAATCAACATAACACACAAAAATTAATTTTAGTAAGTTATACTAACTTTTCAAATTCAACCACTCATTACTATAATCCCTTATTTGTTCATTATATAACGAAAAATGAAGAATGGATGATTTATAATAACTAAACTTATGGGGCCTTGATTTGATATAATATATAATGGGTAAATTATTGAAATTAACTTCAGAGTGACTTTTACAAAATAGTGGATTGTCGCAGCCAAATCAAAACTGCCACATATTTAACATAAAATCATATTTTCTTAAGCTAATTATATTACATAGCATAAGAAAGTATAAAATGATATAATAAAGAAATAACAATAAGTTAAGGTAACACCCAAAAAATTAACTACTAAAAAATTTTGATTGCAGAGTTAAGCACGGAAGCTAAAATAATTAAAATGAAGGGTGTTACTACCACACTTGGTACAAATCTGGTTTCCTCTACCATTCTCATACCAAGTGCTAAGGATAAAATCATTAATCCACTTAAATTAATAACATGATTATAGAAATTAGAATAGAAAGAACATTAGATAAATACCTTGCTAATTAAAAACAACACCAGCAATTTATAAGTCAAGAGAGAAATTATAAGAGGACATAAGGGTCTAAATATAACTAGAAATAAGATAGAAAAAGAGACACCGAATATCCTACCCTCTCAAACTAGAACTACCACCATTTGACTAAACTCGAAGGCTGACATACAAACTCCACTGCCCATTGAATAGGTAGGGGCCCATGACAATGAACCCTTTAGTACTATGGTACTAAGCAACCCTTTATACCAAACTAGTATGATAAAATATGGAATACATGTAAGGCATACAACCAACATGTTATAAGACAGATACATATACATACGACGATTGAGATACAATAATCATTTAAGTAATCAAATTCCATCAAGGTCGTGTACTACTCATATTTATTCATAAGAAACAACTAAACTTGCCAAAGAACATCCCAAAGATACTCTCTAAATCAATAGTTAAAACCTAACTCTACACCACAATTTTAACCTTCACAGCATAATTCATGTCTCAAGATAAATTCCAACTAATTAAATACATCACAAGTATGTTCACAGGTATAATATACTAAGATACGTATCATCCCAGATATACTTATAGGTATAATATAATAAAATCCATAACATCATAGATATACTTATAGGTACAACATAATAAGATCTAGGATATCACATGTATGCTCACAAGCACAATACCAACACAAGGAGGCATGAAGGCTGCTACCAAACAATCCAATAATTGGGTGATCATTATTTCAATCAAATCATATCATTTCTATTTTTATTTACTTTCTCAAGGGGAGATCAATCAAACTAAAGACAAAAAGGTACTCCTATCATATCGGTGTAACAAGGCAATATAGTTTCCTACCGACTATCAATCCAAGAATGCAAAGGTACTCTAGTCACATTAGTCCTCGAAGGTAACACAGTACCCTACCAACAAGGACACCTAATCTATAACTATGCATATCCCCTATTAGTCCGTATAATAGAATAGAGTAAGATGTAGGGCTTGACTGGAGTACTAAGGCATACTAGCAAAAATCAATAATATCAACTATAGACTAAACTACGTCCTTAGAGTAGCGACCCCTAAGGAGCCACCAATTTCGATCTCGAGGTCTTTTACTTTAAGTATTAGTATTTTATTAATGTGACCATGAAATTACATACATATAGATAAATCAAATTTCCATGCATAACCCTTTTTTGCTTATTTCTAGTCATCAGAAAAAGCCATGATCAAGATCAATATCAAGGCTAATATTAAAAGATACTAAGGTCATCCTAGGCTCAATTATTCATATATGGACACTTTAGGCTAAAAATGACCAAAATACACCTGAGACCAAAATTTCAAGATTATCATCTATTTAAATAGTAATTCCATTTTATTTATTAATTTGCTATGAAAAGACTAAAACACCATAAATAAATTATTCATTTTTTAATTTAAATTATCATATATGCCAAATGACCATTTTTCCCTCATACATAAATTTGCACATAAAATCCTTTTTTGCACCTTTAATCCATTAAAAATACATGCTCATTTACTCAACAACAACTGATACATATTAAAAATGCTTTTTGAGATAAAAATTATAACATACTCAAAATGACCAAATTACCCCTCGGACACTTATCAGTATTAATTATTCAAGAATTATGTTCTAGCATGCTTAACTTATTATTTTACACATACCTATTATATGAAATATTTTTCAGACATAATAATCACTTTGATCACACATTTGTACTCGATATATTTTATATGAGATAACCTACTTATGTTTCTAATTTTCTTGATAACAATAAATAATACATAATTATATTTTAACAAAACATACTTAATACATTTCACACATAAAAACCTTAATATGCTATCACATAATATCTATCATTTTAGTAGAGTATAATGATTACCTAAATTAAAGCAAAAACTCAAAAATAGCGATATCCTAATAAAGTTATTGAATTGGCTTAATCAACCTTTCATACCTAAAAATAATACCACAATTACCAAATTAATATCCATCAGGTAAAATAATAATTATAATAATAAAATATTTATTTTTTGAAATTACCAAAATACCCTTACATTTAATATAGGTACCAAGATTATTTATCAACAAGACACAACTCACACTGCTTGCGCAACATAAGCTATGCATGCAAGGAAAAAAAGGGTAACAAGGAGGTTTGCTGATGGGGATGGCTCGATTAGAGTGCAGGGAAAGAAGGAAAGTGCTAGTAGTGAGGTATTGTGTGTGTAGGGTGGTGAGGTTGTGGGCGAGTGGTGTTTATCGACATTCGAAGGGGAGGTTATGGCAGAGGGTGTGGGATGGTTGGGTGCCGCATGCAATGCTAGAAAGTGGAGGTGCAGGAAGAAAAGAAAGAAGGGGATAAGGGACGCTTGTTGGTGGCTGCCGGGCTTGCATGGTTTGTGGAGGCTTAGAGCTGCAGCTACTGGTGGTGGCAGGAAAAGGAGAAAGAAGAGGAGGAAGGGGCTGCTTGGTAGGGGTGGTGTTGGATGAAGAAAAGTATAGGGAGGAGGTATTGTCAGTTGTGGTTGGTTGCTATGATGGATGGTGAAAAGGAAATGACAAAATTTATATGTATATTAAATGGTGTTACATGTGTGTGTGTGTGTGTGTGTGTGTGTGTGTGTGTGTGTTTGTGTGTGTGTGTGTGTGTAGATTGTAAATGCACATTATGTAGAGGGTGCGGCGTGAGGTAAGGAGGTGAGGGAGATAGGTAGAGTGTTTATGGGAGGGGATTAGGGTAAGCCACGGGTAAGTTTAATGACGTAAAAATGGTAGGATAAAGTAGGTAGAATTTATTTTATTTTTAGGTTTTGTTTGGATAGATTAGGGTACTAAATAGAAAAATAATCCGAAAAAAAATTATCCAAATTAGGATAGGTTTAAAAAGGGTCAGAATGAGTAAAATAATCTGGAATAAATTTTAGAAAATTATTTTTGGGTTATGGATCAAAAGATTATTAGTAAAATAATTTAGGATAAGATTTATAGGTATAAATAGGATTAAAATTAATAGTTCCATTTGTATCAACTTTTTTTTAACCTGATCATTTTATACTTAAAATGTCGTAAAAATATGAATAATAATATCAATTTTAATGTTAAACCTCCTAAAATAATAATTATAAATATTCATATGATTATTAATTTATAATTAAGATATTTTTATAAAAAAAGGTATTACAGTTATAGATTTCATACTCCACACACACACACATATAATGATTTTAAAAATAAGGATATAGATTGTAGAATCCTTATATATAGAATAAAGGTCTTCAATCATTAAGAATTATCTTATGACACAAAAAATAACATTAGGAATTGATGATATTGGGGGAAGGATTATCTTAAATGTATAATTTTAGAGAAGGTTAAAGATCTTGATGAATTATTTGGAGATATAAATAATATTAGTGGGATATAGGCTTTTAGAAGAGAAAGATATAACAAATAACACAAATAAGATATCATTAACAATGATTGAAATATCTCACTAAGTTACATTTAAATATTAAAAAATTACAAAAGACAACCATTGTATAAATTTAATTTAGCTTTCCAACTCAAAAATAATTATCTAATTTTTTTATTGATTAAAAATGTTGTGGTTAAATGGATAAAGTTAGTCTATATATCTGCAAATTTGGGGAAATGAAATAAGGAAAGATTTATCATCTAGTATCATGTAATAAAATTAGTACATACTAATAACATATACTAAAAAATAAATAAAAAGATAAAATTGTATCATATATAACAAGAAAATTGTCTATCTAAAATATCTTAACTATTACAAAAAAATAACTCCAGATTGGGTCATACGAATATGTAAATAAGCTTATAATTCAATCTATTAATCTCTCTAAATACCTAAATAAGAAACATTATTTTATATAAAAATAGTATAGCACAGCCAAAGTCATCACAAGGTAATGCATTTTATTATTTTAATTACTTACTCTCTTTTTTAAAAAATTTACTTGTTTATGAAATCAACATTTGCCCTTTTATTTTTCTATACACAATAAGGGTTTGAAATATTATTTAAATTGTTGAAAAAGTACCACAACAAAAATAATAATATAAAAAAAATTAATAAAGTATCTCATAATAATAACTATTTTCTTAACGTAATAAATTATGAGTTGCTAAAAGCATTCTAAAAATAGCATTTCTTTCTAGAAATTCTAAAATTGAAAAGGGAATGATGTAGGAGCATCTAGTGATTATCATATTCATCTTGATTCTCAATGTAAGGAAGAATTATCATTCTTAATATTTGAGCCTATCATATTAAATGTTCTTGATAATTTGTCTATGCTTGGTGTTGAAAACAATTCAAATTGTTCTTGTAGATAAGATACATATTTGCAAGAAGAAGATGTTATACACCTTAAAATGTACAAGTATTCAAAGCATGCAAGACTATGGCATACATGGGATGATACGTTACAATAAGAAGATATAGTGATGATTATCATTAGTTGTATGAACTTGTTGTAAACCCTAACCCTAAGTGTATTTTATGTAAGTTAGGGTTTAATGTAATTTCATGTATGTATCATAGTTAATTGTATGGCTTTGTAATGTTAATCATTAATATCATTTAGACTATGATATTATTATTATGATTAAGTATTATATGGGCTTAATTCAAGTGGAATAATGGGCTTGAATTAAGATGGGAATCTCGGCTGGATAAGCCTGTTTGTGATGGGTGCTACTTCCTCCTATATATACTTTGTACATGCATGATTTGAGTACTGAATAGATAGAATTTTTTAACACAAAATTAGCACAGCAAGGTCTGTGTTTATCCTCTCTTTTGAGTCTCTTTGATCAAGGAACGCCCGGGGCAACATACCTTCCTCCATTGATCTCATTCATTCGACACTTGAAACTTGTTTCAACCATTCAAAACCAACCTGCTCTCAACCTCTGTTCTTCGAATTTAATCAATATTAAACCATTGTTTCTGCTAGTTAATTTCGTGTTTGACATCACCAATCAACATCAACAAATCCAACCCTTCCCTCCCCTTTAATTAAACATCATTTTTGGTATCAAAGCTTCGGTTGTTTTGGAAGCTGTCGATTGAAACCCCTTGCAGATAGGTTATCATATGTGTGCATTCTTGCATCAAGAACTCACCGGTAGCTTGCTCTTTTCATTGAATTAATGCATCTTTATAATCTTCTTGAATCTTCCTTGAAGTTCTTGGTTGAAGATCTTGAAATCTTGAAACAATCTTTTTGCATTTTTTCCAGCCAAATTACATCACCTTCAACTAGTGCTACATTTCCGTCACAACTCCCTCTCTGTGTGTTGCATTGTTCTGCTACGAGTTTTTCATTGCCATCGTTCCTTTCCCTCTTATTTCTTATCTATATGTGTGCATTATCCTATGTTAATCCATTCATTTCACTGTCCTTTCATGTAGCAATCTGATAAGGAAAACAAAACTCCCGAGACCTGGTAGTGCGTCCAGTCACGGGCTGAGCAAGTGTGTTTGTACCGTGGCTTACTCGGTCCATTTTTATCTCAAAATACCACTTTATAATCTTCCTCTTTGTCTTCTCTACATCTTCTAGGAATCACCACGTTTGAATCTTCAACTTGAAGACGTGTATGAGTTGAAGAAACCCTTGGCAGTCTATAATTTTATGTGGTTGAAATTTTGGGCCATATAAGAAGAACACTTCCAACCTTGGTGCCTGCTTGCATGATGTGTTCTTGTGGCTAAATATCCTCATTTGTGCCTAATCAAGGACTATAGGTAGTGATATTTACTTTGATTGTGAATTAGCAAAAGTTTTGCGCCTTGTTTGGTTGCAGGAAAAGAAAAATCTAGAACCTACACATTTGTGGAATCCTTTGTGTACAACAAAAAGAGGTGTGTGTCAACCTTCACCATGGCTAGTGAAGAAGTTCATGCCTTGGTAGAATCTATCAAGAGCCTCAACACACAAATGGATGCTCAATTGCAAAATCAAAACACACTTCAACTTCAACTACAGAGTGTGGAAGCTAAGTTGGCCAAACAAGAAAAGCATAAACCATGGCAAGTTCACATGGAAACCACACATGATAGTGTGGAAGGAAATATGAAGCCTATCTACCATGAAAAAGGTGGACGTGGAAATTCCAACATACATCACCATGAAGATGGAGAATATGAGATGAGTTCCTTTGGCTCAAGAAATAAAAGAAGACCACCTACATTTCAAGTAAGACATGCATACCATAAAGATCAAGGTATTAAACTTGACCTTCCTGAATTTTATGGTGATTTGAATGTGGAGTAATTTTTTGAATGGATGCATGAGATTGAGGCTATTTTTGAATTTAAAGAGTATGAGGATGAAATAAAATTGATACCATGGAAATAATGTCATACAAGATGGATTTTTGTTTAGACTAAATAAACTTAGTATTCTTAGATCTAGTATTCGAGACTTTCTAATCAAAGAAGTACATGAAGGTAGCATTGAGGGACATTTTGGTATACATAAAACTATGGAATTATTACAAGAAAATTTCTATTGGCCACGAATGGTTAAACATGTACAGTTCATGATAATTAGATGTTCTACGTGTCAAAAAAGTAAGAGTTTCTTTCATAAAGTCTTATACACACCTTTACCCGTTCTTGATAAACCATGGGAAGGAGTTAGGTATTGACTTTATCCTAGGGTTACCAAGAATGCATCATGGTAAAGATTCAATTCTTGTGGTAGTAGATAGATTTATAAAATGGCTCATTTTATTCCATGTAATAAAACTGATGATGCCACGTATGTTGCTGACTTGTATTTTAGAGAGGTTGTTAAACTTCATGGAATACCTAAAAACATAGTTTTTGATCCGGATGTCAAGTTTATGAGTTATTTTTAGAAAACTTTATGGCATATGCTTGGTACTAAATTGTTATTTAGCACTTTGCGTCATCCACAAACTGATGGTCAAATTGAAGTAACTAATAGAACTCTTGGTACATTATTAAGAGGTTTAGTTAATAATAGTACTAAAGATTGGGATGTTAAGTTAGCTCATGCAGAGTTTGCTTATAATTGTAGTCCATCTAGTACTACTCAAACTAGTCCGTTTGAGGTTTTGTATGGAGTGAATCCTGACATGCCTATTGATATGATTCCTTTGAAAAAAGGTGAATTACAAAATTATGAAGACAAAGATAGAGTACAATTTTTTCAACCACTTCATGAGAAAATCAAAAATAACATTGAAAAATCAAATGCCATGTATAAAGATCAAGAAAATAAGCATAGAAACTCTTATGTGTTTTCTCCTGGTGACATAGTTTTGCTACATTTGCATAAAGAAAGATTTCCTAATTTATGTAAAAATAAACTAATTCCAAGAGCTTATGGTCCATTTAAAATACTAAGAAAGTTTAGGGATAATGCTTATGAACTTGAACTTCTAGATCATTATGGTGGAATTTCAAGAACTTTTAATGTTGGTGATTTTTCTCCTTATTATTCTGATGAAAATATGAGGGCAAATTCTTCTCAACTTGGGGATAATGATGCAAGAGCATCTAATGATTATCATATTCATCTTTATTCTCAAGGTAATGAAGAATTAGCTTTCTTAATATTGGAGCCTATCATATTAAATGTTATTGATAATGGGTCTATGCTTGGTGTTGAAAACAATTCAAGTTATTCTTGTAGATATGTTACATATTTGCAAGAAGAAGATGTTAATACACCTTAAAGTGTACAAGTATTCAAAGCATGAAATACTATGGCATACATGGGAAGATACTTTACTACAAAAAGATATGGTGATGATTATCATTAGTTGTATTAACTTGTTGTAAACCTTAACCCTAAGTGTATTTTATGTAAGTTAGGGTTTGATGTAATTTCATCTATGTATCATAGTTAATTGTATGGCTTTGTAATGTTAATCATTAAAATCATTTAGACCAAGAAATTATGATTATGATTAAGTATTATATGGGATTAATTCAAGTGGAATAATAGGCTTGAATTAAGGTGGGAGTCTCAGCTCGATGAGCTTGTTTATGCCAGCTGCTACTTCCTCTTATATATACCTTCTACACGCATGAATTGAGTAATGAATAGACATAATTTTTTAACACAAATTTAGCATAGAAAGGTCTATATTTATCCGCTATTTTGAGTCTCATTGATCAAGGAGCGCTCGGGGTAACATTCCTTCCTCCATTGATCTCATTCATTCGACACATGAAACCTGTTTCAACCATTCAAAACAAACCTCCTCTCAACCTGAGTTCTTTGATTTTAATCAATATCAAACCATTTTTTCTACTACTTAATATTGTGTTTAACATCACCAATCAACAAAAACCAATCCAGCCCTTCCCTCCACTTTGATTACACATTAGGGACTTTCTCCCAAACATTAAAATAAAGAAAGTTGTATAAATATAATATAATTTATATTCCAAATATGAGGTATTAAATGCTCATAAGAAATTAAATTAATGATTATCAAAAGAGTAAATTAAAATATTTAAAATTATATTGTATTACACATAAACCATAGTCACTACCAGATAGCTTTATTTTCAACCAATAACAAATAAAAAGAAGTAACAACTATCACACCCATACAAAATATATGAAATTGTATTATTAGTACAATATATATACATAGTAAACATAACCTACTAAAAATGATATTATGCTCAAGTAAGGAATAAAAAACACTTACCTTCGCTAAAGAGTTTTATAAATCATGCTAATTCATGTAAAAGGGATTGATCCCTTAAAAACAACTATTAATTATTGTTCACTACTATTCACCAAAACTCTAAAACCACATGGAACATTTAAAATAACATTAACATGAAGAATGTGGCATTTAGCATCATTAAAATAATGGAATCAACATATACATATGTGGTCCACTAGTAATTATGTTCCTTTGTTATATCATCACAAAACCCACCACGTATTTACTCATGTAACTCATGCTAGTTATCACCATTTACTTATTCTACTTATTTTTCAGAACCACTTATCTAGTGTTATATATATATATAACACTCAATCTACATTATCATGCTAACATGCTTTTATCTATACTTGAAGAACAAATTTTTTCTCATAAAATGAAAAATATATTTTTCCTATGCCCTATAGGAAACATGTAAATTACATAGAAAAAACACTTATCTCCTATGTATCATAGACCACAAGTAAATATGTTATAAGCCTCATAGATGTTTGGTCACTATCTCCATTGCCTCATGGACATGAAGTAACTTTCTCTTGTACAATAAGAGAATCATGTCATTGTCACTTAAATTAATTTATGAAAAACCAACCTGTCACTTATGCTATATGGGCATAAAGGGTGATCCTTTATATAATTCTTACAATCCTCCTAAAGTTTCTCATGTGCTACATGGGCATTAGGTAATAATATTCTATGTTATAGGAGCATCAAGTCTATGTTCCGAAGCACAAATGACATACAATTATAGCAACCATATCCATAAGTATTAATACCCACTATAGAGATCATATGTCAAATATAGAGTAGAGAAAGGATTAGATAACATTCAACATGTTAAAACAATTTGAATAAACACATGGTGGCCAATTTGAGGCTAAATATATAGCCTTTTCAACATATGCTAGAGACGTGGTCCTCACTACAAAGGCAAATATGTCCCACATGCATATTTTAGAAAAATTAACTATGCACCAAAAAACTATTCATATAGAAATATACCAAGAAGCTTGTATTCAAAAACCAAAAAAAAAATCATTAACATGATTCACTATAACCATTATTTTTTCTATTCACAAAAAATTATTATTTTAAGAGCTAAATCAATGGTCAAGATGAATCATTGGCCTCAAATATCTAATTAATCATTCAAGTTTAAAATAACTAAATTATCCTATATTTGCCCTTAATTTTGAAATTATGAACAGAATATTATTCATGCTATAAAAGTCTCGAATGTAAAAACCTAAGTATCCCTAATCTTTAATTAACATCTTAGAACTCTAAAATTTAATTAACAAAATCAAAATTGCATGCAAAAGGAGAAAAATACCCCTAAACCCTGAAAAAATAGCATAACTTGTACCATAAAATGATATAACATAAAATTTTGCATCCAATTCATTGAATAGAATATGAGCACATTAGAGCACCAAATATTTCATGAAAACTAAAAGTCATGAAAAATTTAGCACCTGAGTAAAATGTCCAAAATGCCATTTTTCATGTTAAAACATCATTAAGTCATAATTTTAATCATTCAAATCCAAATAAAAACTTTAATATATATTAAATCATACCTAAATTACCTATCAAGCATGCCTAGATAGAGTCAAAAATTACCCTTAAAATATTATTCCAAATGGTACCCACACAAAACATGGTCAATTCTACACATGGTATAAAGATAAATCAACCTAAAATAACCTCAAAACATCTTAATAAATGTTGTAAACCAACACCTTCATAGCCACATCAATAATTTATCTTTCCTGATGTAACTTCCTCCAAAAACTAGATGAATTACCCAAAAACCAATCATCATAGGTTTTGGCACATTCTTGTCCCCCTTTCTCATGGAAGAAAAACCAATCAAACACAGAACAAAAAATCCCCAAAAAAAGCCAGAATATCATAATCGATATCATCCACAAATTTAATCATGCTAACACTAAAATTTTATCTTCTTATATTATAGTCATGTTTATCAAGATTTCAAAGCACCATAATAAGCAAGATAAAATCCTTCCTCAAGCGCAACACCTTATGTTGAAGCCTTTTCACAAAACCACCAAAACATGTAAAAATCAAAGAAAACCATCAAGGAAAAATAAAAAAAATAAAGACAAATAACAGAGAAAGGAACAACAAGTTGCAAAATGATGGTTCTTCACAATCTAAGGAAGGTTAAAATCATATGGGGAAAAATAATGTTAGAGGATGTTAGTTAAACGTTAGATATTTAGGATATTTTTGGACTTTATAATTATTAAATGGTAAAATAATCAATGATATATAGGTGTAACACCTTAAAATTTCGTAACCTTTGTCTTTGGATGTTCAGTAATTTATTTAAAAACTAACCCTTAAACTTTAGCCTAATTATTTAATTAACAACTTTTTACCCATAACCTAAACAATTTCCTATGGCATGAAATATGGACTTAAGGGTATCATATTATTAAAAGAAAGTAAGAATAGACAAGCGGTAACATTATTATTTTATTGTGATAATGTCATATTTGTGAAAATATATGTATTATGGTATAAAATATAGGCTATGTTAGTTTGATAAATTGACTAAAGAATTATTATGAGATATGATGACTAATTGTGGACTTAGAAAATAACATGTATAGAAAAATAAAGTTTTTTATTTGTACTTAAGGGTAACTTAGCCATTATGGGATAATAAGGAAATTTTAGTATTTATGTGTTAGGAAGTTTAAAATATGATAACAATAACATAAGGAATTCATGGAAGTATTATTGTTATTAGGGATTATTAAGTGATTTAATGGCCAATTGGGGAAATCTATCTTGTGATGATAATACCATTATTTTATGTTTATGATTTAGAGGTTATCGATCATGATTGGTAATCATGAAAAGTTCATATGAGGTGTTATGATAATTCTATGAAATTTGGGTCTTGGATATTGTTTTGATTAATATATTGGGAATGAGATTATTAGAGTATACTTATGGGAATTAGGTCATGCATATTATGTATTATAAAAGTGAGGGGATTTTTAGATGAGATGATATAAGTTGTGTGGATAAATCAATATGGGAGAATGAATACTAAAAGGAGTGTAATTAGGGTTTAAAAGAAAAAAAGGACTTGGACCTATGCTATATATATATTTCTTTTTAATATGTCCTATACCTAATAATAAATCTTGAATAAGATACTAATTACTTCAAATGAAAGATTACGTGAGTAGGGTCAATGTGATCTACTTTCCTATATATATTTATGTATCCCATTCTATCGAGAAGGATAGTGGATAAAGAAAATTTTACCTCGAGAAGATGTTTTTAATCTCCATTCCACCAGAAAGAATAGTGCTCAAGAGCATTTTTTCCTGAGAAGATGCTTTAGTCTGTTCCACCGGATTAACAATATCTGGGTCCCTACTTATCGTGAAATGAAAATGTATCATATTAACTTATGAAAAAGATACTAATGATTTAAAGTGGATGAATACATGAGTCAGGACCAAGGTGATTTTTTTTTCTATATATATATATATACATATATCTGTATCACATTCCACCAGGGAGAATAGTGGATTAGGAGCATTTTTCTCTAAAAGGATTCTTTTAGACTCCGTTCCACTGGAAAGAATAATAGCTCTAGTGTGTATTATCCCTAAGAAGAGTTTTAGATTGTTCCACTAGTTTAAGAATAGTAGAGTTCTTGCACTCAACATATATAAAAGAATCAAAATGGATCATACTTAATATAAGATTTTGGATCATATTCGGTATTATAAGATGTTCCTTTCATGTGGTTATTCCCTTATTATCTAATGTTAAAGCATGTGTTATTTGTATCCCTATTTTGATAATATTGTTCCCTTACTCAGTACATAGCATAATGACCTCCTATTTTATGGGTGCTAATCATTCCCATGAGTAGAAGGCCCTGAATCTTACGTTCAGATCTCAAAAGATCAATTAGATGATTATGCGGCCTTTGACACCTTATGTGGGGATGAGTGAATTCATCTATATTAGGGTCAGGTAAAGAGTAATTTTTATCCAATTTATATATTTAGCTGGATACCCTTTTGGACTCTTGATCCCTAGTATCACCCTTTTGTATTTTGTACTGTTAAACTCAGGGTTAGGCTCCAAACTCAGTATTGTACTATAAATGTTCTTTTGTTTCTAATTTTCTTGTGTTACTTTAAATGTTTTAGCCTTGTGATTGATGTAAGGATAGTTGCATAACCCAAAATTATGTCTTTCATGGCATTTACCCCCACTATTTTACTTAATTACTTTTGCTGCAAAACAAAAATATTCAGTAGTAAAAGTCAGGGTGTTACAAGCCTACTCCCTTCTCCTCTCCCTCTCAACCCTCATATGCATTACCACAACCAAACACCACCACCCTCTACTCTTTCTCCCCTAGGCTTTTTTTGGTTTTATAAAAACCATCATTACTAGGCCCCTCCCCATTTTCATGTGTCACCATTCCACGACCTCCTTGCCTAGTATTCTATGTGCCCTAGATTTGCCACCCTCAACCACAACTTCCACCATCATCTAGCCAGTCAACCTGCCCTTCTTCCTATTATTTTTCTCCTTCTTTTCTTCTTATTCTTACTCCTTTGTTGGCCCTATTTTTCTTCTCTGATTTCCTACATTAAATTGTTTCTTCGTAGTAACCCCCTAGGCAAAGGTAGTTTTTTCCATTCCAACCCCATCTTTTCAACCACCCACCATAGCTAACCACCACTCTCCTAGACCCTCTCTACCACTACATTTCCTTCCCTCCTTCCTTCATTACCCCTACCAAGCCACCCTATACACCGGCCCAAACACCACCGTGCATCGAAGTTCACTTCACCAACCTTCTAGCACCCCTTCCCTTCCTAGCCTCATCGTCTCTCCTAGAACCCCCATGGTAATAATCTTGTTTTTGGTTTCCTTAGAATTATTTGAAGTGAGTTAAAAAATTTAAAATATAAAAATAGGATTTATATAATTTGTATATGATTTCATGGTTACCTTAAAGAGATACTAACATTAAAAGTGAAAGACCTCGACATAAGGAATGGTGTCTCTATATGGTTATCTACCCTAAAAACATGGTTTAGCCCATAGTTGATTATGAAATTTTTTTTTTATGTACCTTATTTCCCTATCAAGGCCCTACATCTTACTTTATTCTTATCTATGGACTGATAGGGGGTATGCATACGTACAAATTAACTATCCTTGAAAGTAAGAAACTATGTTACCTTCATATACCAGTGCAACCAAGGTACCTTTGCATCCATGGGTTGATAGTTGGTAGAATACTATATTGTATTGGTGCACTGGTATGATTAGTATACCCTATTGTCTCCAAGTTGATTAACCTTCCCTTCAGTGACTAAAAATGGAATTGATTGATGGATTATTTGATGATTTGATTGATAGCATCCTTTGATGTAGGAGAAAACACTAAAGAATTGTAATTCATTATTATGGAACCATTATTCTGAATTTATAAAGGATCCCCAACAAAATTGAAGATAAATAGATAGTTACGTTGCAAGTAATATATGAAATCTACCATACAAGCTACTAGACATATACGTACATGTGCATGATATGCATAGAGTGCATGGCTACATGCATGTTGGATTAGTTGAGTTATTTAGTTAATTAATTAATTAGTAGATTTATAAATTAGTTAAAGAATAAAGTAGCATAAATCTACCTTTTATAAGAATATTCTATACTCTAGTGTCTTTTAACATATTCTATATTCTAGTATTTTTTTAGCTAGATGTCTTTTGAAGAATTATGGTTTTTAGCTAGTATCTTGTAATCAATACCTTGGATATATAAAGCCATAGAAACCAAGATTAGAGATAGATCAAGATTGAATTGAAGTTAAATGCAAATTGTAAGTATTGAATTCTATGTGAGTTTATCTCAAGTTTAATTGAATCTATGTGAACGATTAATCTTAAAACCTTTAATCTCCTCACATGTGTGAATTAGTGATTAAGTAATTTCTTTCTAAACTCCATATCCCATGCCATTATTATCCATATCCATCATCTAAACACATCCAAAAAATCAAAACCCTAATTCAAAACCCTAATCCTAAGTTTCAAACGTAACCCTTACCCTAATTTTCAAACTAAAACCCTAACCCTAACCCAAGAAAACATCCATCATCAAACACTAATAATCAAATCATCCTCATCATCATATCATCATTTTTGAATCATAGTGAACACCTTCTTATCAAATTCAAATCACCTTAATCATTCACTCATCATTATCGAATCATGAACACCATATTTGAATAATCATCATCACTATTCTACTTTATTTGAATACCTTCATCCTTAATTCTTAATCACCAAACCTTTATCGTAATAACCAAACACAATTCAATCCCTAATGTCACCATTATTGATAATTCCACATTTCCACATACACCAATTTTGGTATTAAAGCCTTAGGTTTTGATCTATTATGGTCAAGATCCAATCTTTCTTCAAGATTCTTGGAAGAATGTGTCCTTAAATCAATATTATTCAAGAAAGTGTCTCTTATTCAAGATTATCCCAAGATTTCATCAAGAAGATACTAAAATCCAAGCACTTAGAGGTGTTTCTGGAGAAGCACCGCTAAGTTGGTGAAGGGAGGAGATGGCGAACTAAGATGAGCACTTGAGAGATGTTCTCAAGGTCTTGGTGGATGAAATCAAGGAGGTAATACTACATGTGGGACAAATAGAATCTTCCCAAGATCAAGGACCACATATGAAGCCAGAAAACCAAAGGGAAAAAATAGAAGAAGACCACACGATAAGGGCACAAAATTGAATGGATGAAGGAGAAGAGAGTGTAGAAAATTATGGAAAACCACATGAAACCTCAAGAACAACCTACAAAGATGTGGAGAAGAAAATCCGATTTGATCTACTTGAATTTAAAGGTACTCTCGATCCGAAATCGTTTCTAGAATGGTTGCAAATTGTAGAGTCTATTTTTGAATATAAAGAAAGTGATGATGAGAAGATGTGCCAAATAGAAATATCGAATTTTAAGAAATTATTAAGAATATGGTATGATAATTTGAAGAGCAGAAGGGAGATAGAAGGAAAACCAAGAATTAGGTCATAGGAAAAATAAAAATAAAAACACTTCCAGAAAAAATTTGTTCCTTGAGAATATGAGCAAGATAATTTTATAAAGATAACTAATTTAGGGTAAGGGTTGCTAAAAGTTGAGGAATACATTAGAGAGTTCGAAATGTTAGTTCTTGTTTATGATGTCCAAGAATGAGAAGAAAAAAGGTGTGTACAATTCATTGGAGGGATACATATGAATCTTAAAGATAAGGTGGAGGTGTATCCATATGAAGTGTTTCAAGACCTAGCCAAGTTAGCAATCAAGTTTGAGAAACAATTGAAGAGAACAAAGCCACAAACAAGTCCACCAATGCTCCATAAGGTTTGAATTTCATGGGCGTGTCAAAGACACCAATTTCTTAAGCCAAAAATCAAGACGAATTTAAAAGGTTCACTTGTGAAGAAAAGGGCAAGGATCATGCGATTGATAAGGTGAAAATTAATGCTTCAAGTGTAGAGGTTATGGCCATTTTTGTTGGGATTATCCAAACCAAAGGGAATTGACTTTGAAGGAGATAGAAGGTATGGAGGCTTGTGATGAAAATGAAGACCTTGATGGAGATCTTGAAGAAGAAAGTGATAGCCCGGAGGATACTTTGGAAGAGGGCCAAGTGGATTGCTCTGTGTTGCAAAGGGTGCTCATGGTATAACAAAAACCTCTACTTACTCAAGGGGAGAATATTTTCAATGCTAAGTGTAGAGTTGGTAATAAAGTGAGTGAATTCATCATAGATAATGGCCCATGCACTGATGTTGCTAGTGAGAAGATGGTGAACAAGCTCGGTTGGAGACCATAGTTCATCCATTACCATATTCACTCCAATGGCTCAACAATGAAAAAGATGTACGGGTAGCTAAACAAAAACTTATCTCTTTTAAGATTGGAAATTATTTTGATGATATTTTATGCAATATTCTACCTATGGATGCTTGTCGCATTTTGTTTGGGATTCCATGGTAATTAAATAGGAAGGTTATCCATGATGGAGTCTTTAATGGTTATGTGGTATATAAGGGCCAAAAGAATTTTAGGATAAAATCGAATATAGACAGGGAGGATTTGGTTTTGAGGAATGAAAAGGGGAAAGAAACCTAGAGCATGCCATAAAAAAAAGGAAGAAAAAAAGAAGGATGATTTCGAGTGTAGGAGGGGAAGAAAGAAGAGTAGCATGGAGTTTTTGATCCTTAAGGAGTGTGAGACGAGTGAAGCTATCAAATATGAGAAGATATACTATACATTGGTGGTAAAGGAAGACCAATGAGGGGAGAATACTAATATTGATCCAAAATTGCAACAAATGTTGAGAGACTATGCTGATGTTTTTTCGGATGAGTTTCCAATTAGGATACCTCCTTTGAGAGGTATTGAGCATGCTATTAATCTTATGCTAGGAGTCCCATTACCAAACAACTAGCTTATAGGTGCAATTTAAAGGAGGCTAAGGATCTAAAAATACAAGTGTAAGAGTTATTAGACCGAGGCTATATTTGGAAGAGTATGAGTCCATGAGTTGGTTCAGCTTTGTTAGTTCCTAAGAAGGACTGTATGTGGAGGATGTGTATTGTTTTAAAAGTAGTCAACAACATCAAAATCAAGTATAGATTGTCAATGCTAAGATTGGATGACATGTTAGATGATTGGCATGGTGTAAAGGTGTTCTCAAATATTGATCTTAGGAGAGGCTATTATCAAATGAGAATAAGGGAAGGGGGCGAGTGGAAGATAGCCTTCAATACTAAGTACGGGTTATATCAGTGGTTGGTGATGCCATTTAGGCTGTGTAATGTACCAAATTTCTTCATGGGATTGATGATTAAGGTACTTAGACCCTTCCTTGGAGTCTTTCTTATCATTTACCTTAATGATATCTTGGTATATAGCAAGTGTGAGTTTGAGCACATACAACACATAAGGAGGATATTTAACAAGCTTAGAGAGGTGAAGCTCTATGGTAAGTTGGAAAAATAAGATTTTATGATGGAGAGGGTGGTTTTACTTGGTTATATTGTGAGTGGAGATGGTATTAGAGGTGAGCTATCAAAGGTAGAAGCTATCCAAACGTGGCCTATTCCTATTAATGTCCATGAAGTTCGAAAGTTTCCATGGGTTGGCATCATTCTATAGGTAGTTCATCAATGACTCTTTTACTATTATAGCACCTATCACACAATTCGTGAAAAAAGGAGAGTTCCATTAGAATGATTATGCAATAAAGGCTTTTGAAGACTTGAAGACAAAGCTCTCAAATGCACCAGTATTATCATTACCTTTGATAAATTATTGGAGTAACATGTGATGCTAGTGGTGTAGGCACTAGGGGTGTGATCTCACAAGAAAGGAAGTCGATTTCTTTTTCTAGTGAAATGTTTAATAGTTCTAGACTCAACTCTTTGACTTATGATAAAGAGTTTTATGCTACTCTACATTATTCAGAGACATGGAGCAATTACTTGAGACCTAAGCCTTTTATACTTCACTTGAATCATGAGAGTTTGAAGTATTTACATTGTTAAAAGAATGTGAGTTTAAGACATGCTAAGTGGACAAGCTTATTGCAAACATTTGTGTTCCCTACATGATGTATGGATAGCAAAGAGAATGTTGTGGCGGATGCATTATCTAAGATGACCATGGTACTTTCCATGATGAATGAAAAGCTTTTGTGATTCAATATAGTATACAGTATTAATCCATATATGTTGATTGATATGGTACCACTGAAGAAAGGTGAAGTGAAGAGTTATGATGTACAAAATAGAGTGGAGTTCTTTTAAAAATTCAACAAAAAATCAAGCAAAATATTGAGATGGCGAATGAATTATACAAGACAAGTGCAAACAAGCATAGGAGTTAACATATTTTTCAACTTGGAGATTTGGTATGGTTGCACTTGAGGAAGGAGAGATTTCCTAATATAAGGAAAAACAAGCTTATGCCAAGGGCAGATGGTCCTTTCAAAGTGCTTCAAAAGTTTGGGAAAAGTGCTTATGAGTATAGATTTTCCAGATTTGTATAGTGGGGGTATCAAGGACATTTAATATTGGAGATATTAGCCCTTATTATGGAGATGCAAATTTGAGAAAAAATTCAAGCTAACAAAGAGAGAATTATAGAGGATCAAACACTCAAGAATTGGCATTCATCATTATGAAACCAATTATTCAACATTTAGAAAGGATCTCCAACAAAATTAAAGAAAAATGGGTGGTTATGTTCCAAATATTAGATGAAACGTACCTTATAAGCTACTAGGCATATACGTGCATGTGCATGGAATGCATGGCTACATGCATGGAGGAAATAATATGAAGATTTGATGTGCATATTACTTTATTTGGTTAATTAATTAATTAATTAGTAGAATTAGAAATTAGCTAGAGAAAAAATAGTATAAATCTACCTTTTTTAAGAATATTTTATATTGTAGTATATTTTAGCTAGGTATGTTTTGAAGAATTATGGTTTTTAGCTAGTATCTTGTAATTGGTAGCTTAAAGCCTCAAGAACCCACAATTGGAGATCAAGATTTAATTGAAGTTAAATTCAAATTGTAAGTATTAAATTCTATATGAGCTCATCTCAAGTTTAATCAAATTTATGTGAATGATTAATCTTGAAACCCTTAATCTCTTCATCTGTGTGATTTAGGGATTAATTAATATCTTTTTAAACTCCTTAACCTACACCATTATTATCTATATCCATCATCTAAATGCATCCCAAAAATCAAAACTATAACCCTAAGTTTCAAACCTAACCCTAACCTTAATTTTCGAACTAAAACCCTAACCCTACCCCAACACTAAACCATGAAACCATCCATCATCAAACACTAATAATAAAATCATTCTTACCATCATCTCATCATTGTCAAATCATATTCATCATCATCTCATCAAATTCAAATCACCTTAATCATTCACTGATCATCAAAGAATCATCACCGCCATATTCGAATCATCATCATCATTATTCTACCATATTCGAATACCTTCATCCTTAATTCATCATTACCGAACCTTCATCTTAATAACCAAACCCAATTAGAGCCCTACTATCACCATAATTGATAATTCCACACTCCTAAAAACATAAGCCTTTGGGCCTTTGTGGTTTAAAAGCATCCATTGTTCCAACTTGTTGTTCGGTAGCAACCTGTGTATGTACCTATCTTCGGTAGATGGAATTTGTGCTAACCTGTAGTAGCCTTCATACCTACCTATGTTTTGGTTGCAGCATTTGTGCCTACTTATGATGCTATGATTTTTTATCCATTTGATCTTATGAACCTACCTGTGTTATGAGATTTATTGGTATTGATAATGTGGTATGTGACATGTAGTTATTATCTTGGTTTTGGGTTGATGTTATTTCTAATTATATTGCAAAGAACATCCTTGGATGTTCAATGGGTAAGTTTCAATTAGTTCTAGATGAAAGAATATGAATATTATATAGACATGGTGGTATGTGGTTATATGAATAATTATCATATTTTAATTGGCACATGTATAGTTTGATGTCTTATATCATATATTATTGTGATGCCTTGCATGTGTTCTATGTTAATTTTTCATTTTAGTTTAGTATAAAGGGTTGTTTGGCATAGTTATGCTGAAGGATTCTTTTCATAGGCCCCTACCTATTCAATAGCAATTGGCCTTTGCAAGTAAGCTTCTAAGTTAAGTCAAAAGCTAGTAGTTTGCTATGAGAATCTAGGGTTATCCAGTGTCTTTTGGTATATTTGATTTTAGACATATTTAGGATTCTTACGTCCTATTATCTTTCTATCTCTTAAATTTTTTAACCACTGATATTGCTTTTGATTAGCATGATATTTATCTGATATCCTCAAATTTTTTTCTTTAAATCATGCTATTAATTTAAGTGGAGTAATAATTTTTTCTGTAACATTTGGTATGAGAAAGGTAGAGGAACCAAGATCTTTACCAAGTGGGGTGGTAAAACCCTTTTTCTTTTTATGCTTTTAACTTCTAGGCTCAACTCTATAAATAAAAATTTTCGGACCTAAAAATTGGGATGTTACAATAGGGTAGACCTTTTTTGGGTATAAACACACCCTTTGATTAATATTAATGCACTAAATCTATTTTAGATGTTGTACGAAAATGGAAACAAAGTTTAGATATTGAGGACAATTTTAATGTAGAAAATTTTGAGTTTGGGGGTTTATTTTTTCTAAAGATGGCACAGTTTACAACAAAATTCCAAAAGATATTGTAATTGATTTTTATTTGTTATTTAGACTTAATATGCCAAAATATAACGTTAGTAAAGTTTCATGGCCTAAAATGCTAGTGTCAAGATTTAAAACCCAAATGGGGACAAAAAGAGTGATGAACAATAGTATTTTGTCAAAGTCTTCATATAAAATGATGAAATGGCCTAAGAGATTTAAAAAAGTCATGTAATTCTAATATAATCATATTAGATAGATTCAAATGAATTTTTGTGGTCAAAAGTGGCTCAAAAGTCTCACAAGACATAAATTCATAAGAAAAGGCAAGAATTGTTTACATAATGTAATAAAGGTTTATAAATTTTTAACAAATGTAATAAATAATTCAAATTAATTTAATTTTATTTATATATAGTAAAAAACCTAGTTTATTTAGGATTTTAAAAAAAGTTTCTTTTACACTCAATGCCAAACACTATCTATCAAGGGGTTTCCTTACAGCAATCCTACAAGCTCACAAGTGCCCATTCAATAGATGAGGGAAGATAAAATAAAACTCATCAATATAATGATATTGAGTAAACCACTTTATAACACTATCATGAAAAGTCCATAGGGAGAACATAGGAGGTAATGTATGGTTAGCATGAAATAATTACAATGTAGAAAATATGCGATAACAAGATACAATAAAATGATATGTCATGTACATCACAAAGGTTACATGTTTGGCATATCATTATACTTAACCAAATTAGAACTCAATAAGATAACCCATGCCAATGATGATCCACGAAAGGAACACACTATCCTTACTAAACCATTCCTGAACCAATCACAACAAAAATTCATAAACATTAGGGTACCGTACTAAGACAACTACCAACTAACCATACTAACAAATTCATACTAAGGCCTTCAAAAATGTTACTTCTTAATTATTTAATATACTCAAGTAGAGATCATATCGACCCATGGATACTAGGATACTTTGAACATACTAACATGCAAAGGAAGAAAATTATCCTATCAACTCAAGGACACTAAGACACCTTGGTAGTACTCATACACAAAGGAAGCATAATGTTCTACCAACAAATATACATATCCATAAGTATGTATACATCCTAAGAAGTCCAAAGAACTAGGTAGGGACAACATAGGGCATCATTAGGGTACTAAGGCATCTAAAAAAATTCAAACCAAATGGAGGGATAAACCTTGTATTTTTTGTTGGTACCCCTAAAGAATCACTATTCCCATCTCTAGGTCTTATACTTCAAGCATTAATATCGTAATAAGCTGGTTAGAAACATCGCATAACACACTTATGATATTAATTTCCATTATTAAAATCTTTTCTTTTTATTTTAATTATCTTTTTTGACCCTAAGGTTAATGTTTATACCAAAAGTTATGAGTAAGCAATCAAGTAACCCTATGTCCAATTATTCATTTTTAGGCTTATTAGGTCATAAATAACCAAACAAGAAAATAATTCTCTACATTTTAACCATTTCAATGCTAGCTTTGTTATAATTAATAACTTTTTTTAAAACGCTAAAAGACATAATTATAATATAACATTTGCAAGAAGTATAGTTTCAAAAATTTCAAACCCTGGCAAAAATAATCATTTTCTCTACACATGAATTAAGCATATAAGAACATAACTACTAACATACATACTTCTCACACCCCCAAAATAAATGCTAATCATAATTAAAATAATATAACATGTTATAAGCACACGTGTTGCAAAATTTTAGATTTTATGAGAAAAGGCTAAATTACCCTTAAAGCATGCAAAACATAAATCACTTATTACGATACCTAAACATGCTCAAATCTCAAAACATCATATATCAAACTTCAAGTAAATCATTCAAGGAAACAAATGGAAAGCTCTAAATTACATGAAAACTAATTGATGATGAACATCATTGTGTTATCCTAGTCCCTTACAGAAATCATGGATAATTATCTTATAACACTCAACCTTTTTCTATCATGTTGTTATACATATATTAAAATACTAAAATCTAGCATACTCTTACATATAATTTCATGTCCCCGTATGTAAGGAAAAATTACTACAATTTTTATATATTCATGTACCTCATAAAATTACAAGAAAGGAATAAGCCATAGCTAAGCAAAATTAATGAACCATATCATGGTAACACGTGTTATTCACACTCAAGTAGGAATACATGATATACCTCTTTTCCAAGAAAAATAGCAAAAATAAAAGTGAAGGAACCACAAAAAGCCCTAGCTGCCAATTATTATTCCATTTCTTTAGCAACACATAAACCAAAAAATTAATTTGAATCTAGAATAATAAAATAGTAAGGCATCTACAACCATAATTGAGTATTAAAAGGAAAAGAGATTCATATCCAAGCAAGCAATGTTTGACATGCAGCTAGAAGGGAGAAAAAGTGCTTAACTCGTCAATTTTCCCCCAAATCTAATACTATTTTATATAAAGAAAATATAATAAAGCTAGAAAAGTGATCAAGTGAAGAAAATTAAGAAATGAGAGAATTGAAAGGTTGATTTCCGATCCCTCAAGAATAATGCTTAAAGGCTCTCAACTCTTAGATAAAATTCAAGAAAGAGGGGAGGAAAGAGCTCTAGCATCAAATGGATGAATAAATGATAATGCAAAATGAAGGGGGTATATGGTGGGTGTTGATTGGAAAAAGAAAGAGGGGAAGCCTAACAAGAAGCTTGATTCATTCACGCTTGAATGAAAAGGTTGAATGCAAGTACAAGGAATAAAGAATAGGGTGAGTGGTTAAGTGAGGTAGTTATAGCCAAGGTCATGGGCACAAGTATGGGTACAAGAAAGGAGCTAATTGAAATGTAAGGGAAGGTTGGAGTGATGCCTAGAAGGACTATTGTAAGGACTGTAATGATTAAAAGAAATGAAAAAAAACTCTACACTACATCCAAATGACCTTCATTTAATTATCATTTGTTAGCTCAGACTACTTGTTGCTACCTGTTCTACCACAGAGCCTAGTCTTATGAACTAACACCAAAATCCCTTTTCTTATATTTTTAACAAAGTTTAACTAACCCATCTACCACCTTAACTGAAACATGAATAATTAACAAATCTAGCACATATAATCGACTTATAATATCTAGGATCATATTCACATATCAAATTAAGTTGCAATTATGTTCGTTATTAGGATTTATGAGAAACAAGGTATCACATAGCTAAAACTTTTACCTTTAAGATGCATAAAATATAACATACATGAAGCCATATAATACTAGTACCCTTCCCACAACATAACCTAGAGATACATAAGAAGCACTAGCCATACCAATGCACATTAGATAGTATAGTACCCTCCAAGCCTAGGACACCTAATCATAAAGTATCGATACTACTTAAGAAGTGGGCTAAAGAGCGTAAAATAGGGCTTATAGGAGAACTAACACACATAGGTGATTCACAAACCAAGATAAGTTTGTCGGCCTTATCTTTAGTATAACTAACCCTCAATAAAAAAAATTAAACAGTTCCTAACTCAAGATCATATAATTCAGTAACTACTATTTAATTTAAAATCCTTATTAATTAATAGGGAAAACAAAGGTTCACACAAAACAATCAAATAAATTCTCAAAACATTTGACCACTTAGGGGGCCTAAACAACTAGTTAGGGAAGGCTAAGGTTAGTTGTCTAGATATAACCTCCACAACATGATATCTTGTCACATAAAGTTAAGTTTAGGCATCTAACCATAATGTTTACAACACTACTACATAAGATGAGCCAACAACTCATTAGCTACCACAAAAACTTAAAATAATCTTATAAATCCAAAGTTAAATAAAGTATGAAGCCCTTAAATAAGTCAAGAGTAAAATAAACAAAACCTTAGCAAGGGCATAACATAAATTAAATCCAAAATCTTAACTAAGTAAAATAAATTTAACTAAAAATCCTTAAAATACTATAAGGAAAAATATTTCACATTTGATGCCATAAAAAATTGGTGGTGAAAAAAAATTTAGAATGTTAAAGAAAATCCAATGAGATTTTTTACAACACTATTCATACAATGTACTATTCATAAAAGAGGGGAATGTCATTTTATACCAAAAATCATAAATCACATAACTAAAAATATTTTATTATCAAACCTTACTATTTAGGAAAAAGCCATCAAATCACTATTCATAAAAGATATTACTCATGCCAACATACTATTAATGTTAGAACAATATTACCATAAAAATATTATTTTCATAGAACACTATTACCCTTAAATATCCAAAACTATGAAAAATTTAACAAAATGATAATCAAATTCAACATAAAGAATATAGAGCACCAATAACCAAGAACATTTCAATAACTTAAGAACATTATTAATATGTTAACATTAATCTTAGACATGATTAATACGTTAATATTATTTTTGAATAACAACAATAATATCTAGTAAAAAAATAATCAAAAACTAAAATACCAAGCTAAATATCCTAAAGCATGCTAATATTGAAACACTTCTAAAGCATACCAGCTAACCCAAATCATAACTTGCTATATAGCAAAAACACCATATACATTAACTAATATCATGATATACTAAGATTTAACTAAAATCTCATGAATCACAATATATACCCAAAGGACTAAATCCACCTAATCACCCAAAATATGCTTAACTTTGAAATAAGAACGTATATTACATGTATATTCCATTTATTTAGGGTTTGGAAAGTTTACCGTTAATATCCAACCAAGATAAAAAGCAAGAAAAGTTAGAGGAAAGATTACAGAAAAATACTATTATGAAAATATTGATTTCTTATTGAAATGATTGAATCTAATCTACAATCAAGATCATAAAAACTAACAGAGAAATTGAAAAATTACATAAATCTAAAGATCTTTATAAGATGCAATAGTGTGATTGTAAGAAAAATACAAAAGAAATCTCTCAACAAACAACATAGATTAGTAATTCTCATAATATCAAAGAAAACATAGAAAAAGAAGATAATAGTGTGTTCAATAATGATAAGAGTTTTATAGTGACCCTTTTATATCATTGTGAAACCCTACTAACAAAGTGGTATGTTTAGTAGAAAAACCAAAAAACATAGACCGTATATAGCAAACACAAGTCTCCTTTGTTAAATTATTTATCCTCAATTTCTTGTAAAAAAAAGTAGTCTAAGAATTTCTATGGAAAAACACAACATGTGTTACACAACATAGGGGCTTTATGTTTTCGATAGAATCTCCACTCCAACCATAATATTCTCTAACATCCTAGTCAAACCAAAAGCAAGCCAAGTTGCACAAAATACATAGTTAAAGCCTATAATTCTCCATCTTAATATAGTATTTATGATATATAGTATGAAAGACTTTCATAAAAATCATTGTCCGTCCAAAAAAACATAACAGTGTAAGAAAATTGATTCTTTTCATGCAATTATCAACCTTAACCACAATCAAGGGGTCATTCCCATATTCACTATATTCTTCAAGGTAGTCACTTTCTCTAACACAACTTTTCTAGCAATAATAGAACCTCAGATGAAGTGGTACCTAATACCAATTTTCTTTGTTTAACAATGGAAAAAATTTAGATTATTTGAAGACAAATATTACTTTGACTATCACTTTGAATGACCAGAGCATTATGATCCAATTTACACTAACATGCTAATTCTCTAAGCCATATAGCTTTCAGAAAAGCCTTAATTAGAGCTATATACTTAGCCTTGTCAGTTCACAAGGTCATTATCTTTCGCAAGGAAGACCTCTAGCTAATTGCTAAACAACTATGAGAAAACTATAACCCATGGAGGACCTTTTATTATCAAGGTATCCACCATAATTAGAGTGTACAAACCGAATTAATGCATTATCTGCCCTCCCTTACTCTACTTAAGCTAATGATGTATCCTTCAAGTATCTCAGAATCCACTACAGTACTTGCTAATGAGCCTTCTCCATATTCATTATATACTTGTTCATAATATTAACAACTTGAGTAATATCAAACCTAGTACAAATCATGACATACATAATAAAACCTATATCATTAGAGTTGGAAATTATGACCATAAACTTTTCTTCATCTTTGCATTTGAGGAAACCCAAACTGGACAATCAAAAATGAGTACCCAATGGAGTGCTCATCGACTTAGAACCTTTCATATGAAACCTCTCTAGCAACTTGTTCACATATTACTCTTATGAGAATTAAATTTGTTTGAATTCATGTTCTTGTATGATATCCATGCCAAGAATCATCTTCACAACTTCAAGATCCTTCATCTAAAATACATTCTTTAGCATTACCTACACCTTGTTAACATTATACACATATTTTGTTGAAATAAGCATATCATCAATGCATGGAAAAGATACACTAGAAAAACACTCTCCGTCTCCTTCTTATATACACCTATCACAATCACTCTAGAAGAACCCATGCCCAATCATGAACTAATAAAACTACTCATGCCACTGTTAAAGAGACTAGTTCAGATCATATAATAATCTTTCAACAAGCACGCATGGTCTTAACTCATACTTTCCTTCAACAATGAACCTATGTAACTAATGCATTTAGGTCTCCTCCTCAAGCTCACCATAAAGGCAAACTTGGATCCCGTCAAGGTAACGCCCAAAGGTAAAAAAAGTGTGAAGGCAAACTAACTTCCAGTAGTTGATTGAGGATCAAATAATCCAAAACTTTCACAAATGCACATTCCACATTAAGTGATTAGTGTCTTATTAGCTCAAGTATGTCATTTCACATAATGGCCCACAAAAATATCATACCAAGCATACAATCCTTTTTCATTCAACACACCTATAAAAGGTTCTCACATCAATGAATGTTCCCATTGAGGGTCTCTTTAAGAGATTATTCCATCTCACAATCCAATATACCAAATGCTAAGATTATTGAATGATAATAATAGCTTAATAATACTTACCAACCATTGAATTTCCATTTATTCCATTGTTCACAATACACCTCTAGCCCATGTCAAGGTCAAAGATCATAGTTCATTATTCAATTGTAGACTTGCCCATTTATTACAGGAAGTTCCAATTAATTTCCAAAGGCCAAAGGTGAAGGTCCAATTATGGGTAAACTAGAGTCCAATCCTAACTTACAACTATCTATTTACTTATTTCATTGGCTAAGTGAAAATAACTAATCGTAGATAAGGTGAACTCAAGCCATCCTATATGATTGTATTATTTTCTCTTATCATTGATAAGTCACTTCACTTATGGGTTTCTCATTTTAGGGTCATGATATAAGTCACTAGAGGTCTATCATCCATCACTTTAATCCATGACAAAAGTCCATTTTTAATCATTTGATCATCTATTTAGGTTATGTTCAAAAATAAAGTCAAAGGCCACACTAAGGTTAAGCATTGAACGATTTCTTTTTATTACCTTTAATCCATTATTTAACTTTATTAATCGAGATATTTTCATAGCTATCACCCTACTAGGTCCTTATCAAACCATAAGAAATTCAAAAATCACATTTGGGAGAAAAAACATACGGGAAAAGAAAAACTGGTCGAGACCAGTCAATGGCTCTTACAGACTAGTCGACTGGTTTCATGAACCAGTCAATCAATCCAAGCACTACAAACCTCCCAATGTAGTTAAGAAGTCGATTGGTTAGCCTTACCAATCAATTATTTAATTATTTTGAGAACCATTCAATCGGTTTGGATACATCGGTCGATGGGTTTAACCTAAGGCTAAGACTTCTAGATTTATAGGCCAACCGATCAATCGGTTGATCAAATCAGTCGACTTTTCTAAGAGTCGATTGATTGGTTTTATCAAATTAGTTGATTGGTTAAATCCTAGGCCAAAATCACAAAAGTCATAGACCAACTGATTGATTGGCTTGCTAGACCAATCAGTCGATCCTAGAGACCAATCAATTAGTCCAGGGCAAAAATAGCCCACAAAAACACAAATTACACAATTAAATTACATAACCTATTCTATCAATTCCAAATATTAAACTTGGGTTATTCAACTTACTTTATAGATAATATTCACAAATTGACATGCAAAATACCAAAATTTTCCAGGATTCATAGTAAAACATGTTGGGATATTTTGAACTTTTTTTATGAATTCATGCATCACATTCTCTTCTTAACAATCCATTATGCAACAAATAAATTCCACTTATCACATACATCATTATCACTTAAAATACCTAGAATGTCAAGAGGTTTCGAATCCAAAATTATAGACATGAGATCTAAGTATATGAACCTTTAAGCCAAGCCTTATACTAACCTATTTGTTCATTCCATATTTAATAATATAAGCTTATTTTCATCTTTACTATTTAAAATGCCACAGACTTATAGCACATAAACTGCACTTACCCATACCATTTCCACGATAATAGGAAAAGACAATAATTTACCTTAAAGGTTAGGCAACACAACAAGAGCACAACTCTCTAAAATCTTAAATCCTTTTCCTACACTGAAACACCTCTCAAGAAAAACTTAATTAAACTTAGTGAAAACCTTTCTAAAATCATATTAGGAAGATTTAATGAAATTAGAGACTTGGAAGTGGAAATTAGAGAAAACCCACTTTCAGATGGAAAAATAGAGTGTATTAGGAGGAGAAATTCAACCTTCACTCTCCCCCCCAATCTAACTCTATCTTGCTTAAAATAAATAAAAAAATCTAGGAATAGCATTAGAATAGGAATAGAAGATTAGGATGCAGCCATATGGAAGGTAGAATGGAAAAGCAAGTGTGAAGAAAACAGGGGAATTTAGAGGTTAAGGAAGAAGAGAGAAAGATGAGGATTTTGGGTTTGAATCACTAAGGGTATTGTTGAACCTAGAAGGATGAGGGTGTGTATAAATCAAGACTCCCAAACCCTAATCCAAATTTAAGATTTGAAGTACAGTTTTTTGAAGTTTCAAGACTAACATTTCTACCTTAAGATGGATTAGTGAACCAATTGGATTCTAGGTAATGTGCCTCTGAATTTAAAACATAGGAAGGTTTCATGACATAAATGAATGAGAATCAAAATTAAGCAAATCTACTAAGTTTGTAGATGTAGATAATCTACACAGAAATCTTATAGAAGAGAGAGAAAATAGGAAAGAAGAAGAAAAATTAGTGGAGGACATAAAAGTGACTCCTCATGATTTCCTCCCTTGTGAATCCATTAAAAATGATCAAAATAGCCTAATTATGTTTAAATTTTTTGTAAAAATTGAAAATAATTTATTCAAACCATATTTATGATGTTGGAAAAGTTTTGGGAAAAGATTCTCATGAGAAATTGAGTTTGAAGAACAATAGCTAATCAAACTAGTTGATTGGTACCCCCAAACCAATTGATCAATTAGATGAGTTATAGAAATTAAACTTCAATTAACAAACCAGTCAATCAGTACCTTAGACCAATCAACTAGTTTTTTGATAAAATCAAATATTTATTTCTAATCAAATGAATCTTATCCAAAAGCCTACCATTCTTAAACACACTTTTAAAATAAGATCAAACACACCTAGATCACCATTCAAAACTTAGATTTTCACACATTAAGGACTCTAAAAAGTGAGGTATTACAAAAATAGGAGTTTATTAATAGTTAGTTTACTAGCTGTGGTACTTTTGGGGACTCACAAAGTAAGGGATTGGTAGCCAAGGCGAGGACATAGGAATGGGGGTTTGGTGAGTGTAGGAAGTCCAGATCTAAGTCAAAGAGTTGGTAGAATATTGTGACATGCTATAAGTGTCATAAGAAGGGGCATGTTAGGAATTTTTGTCTGAATAGGAAGTCTGATGCTAAGTCTAGTGAGTCTTCTAATACAAAGGATGAGATTACATTTGCCCATGGTGATAGTGAAGGAAATGTGTTATCAATCATTGATAGATAGAACAAGATTATCCATAGATTGATCTTAGATTCTGGGTGCTCTTTCCTAAGTTGGTGTCATATGTTCGAGGTGACATAGGATGGAGTTATCTTGATATAAAACGATGTTGCATGCAAAGTTGATGAGATTGGGATAATGAAGGTTAGATGAATGATGTTGTGGTCAGAGCATTATCCAATATGAGACATATCTTGGAGATGACCAAGAACATCATCTCTTTCAGTTCCTTCAATTATAATGGGTACTAGTGTGTTATTGAGGATGGTACATTGAGAGTTACAAAAGGAACTCTAGTGGCAATGAAGGGAAACAAGTCGGGACATTGTATAAGATGGTGAGTTCCACCATTGTGGAGACAATAGTTGTGACATTGCAAAGGTTATCAAACTTAGATTTTACAAGACTTTGGCACGTGAGACTGAGACACATGAGTGACTCAACTCTCTAAGAAGGGGTTAATGGATGAATATAGTACATGGAGTATATACTTCAGTAAGTAGTGTATATTTGGTAAGGAGAAGAGGGTTATATTTTCAATAGCTAAGCATAGGATGAGATGGGATCTTGATTATATCCATTCAAATTTGTGAGGTCCAGAAAGATTAGTTTCCAAAGGTGCTTCATAGTACTTGCTCCCACTTATTGATGGCTACTCTTGAAAGGTATGGGTTTATTTCTTAAAGGATAAGAATGATGTGTTTGTTGTTTTCAAATTCTAGAAAACCATGATAGAGAAGCAAACCTAGAAACAAGTTGAGTGTCTCAGGGGAAGATAATGGTCTTGAGTTAGTTGAGTAGAGTTTCACCGATTTTTGATAAGAGCATAGGATAGTGAGACACCGCACCTGTGTTCCAAGACCACAACTGAATGGGTTTGATGAGCAAATTAACATAACCCTATTGAAGAAGACTAGATGAATTTTATCACATGGAGGGCTAAGTAGATAGTTTAGGGCTAAGGCAGCTAACATGGCAACATATTTGGTGAGTCGATCACCAAATCGGTCCATTGATTTGAAGACACCTAAGTATTTTTGGTTAAGTAAGCCAGTTGATTACTATAATTTTCATGTCTTCAATTACTCTCCTTATGTTTATATGAATAATATATATTTACATCCAAGTTCTTGACCATCAAGGTTGTTACCTTCAATGAGTATATGTTTTTTCAAAAAATTGAGTATTGTGATGGTGTCACTAACAAGGTGGAGTAAGATGATGCTTTGGGATAGCTGGAGGTTGAGTTTGAGTTGGATGGTAGCTTCTTTAGTTCCATGTCGGTTCCATAGAATCTTGACAAGGGGCACTATAGTTGGCGGGTCTTCTATAGCTTGGTGTCGAGGATAGGCACAGGTTGCTCTTCATAGGTTAGAGAGTTATCCAGCTCTATCTCATCTAGTCGAATCATATAAGAGGGGTTAATGTACTTTCACAACTGTGAGATGTGGAACATATTGTGAAGTCATGCCAATTCTAAAGGAACAGCCAACCAATAAGAAACCTCTCCCACATGCTCTAAGCTCTCATAGAGGTCGATGTATCTCAGGTATAGCTTGCCCTTTCTCCTAAACCATCGCCCTTTGTGGGGAAACCCTTAACAATACCTTATCCCTAGGCTCAAAACCACTATTGCAACATCTCTAATTAGTATAGCTCTTCTGTCTTCTCTAGGATGCTCTCATTTGATCCTAGATCTAACAGACCTACGTAGTCATCTCTCTAATCATCTCAGACCCCAAGACCACTGTCTCGCTAATATCACTCTAGCGTAAGGGAGTCCTACACTCCTGCCCGTACAAAGCCTCAAAGGGAGCCATCCCTATACTGGCATGATAGCTATTGTTGTATGAGAATTCTATCAAATGTAGGTGCTCCTCCTAAAAACCCAGGAAGTCCAACACACAGACCCTCAACATGTCCTCTAAAGTCTATATGGTCCGCTTCGTCTGTCCATCTATGGTAGGGTGGAATGTTGTGCTCATCTTCAACTTTCTTCCCAAGACTTCCTGCAACTTTCTCAAAAATGAGAGACAAACCTCAATCCCTATCTGATACAAATTCCTCTAGAACCTCGTGATGACTGACAATGAACTTCAGGTAGGCACTCACTAACTGATCCATACTCCACGTGGACTTCATTGAAGTAAACACTACCAACTTCATCAACTTGTCCACAACAACCCAAATGGTGTCACAACAAATCCACATCCTCGGCAAACCACTAACAAAGTCCAAAGAGATAGAGACTCATTTCCATCTTGGCACTTCTAAGAGCCAAACTAGCCCTACAGGTCATCAGTGCTCAATCTTAACCTTTTGACACACTAGACACCTGGACAAAAACTCAACCACTTCCCACTTTATACAGGGCCACTAATACACCTTCCTAAGGTCTTTATATAGCTTGGATCCTCCTAAGTAAACTAAATAAGGGGTCTGATTCCCTTATTCCATAATGCGATGCTTTAATTCTAGAAAACTCTACGGTACACACCGGCGTCCCTTGAACTGAAGGCTACCATCATCATTAATTCTGAACCCTTCTACTCAGCCTTCTTGTATCTTCCGTTAGATCCTCTCAAGTTTGACATCTCTAATCTGGTTGGCTCAGATATCCTTAAATATGGTGGGAGTGAGTTTTAGGGAACTCATGCGTTCCTCAAGGTCTCCTTGCTGAATTGGTTCAATCTCCAAGCCTGACAACTCCCCTGTCATCCGGTCAGCAACCACACAGCTTAGTGTAGAATGCAAGGTGTTCTTAATTAGGGCATCTAAAACTACATTGGCCTTAGTGCCTTACCCTTCTGGTAGGTCAACTCGATGTCATAGTCCTTGAAAACTTCTAACCATCTCATTTTCCTCAAATTAAGCTCCTTTTGAGTGAAGATATACTTGAGGCTTTTATGACTTGTAAAGAATCTACACTTCACCCCATATAATTAATGCATCTTAATCTTCAGGGCAAACACCACAGCAGCTAAATCCAGATCATGAGTAGGATAATTCTTTTCATGATGCTTCAATTGTCGGGAGGCATATGCAATTACTTTACCATTCTACATCAACACACACCCAAGCCCATGCTTGGATGCATCACTATAAACCTTCTATACTCTCTGATAGAGTCAACACCGGTGCGATGGTCAACCACCTTTTAAGCTCTTGGAAGGCCTCTTCATAAGTCTCATCCCACTAGAACTTTGTAGAATTCTTCAAGAGGTTGGTTAGTTATCGAGCAATTTTGGAGAAGTTCTACATAAATCTTCTGCAATTCCCAGCCATTCCCAAAAAATTCTGAACCTCTATTATACTCGTGGGAGTTTTCCACTCCATGATGGCCATGATCTTGGCTAGGTCCACAGCCACTCCTTCATCTGATACTATGTGTACAATGAAGGCCACTTCCTGAAGCTAGAATCTGCACTTAGAAAACTTTGCATACAAGCGATACTCTCTTAGTAGACTCAGAATGGTACGGAGGTGTTGCTCATGCTTCTCATTTCTTCGAAAGTACGCTAGAATGTCATCAATAAACACCACTAAGAATTAATTGAGGAAGGGTCTATGAAAACTCTAGGTGCATTAGTTAGTCTAAATGGCATCACTGTAAACTTAAAGTGCCCATACTAGGTCCGAAAAGTAGTCTTCATAATGTCAGCATTGGCAATCCTCAACTGATGGTACCCTGACCTTAGATTGATATTGTAGAACACCGAGGCACCCTTCAACCGGTCAAATAGATCATCAATTCCCAAGGGCAGGTACCGAATCTTCACTGTCAGTTGATTCAACCCTTGATAGTCAATGTAGAGACAGAGACTACCATCCTTCTTCTTCACGAACAAGATCGACGCTCCCTATAGTGACACACTCAGCCGGATGTACCTATGATCCAATTGCTCTTCTAGTTGGGTTTTTAACTACTTTAATTCAATTGGTTCCATCCATTAATGTGCCTTTTTTATGGCCTCAAATCCTAACACTAGCTTAATCTTGAAGTTGATCTCCAAAACTAGGGGCATACCCAGTATTTCTTCTGGAAATACGTCTAGAAGCTCTCTGACTACTGGGATGCTATCTAGAGATGTTACATCCTTGTTTAGCTCTTGCACACTACATAAATATAGGGGATACCTCTTCTAGATCAAAGCATATAGAGCAAATGCCGATACCACCTTAGTAGTGGGCTTGGGCTAAGTCTTTCTGTACGAAACCCTAATCCCCTTTAGGCCTTGCAAAATCATGCACTCCTGAGCGCAGTCAATAACAATCTGGTATCTCCCCAGCATTTCCATACCTAAAATCACATCAAAGTCCTTTAAGTCCCTGTTTTTGTCCCGCCTATGACTAAGGAAACATCTAAGAACAACTGACTACACTCCATCCTATCACCCGATGAGAGCATCACAGAAAATTTTATTCTAGCAGATGGTGACAACTCAGCCTTAACAACAAATGCAGATGAAACAAAAGATAAGGTAGCACGCAAATCAAAAAGGACATATACAAGCAGAGAATGGATGGTGAACATACCCGTGACAACATCTAGCTAGGGGTCAGCCTCCGCCTAATTGATCACATTCAAGCATCCGCTTGATTGGCTTCCCCTTTCAGGGAACGGTCCAGATCCTTGAGGCTATTCCTTAGCCTCCCAAACTGGGGCACCAACTTGGGTAGGTGCTTGCTAGTAGTACTACGGGGGTGCAGTCGAAAAATGATGTCGGTACACATGTTGTTGGGACATCAGGGCTCCTCCCTACTGATTTGATTGAGTCTAACTCTGTTGAGATTGTGGTGGCCTCTAACACTCAATCAATCTATGGCCCAACCTACCAAAATTTAGGAAGGTCACCAACCTGCCTCTACAAATCCTAACCGTAGATGGGTCTTACCCCCAAAACTCTGACCCTTGAGCATCCTCTTCCAGAGGATGTTGGCCTAATCCTAGACTAAGGTGTGGCAATGCAGGCACGCTCGTAAAGAGAAGCTAAATTAGTGAAGGATCCTACACCCATCATTTGGTAAATACTGAAGTTCAGCCCCGACTCGAACTAGAATAGCATTTGGACTCGTTGGTCACAATCCATGGGGAAAATATGAGCATCTCAATGAAGCGAGCATGATACTACCGAACCGTCATCGATTCCTAAGTAAGCTGTATGAACTCTCAGAGCTTGTCCCTCTTTAGGCTCTCGAGCTAGAATATGGAGCGAAGGGCGGTCTTAAAAGCCTCCCAAGTTGCTAGAGGATCATCTCGGGCATAATGCTTCACCCACCAGGAATTTGTTACACCTCTCAAGAAGAAAGATGTGATGCTAGACTGCCAAGATGGCAAGTAGTCTACTACTTAGAAGGTGCGATCCATGTCCCAGATCCACCCCTAGAGGACCACTGGGTCCTTCTCACCAGAGTAGGTCATAGGGTGATGTCCAATGACCCTCCAGACCCATTCCTCACCAATGCCCTTAGCGGGATGAGGGTGTAGGAGGCACGAGGGGCTGACACTGGACAAACTCCATGAAAGCCTCAAAGGCATCCTCCAAACACCCTACTCGGTCGTTTATCGTCAT
Organism: Tamarix chinensis; assembly: GCA_030549775.1. Lineage (NCBI taxonomy): Eukaryota > Viridiplantae > Streptophyta > Magnoliopsida > Caryophyllales > Tamaricaceae > Tamarix > Tamarix chinensis. The sequence goes on along the minus strand of CM060173.1, from coordinate 67,847,199 downwards.
GAGAAGCTATAACAGAAAAGGTGAGGTTAGGAGCAAACCTACTAGTTCAAAGCAATCATTTCACACAATTCCCCTCTTGGGGAAAATCCTAATCTACCCTTACATTCCTCACTATAGCCTGGACTCAAAACTTTAAAAAATGGGAGGGTTTTTTTGGGTTTGAAAACATTTCAAAATCTAGGGAAAAACATTGTAAATCAAAATTTGCTTGAAAAAGGAACGGTTACCAAAACCAACGCTCTGATACCAACTTACAACACCCCCAAAATTCACTACTAAAAATTTTTATTTTATTAGAAGTTTTAATGGAAGCAAGTAAATCAAAACTTGTGAATTTTGGGGTATTACCGTCGTGATCACTACAAGCCTAGCCCCAACCGGTCTCGTACTAACTATAAGGCTAAAGAAAGATTGTCATCCATCATTAATAAAACTTAGATCATGAGTTCATAAAAGCATTGAATGTTCATAATATAGAAATCAGAGCATGAAGAAAAGATTTTACAATCTAAAAGTACATAATTAAAATTCCTCAAAGGGATAAAAGCTATAGTACGATAAAATAAGTCAAAATAAACCAATACAGAATAAAGGAACATAAAAGGGAAATCCAACCACATAGCTCTCAATCCCCAAGCCAAGTCTAAGCTCAACTCTCAACCCCGCCTGATACCTCATAAGCATCGAAGGCATCAAAAATAGCATCACCTACCTGCACAAACTCATATGGGCCTTCTACTCGTGGGAATGAGTAGCACTCATGAAATGGGTGGTCAGTATGCTACGTACGGAATAAGGTAACCATGAATCTAAGGCTAACACACAAAGGAATATAACACAAGCATGATCACATAAACAACATACCATAATGTAGAGAATAAAGGCTAAGCTATAGTTCGGACAAATTAATTATTTAATTCTGTGATGAATACTCGTTTTACACCATGCTTATTACTAATCCATCCAAGTATAGGAACCCCACTATTATAGCCAGTGGATTGGAAACATACAAGGCAGAATGCACCTAACCACTATTATATGCCGACAGATCAGTCTCTAAGGTAAGATGCTCCTAGCCACTATTATGTCGGTGGATCAATCTGACCCTAACTCTCATGGTATTCCACTGTAAGTACTTAGTGTCTTTTACTTATCTTATCAAACTTAGAGTTTGGTTTATTGAGCTCAAGATCCCCCACTATTATAGTCGGTGGATCAAAAACGTACAGGGTAGAATGCGCCTGACTACTATTATATGCTGGTAGATCGGTCTAGGCCTGGCTCAATAATCTTCCATTTTAAATGATTAGTGCCTTATTGTGTCTTATTCAATAAGTTTCACCCTAGAAATTCATGCCACACTCCATCTACTCTTATTCTCCCAAGATGGTTTGTCCCATATCTTAAGACTTCTGTACCTCCGAACACACCCCAACATATTTTCCTTCTTCCACTTACTCACACTCGAGGCCCAACTCCTAAGTGTGTGGGTCAAGGACCACTACCTTATGCCCTCCAAGTCCATTCACTACCTTACCCTAGGTTTTTCTCCTAAAACCCTAATTTTGACCTATGTGGTCCATCCTTATCTGCCTCACGCAACTAAGGTTGCTTTAACACCCCACAAATCACCTTCCTTAGATTCAACCCCCATCATTTCACTTTACTCCCCCAAATACACATGTGACCACAAAACCCTAGTTGGCCACACCAAACCCTAGCACCCTTCTTTTCCACATGTCACACCTCCATTTCTCACCTACCATCCTTGCTTTCCCATGATACCCAATCTCACCCTACACACGACATTCTTCCACTCTCAACCCATACTCTATTCACCCTCAATTATTTTCTCCGAAACCCTAGCCAGGTCTCCTCTGACCCCTTATACCAACCCGCGTAATATTTTTCACCCAAGGTCTCCAATCACCCCCAACAACTCTTCCCTTACCTTACTTACACACCAAGATAACTTTTCACACGTAAATATCATCCTCATGCAAACTCCATCCACCCCATGCAAACCCTCTAAGTTTCCATGAAAACCCTAGAAAATCCCATGCAAAGTTCACCCACTCTTTTATTTCATTCATAATCCCCTTTTATTTGCCCCCTCATGGATCATGAGATAATTAGGTCAATCCCATAACCCCTTGATCAACTCACTTCCCCTTTTTCCTTTTTCATCCTTTCACCCTATATCAATATATTAAATATCTTAGCATGCATGTCCTAAATGGACAAATCATATAATATCATAAGTATAAGATATACATATTATACACATGCCATAAGAAAGCCACATAAGCATACCTCAACTCTAAGCTGCGCTACACATAAAATAGTTATAATAATAATCATATTATGCACAACATAACATGATGCGTGGTATACAAGGCACATAACACACACATAGAGGGCCTTAGCTACGTCCTTACCTAACACGACATCAGTCTTGGAGCACGCTCCTATGCCTCCTTAGGGTTTTGACTGGGCTCACCTATAAGAGGGAAAAACTAAGGATTAATTTTCCTCCTTCCAAAATTACTATTGTTTCCTAATATTATTAAAAGAAACTTTACAAGTAAAAATAAGGTTTTTATTCTCAAGTTAACCAACTAGGTTATTACTAGTCAAAATAGGTTCATGCTAAGGAATTTATAGCCATAGTTATATTAATAAAGATAATAACTTTAATACTACTAATAATAGTACGAATTAATAGTTATAGCAATAATAATAATAATAATAATGATGATGATGATGATGATGATGATGATAGTAATAGTTTTAATCTTAAGAATAATACTTAAAAAGGGTTCTAATAATTATAATAATAGAAACCCTAGTGATAATAAGGTTAAGGCTAATAATAGTGTTAGTAATAAAAATAATAATATAATAATAGTAATAATAATAATATTATTATTATTATTATTATTAAGGATAATACTAATAATAATAATAATTGAAATAACGATAGGGTAAGGGTTTGAATATTTGCAAAAATAATGATAGTAATGGTAATAAAAATAAGGACAATCATAATAATAATTAAAATATGGTTTTGACTTCTTTATATAATAATGGGATAAATATCCTGAGGCTATATTTATTAATAACAATAAACTAAATCATAATAATAATAATAATGATAATAATAGGGATAATAACATAAATATAAATAAAAAAGATAATGATATCATAACTAACGTTTTGAGGGTTAGGGTACCACCTAGCATTGGTGGTGACAAGGCACCACCTACGGTGGTGCACAACGGTAGCGGCACTAGCAGGGAAAAGGGAAGAAGGGTGGAAAGTATATTGTTTAGGATAAGAGATAGGGGATTAAGAGGGGTATTTGAGGTGGTCAAGTATGCCCTAGGTTGAGAGGGCTGGAATGGTGGTGGTGGCACAAGCGGCGATGGTGTGGTGGCCAAAAGTGGTGGAGAGGGAGGAAGGGAGAAGGAGAGGGAGGTAGGTGAAAAAGAGGGTAGGGGAGGTTATGCTTGTGGTTTTGGGGTAAAGGGAGTGGTGGTTGTGGCGGGAGTGGCGGCGAAGGGCAGCAGTGGGTGAGTTAAAGTTGGTCCAATGGCCAAATTTGCATAGCCAAGACGACTTGTCCAGGGAGGATTGTGGGTGATGAGGGATGTAACTCGGTGGAGGGTGGTGTAGAGAGTAATTTGGGTGCTGGTTTGGATGGTGGCGCAGGACGGTAGTGACACAATAGGCAACGGCGTACAAAAGGGAGCAAATTTCTAGGTTGAGAAAAAAAGGATTGAATGGGGATGGTTGAAGGGTATTTATAGGCTATTGATGGGGGAAAAAGGCATAGGGGGAATATAGGAGGTGGACAACACGAGTGTAGGTCACTAGCCGGCGGCGTACGACTGGTGCAAGCCTGTAAAATTACAAGACCTATTAGCTCAGGAAGGGAGAAAGGAAGGGAGAGAGAGGCACGTGTGAGGGGAGAAAGAGAGAGAGTACGATTGGGTTGAGGAAGGACAGGGAAAAATGGGGAAGAGGGTAGGGGTGGTAGGCCGGCATGCCGTAATGTAGAGGCAGCATACATGCACTACGAAGTGGGGAATTCGAAGCATTAGGGAGGAGGGAAGGTCGAGGGAGAAGAAAGGAAGAAAAAGGGTGAGCGGACTGGTCAGTCTAGGGAGAAAGGAAAGAAAAAGAAAGAAAGCCAAACCGGGCTGGGCGGTAGGCCTAGGCAGCGCGTGAGAAAGGGAGAAGTCTAGGCCGTGAGGGTGGGCTAGCCCAGATCAGCGAAGGAAGGGGAAGAAAGAAAAGGAGAAAGGAGAGGAAGGAAAGAAAATAAAAGAAGGAAAAAAATAGTTGGGTTGGGTATTTAGAATATTTTGGTATTTTGGGATATTTAAAAATAATAATATTTTAATAAAATAATAATTGAATCCCTTTTTTAGGTTAATTTATGATTTTTGAAAAATGTTTTCTAAAATCTATTTTAATTAGCAAAACACCCTAATTTCTTCCAATTAAATTATTTATTAATTTTCTCTTAAATTTTCCTTAATTACTTCCTTTTAGTTTAATAAAATAATTTGTGTAATTAATTTCTCTAATAAATACTTAATTTGCCATAATTCTCTAAATTAGGTTTTTGGGGTATTTTACCTTATTAGCATTTAATTACATTAATAGATTCATAGGATACTCAACTTTAGCTAGCATAATTCACTCCTCTTAGTCCCTATGAGATCAACATCCTCTTACCTCTTTACTACTTGGGGAGACCATATATACTTGTATGAATTGTGTTGTGTTTACTTTACCAACCTAGCCCTACTAAACTCTTTTGAATGAACACAAACTAGCTCACACCATTGAGCTCCTAATTTTGTGAACTATGCTCTTTTTGCCTTTTATTCCCTCCTAGTGTATCTAATTTCTAAGGTACAAGACCCTTAGACTTCACAACAAACGCCATTTCAACTTTGGACAAAATAACTTTATTTTTGTCTTTGAAATTGACCCACGTAGTTCTAGCTTCAAGTTAAGGGTTAGGATTTTGAGTTATACATGCCATTACCCCTCATTCTCTATCAAACCCTTACCTTCGTGTCACCTTATGATCCCTTTTTTTTCTATTTTCTCTCAACCATTATATGCCTTATTTTCTCTGTTACACCATACTTTATCTTCCTTTCTTCTTCTTCCTTTCACTTTTAAACTCTCCACCCTCTTCCAATCATTCCTCTATATATTTATTGTTTTAATCTTAATAAAGGGAATGTAAGATATAGAAAGGTTAAGGGTTTATCTTCCTTGGTTTTCTCTTTTGGTACAAGTTGCATTTTCTTATTTGTCTCTCTTCATTAGTTTTGTTTATATATAATTTGTTTATATTTTTGTGGGATTTTAGGAAGATTTGCAAAATTTTAACTTTTTATTCTTAATGATACTCTAGGTTTATGTTAGGAACCCTTACTTAGGATATTCTCTATTAACATAGTGTTTTGTTAGCTTGTGCCAAGATAAGTCATTCTTTCCTTTATATGTAGGAAAATGAGTATGTAATGTTATGTAGCCTTAGAATTTTGTGCATAAGCAAACATGTACATGATAAAATTTTAGGCCATAATATTTAGAAGATGAGATGTGTGTGAAATGGTATATTTAAGGGTAGGTATTAAGTTTGTAATAATGGCTCTTATGATTTGATGAATTTTTTTAAATTATGTATATGTTTTGAGCATGCTAGAATTGTTAAAATGTGTGTTTTTATAAGGGTGTTATGATTGGGAAATTTTAGAAATGTTTGTACTAAAATTCAAAAGTGGGTTTTGGAGTATTAGTGTCTTCGTTTAACTTACAAGCCTAATAAGTCGATGTGACCATGTGTACTTTCAATTGATGCATGTTCTCAATCAACTATTTATACCTAGCTCCCATCGATGGATAGAAGTGACACTTCAGATGACCGATTATTTATACTTTTCAATGTGTGTTTTGAATATGTAGTCAATTGCCACAACCTTTTAGTTTAATGATTGAGGCTTTTAGTCAGTTGAATGATTGTACAAATGGTCGACTGAATGCCCTAATTTCTCCTGATTTAATTCTTGGTTTGTGGGGTTAACCCACTACCCTTTTATTCTTATTTGAATACATTATTATTATGGATGTATAACTTGTTGGCCATAATTTATAATATTCCTAAAGCTACAATCTAAATTTTGTTTGTAGAACAAAATAAAATAAGGAATATTCAAAGAAAATTGGTGAGCTTGGATGTACTTGGTTTAACTCATGAAATGAGTATCTATAATAAAAATTGTTACGATTTTGACGTCTTGATATAAACTTGATAAATAATGAGGCTTTCAACCTAAGTAATCTTGATGTGTTATGTTGAAAGATATAGAATAGTTATATGGTTATGCTTGGATTGATGTGAGTAAATATGGTTTGATTCGTTATCAAATATTCTAAGTACTTTAGCAACATATTTTGAACTAAATGATAATATGAGTATATAAAATTGGAATTAATATAGTTGTGCCCTTTGTGGCACAAACAATTAATTAATGGGGGTTCTATTTGATACCCTTATAGGAAATGATGGATTTAGTGAGATATTTGTTTTTGGTGATAATTAGATAGTTATGGTATAAAACCCTTTAATGTGTTTTATATTCTTGGTAATAAAATGTTAATCACATAAATTGGAAGATATTAGAGCACTATATTGGTTTAGATTATCTAATCCTTGATTAGAAACTAAAAATTCATCTACCTTTTGACATTTCTATTATTTACTTTAAAATGGGATCCAAGTTGACTATGGTGTCTTTTCTACTTTAGACATTGATGATGTACCAGAGGATATCAATATTAAAGGGTCCATTCACCTATGTTATTTATTTGATTTCAGCTAATCATCATGACCTTTGGTAGTTTCTTATCTTTAGCCAAACTTTATGTCTTTTTGGTAATTTGGTTTAACTTCCATACATATTGAAAGACCATGGAGGATAATCCAACCCATTTCCCAAAAATAAATGCTTATATATTGTTATGATTAAAATGATATGAAGAATTAAATGGAATTAACCTTAGAGTTTCCCAAGTGATTTGCATCCCTAGTATGTTACCTCATATGATCCATGTTGCCATTCATAATTCCTAGGTTTGTAGTAAGTATGATAGGCCATGAATTGCTTCACTTATGTGAAGCATTATCTTTCTATGAATATATATCTATCATCGAGTATAATATTACCTAACCTTTCATATGTTGCATGTCTAGGATGCCATCAATGTTAAGGATATCATGTTAAGTAAAACTTGTGAGTTATATGATATTATATAAGCATGTTATTATGTCTTTTCATGACTTGTATGGCTATCATGACTATATATATATATATCATGAACTTCCATTTCAATTACGAGTAATCACATTATCCTATCCATTAGTTAAAACTAATCAAATTGATTATGTATTATTGTCATTGTAATCTTGAGAATAATTAGATGAAACAGACTTTAGATTTATCTTAGGTGGTGAACATTCTTAATGTGCTATTTTAGATCCATTGATGTCTTTATGATACTTATCCAGAATCTATGACTATCATTAACACATGTGATTTAGCTCTATATGAATGTATAAGAATGTCATATTAATAAGTTATGTGATTATTTATATATATAAGCATTAGTGTCATATTATGAATGTTATATTAGTATAATATGTAAGTTATGGGGCGTTAATATATAAGCATGTTGGACTTATAAAATGAGTTGTTGCATTATACGACCTTATATGTATCATGTGTCTTCGTGATAAGGTAACTTGACTTACTCAGTATGTCACGTATTGACATTCCCATTATTTTGGTCTCTTGCTCAATCCCATAAGTAAGCAATGTTATGCAAGTCAGTGAGTATGGTGTAGTTGTCCAACGTTATTTGTTGGTCATGGGACACATAAGTGTAGATGTTTTGGTATATTTATCATTTTTTGGTCCTTGAGAGACTAATAAATTGCTCTTGTATTGTCTTCTTTAGTTAGTAGCATCCTTATGTATGTTTCATGCTAGTTTTGGGTCTAGTATGGCCTTGGTTTGTAAACCTAACACACTTCTTATATATTATGCTTTATTTATTGCATACTCTTTCCTATTGTGTTTTATTAGGTTGGATACACAGCCTTTTGTCTAGCATAAGATGGAAGATTGAACATTCATCTTATATTAGAAACTATAGTAATACTCCACTTTTTTTAAAAGTCTTTTCATAATTCTTCTTCTACAAACGTTTAAAAACATTACACTAAAAGATAGGGATGTTACAATAGTACATATAATCTATCCATTAAGAAACCTATTTTTGGAGATCCTAGTCAAACCTCTGATACTCTAACAAAACAATTTAATGAGTCCGTTAAAAATAGATAGATGATTCTTTCATATCAAAAAATCGGATGATATGCAAACTGGGCAATTGCTAAAGGAAAAACTAATCATTTATTTTCCATGGAAACTAACTTTGCCTTCTTAAAACTCAAACATTGAGAAACAAATCCTAAATCACATATCCCACCGAAGATTAAACCAACTTAAATCACAATCAGACACATAAATTGATAGCCACTAAAGAGCCCTAAAGGCAGGGTACTACAATAGTTGTTACTCTCTAATTTTATATGTAGCATATCTGATAATCCTAAATATAAAAAAAATGGAGGAATAATAATATGGGTTTTAAGCTTATAAGTTTAATGTAATATTAATCTAATATTATGCAAATAGATAGGTTATGCACTAATTAAAAATAAAAAGGGAAAAGTAATTATATAAATTTATGTAAGAAAACCTAAAATCATATTGGTCGAACAATAATTTTTTTTTTAAATCTCAAAAAAATTATTATAAATAAGAACATAACATTTGTATCAAAAGGGAGATGGATTTTCATTTTTCACTACTCTCCATTTAACTCTCATCTCTCCCCACTTTCTCTTTCTAAACCTTATATTGTTATTATTTAACTTTTATCTCTCCCTAGTTTCTCTTTCTAAACTTTCACTACTACGGAAACAGGAAACAATAACGGGACATTAATAACGGTGGTTTGAAAACCGTCGTCAAATGCGTGAAAATTAATGCGCGGGAAGTTTTAATAACGGTTGTAGGTAATAACCGTTATTAAAAGTGCAAGGTGAAATTTTGCACGGCCATTTTAATTACGGTTGACATAAAACCGTTATGAAAACATGATTTAATAACGGTTTAAACAAGAACCGTTGTCAAAATTTTCAACGTTTTAATAACGGTTCTAGTAACCGTTATTAAATCTTGTTTTAATAACGGTTCTTACAGGAACCGTTATTAAAACATCGTTTGATAATGGTTCCTATAACAACCATTATTAAAACTTCCTTTTATTTCGTTCTGTTCTGTTTCGTGCCAAAAATTTCAGACTCTACCACTTCCCTCTCGTACTCTCTTTCTCTTGCAAACCCTTGCACCACCGCTCCGGATCCTCTAAATTAAGGGAAATCGTCGCAACACCATCTCTCCACCACCCATTTGCCATTGTTGGGTTTCCATGTGTGTGGTGTCATTCTTGCGAACGTAGCCAGCACTTGTACCTTCGTCGTTGCCGTTCTCAACTTACACGTCGTCGCTCCCTTTACATATGTGTTTGTTCTTCCCTCATTGCTTAATTTGTCTCTACTGATATGTATGTATATATATATATATATATATATATATAAATGCATGCATGTTGCACTGAAGAGTTTGTGTTTGTTTAGTATTATAAACTTGCGGTTTGTTGTTCGAAAATATGTTGTTTGATGTGTTGGTGAAAAATTTTGCTGTCCTTTTTTTATTGTGGCCGAGACCTTAATTTACATATATGTGTGTGTGTGTGTGTGTATGTGTGTGTGTGTGTGTGTTTATAATCTATTTTATAAAAATATGGATTATTATTTTAAGAGAATCCACTAGCCTAAAATATATATTATTATCATAAGATATGTACGTTCTAAGTATAAAATTAAGGTGTATATATATATTTTTTAGCACTCACATTATTATGTAGATCATGTGTATTTATATGCTTTTTTTAATATATATTTTGTAAGACGTGTATTTATATTCCGTAAAATGTGTGTTTATATGTGTTTTATTATATGTATATATATTTATAATATATTTATATATAAGATGTGTATATAAAATCTAAAATAATTGTGGTTAGGGTTAAGGTTGGGGTTAGGGGGAGGGTTAGGGATAGGGTTAGGGTTAGCTATAGGTTCAGGATCATTATCTTATGAGGTTTAGTGTTAGTTTTTATTATAATTTATTAGGGTTAATTATAGTTAGGGTTACAGTTAGGGGGAGGGTTAGGGTTAGGGTTAGGGTTAGGGTTTATTGTTTATTATACTAAATATAAACTAGGGCTATAGGGAAAAATCCTAAGGATAAGGGTATTATGGGGAAAAGTTGAGGAGGTTGGTTGGGCATCGGTGTTGTGATAAAAATTAAATAGAGATGAATAATTGTGTATAATAATAATAATAATAATGATCATATAGGATTTATTAGGTTGTACTATATATGTGTGTGTATATATATATATATATATTATCTTATTAATATCTACTTGATTTTACTATGCGTAGCTTGAATGATTTGATGATAGTTTGATGTTTAGCCAGTTTGTTAAATATATAACTAAAGATTATGTCCTTATTTTAAATAGTTTGATGTTGTTAGGTTTACATAGTTGGTTATGATTTGGTAGAATATATTTATGATTTGTCTAGCTAGTTGAAGATCACTTTACATATTCTGTAATTTAGATCCTTTCGAGAACAACCTTGATGATAAGATTTAGTGGTTCTCATTTGTAGATAGTGAGATGACATACCCTCCACTGTATTTTCATTTGGCGCCACATACAAATATACGGACTCATGTGAAATGTTTATATGACGAGCTATGTCATTTGTACGCGAGTGGCTCATCCTATCACCCCTTCCATTTCAGATCTTATCACCTTCTGTTGACCCTGCCTCAAATAGAGCCATGGACGTCGTCTACGTCTACTTTTTTGTAGTGGTTTTTCTACCACACTGATGCACCACACCCGAGATTTATTGAGGGTGAGCTGTTTGCTAGAGAGTATGATAGGATATTGAAAGAACTAATGGTCATCGATGATGAGTGGAGGTATCGTCATAGCTTGCCTCGGAGTATCCACCTTAGTTACCCTAGAGTATCCATGAGTAGACTCTCTTGCGATGATGTCAGGGATCAAATGATATATCGTGATGAGTGGACTTTCAGAGTTATAGTTTTTAGTCGGGCTCGATGAGGCTATCGGGGGATTTAGTTTTAGGGATATGAGTTTTCGTTTTTTAGGTATTTGAGTTGTAGCAACATTTTGATGTATATAGTGCTGCTATTGCTTAAATCCTATAGTATGTATATCTTTTGTAATTTGACCTATTAATTGTACAATATTTTGCTACGCATGTATGTATGTATGTATATATGTATATATATATATATATGAACTCTTTGTAAGTATGAGGAGTTTCATTGATCAGCATTAATATAATTTTGGAAACTTGTTAGCATGATTCGTATATATATATACAGAATAGCATGATACATTTGAGATTAATTCTTTCTAAGCATGAGTGATTTGAGAATTATTAAACTTATAATCAATTGATTTTTAATAATTACTTTCATGTGGGATATATCTAGATTCTAAAACTATGGATCAGAAATGGTTGTCTGCAAATCGTCTGTCTAGAGAATATAACGAAGGAGTGGAGTTTTTCATCAAGTTTGCAGTTGAACATGCTCGGGACTCTAGTAGAATAGTTTGTCCTTGTTTGAAGTGTGATTATATTCAACGTGTCAACGCTAATGATTTGAGAGATCATTTATTTGTGTATGGAATTGATACAAGTTACACTTGTTGGATATGGCATGGGGAAACAGAGTCTAAATATGAAAATTACGAGGTTAGGAGGGATAGTAGTGGATCATCATTTGATAACTATGAGGAACATTCATTAGAGGAGATGACTCAAAAGGTTGAGGAAAGTGTTTGGGATTGTCAAAAATGTTTGAGAAGTTATTGAATGACTCGGAGAAACCTTTGTACGGTGATTGTAAGACATTTACGCGATTATCTGCTACTTTAAGGTTGTACAACTTAAATTCATGTAACGGATGGAGTGATAAGAGTTTCATAGAATTATTGTCACTTATGAAGGATATGCTTCCTAATGATAAGTTCTACCCGATCGTACATATGAAGCGAAGAAGATTCTATCCTCTATGGGCATGAGTTATGAGAAGATACATGCATGCCCTAATGATTGTATTTTATATCGCAATGACAATGCATCTTTAGATAGTTGTCCTAATCCTGAATGCAAAGCACCACGATATAAGAAGAACAAGGTGCCCACTAAGGTGTTATGGTATTTTCCTATAATACCAAGATTAAGGCGGATGTTTAATGATATTGAAGATGTCAAGAACCTAAGATGGCATGCTGATGACAAGATAGATTACCGGCTTCTTAGACATCCATCTGACTCTCCACAATGGATGACAATTGATGGGTTGTTTCCTAAATTTGGTAAAGAAGCAAGAAATGAATCCGCACAATCAAGGCAGCTACAGTTTATGGCCAGTGATTTTGGTTATATACAATTTACCTCTGTGGCTCTATATGAAACACAAGTATATGATGTTGTCTTTACTCATTTCCGAGCCAAACCAACCTGGGAATGATATTGATGTTTATTTGGCACCTTTTATTGATGATTTGAAGTTCTTATGGGACATGGGTGTTGAAGTATTTGATGCATATAGTGAAGAAAATTTCACTTTGAAAATATTGTTATTATGTACTATAAATGATTTTCCGACGTATGGCAACTTGTCACGTTATAGTGTGAAAGGCCATTATACATGTCCGATATGTGAGGAGAATACTTCATTTGTTCAGCTAACACATGTCCGAAAGACTGTGTTCCTTGGGCATCGTAGGTTTTTACCGAAGAATCATCATTATCGTAGGCAAAGAAAAACATTCAATGGATTCTGAGAAGAAGGGCAGGCACCAATTCGGTTGACGGGTCAACAAGTGTGGCTGAAGATGAAACATTTGAGTGTCAAGTTTGGGAAGAAGAATAAAGATAAGCCTCCATCAGTTGGGTGGAAGAAGATATCAATATTCTTCAACCTTCCTTATTGGGAATCTTTCTACGTGATACATGCCCTTGATGTAATGCATATTGAGAAAAATATATGTGTCAGTCTTGTTGGTACATTACTTAATGTTCCACGCAAGACTAAAGATGGGATAAATGCTCGAATGGATATGGAATAAATGGGTATTATACGAGAACTGACACCGTGAGACAATGGAAGAAGAACATATTTACCACTGGCGTGTCATACTCTTTCCAGAAAAGAGAAAATTTTATTTTGTGAATTCTTGCACAGTGTCAAGGTTCCGGAAGGGTATTCTTCAAATGTCAGAAGGCTCGTGTTGATGAAAGAGTTGAAATTAATTAACATGAAGTCTCATGATTGTCATATCTTGATTCAGCACTTGTTGTCGATAGCTATACGTGGAATTTTGCCAAAACGTGTTCGAATTACTATCACGAGGCTTTGTTGGTTTTTTAAAGCCGTCTGCTCTAAAGTTATACGTCCTGATAGTTTGGACACCTTGCAAAAAGGGATTGTGATTATTTTGTGCCAACTTGAAATGTATTTTCCACCGTCATTATTTGACATTATGATACATCTAATTGTTCATTTAGTTTATGAGATAAAGATGTTAGGACCTGTTCATGGGCATTGGATGTACCCCTTTGAATAGTTTATGAACTTGATAAAAGGTTATGTGAAGAATCGACATCGGCCAGAAGGATGTATTGTTGAGAGTTACCTGGTGGAAGAGGCAATTGAGTTTTGCACAAAGTACTTGTCAAATGCTGAAGCTCTTGGTATTCCTAAGTCTCGACATGCAGGCAAATTTGAAGGACAGGGTATTAGAGGCAAACAGTTTGGGCGTGTAGACCCTAACATGTTCCATGCAACACATCTATATGTATTACACAACAGTGATGATGTTCAGCCGTACATTAAAGAGCATATGACTTCTTTACGGATTGAAAATCCATCAAAGACTGAGAAATAGATTATTGATAAACATAATCTTTCCTTTATTGATTGGATAAGAGATCGCATCATTACACTCACCGGACATTCCCCAACTTTAATTTCTGAAACCCTGCATTGGTTGTCTCAGAAACCTCATTATGAAGTTTTTCAATATACCAGTTATGTGATCAATGGTTACACTTTTTATACAAAAGAACAAGATAGGAAGAGTATAATGCAGAATAGTGGGGTGACTTTAGTGGCTGAGGCAATGCATGTTGCTAGTGCAAAAGGCAAGAATCCAACTTATGTATATATGAATTATTATGGTGTGATTGAACATATATGGGAGTTAAATTACACTGTATTTAAAATCCCTATATTCGGCTGCAGATGGGTTGATAACGGTAGTGGGGTTAGATATGAAGATGGATTCACATTAGTAGATCTTAATAGGGCAAGGCATAAACAAGACCCATTCATCTTAGAATCACAAGCGACACAAGTATTCTATGTCACTGACCCTGTTGATAACAGATGGTCTGTAGTACTATCTACAAAAAAAAAAAGAAATGCCAATGAATGTGATGATAAAAATGATGTCAATTGGAATAAAGAGTGTGTTTCAGCTGTGCAAGCAACTCAAATTTTGAACGATGATAACAATATAATTAATGAGGAGGAAATATATGTCAGGGATGATCATCGTGAAGTAATATATGTATCATATCCTGAATCTAATCCGAAAACAAAGGGGAAAAAAGAAGGAAAAGAAGGCAATGAGGGTAATAATATTGTAATATATAATATCTATGTTGGTTTTTTTAAATGCATTTTTCAACTCAATTATGCTCAATACATAACATTCTAACATAATTTATTAATTGATTTTTTTAGAGATATGGCCAATAAAAATATTGATAGGGATAGCAGTGATGAAGAAGGGAAAAGAGGGCCGACGATTATGAGAATCATCACAAATATGAGGAATAAAGGAGAACTGGTCGAGTTGGGATGGAATACTTACAATCTTCCCATTGACCCTTATGCAGAAATGTTCTTGACTTATATTTCACTTGTGACACGTAACCATGTTCCTATCTCCTATAATAATTGGAAGCAGGTTCCAACGGGTCATAAGGAGCATATTTGGCAGGAAATCACGGTAAATATAATATTTTATGTAATCATTTTTTTATGTCAAATGTTATTAATTTTAATACATTAATATCGGTATACATTTATATGTCTTATTTTGTAGAGAGTGTTTAATGTGCCAGAGAGTAGGAAGAAATGGCTTCTTAGACATTGTGGGGAGCGTCTAAGAACATTTAGGTCATATTTAGCTCATAGGAAAATGTACAGAAAGAGGGATGGTTCTCTACGGCAGAATCCACCCAAATGATACAGTTTCATCGATCAAGAAAGATGGAACCAATTTATTACATATTGTCTTATGGGTGATTTTAAGGTATTTGTTAGATAACAATTAAATTTTTTGTATCGATCCTATTATTGTGCATAATATTGAAATAACCATGTCACTATTTTTTGGCTTGCCACATAGGAAAAAAGTGCCAAAAATAAAGAGATTGCGAAGCAGAATAAATATCGGCATAATATGGCTCGCAAAGGGTATGCAGGCCTTGAAGAGGAGTTGGTATGTATTTTGTGATTTATCTATTTACAGCGTACTGATGAATTTTATAATATTGGTACATTATAAGAATATTTTTTGATTTATAGCTCATAGCCCAAGACTTAGACCCATGTACCTCGTCCATTAATATTGATACATTATGGAAGAAGGCTAGAGTAATAAGAGATGGATATATTAATGAAGATGTAGATGTTGCAGCGACAAAAATTGTAAGTTTGTAGATATCTGCAACCCTACTTAGTTTTCTTTTAGAAAACTATTATATTATGCTTATTCATGTAAGCTAAATTTACATATATTATATACATTACAGGATGAACTTCAAGCGTCAGATGGTGAGGAGGGGGTAGACCAATATAACATTGTATCCCAGGCTATAGGAATTGTAGAACACTCTGGAAGACACAGGATTCTTGGATTAGGTGTTACGAGAACGAGCGTACGTGGTCGATCTCGTGGTTCTCGTAACACTAATGAGCACGTCGCCATCCTCACACAGAAATTGAACGTGGCATTTGAACGGATGGCAACAATGGATCAAGAGTTGTCATTTATTAAATCTCAAGAGTATAAGCCATCCGATTCCGTCGACCATGATCAGCTTCACATACCTAATGTAAATAGTGTCAGAGACAGTTGTGAAGCTGATGCACGTCTTTCTTCTCTTTCCGAGGTAAGCATTACATAACTATGAATTGTTATTAAATGTATTCGGTGTCATAAATAATTAATAATGTGTAATATTTTCGTTTAGGGTTTGCATAAATATGACTTGTTAGTGAATGACCTTTTAACTCTTTTGGCGAAAGGAAGGGTCTGCATCAGTCACAGTACCCAAACACAAACTGTCCACGGGTACAACTTAGCCCTAATTACAAGGCCGGTGAGTATTGACACTCCAATCATTAACAGTGCACCTTTGCCTTGTTATAAAGAGGGCGATGAGGTAGCCACAGTGCTAGAAGCGCATGGAAGCTTCGTGCCTTGGCCTGTGGATCAGATACGTCTCACTACTGAAGAGGTATTGACATTCGATATCTTCATTAGACCTTGTTTAGTAGTTACACTGTTTATACCTTTTTCATATATATATGCTCAATACATATTTTTTTATTATTATTATTTAAGGAATCAAAGAAGAAGATTGCTCCTGCTAGTAAAACCAGGATAGGTACTAGTAGAACGAGCAACACAAAAGAGGGCGCTGCCAAAGGAAAGAGAGCTAAATCTAAAAAACCAGTTGTCCCACAAAAGATTCATTCTTCCGAAATACGCCAACCTCCACCAGCATTAGCTTTATTGTATTTCTATGCCCAAAACTACCTTGGGAATAATTATATTTCCATTGATTGTCGTCTTGAGTATGTTGGAAGGGACGATGCTATTTACATGGTATCAGCGGTTGACATAAGCGACATTTATAATCAGGAATAGATGTCAACCATGAGTGTCACCGTTTATGTCACGTAAGTATTATTTCATATTTCAGATTTTAGTACTCTTGGAGAAATGGAATTTTTATGACCTCTTATATGAGTTATTAGTTATTAACAAATATGCATTGTTATTTTCCTCCATATATAGGTTGGTAGCTAGTCGCGCTACGATGGAGGGAATGATGTCCTCTATTGTGTTTGTGTGCCCATACTACATAGCTGGCAGTAGTACAATAACAGAGGGTAGGCACATAAACTATTTAGCGGATCGCATTTTGATTGAGGGACACAACAAGCTCTATCTCATTTCTCACCTCGCAACTGAACATTGGGTTTTCTACACCGTCCGACCTGATCTTAATAAAGTTTATGTGTTTGATTCCCTTCGAACCTATGACGTGCCTTTTGAGGTCGCTCGTCGTGGTGAGAAGGAATTTATCGACATGTTATTATACTTTTCACTTCTTACTTCATTAGCTTATTTATACATATATATATATTCTACTTTCATTATTTGAGGTATATATACTTACAATATTATGTATCCAACTTTATTTATTAAGGCACTACGAACGGCATATCAAAGGAGAGGTGGGAATGGCGTCCTACACCCAAATAATCTTCAATATGAGCCTATCACGGTAAGTAGGAAGACAACTATTTTGTTTTAATTCAAATTAATATATAATAGTTAGATAGCTAACTGAATTCATTTGACAATGTCCACAACAGCAAAACGGCGATGATTGTGGATACCATGTATATAGAGCAATGGATCTTATAGTCCAGAATAGATCGGTCAACATAGATCCAAGTCATGTATGTTTGCGTTTCCATATTTTTCTATTAATGAATCATGACATATATATTTTTGACCTAATGGCTAACTGTATATTAAATGAAACATGAGCGTTGTAGTTTTTCACCGATGACTATGCACAAGGCCAGCAATACAATGTTGATGAAATTGATGAAGTTAGAGACCAATGGGCCAAGCACGTGCACTCATTCATTCAGTATTAGGTAGCGATCTATATATTCTACATGCATTTTCAGATTTGTATTTCGTCTACATCTTTTAGTCTTTCAGCCTAGATCTCTGAACTCTTTACTTTGGGGTGTAGAGCTACCAAGTTGTGGTATGCCTACTAATTTTTATTCCTAAATATAATTAGTGTATTGAGACATGCATACCAATTATAGATTGATTGAAATTATGGTGTGATTGCAGATTTGGTATGAATTGATGTTGTTTTACATTGCAGATTTGGTAATTGTTTGAACATACAACTGTGTATGTGGGTAGGAATAAAACAGACAAATACTAAAAAAAACTATAGTTTTAATAACGGTTATATGAAAAACCGTTATTAAAACCTAAGTTTAAAAACCTAAGTTTTAATAACAATTTGAATTAAAATCGTTTTTAATAAGGGTTTTTCATAGAACCGTTATTAAAACGTAGGTTTTAATAATGGTTTTATTTAAGGACCGTTATTAAAACTCCTTCTAATCTCATATTTATGCTCATTTAATAAGTATTAGAGGGTTTAATAAACGCATAATAAATGACCGAAACGGTAATTCGATGATGTTTTAACAACGGTTTTTGTATTAACCGTTATTAATACTTGGTTTTCAACAACGGTTTTTTCTTATAAACCGTTATTAAAACCTACTTTTTAACAACGGTTTTTACTTAAAAACCATTATTACATATGAAGTTTAAGCACATATTCGTAGGTTTTTGTATATTTTTCATGACGGTTATGAACCGTTATTAAAGTTTTAATAACGAGCGGTTCAATAACGGTTGAAAATCATTATTAAAACTATAAAATAACCGTTATTAAAACCCCTTTCCGGGGTAGTGTTTACATCCTTACTTGATTTTATACAGCAACAATAAAATTATAAAAATAGTAGATAAAATATATGATCTACAATATGTTACTAAATAGTATAGATTTTAAACAACGAGGACATATTATAAGTACTGATTTATAGGATTATTCATGTTATCCGATATCTGCTTATCTGATCTGATATTCGAAGAGATCCAATCTAAAAAAAAGTAAATAATTGATCCTTTTTTTTAAATTAAATATCTAATCCGGTCAACGAAAAGTCAAACAAACTAGATATTTGGTCCGATAAATACAAATAATATGCAATCCAAAGAAAAATATTTATACATTTTTTATAATTTTTTATTTTATATATAAATAAATTTGTGTGTGTGTGTGTATTTTACTTGGTTTATTATTTGGGCCAAAAGTTAATTTAATTGAAATTATGTTCTTAATATAATTTATTTATATATCTAATAGAATCTAACTAAATCTTATGATGTAACAGTTTTAATTTTAGTTTTAACATCGAATATTTGTTGAATAAATCGGATATTTATAGAACGGATCGAATATTATCTCAACAAATCAGATAATATAAAATACATTTGTGATTTGGTAAATTTATTATATTTGAAATTTTATTCGGATAATATTGATTATATTTGATATTCAATACGAAAATTTAAATACCTAATCTTTTAGATATTTAATCTGAAAATTTAAATATTTATTTAAATATTAAATATTATTTTAAAATATTTAAAATTTTCAATATTTGATAATTAATATCTAAAATATTAAATATTTGAATCTTAAACCGTCTTACCAATTTATTAAAAAAGCATGGATAATGACGGCGAAATGATTGTACTATATGTGATTAACCCGGATAACTTACGGTTTCTACTGTTCGGCTGTGAAGCACGGAAATAGGGATCAGGTGATACTCTCTATTTTAGAAAAGTTCTGTCACCGTTTTTTATTGGGAAAATTTATTGATTTCAGCATTGATGTCGAAAGTGGCCAATTGAATTATTTTTTTTAATTTTAATCGATATAATTTATTTTTTAAATATATATATAATTTTGTGTGTGTGTGAATATATATATATATATATATATATATATATATAAATTTTTATTATTATTTTCTGTCATCCACATTTTTAAAAGTTTTAAAAAATAACTCAGTCTTGTGTCTTCCTATCCGTTCCCTGTGCAGTGCTCCGCCGTATTGTTTGACCCAACTGGAGCACCAGACGCCAGTTTCTCTGTAAAATCAGGCAGGTAACGCAAAAAAGTAACAAAAACAAATGTTTTAATGTTGTCGTAATATTGTCGCCCTAAGCTTAGGGACGGCAATGGATATCAGACTCCATCTAAATATGTTAGATCTATCTTATTTTTAAGATCTATAATATTTAGATCCGACGGATTTGGATCGAATCTAGATCCATAGATACCTTAATGGGTCTGGATCTAATAATTCTAGACCCAGATCCGACCTATATCCTATTTGCTAGACTCGTTTAGTATATATGTGTGTATATTTATATATATACATATATAAATAATACTAATATTATGTTTGTTATTATCGTCATAATCTTATTTGAACTCCTTATTTATTTTTTTAATTTTAGTTTTATATGTTTACTTTATAAGCAATATGTACAATATTATATTCTAAAAGTATGAAAACACTATTTAAAAAGTTAACATAAGTATTTTAATATATTTATTTTTTCACATGGAGGATTTTTTTTAACAAAACATACATATTAAGTTATATAAAACATAAATATATTTGTATTTACATAGATTATTATTTATTTATTTAAAAAATAGTCAGACCCATTTTGGAACTCGTTTACCTGCTAGACCCGATGGATCTGGGTATGGGTCTAAACTTTTAAGATTTGACAGGTCTAGGTCAGATCTGAATCTAGGTAATATAAACGGGTCCAGATCTGAATATGAATGAACCTAGCCTAGACCCAACTCATTGACATTCCTATCTAGGTTCCACGATGCTACTTGCTAGTATTTAAATTAATAGCAACAAAATTCCGTACATCCACGAGTGCGCTTAATTTTTCAGTTTTAGTTTGAAGCATAGGGTGGAAGAACGAGGGTTGTCTATTACAAATTTACAAGATATGGATAGAATTGTAGATAAAGAGAGACTTTTCAATTTTTAGGCTCAACTTATCTAATTTGTTTAGTTTAATATATCACATAAAAATAAGAAAATATATTTATTTAATAAATAAGTTGAATATAAGTATAAAAAATTTAGATCCAACCTTATTTATGATATAAAAGTTTACAAATTTGACTTACTATAAAAACTCTTGAGATGATTTGATTCACCTCATTAAAAATTTAATCCGATTTCATTCTACTTTGATTTAACTAATTTACAACCTTATATATAGCTATCAAATAAAAAGGTAATGACTTTTGTCTAGGTTTTGGTGTTTTTAAAACTTGAATTCAAATATTCACATCATGCTCAAATTCTATATCAATATATTATTTCTATTTTATAAGAAATAAAAAAAATATTTTCATTAATTTGCTGTAGAAAACAAAACAAATTTATTCAATTTTTTATTCTAGGTCCCACTTTATTTGCTAATTTTTACGAGTCAAATATAACAAAGTTTGATCATAAATTTGAAAATAATATATATAAGAAAAGTATAAAAAAAATAACTTCATAAAATTATTTTTAATATTAGCTAAATAAAATATTTTTGTATTAAAAGCTTATTTATTTTATAAAAAATGGATGGTTAAAATTTGTTATATATTAGCTTAAAAGCCAAAGCATCGCAAATAAAGTGGCAGATAAATAGTATATATATTTGAATGCCACTTTCTTTTTAATTAAAATTTGTTAAGTTATTGTTGGGTGTGAACATAAAGTATTATTTTGATCAAATAGAAATAATTTACACTAGTTAAAAGCATAGTTTTAACAGTCGAATATGATTGGTGTGTCCGATAGCTGAATCAATCAGACTACCAACCAAATTTTGTGTATTGATTGTTAGAAGCTTAGAAACAATGAAACCAACTAAGAATTGGCCGAATTAGTAAAAATCAATGAGTCAATTAGAAACAATTAACTTGTCAAACTAGTTAAAAAACCAATTTGAAGTTGGTGTAATTTATGTGTAATATAATTCTTGTATAAAGTTCTCATTTTTTGACCTAATATATATTGCTATTCTAATCGGTCCAAATTACTAGTCTAACTGCTAAACTAGTAAACCAAACATGATATTAATTCGATAACTGATTTAGTTTTTAAAAATATAGTTAAATGTATAATCCTTTTATTCAGAATTAGTTTTATGATTAAACTTCATTTCAGTTTATATATAAATAGGGTTTTAGATTCTTTCTTATTAGACTTGGTAGAAGTTCTGTACTGATACCCTATAAGTAGTATCAAAGCCAAGTTTCAATCCTTGAAAAAATTAATATAGATCTACAAAATCTCGAATAGAAATTGTTTCTTTTTAGTGAATTGAGGACTGGTATAACTTAATTCGAGGGAAGAATTATTGATTTTGATTAAAAGTCCACTTTAAACTTATATGTTTAGCAAGTTACTATTTCTCTTAGTTCCAAATGGACTAAGAATAAAGGGTCATTTGAACTTTTTAAAGGAAAAGATATTTTTTTACCTTTTATTTTCTATGTACTAGGGTGGGTTATCGTTTCTTGCAAGTAGCATATGAAATAAAGTTTAAATTAAAAGAAAAAACTTTAAATTTCTTACATTATAGGCGAAGAAAATTTGGGGACTCATTTTATAATAATAAAAATATAACCAACATGGTTTATCACATAAAGGAGCATTCTCCCGTTTCATTCATTCAACACGTGCTACTTCATTAGCATACCATGAAAATAACTCATTTGTATATCTGTTCGAATCCTTATACGCTAAGGGTCCCCTACTGAATTTTATTCCCACAATAGTAGCACAAATTTAACATTTTTAAATACCTAAATTATTTCATATAATAATTAATTTTTTGAAGCAATTTGAGTTTATTTGATATAAGGTATAAAAGTAATTATTTCATATAATAATTAATTTTAAAAAATTAGGATAAAAAACTTTATAAAATAAATAATTTCATAAAATAATCAACTTTAATTTTAAGAGTAATATAACAGGAGATAACTATATTTATCAATCGTAACAAATGGCTCACGCACAAAACAAGAAGCTAAAAATAGTACGTGTGGTAACTAATCATGTTTAACTATGCATGATATATCAATTGTTATATCGTGGATAGAATCACTCGGTCTAATAGTATTGTTATTAATGTTAGGTTGATAGACGGTAAAAGTTAGGATCGTGTAAAAAGTTTCGAATATGAGAATTTGATATGATAAATTTAATCCAATGTTTAAAATATCTGATTCACCTTTAATCAAAGGATACTGAATTTTTTTATTAAATTAATCAATCCACAAAAATATCCTATATTTTATTATATCATAATATTATACTTTTATAGCTATAAGTTGTAAAATTTATTTATTTTTACATTTTAATATTTTATAATAATATTATTATAATGTTTTATAAAATAAGATAATTATATAAATATAAATATACGTATACATATTAACTATTATACAATCTTTATTTTAAAAAATAATCTAGTAATACTCATTAAACCTAATAAAATAATATTTTTTATAAAGTTAATAAATATATTTAAATTCAGTGGATGTCCGTTTTATATATTTTAAATATTTAAAATTTTGACATTTAATTTAAAATATACCGAACCAATATAAGAAATTAAAAATCTGAATTCGTACAAATATTCGGTTCGGATACCCTTAGTAAAAGCAACAATTCAACGGGAGAGGAAAATCACTCGGTTAGGCCACGCACGCTCGTTCACTTTAACGTCGATGTGCCGTGTATGTGGTGAGAACAGAGAACAGATGATATTAAACAACATCTGTCAAAATTGATATAACTTGTTAACCAACATGACATGAAATATTGATTCCGCATATCTTGTATGCATGCATGCATGCAAGTTAACTGCTTCTTGTCACTTGGTGAAGTGACTACTGCATTCCTTGATGCACGTGGAGGTAAAAGAATATCATGGGGACCGTTTATATTGTCCAATCAACCGATTCCCTATTTAAATTAATTTCATTTAAAAAATTAAATAATTAATCTGAGATATATTTTTCAAATTAAAAATTAATTTGATTAGTTAAAAATAAATTAGATATTCAATATAAATAATATACATATATATGTAAAGAGAAATTTCTTTGTAAATAAGGTATACGTTTTTTCATTGTTATTTTAACAAATAATATTTACATTTAAAATGATTAATTATATAGAATTTTGTCTGACAATCATATCAGGTAAACCGATGGGTTCAAATTATACCGATTTATTAGTTTTTAATTCAAAATTTTTTAGCAAATATTTTTATTTACTGCTTGTTTAAAAATTTTAAATATTTAATAAGTTATTTATTGTTTAATTTAAAATTTTAGTTGTTTTAAATATTGGATGATTTTTTTAAGTATATGATATCTATAGTTTTTTCTTACTAAAAGTACAATGTATTTAATATTTGAGATATTCCTACGTAATATTACTACCGTCGGCATAAATTGGGGCGGTCATGAATTGGGGGGAGGGGGCCTCTAAACTTTATTTAAAGGAATCATTTTCTGCAGCTGTCACGTACGTGTTTCTTTTTGAACAAAATATTATTCCCTTGTTTGAATGTGAGTTGATTGATTAACTTGGATCAATCGAGCAAAATAAGCATGCCTGGGTCACTATTCTATAACCTGACTAAATATGGACTGTTAGTCCACTTAGCTCGGTGGATCGTAAAAAAATAGGTACCAACATTAACTGCATACCAACTTCTACATATTGATCTTCTCTGTTCCAAATTTTTTAAGAACCCTGTGATTTTAGTTCTAAAGCTGATATAGGGATTTGCAATGGGTTTTACAATCGACCCACACTCAGTTAGATTTGCCTTTTTTTAACCGGTGTAAACCTATAATTTTTAAATTTGACGGATTTATATATGTACAATTTTTAGATATATATATGTATATAATATAATTTTAGTTAAATTATTTATTTTTTCAATTTTATTTTTTTATGTTTATTTTATAAACATTATATATAATATTTTATTTTAAAAATATTAAAACAATATTTTAAAAAATATTTATTTTAAAATATTTATTTTTTTATTTGGATAATTTTTATTAACAAAAAATATATATTAGATTATATAAAATATAAATATATTTATATATTTATATTTACATAAATTATTAAAAAATTAAAAATATTCGGAATCCTGTAAAATTCATTTAGAATTCTTTTATCTATCAGATCTGGTGAACGTCGATCCGGCTCCACATTTTTGGGTCCTCGAAAAGATGACCACGACGCCGATGATGATAATTGATAATAGTAATAACGGACGTAAAAAGCAAGGGGAAAGTTGGTTGATATGACTGCCGACTGGGAACCATGGCAGGGGGTTGCTTTACGTGGGAAAAGATATGGGGATGGAAGCTTTTAGAGGTGCGGAGGGCAGAAAAATGAGACACGGGCGAACAGGATGCGGGGGAGCCATTCACCACCAGGTGTCCCATGGTGATCGGTGGGGAGGGATTTTTGAGGTCAGAATTTTTTTAGGAAATAAATAATGAAAATATAAAAAAAAAACTATGAATAGAATCTTCATTTGTTTGCAACATTGTTATATTGAGAAATTTATTTATATTATATGATAAAATAGAGAAAAAAAATGGAAGACTCTTTTATTTATTCATACATATACTATTTATCATATTATAATATATATATTACATTTATTATGAGAGTGAATTAAGAAATATAAAATGTAGTGAATGTGACAGAATTTTAAGGTTAGAGCTATGATGGAAAAGTTGTTCCAACTTATAGTAATAATAAGAGTATTAAGCCCAAAATATAATACAATACATATTTATAAATTATATATCCACAATATATGAATATACTATATTTTACAATGTTCTTCTTTGGATATACATCTTCTAATATTAACAATGCTCCCCCTTTAAGAGTACATATTTGAAATATGACATCATCAAAAACTTTGTGAAGAAAACCTAAACAGATAAAACTATGGCTAAGAAAAATAATACAATTTTCTCCCCCTTAACTTAATTTCCTTTATATGTCATATAATGTATGATTATATTTATATGTAATAACACACTTTGATAATACTTACATTTGAAAATTTACCAATAAAACCTGCATTGAGAGCAAAAATGTAACACCCACAAATTTTAGAACTTAAAAATTTTGTTTTAAAAAGTTAATAGCAGAAGTCAAAATGCAAAACAAGGGGATGTCACGCCGCATTCAACATAGAAGAGGCACTCCCTATGCCCAGTTCATGTTGGGTGCAAAGCAAAATTAACCTTATACCTAGGAATCAAGTGTGGAAAACACCTGATTCCACCGCAATATAGGGTATAAAAAAGAGAGAAGGGAGTAAAAAGTTAAAACAGAGAGCTAGGAGTCCAAAGAGAGAGATAGGAATATCTAGATAACCATACCCTTTACCAATACATTTAGCGCTCACCTAAGGCAAGCACATCAAGCTAACAATCATCAATCACCTACAAAATAGGACAAGTCTGCTCACAGGAATGAGCAGCACCCATGAAACGAGTGGTCAGTACGCTACATACTAAATAAGGGAACAATACTATCAAAATAGGAATACAAGTAGCACATGCTTTTCACATTAAATGATAAAGAAAGAACAACCAAGTAAAATGACCATCTTATAAGGCATAATACGATCGAGATCCTTTTATTAAGTATAGTCCATTTTCATTCTTTTATGTGCGATGAGTGCAGGAACCCCACTATTCTTAAATCGGTGGAATGATCTAAAACTTCTCGGGGACAACACACCTGAGCCACTATTCTTTTCTGTGGAACGGAGGTAATAACATCTTCTCAGGGCAGAACGCTCCCGAGCCACTATTCTACTCGATGGAATGGGAATAAATCACCATGGTCCTAACTCACGTATTCTTTCACTTTAAATCATTAGTATCTTTTCCCATAGGTTGTAAAGGTATACTTTATTTCACGATGAGTAGGTGCCCCACTATTCTCAAATGGTGGAACGATTTAAAACTTCTTGGGGACAACACACCCAAGCCACTATTCTTTCTAGTGGAACAGAGATTAAAAACATCATCTCGGGGCAAAACACTCCTGAGCCACTATTCTACCCTATGGAACGGAAATACATATATATCGATTTAAGAAAAATAATCCCATGGCCCTATTCATATGCTCTTTCACTTTAAGTGATTAGTATCTTATTTAAAATTGATTCTCATGCATAGGATATAGTTAAAACACACACACACACACACACACAGATATATATATATAGCATGGAACACAGTCAAACAGATATGCATATAATATATGTCTAAATCTCCAAGTCCTGTCAAACCCTAATTACACTTCCTTTAGTGTTCATTCTCCCATGCTGGTTGTTCCACTCGCATTGTATTACAACATCTCCCAAATCCCATCATTAGTATCATACCCAAAAATCACAACCTAATTCCCATGAGTTTGAGTTAGTAATCTCATCTCGATGTATATATATTAAATACTGAAGTATCCAAGTCTAAATCCCTTAAAATTGTCGTAACACCTCATATAAAATATTCATCATTCCTAATTTCCAATAGTTATTCTCTAATCCATGAAGATGCGATAATAATAATAACATCTCAAGATGACTTGTCCTAAATTTACTATTAAACATTTATGAACCCCAAATAACGATAATATTCCCATGAATTACTCAAGTGATTATTGTCATAATTTAAGTCTCCTAACACATAGATTACCAAAACTTCCTTAATATCCCATAATAACTAGTTACCCTCTTAGCATAATTAACACCTTTCTTTTATACAAACTCATACCTTCCATTCATATTCTTTTTCCAAGTCCCCATTAATTATTATTGTAATCCCCCGAAAATTTTAAAAGCCTATAATTTAATAAATTACTTTTATTAGGGATAATTTAACTCTTAAACTTATTTAATTTAATTACGTTGAGGATTTTGCCTTTTAAATTTATTTAACTTAATTATTTTGTGGGTTTTAAGTATACCAAATTAGATGTGAGTGTTTAATAAATTAAAATAAATAAATTACTATTTTATCATACTCATTTTATTTAAATAAGGTTTAAACCAATATTTTTTTCCTAAAAGCTACCTTTTTAAACTAATATAATTAGATATATTAAGATAAATTACTAAAATTTTAATTATCTACCAAAAATACTATAACTCACCCCATAAGTCATATTAATTGTTTTCTTCCTTAATTATTTTCCTTAATCCCTTTTTCTCCCTTATTTTCCTTTTCTCTTTTCTCTTCCCCCTCTCCTTTCTCCCTTCTCTCCCCCATTTCCCCGATTGGGCCAGCCCACCGGCCCAGGTCGGTTCTCTCCCCTTTCCCCCCGTCTCGCACGCAAGCCTGGCCTATTTCTCCTTCGCCGAACCGCCCGGCCGGTTTTGTTTCTTTTCTCCCCTGGACCGACCGGTCCAGCCCTTTCCCCTTTCCTTCTTCCCTGCGTGCCGCTGCAAATCGCCGCCCAGCCCCCCTCTGCGCCGACTGAGTGTCTGCGCCACCTGCACGCCGTCTCTCTCTCTCCTCGACCTTCCAGCCATCTTTCTCCGACAGGCTGACACCCCCAACGCCTCACACAAGCCTGCTCCTCCCCCCTTCCTTTTTCCCGACTGAACCACAGGTCTGCCATGGCAGACCAGTGCCGCCTGCCACCGACGGCCGGCCTGTCGAATTTCCACCTGTCCGTGCCTCCCTCTGCCCCCTCTCTCGATTTTCCCCATTTTGAGCCTATAAATACCCCACAAAGACCCAGCTTCGGGGGTTTTCGAAACCAAAGCCCAGAAATCACCCTTGCGCCGCCCTTACTTCAGATCGCCACCCCGTCGCCGCCGCCCGTCGCCACCGCTCGATCCACCCCCGAAACCCTTCCTTGCAACATCCTCCACCAACCCAGGCCTCCCTCACCCCTCAATTTGCTCTGCACGCGCCACCCCAAGCGTGCAAAGTACCCTTCCCGACCAAGCCAGCCTCGAACTCCGCCGCCCTTCTCACCGCCGTCCACCGCCGTGCCGCCACTTCCAGCCCCTCCTCTACCTCCCAAAACCACCAAGGTAACTTCCCCAACCTCCCTAGACCTTATGTTTCCCCTACCAAACCCTCCTTTCCCTTCCTTTCCCCTCCACCACTTCTCCACCTTCCTTCTCCCCCCAACGCCGCCACCGCCGCCGCCGTGCGCCGTGCACCTCCACCTGTGCCACCGGCACCCCTAGGTGGTCCTCTAAATTCCCCAACCCCTAAACCCTTGTTATACAAATGTTAATTATTTTTAGAAGTGTTATTAGTATTATTATTAATGTTATTATTATTATCATCATCCTTATTATTATTATTATTATTATTATTATTATTAGTATTATTATTATTATTATTATTTAACCTAACCTTGAAATAGTTATAACTGTTAGTATTACTAATATTAGTGACCTATAACTTTAGTATTATTATTTTAAAATCATGATCGTTATTATTAATAGTATTACTATTATCATTATTATCATGGTTATTATTATTATTATTATTATTATTATTATTATTATTATTATTATTATTATTATTTTAGTTCCTTGCCACTATTAGTAATAATTCATATACCACTAACCTTACTATCGCTACTACTATCATCATTATTAGTAACATTGAACTACTACCGTTAATAATAAATATTATTAAAATTACTTTAAATTATTGTAGCTATTAAGACCTACTTTTATTAGTAGTAGCATGATTAGCTACCTTAAGAATATTGACCATACTTTTACTTATAAAAGTAATATTATTATTTTTAGCTCTAATGGTAAGTTAAAGATAAGGGTAAGGTAGAAAAGAATAGTGTTTTGGTCGGAGGAAAAGTAACCCTAGTTTTCCCTCTTATAGGCGGATCAAGTCGACATCCGGAGGAGGCGTAGGAGCGTG
Organism: Tamarix chinensis; assembly: GCA_030549775.1. Taxonomy (NCBI): domain Eukaryota; kingdom Viridiplantae; phylum Streptophyta; class Magnoliopsida; order Caryophyllales; family Tamaricaceae; genus Tamarix; species Tamarix chinensis. The sequence goes on along the minus strand of CM060173.1, from coordinate 67,816,874 downwards.
CTCCAAGACCGGTGTCGTGTTAGGTAAGGACGAAGCTATGGCCTTGTGCTATGTGTGATGTAATGTGTTGATGAATGATGAGCATGCCATGTTGATGTGTATTATGTATGCGTTATGAATAACCTGCTTTGTGTAGCGCAGCGTGGATCATGAGGTATGATGTGTGTGCCTTATGTTATACATGTATGCCATGTTCCATGTTTAATGTTGATGTTGATGATGTGACTTGTTATGGCCCTCTAGGACATGCATGCTAGGGTTTTGGGTAGCATGAAATGATAATAAAAGAACAACGGGGAAGTGGACGTTTGGGAAGTTGCATGGGGGAACTAGATCTTGCATGGGCGTGATCCCTACGTGGGAAAAGTGGATTTGGGTTGTAAGTAAGAGTTTTGGAGAGTCTTAGAGTGATTGGAGACTTGGTGTGAAAAATAGTACGTGAGTTGGTGCATAAGAGACCTGATTAGGGTTTGGTGAGTAAATGGGTGTTGGGGAGTTCGCATAGAGTATTTGAATTCTGTATGGGGAGGAATCTTACGTGAGGAAATTGATTTAGGAAGTAAATAAGATAATGTCAAAGTTATGGGTCCATTGGAAACTTGGGTGCAAAATATTATGTGGGTCGATGTAAGAGTGTCTAAGGGGATTCAATTAGGGTTTTGGGAGACAATGAGGAATTGGAAGGGTACAAGAGGAGAAATGATCAAGGAAGGATGGAGTATGGGGTTGAGAGTGAGAATTCACCTATATAAAGGATGAGTATGGGCTTCTAAATGAGAGAAGAGATTTTGGGGTGGAAGAGGAAGGTTACTTGTCGAGAAATTAAAGTACTAGGGTTTTGGCGCGGCCAACTAGGGTTGGCGTGGTCAACTAGGGTTTTGGGTGGCCAACTAGGCTTTCGCCGGTCATGCATGAACTTGGGAGATAAAGTAATACATTTGGGGAAATTCCTAATAAAAATGAGGTGCGAGATAGAGAACAAAGTAACGGTTAGGTAAGTGAGAAAGAGTTAGGCCACATAGGTCTGAGTAGGGTCTCCGAGAAGGAACCCTAGAGGGATGGGGACATGCGGATTCGATATCATATGTGTTGGGATGGCCTATATCCTTGGAGTTTGTGTCTTACTATATGCTACTTTACCTAAGTCTACGGGGGATGGATGTCGAGTGTGAGAAGAGGTATGAGTCTCAAAATATGGGACGGTCCCTCTGGAGGGGAAGAAGTAGAGTATCAAACGCATGCATGTCAAGGGTGTGATGTGATTCAATAAGACACAGATAAGACATTAATTACGTAAAGCGAAAGATGTTGAGCCGAGCCCGTGATCCGGTCAACCGGCTATAATAGTGGATCAGAGGCGTTCTACCCTGTGCGTTTATTTTTCGGTCCACCGGCTATAATAGTGGATCAGAGGCATTCTGCCCTGTGCGTTTATTTTCCAGTCCACCGGCTATAATAGTGGATCAAAGGCATTCTGCCCTGTGCGATTATTTTCCGGTCCACCGGCTATAATAGTGGATCAGAGGTGTTCTGCCCTATGCGTTATCTTCCGGTCCACCGGCTATAATAGTGGGGGATCTCGTGCTCAACAAACCAAACAAATAAGTTAATCCATGGGAAAGATACTAAGTACTTAAAGCGAAACACCATGTGAGTCGGGGCCATGATCCGGTCCACCGGCTATAATAGTGGATCAGAGGCGTTTTGCCCTGTGCGTTTATTTTCCGGTCCACCGGCTATAATAGTGGATCAGAGGCGTTATGCTCTGTGCGTATATCTTCCGGTCCATCGGCTATAATAGTGGGGCTCCCGCACTCACATGGGTTATTAAAGAGTATGTGTGAAATGGACATATTATTAACGAGGATAAATAATAAGTCACCAGAAAGTACTCAGGCCTTATCTCGTGTGTTATCGCATGTTACTTATATGATTGTGCTATGTGGGCTATGGGGTATGATTGTATGCTCGGCCTTAGCGCACCTGCGCCCTTACTCAGTATTGGACCCGTACTGATACTACCTTGATTGAATGGGTCCTGTGATGATCCACCGATGGTGGGGAGTAGACCTCCTATGCAAGTTTGATCGATTACTAATCTGGGGTGGAAGGCTTGACTTGAGTGAGTAGGCGGTCCGGATATTGGTCCCTTGGGATCTGTTTTATTTAGCTATATTGTGTACTATGATTCTTGTTTTGAAACTGTACTCTTAAGTTGTATTCCTAAAGGATATTCTAACTGTTGTTGACTCGTGTTTTCGTGAATGATCTATGTTAACTATGTACCTATGTTTTGAGGATTTTTACTTAACGATTGTTTAGTTTAGCCTTAGCACTTAGTATCGGAACAGTAGGAGTGAACCAGTCTGGTACTAAGTGTGGCGGTAATACCCCCAAGTTTACGGTTTTAATTCCTTCGCTTCCGCTAAACCTTTTGATTTAAACGAAATTTTTCAGTAGTAAATTTGGGGGTGTTACAATTATACCTCATGAGAGACCTTAAGCCCATTTACCACAACTCACTCAACCCACATTCCATTCTCATCATTCAACCCATATTTCATATCATGAATATAATTTCACAAATATGACATTGTCATCATCCCACCTTTATTTCATACCTTAAAATATATTTTCACAAATAGGACCTTATCATCATTCAACCCATATTCCATACCATGGATATATGTCCACAAGCGTGATATTGTCATTCTTTCAACCATAGATATATGAAATGCCCCGAAAATTTCTAATTTAAAAATTATATTCAAATGAGGTTTTATTATGAAAATTAATTGAATAAATTATTTTTATTATAATAAAAGGGAATTAATTAGGGCTAGTCAAGAATAAAGTAATAAATAATTTTTATTAGAAAAGTTTTGGGTATTTTAGCTAATTAAGGATTTCATTTTGGGAATTAATTAAATAAATTATTTTATTTAAAATAAGAAGGAGAAAATAGTTTCAAATTAATATTAGTTTTATAAATAATTTAATTGGAGAAATTAAGGGTGTTTTGCTAATTAAAATGGAATTTATGAAGAATTTTTTTAATTCTAATTTAGCCTAAAAAGGGATTTAAATATTATTTTATTTAAATATTATTATTTTTAAATATCCCAAATATTCAGATTAATTTACGTACCTAACCCATTATTTTTCCTTTTATTTCTTCCTTTTCCCTTTCTTTTTCTTTCTTTTTCTTCCTTTTCTTGTTTTTCTTTTTTCTCTCCTTTTTCCCTGTTTGGCCCAACCACGCAACCGTCGCCCTTCGCCTGTCCCTCGCCGCGCCGCGTTTTATCTCTTTTTTCCCCAAAATGCAACGTTCCATTTAAACGCCCCCTCACCTCACGCCGAACCTCCCAGTTTCCTTCCTTTTTATTTCTTTTCTTTCTTCCCTGGACCACCAGTCCGACCCTTTCTTCCTACTTTCTTCTTCTCCAGCCCTTCACACAATCCCCGTCGAGCACCTACAATCTCACTGCTATCTTCGAAAATTTGGCTGCCCGTTACGGCCGTTTTCCTTCCTCTCTCTTCCCCCTGACTCTTCGACCATTTTGAACCAATCCACGCCCCCATTCCTCGCATGATCTCCCTCTCCCCTGGCCACTTGTAGCCTAAGATCGGGGAGTGTGCCAGTTGTCCTCGTCAGCCGGTGCCCACTCCTGTCTACCACTCCCCACCCTCCCTTTGATCCTAACTTCCCCTTCAGTCTATAAATACCCCCAGATTGTGCCTTGTATCGAATTTTGGTCACTTACCCAAAATTCGCCGACATTGCCGCCGCCTACCCTTTAGACGCTATTTCCGCCACATCCGGCCAACACTACCTCCCATTCTAGCCACCTAGGTACTCCCTACACCACCCTCTAGCTAACCAAACCATCCAACCCTCTCAATTCTTCCTACACAAGCCACCCCGGCTGTGCGAAGTAACCTTCCCAAACAACCATTTCTCCTACCACCGTCGCCCTTCGAATCGCCCTTAGCCACCACTTCCACCGCTTCTGCCGCTTCCTTCACCTCATATTCTATGCTACAGACCATCCTCTACCTTCCCCTACCTTTCCTTTCCTCTCCCTCCCTCTACTCCTCCCTCTCTCTCCTTCTTCTCCATTCGGCTGCCACCACCGCCACCCTGTGCCGCCACCTTTGGCTACGCCGCCACCTCCATTATGCTCCTCTCCCTCTAGGCATTCTTAAACATCCCAACTTCCACCTCCATCCTCCCTATCTTTTTTCCAGCATTCAAATTTTTTCTTTTTCTTCACTTTTTCCGGCCGCCGCCACCGTGCACCACCGCCGGTGCCACCTATCCTTGCCAATCTAAGGTTGAACCCTAAACCCTCTCAACCCTTTTCCCTATTTTTACAAACCTAAACTTATTTTATTTCATTTATTCTAATATAAATCTTATTATTATTATTATTATTATTATTATTATTATTTCCATTTATAATATGTATTATTATTTTTATTAATACTGGTGTTTTTATTATTATTCTGTTGAGGGCTGAAGCCCTATTGTAATTTTTAATTCAATTTCAGCACTATTACCTTTATTATTTCTATTATTACTATTATTAATATTAATATGTTATAAGTATAATTATTATTATTATTTCCTATTTCAAATTTCTATTATTCCTATTCCATTATTATTAATACAACTATTTTACCATTAGTATTGTTAATAATGTTATTATTGTTATTGTTGTTGTTGTTGTTGTTGTTGTTGTTGTTGTTGTTGTTGTTGTTGTTGTTGTTGTTGTTGTTGTTGTTGTTGTTGTTATTATTGTTATTATTATTATTATTATTATTACTATCATTATTATTATTTTTAAGTGTTAGCATTATTATTTTATATAGGGCTGAGACCCTATTGTGCTTATTTTAAATTTTAGTAGTAGTATTATAAATATCATGTCTTATTATTATTAGGGTTATTAGTATTTTTATTATTATTAGTATTTATTATTATTAATGTTATTATTATTATTTATTAAGTTATTATTACTAAATGTAGGGTGGAAACCCTACTTCTTTTTATCTTCAAATATTATCCTTACTATTATCACCATTATAATAATTATTATTATTACAATATTATTATGGTTTTTTATCATCATCATCATCATCATCATTATTATTATTATTATTATTATTATTATTATTATTATTTCATCACTATTATTATTACTAAATTTGGTTATTTACTTTAATAATATTATTATTACTAGTATTATTTTAGTAAAGGGGCTGCAGCCCTTATTTCACTATGTTTTTTAGTAATATCCTTTTTTATTATTATTGTTACTATTTTTATTATTCTTGTTAATATTAATATTGATATTATTTTGGTATTTTTATATTATTATTTTAATATTTTATCAAAATCCTAGTCTTATATTAAGTTAGTGATTAATAGTATTTTGATAGGAGAGAGTCTAATTTTAGCTTTTCCCTCACAATAGATGAAACCAGTCAAAGCCCTAAAGAGGCATAGAAGCATGCTCCAAGCCCAGCGTCGTTTTAGGTAAGGGGTGCTAAGGCCTTTTGTGTGCTTATATGCATTATGTGCTTCGCATGCTATGTGTCATATGTTTATCATTATTATTTATGTCGTATATAGTATGACGTGGAGTTGAAGTACTATGTGTATGTGATGATATGTGTTGTGACCCTGTAAGACATGCATGTGAGGGTGTTGATGTGGTTTGTGTGAGAGAAAGGATGAAAAGGGAGGATGGGGAAAGAGGTTGACCAAGGGAGGTGAGTTGACCTAATTACTTTAATGATTCATGAGTGGAAGAATAAAATGGAGAATTTTAGGGTTTTGTGTGGGAGAATCTGATTTATGATTTTTAAGGTTTTGTGTGAGAGAATATAATTTATGGTTTTATATGGGGGAATCTAATTTATGGCTTTGTATGGAAAAATTCAATTTATGGTGTTATATGGGAGAATATAATTTATGGTTTTATATAGGAGAATCTAATTTATGGATTTGTGTGGGAGAATATAATTTATGGTTCTATTTGGGAGAATCTAATTTATGGTTTTGTGTGGGAGAATATAACTTATGGTTTTATATGGGAAAATCTAATTTATAGTTTTGTATAGAAGAATCTAATTGATGCTTTTGTATGAGAGGATCTATTCTAGGGTTTGGTATGGATGAATCTTTGGTTTTGTGTGGATTGAATTTAGGGTTCATATGACGGAATCATGGGTTGTATGGTGGTATTAATGGTTACATGGAGGTAATGTTGCATGGCAGTATTAGGGTTTTCATGGTGGTATTAGGGTTTGTATGATGGTATTAATGGTTGCATGGTGGTATTAATGGTTACATAGTGGTATTAGGGTTTACATGGTGGTATTAGGATTTGTATGATGGTATTAATGGTTACATGGTGGTATTAATGATTGCATAGTGGTATTAGGGTTTGCATGGTGGTATTAATGGTCGTGTAGTGATATTAATGGTTGTATGGTGGTATTAGGGTTTGCATGGTGGAGTTAGGGTTTTGCATGGGAGTTAGTGATCGTATAGGATTTAGGGTTTGCATGAAAAGTTTGAAAGGTTGCATGGGATGTGTAAAGTTTGAATAGGAGTGAAGTTTACATATGGGAGGTTGATTTGGGATACGAGGAAGATAATGTAAGTGTTATTTGAGTGTTTGAACATTTTGGGTGAAAAATAGTACGTGGAGTTATATAAGGGTCTGTAAGAGACCGAACTAGGGTTTGTGTGGACAATTAGGGTTTGTTGTGGTTGCTTGGAATTTTTGTGCTATCATGTGTATTTGGTGATTAAAGTGTAATTATGATTGTGGAATTTATGATTTGTGATGTGTGAAGTGTAAAGGGAATGATTCATGCATGTCCAGAATTAAAGCTTCTGAATAAGATACTTAAAACATTAATTATTTAAAGTGGAATATTGTTGAGACGGGACCAACCGATCCACCAGTTTGAAATAGTGGTTAGGGTTTTTACCCTATGTGTGACTGACCCACCAGTTATAATAGTCGGGGTTCCCGAGATCAATTAACACAAACCAAAGTTTGCTAAGACACTTAAAAGATACTAATTACTTACAGTGGAACACCATGTGAGTAGGAACCAGACCGATCCACCGGTCAGAAATAGTGGTATGGACTATTGTCCTGCAAGTGACCGATCCACGAGCAAAAAATAGTGGTGTGGACTATTGTCCTGCAAGTAACCGACCCACTGATAAGTGTGACTTTTACATCTTATTCCTAAGGTTTATAAGAGTTTTTACCTTTAATTTCAGTCAGAATTCTCCCTTTTTGTTCTTGTTACTGCCTTTGTGATGTGAAAATTTGCAGGGTCTCAAGCAACAAAAATAATCATGAAGGATGAAGAACAATAATAACCTTAAAGGGAGAAGAAAGGAGAAAAAAAGGAGCAAAGAGGAGCAAAAGTTAAAGTGGAAAAAGAAAGAATGCATATTTAAAGTATATAGGCCTGAAAGAAGTGAAATTTAGACCAAGAAAAGGTCTGAATTTGGAGAAGCTTTCAACATCAAAGTTTTATATATTTTTAATAGCTTTCCAACGCATCCAAAATCAGCTTAATCGGAGTTAAGATGAAAAAGTTATGGTCAAAATACGAATCATGGTCAAAGCTGACACGGGAAGCCCATCGTTACGGAAACCCTAGCGATCCACGAGGCGGTAGTGTAAAAAACTCTTATTCTAATATCTCGAGGCAGCCTCCACTCCCTCTCTTTTCTCTCTTCTCTATCCTCTTCCCCAATTCATCAAGATCTCTCTTGTAAATTAGAGACGGAGATTCAAGAAGTTAATTTTTGCAAGAATTTGTGAACATCAAGGGTATTATCTAATGATATTTTCTTTATCTATGGAATCTCTTATTGTTTTTAATATTCTTGCTATGAATTTGATGGGCTAGATCTTGTGCTAAGGTGAAGGGGAATTTTCCCCGATCCTAATGTGTTGAATTATTGCATCCTTTTTTATTCAATTCATAATGTATGTGTTGTGTTATTGATTAATTGTCGGATTTTTGAACCACGGCCGGGTTCTGATTTTCGGTGTGGGAAATACCAGTGAGATCGAGAGATAATCCAGTATTAGACCCAATAGCACAACGGGAGATTAAATTGTAGGTCGAGAGACGATCGATTTGACCTCTTCAACAATAAAGGAGGAAACTTTATAGACTTTAATGCATTACATTCTATTAGACTCTAAGCTAGAGATAGTTAGGGCCATAGATATGTAATAGGGTGGTTGTGGCTTGAGAAAGCACAACACTTTCTATCCTTGTTGGCATGATTGATTATGATTGTTGAATTATTTTGTGATGTGATCTTCAATTACATGTGAGGATCGGGGGCGATGAACCAGAACCTTAGCTCTTCTATTTATTTGAGTGACTTGAGTGCTATTTTCCTTTCTTTTTAGCTTATTTAGTTATTTTAGCTTACAATATATTATTTCATATCATCTCATAGTTTAGACATAATTAAGTTCTATCATTGTCCTAGTGGTCATTCACCAATCCTTGTGGGATCGACCTTGACTACTACTCTGACCCCGTGCACTTGCGGGTAGGAACGTGTCAAGTTTTGGTGATTAAAGTGTAATTATGATTGTGGAATTTATGATTTGTGATGTGTGAAGTGTAAAGGGAATGATTCATGCATGTCCAGAATTTAAGCTTCTGAATAAGATACTTAAAACATTAATTATTTAAAGTGGAATATTGTTGAGACGGGACCAACCGATCCACCAGTTTGAAATAGTGGTTAGGGTTTTTACCCTATGTGTGACTGATCCACCAGTTATAATAGTCGGGGTTCCCGAGATCAATTAACACAAACCAAAGTTTGCTAAGACACTTAAAAGATACTAATTACTTACAGTGGAACACCATGTGAGTAGGAACCAGACCGATCCACCGGTCAGAAATAGTGGTATGGACTATTGTCCTGCAAGTGACCGATCCACGAGCAAAAAATAGTGGTGTGGACTATTGTCCTGCAAGTAACCGACCCACCGGCAATAATAGTGGGGTGTTCCTGTACCTACATGGATTTGATAAAGAGTATGGTGTAAAATGATTTCTAATCAGAGATTAATTAAATAATTAATCTGGATTATAATTGGGCCTTTATGTATCTACTCGAATGATTGTATGATATTATATCATTATGATGGATTATGCTCTTTTATTTAGTCTACATTATTTATATGATTTTATGTGCCTATGTGTTGGCCTTAGTGCTCGGTTACCTTACTCAGTACGTAGTGTACTAATCACCCTTTTCATGGGTGATGCTCATTTCCACGAGTAGTATGCCCTTTGGACTTTGTGCAGGTGGGCAAGACATCAGTCGGGGCTGAGTGTTGAGCATGTTTTGGCTCAAAGTTCGAAAGTGTCGTGGCCGTATTTTCTCTTCATTTGATTTCATTTTGTTATTTTATTTCTTTTGATTAGCATTTATTCTTTTTGATTTATTACCTCGTATTAAGTTTTTAAAATAAATCTTTTATTGATTGTAAGAATATTTCCTTCGAGGAATTTGGATTTCGCACTCTGATTTCTATCTTATTATTGACTATAAACTTTTATGCGTACTCTGATTTCTATGTTATGATATTTTAATTCACTTTATGAACTCTTTGTTTGAGTTTAATATTAATCTCTTTTTAGCCTTAGCACTTGGTACTGAAACGTTCGGAGTGAACTGGTCTGGTACTGAGTGTGGCAGTAACATCCCCTGAATTCACGGGTTTTAATTTAAATATTTCTATTGTAATTTCTTTCGCTTTAAAAAAAAGTAGTGAATTTTGGGGTGTTACAATATATTTCTACAAGTGTGATGTCATCATCATTCAACCATAAATATATTTCCTGAAGTATGATATCATCATTATTCAACCATAGATATATTTCCATAAGTGTGATATCGTCATTAATCTACCATAGATATACTTCCATAAGTGTGATATCGTCATTATTCAACCATAGATATATTTCCATAAATGTGATATCATCATTATTCAACTATAGATATATTTCTATAAGTGTGATATTATCAATACTCAACCTATATTTTATGCTATAAGCTGCATTCTCACAAATATGATATTATTGTCACAATTATAACATAATGGAATCTCTCACAACTCTTATATTCTTTCAACATAACATTCATGACATCACAAATCATCAATATCCACATGTGTTATATATTATAGTAACAATATCATGAAAACACATTTATTTATACAAGAAATTATCATCAAAAGTCCTAAGCATTGAATAGTATCCTTACCAACTAGGACACCGGGCTCTAAGCACGCAAATCCTAAACTTCCTCCTCCAAAGCTACTAAAAAAATCACCTATGAAACAAGATAGAATATGATTAAGATAGGAGGTTAAAAATTAAGAGGAATATTATGATAGAGAGGGGTAAAAATGGAATTTACTGAAGTCAAATGGAACTTGAATTGTATGAAAGTGTAGAAATATGTGTGATGGAGCTATGGTTAAATTTTGGTGGTGTTTGGATAAGGTTTGGGGTAAAAATAGGGGTGCATCGCCAAGAAAGAAGTTGCACTGGTAGGCAATGAAAAGTTGTACGGCTGTGCAGCACTAGAGCACAATAGGTCGAGAGAAAAGAAAATTCATGGTTAGGCGGTGCAAAAGTTGCACAACCATGTAGAATCAAGCCGAGATGAAAATTTTTGCACGGTCATACGGTGCAAGGATTGCACGGATGTGCAAAAGGGGATTTTAAGCATTGCACGATCGTGCAACAGGCTATGCACTAGTCGTACACACTACAATGCTGCAACAAATGAGAGGGAGAATGAGGAAAAAGAGGCAGCGGTCGGTGGCAATGGCCGGTGACAATGAGGTGAAAGGTCGGGGTAACCTTGTTGGTTGGTCCACCAGCCAAATGGTGGCGAGTGGTGGCCGAGGTGGTACACAGTGGTGGGAGATGGTGGTGTGGAAGTTAAAATAGAGAAAGGAAGGGGAAGAAAAAGAATAAGAAAGGGAGAAGAAGGGAAGGAGAAGGCTAAGGGAGCTTCGATAATGGCTCTTTGGCACAAAATATCAGCAGTGTGAGGCAAAACTAAAGAGAAGTAGGGAGAGTGTGAAGTGCATATATATATATGGATACGTGTTGTGCGGTGAATGGGGAAAGACAAAAAAGAAGAATAGGGGTGGCGTGTGATGGGGAGGATGATGATGGTTCTCAAATTTATCTATCATTTATCCAACAACATTTCATAATAAATTGAGAACTGTTCTCAACTTTATCTATTATCAATTGTAATTTGTTAAGTAAAAACATCATCAATATCTACCTCATATAATCTTACACCATTTTAATGATAAATTATAAATATTTCATTCTTTGATAGAATCTATTAGCAAATTCTATCAATATGGATATGTAAACTCATTATGGCAAGCTTTCTAGTCTTTTTTAAAGACAATAACTCCTCTTTCAAGGATTCAACTAGTTGGGCCAATATCATATGCTTTTAGGTGTTGTGTCATACTTGCCATTAATTTATTTGAAGTTAAGACAAGGAATTCTATGTTAGTTGGAACTTTAATCAAAATAATATGACTTTCATAATCTCTTAGCTATTTAGTAATAATAAGCATCATCAAGTGAACTCTGACATTCTCTTTGGGTCCATATTTCATAAAAAATTTCTTTTAAGTGCTTGATTACTTTATAACTTCAATATCTTCCCCGAAGGCTAATGAAACTAATATTCTCAGCTTTCTTTGTTGCTCATTTTCATATCCATGAGGGAGTGTATGCACATAAGACACATCCATTTTTTTAAATAAGATTTAAGTTCATTATAATTGGCCTAACTTAAGGGATAATATCATATGTGATTGGTATGTAGAAAAAATATTTGCATGCATATTGACATATGGTATATCAATTCTAAACCTCACTAACAAGGGTATACAAATCAAATGCACAATAAATGACTTTACCAATTCATTCTACTTTCAACTTGAAGCATTGCTTGTATTTTTATTCCAATTGAATAACTATTTAATTTTTTTATTAATGCAACAATATCAGTTGTAAAATATAACATGCACCCTTATACTCATGCATCATTAGATACCATGGTATATTTAAATTATCTACATAAGTCCACTTGAATTCTATCAAGGACATTGGAGATGCTGTGTTTTCTTACATTATCGTGACTTTAAATTTGCTAAGAATAATATATCATTCATATAAGATCACTAGTTAAAAGTAATCTTTAGGATTCTTATTGATTGCCCATGATAGTTATAATGATGTTTTCTATAATTGATTTACTAATGTGTTCTCATTTGTTGTGCCACAAAGATAATATTATGCGGTCTATTAATTTCTAGTTAATGACACATTTTATCTTTTCACATATATCAAATTCATACATTGCGTATTTATCTTAGTCTTACTTCTAGTTGATATTTATGTTAGTAATAGCATCAAATACTCATAAACTCTAGAAACTTAGCTAGAATATCATGCACAATTTTTCTATCCGATTATTGCTTCACTAAACCATATCATAAGTTTATCATGCCACATATATTTGTACATTATTTCCCATTATAATATCATAAAATAATACATCCATAAAATAGAAAATTTAAAGGCATTTCAATTGGATATATCAATCTTCTAGATTGTATTCAAGACTATGAGATGAGAAGTCTTAAGCCTTTACCATTAGATTACTTTTGTTAAATGAAAAAAAAAGTTCAAGTTTCAACTATTAAACTAATAATTGAATGGAAAGCTTTAGGCTTTAACATTCAAAATGCTTATTAGATACGAGTCTTTTAGGCTTCAACTGTCAAATGTCTTTACCCACCAAAATTATAATAGAATGGGGAGAATACTGTAAATACTTCAACCATAATGATGGTTTGACTATGGTATATTTTAACCATTACCAATCATAAATTAGGTGCATAGTCTCATGAATAAGTGTCTAGAAAATTATACACAAAAAGATTATCACTACTTCATGGTTAGATTAAATATTTAAATATTATAAAATTTTTAATTTTAAAAAATTAAATTACAAGAGTTAAAATTACATAAATAGAAAGTGTAAAATTAAATTTAGTGCTTGGGTATATAGAATTAGTTTTATTTTTGGATTGAAATGTACTTGATGAATTTAATAACATCCAATATTCTTCATTGACATTACATAAGCTTTATAATACTTTCAATTATTTGATCTCCACAATCAAATTGCACACAAGGTATTCATAATATTTTAATCATTTGATCTTCGAGATCAAATTGTTTATGTGGTCTTCAGGACCACTAAATCATTGGGTAAAGATTTTAGCTTCCACCTCAATTTTGTCAATATCCTTCCATACCTCAGGTATGTATTTGTAAATAAAGTAGTTGATCAATCGTTTCATGCTTCTTCTAACACTTGTATAATCACCCATTTGTACTTCAAGTAAGTGGAAATTTTTTAGCCACTTCTAGTGACCCTCCATTAACTTCGTGTAATGGAATTTTGCGCTATATTTTCCAATAAAATTTAGGTGATAAGATATATATATACTGATGGATAATGATGCCGCCTATCCATCACTTTTATGTACATGGTGATAGGTGATGAGACCATCAATCCTTTACTTTTAAATTGATGTAATTTTCTTACCATTTCCATTTTAGACGATTTTCCATCATCTTTAAGTAATGAAGATCTACATACTATGAAAGTCGATCCGGTTTTCAACCCTTTAGTTTTTTATCTTTCAATTGATCATATTAGATCCATTTTAAGTTTGTTAAATGAGAGTCTTTAATCCTTCTAATGTCACTTACATCTACCCTCCATCTAATAATTGAAATGGGGACATCATACATATAATTAAATTGAAATACATATTGTTAATAAATATAATAAAAACTAATAAAAATATCAACTATCATAATAATAAAGGAGAAAAAAATAAAAATTTCCTTTTTCCAAGCTAATTCTAGACTGTACTCTATCTTCATTAAAATGTTTAATGAATCTATATTAAGTAAGAGATCAATTTTATTAAAATTTTATTGATTGTAAGATTTATCACATATGTTTCCTTTCATATGCCTGCAAAAATTGAGATCTCCTACAAGAAATAAAAAGGGTAGATTAGTAGTACACATAATAATTATATCCATACAAAATGATAACTGATGAAAATAGGAAACTCCCTATTATTAAACACATGTGGGATAACCCAAAAACAATTTTGCATTCCCAAATTGATCGAAATCTAAATCAACTCTATGGCTATTTAGTTTCAAGCATTCCCAATTTCCCAAACAAGATCAACATAGAAGTGTGTGTGTGTGTGTGTGTTAATCTAGAGCATAATTGTGCCGATAACATGTTGTAACATTGGAAAACTAAAAAATAGATAATAAGACAAGATAGAGGGAAGATAGGAAAAAGTATCTTAGTGTAATACCCTAAATTTTAGCCAAACCTAACCCTAAATAATTAATACCTTAGACAAATTCTAACATCTGAAAACTTATATTTATTTCCTATCCTAACTCTCCAAACCTAAATCATAGTCTAACCCTAAACTTTATTTTGTGTTAATAATATTTTTATCAACCAAAACCTAAAACTAAGTTGTTGATAATTAATTTATTCCATTACCTTAACCTAAATTATATTAACCTAGTTCTAATATAAAAAACCAAACCTATTATCTTCTCTTTTTTGTCTTTCTTTCTTTTACCTGTTTCCCTTATCCCTTTTTTTTCTCCTTTCTCTTCCTTTGGCTAACCCCTTTTTCATTTATCTCTCTTCTTCCTACGTGAAATATTGTCCTTAGATAATGCCTACCACACCCCCTCACCTACCAAGCTACTCCCTACCCCCCCTCAACGTATCAACTCCCATCTCCAATGATCATGGATTGGGGTTGAAAATTTTTTCCTATTATTCCCCCTTTCCTACATGTATGTATGTGTGTGTGTGTGTGTGTGTGTGTGTATAAGGCACATTTAATGCCATGAACCTACTTCCTTCTCCCTCTATTTTTCTATCAACATTCCACCATCAAGTGGTAGCCTACTTTTCTTCATTTCCCTCCTTCTCATTGCCACTAAAACAACCCTATAAACCACCATCGACATATCACATCAAAGCACCTCTACCACATGCGATGACCTACACTAAAACTCCCTCATAACCTGTAACACCACATTTTTTCACTACCAAATTTTTTTATTTTAAAACATTGTGGGAGAGGAAATACAAGCCCACCTTATGAAAAATGGGGTGTTACCACTATATCACATAAGATAGGTGTTTCACCACTTGCCTTGCATTTAACATAAGGCTAAATATCCAATCGATCAAACATAAGGAAAAACTAGAGTTCACAAGAAAATATTTGGAGATAGGAAAATTAAGGATTATAACCTAAGGCTAACTAGGCCCAAAATCCATATAAAAACATATAAGATGAAAATGCTAACTAGAATAAATCATTTTCAAATGAAAAGTTCCTTGGTCACTCAAGGACACAAAAGAGAGTCTTTGGAAATACCTATGCTCATCAACCTTGTTATGCTAAGAAAAAGATGTACCACTCATTGGTCGTCCTTAGAAAACCTACACTGAACCTCCTACTCATAGGATTATGTAGGGGATTGCAATAACAACAACTGCCTCAGCATACGTACATATTGAGCAGACCAATCTACCATGATCATATAGGTTATAGTATAAGCAAGACCCACATAACATGCTCATGGTAAGACCTACCAAAATTTACATGTGATTCTCCTACTATGTCATTTATTTACAATACGCAGGTCATACAAGACATATTTGGATCCCCAAAACATGCTTAATTATAATCATACCAACATACAAAGATATACAGATTATAACATACATACCACCTTATTAACTTGGAGGGTAATGTAAGATCGGAATCACATATATAGCTTTCCTATCATGGATATTATAGTAGGTGTATCATGATTAAAATTGTAATAGATCATGCAATCAATAATGGAAGCATTCTAGAAACATAGAAATGTACCGCATCGAAGCATTCAAGGGAAACATATGATTATCATAGAAATTAAGTTAAACATGAGTTACACAACATATTCATCCTTAATTGAGGTGTGAGCTTTTTAAGTACTCATATGACAAGCCAGTATCCTATCACTAAAATATTTATATCAAGATCAAACATAGAATAAAATAAGACCAATTAATACCTCTTTTAGTTTCCTTCTGATTATTATTTTTAATTAGATGAATATAGAAATCCCTTATGAAATTATTGAGCAATAGATGATCCTATAATTATTTACCCCAAGTTAAGTAACCTAGTGAACATAAATCCTAGCTCATGCCAAAGTAACTTGGTTGCTATAAGTTCGGGTTGACACTAAATAACCATCTTATAGTGACCAAACCCTTTAGTATTAATCCCGCTAATATATCATTAGTCTGTAGAGTAGGAAAGGCATAAGGATCAACAAGAATATCAAGATCGACTAGGATCCCACCCAGAGGCACTCGAAGTTAAAATGCTCGAAGGTAGATTAACCCTTGGTAGCTAATCAAGGATCGAATAATCCAAACCTATCATGATACTCATTCCACATTAAATGATTAATATCTTATTTGATCGAGATGTCATATCACATAAAGGTCCACAAACAATATCACACCAAATAACAAGCCATTTCAATTCAATGTACCCATATAAGGTTCTTATATCATCATGTGTTCCCATTTCGGGTATCTTCAAGTAATCATTCCATTACATGGTCAATTATGTCAAGATGTAGAAATATATAGTGTTAACATGATCCATAGCTAATGTTTGATTTCCATTTATTCCATTTTGTTTGCAATTCAAACCTAGGTCAATCCTAAGGAAAAGTATAAAGCCATAGTTCATTTATTAACCAGAGCCTTACAATTCATTAAAGGATGTTCCAATTTAATCCTTAAGGCCAAAAATGAAGTACCACTTTGAGGAAAAATATATTTCAAGCCTAAACTCATGATTTTTTATCCATTCATTTCAATAGCTAAGTGGAACTCATTGTTTAAAGATAAGGTTGACTTAAATGGTATTTTCTCCTATTATTACTATGCTATTTAACTTACAAGGTTTCACATTTTTAAGGTCATTATATAAGTCATTAGAGGTATATTATCCATCATTTTTTTTCATTACATAAACACTAACCATATGAAGAGTCCATTTTTATCCATCTAATTATCTTCTCATGTTATGGTCAAGAGAAATGCTCAAATGCTAAATTAAGGTCACATTGGTGAAATAGGATAAATTTTTTCTTTACTAACTTTAATACATTATTTAAATTTCCTTAATTTAGGTAAATTTATAGCTACTAGCATCATAGGTCATTATCAAGCATGAGAAACCTAAAAACATCACATTTAGGAAGAAATATGTAAGAAAAGCAAAATTGGTTGGGACCAATTAATGGGTTTCACTGAATAGTCAATCTGTTTCATATACCAGTTGATCAGTTAAGACACTACCAACCTTCCTGGTGGTGGGGTGAACCAGTCAATTGGTTAACTTCACTAGTCGACTATTTTGAGAACCAATCATTCTATTTGGTTACATTAGTTGATGTGCCTAACCCAAATATATGAATACTATGGTCACAAACCAACTAGTTGATTAGTTGCCTAATTAGTTAACTACTCTAGGAACTAAACTATGGGTTTTTTCAAACCAACTAATAGGTTTAAAACAAGACCAAGACCATTAAAGTCATTGATAAACCATTCGATGGCTCTACCAAAGTAGTTAATTGGTCATAGGGACCATTTGATTAGTTATGGAGACTACTCAATCAGTTACGGAAAAAAAAATATTCCCAACAAAGCACACTCACATATAATTACATTACATATTCTCTGTTTTATCAATTTGAACATAAATATTAGGTAATTCATGGTTCTTAACAATAAATATTCATGAATGAACATGAGAAGTACCAAAATCATGTGAGGAATCTTACCAATATCATTATTGCACATTATAAACTTAATAAGAATTAGAAAAGCATGCATCACACTCTTCTCTTTATAAGCCATCATGCAAAAAATTATCCCTTATATCACACCCATT
Source organism: Tamarix chinensis (assembly GCA_030549775.1). NCBI lineage: Eukaryota > Viridiplantae > Streptophyta > Magnoliopsida > Caryophyllales > Tamaricaceae > Tamarix > Tamarix chinensis. The sequence continues at coordinate 67,798,656 of CM060173.1, read as the reverse complement.
TTCGCTTAAGACACCTAGAATATCAAAGGTAATTATGAATATAAAATCATATTAATGAGGTTTATGCATACAAGACTTTAAATTAAGCTTACTACCAATTCTTTCATTCATTCATACTAACTAATGCATGCACATTGTCATCTCTAATACTCAGGATATTGCATACTTATTAAAAATGCACTATATTCATCCATACCATTTTCTACAAAAAAAATAAAAATAGCAAAGACAATTGTTTACCTCAAAGGAGCTAAACAGTACACCAAAGAGAGGTATGTTATATGGGAGATGACTATTATAAGATATGTGGTGATAAATGGAGGATTTGGAAATAATTTTACTAAAATATATAAGATTTATATGAAATAAAGTCTTCGGTTATTGATAAGGATATTTTGGTAAATAAGGGTTAGGATAATCATGTATTTTAACATCTTATATTGTCTAAAATATGCTAAGGAAGTTATATGAAGTGTTTAGAGCAGTTGTGAATGGCTTAGGTCTATTGAAGTATGAATATGGCTTGATTTAGGAACATTAACCCTAAAATAAGAAGGTACTTATCACATGGGTGAAATGATAGAGTTAGATAATGAAATTTGGATATGTGATTAATATAGGTGTTTTGGGAATGCAGATTGAATTTGGTAATCATATGAGCCCTGTAGGAAAGTGTAACACCCTATATTTTTGTGAAGGTTGTTAAATAGGAAGTTATGGTATTTGTTAAATTTTGATAATGTTTAATTTTGATTTCGAGCCATAGCTAAGTTTGAGGGAAATTTAGACTTGAATAAGTCTTAGAATTAAAATAAAATGAGTTTTTAGGTTATTTCAGGTACAGGCTTTTTCTAAGCTAAACTTATCGGTTGGTGTGGGGAACTAATCAACTTATCGGTAGAAGAGTCGACCAGTAAGCAAAACCAATCAACTAGTTTGTTGAGTTGAGTACATTTTCAAAACTTAATTTTCTTATAAAACTTTCTTATACAAAAATGAAACCTTTATAATCTTATTCTAAGTTCTCTTTAAAGATTCTTAACCTTTATTATAATGTATCTAGCCCCAGATTTTTCCTCGAATAAAATCAAGGGTTGGACAATTGAAGGAAAGCGTTACCTTAGCTTTATTTTCTTCCACCTCTCTTCTTTACCCTCTACATGATCTAGAATAGTTGCTTTGATTGCTAGACCTGTCTCTGCTTAGCTATGATATTCCTTCCACAATGTTCATTTATTTTCTATCTTGTGTTTGACATTTTCTAGCCAATTTGACCTACATTTTATAAAAGTCACCATTTTAGCTCTAGAAGAGTGCTCATCCCACTTATGATGAAATCTATCCATTTAACTTAAATTTAAATAGTAAAAACTAGGATTTTTTTTCCGACACTCATTCTTGTACCAATTTGTTGGCTATAAATATCTCTAATCACCCCTTCCACTTAGTTTTCTTTTAGAAACTGAAATATTTTAGCTCTCTAACCTTGTGTTACTTTCTCTCTAGTTTGAGCATAGTTTTTATTCTTTTCCACTCCTATAATCATTTTTCTATCTCATTATTTTTTATCTTTGAACTAGAGAGGGTTAGATTTAGGAGGAAGTTGAGTCTCTTTTTCAACATTAGTTCTCTCTATTTTCCTCTTAGGTTTGGTAAGTATGTTTTCTCGTAATTTGAATCCTGATTTATGAAATTATTCCTTGGATTTTTGAAGCTTTAACTTCTCTTTTTTAAGGTTTGAAAAGTAAAAATATTATAAGTTTAGTTTTCCTATTTGTAAAAAGTTTTTCTTACACCAAGTAAGCTATTTTTATTTCCAAAATGTGATTCAATTAAGCATGTGTTATGGTGAATTCTATAAAGTCCCCATTTTATAAGTTGACATGAGAATTTGGTTTTATATTGATACATGTTCATTAAATTATGAATTTTGAGAAAAATGCATGATTTCAGGAAAATTAGGTCAATGTCATTAATTATAAAGCATGGCATAGTTTATGAGCTAAAAAAGTGTTGGTATGATGTTAGGATATGTTTTAGTTTTGATCTGGTAGGAAATTTGAGGATGATTTCATGAAAATCTATATTCAATGCTTTTTGAGGGCAAACTGATCGATGGGTGTCCTAACCCATCGATTAATAGGTTTGTGATGACCATAGTTTACTCTTTACTTAAACCCATCAACTGGTTTGATAGAACTGAATCGTTGGTCCTAAAATAGCAGATGGGTTTAGCCCAATTGATCGATGGGTTTGAGGGCACCCTGGGCTTAGCTAAGCCAAACTAATTGACTGGTTTGCCTAACTCATTGACTTCTTGGTAAAACTAATCGATTAGTTAGTCCAAATTGCTCGATTGGTTTGGCTAGATAGTGTGATTTTGATATTTTGGCATGGATATTCCTTGAGAACATAACTAATGATGCTATATGATTGTTTAATGAGTGAAATACATCTGTTGACATAAATTGACAACATAATGGATGGATTAAATGGATCATAATTTATGGCATATTCAATGTGTGTTGTAGATGCCTTAATAGGTAAACTTGATTAAGTATTTTATGGGTTTAAAATGGTAATATAATTGAGATTTTGGCCTAAAATGGATTAATCTAATGGATTTGGTTAATATTGAGTAAGAATTAATGAAAATACCACACATGGTTAGGGAATTGTAATGGTTAAGATGGAATAAGTATGTGAATGCCTTGCTTGCATATTGTATAAGCCTTGTGTAATCACTTAACCTCAAGAACAATGTCATAATCAATTAAAGAAAAAGATAATTGAGTTTTGTATGGATTTGGATTACCCAATCCTCAATTAATTATCGAGTGTTAGTCTGTATTTGGGCATTTATCGGTGCCTTTGAATTTTGGCTTTGGTCATGATCCTAATAGATCCCGATGCCTTACCTACTCTAGACACTTATGGTGTACTAGAGGGTATCGATACAAAAAGGTTTAGTCACCTAAGTGGTTTTATCTTTGGCTTGAACTTATTTCCATTGGTGGTTACTTGGCTTTGAATCGTACTCATTTCCATTATTGGTTACTTAGTTTTGGCTCGGACTTATGTTCATTGGTGGTTACTTTATTTTGGCTTGGACTTTATGTCCTTTGGTTTGGATAGTCTTTCATGGTATATACGACTATGGGGTGGTGCATAGTTTATTTCTTGATAATAACTAGGACAAGTATTGTATACTAATTTAACTGAATAATTGGATAAGAAGTTGGTATAAGAATTTAACTAAAGAGAAAGGTAAAAGTAAAAGGAAACAAAAGGTAAAGGAGATAATGACTTATATATATATATATATATATATATATATATATATATATATATATATATATATATATATATTATGCAATAATTTGGGCATGGGGAAATGGCCTATGTTGAAATTATATGACTGGATGACTGAAGTCTTACTATTAGACATTCTACTTTATAGCTTGTATGTTGTTATCTACGATATAATGCTATATTGTCAAGCATGATGAGTCATATATGGTATGAGCTTCCAATTCTTGATGTGAACATAATAGAACATGTATCCCATTTATATGAAATATACATGAAATATATTAGCCTAACCCTTGTATTATGGTGGAATCTTATGTGTCAGTGAATCTATTGAGGTGGTAACTTAGGTTACTCCGTACAAAGGGTACTAATGTGTCCGCTGGCTCTGTCTCCTACTCATTCTCATGAGCAAATAGCCATGTGTAGGTTATCAGGAATGGTTAGTAGTTGGTCAACCTTGTGTGAGATATGGACTTTGAGAGTGTGGACATCCAAAGACTTTTAGGTGGTTTGTGACTTTAATACCCTAAGATTTTGAAATCCTAGAATTTATTTATCAATGAATTAATTTAACCTAATTTATCATTTTTATTTTATTTAATAATCCTAAATTAATTATAGGTAAATTATATTAATTTTATTTATTTATTATTACTAATAAAAAAAATTTACTCTAAAAATCTAACCTAAATCCCACACCCAAAAATTTTCTCTTTTCCTTTATCTTTTTATTTTCTCTCCCTATTCCTTCTTTTCCTATGTCTTCCTTTCTTTTTTTTTTCTCTCCTTTCTCTTTCCCCCTCCTTCTCCTTAGGTTGCAATGTCACTAGCCTAGGCCTTTTTTTTCTATCTTCCCTTCCCTAGGAGGCCTGGCCCTTTTTTTCCTTTCCTTTCTCGTTTTCTCTTTCTTTTCTTCTTTTCCTTTTTTCTCCTTTTATTTCTCTTGCTACCTATCTCCTTCCTTACTTCATATTCCCCTTCCATTTCTACACCTTCCCTACACCCCTTGTATGCCACCCCATCCCTCCTCTCTCGAGCATTTAGTTAGGCTACAATGTTTGAGTTGATGGTTAACTATAGCATTTTATGCATGGGTATGGAATTGGATGGCTAGATAAACAGTAGAGAAGTGCCAACTAGGAGAAATTATTGTTTTAGAGGGGTAACCCTATAGGCTAGTTATTTTCATATGCAGAAAATGTGGGTAACTAGCCATGACTTCTGACCATGGGTTTTCTATTGACATGTTAGGGTTTGTTGGATAGAGTGGGGACTAAAAAAGGAACTTGGAGGTGAGGAGATGATAGGGTTGTGAGATTAGGGTTTCTAAGGGGAAACAGGGTTGTTTGGGGGTAGTAGTTGGGATAATTCCTTGCATGAGTAGGCGTAAATAATTATGTGATGATCTGGATATAAATAAAGCTCAAATAATACATTAATCACTTAAAAAGAATGATCACATGAGTCCAACCCAATTGTACCTCCCGATCCATTGATGAGAATAGCGGCTAAAAATTTCTTGCCTTGGAAGGTATACCCTATTGCTATTAAACCGGTGAGAATAGTAGGGTCCTAAACTCGAGTAAACCAAACCATTGGATGATAATAACCCTGATAAATGTAGCATAAGTACAATCCATATATAAATAAGTTTTAGGTGTTTATTTCAAAAGTAACACTAAAATACATAAATAAACATTCAATTGTAAATTAACAAGAAGAAAACTGGTTGAAAATAATAACCGAATAACACAATCTCCTATAACACCCCCCAAAATCAAAGTTAAAAATTTTCATTTAATTAAAACAAATACAAGCACGGGGGTGCTACCGCTGTGATTAGTACAAGCCCAACCCCTAGCCAATCTTGCACCAAGCACAAGGCTAAGAAAAATTTCACGAATCAATAAGTACAATGAAAGTAGAGAAACATAAAAATTTGAAATACTCATAAAGAGGAAATCAGAGTGTGAAATCAAAGTGTTAATACATAATTGAAACTGATACAAAGTCAAGCCCTTAAGGGGAAAAATTTACACAATAATAAAGTAAATATAGAAAAATGGTAGAGAGTTTGATCGGCACTAGCTCTTGGCCCTAAATAAGTCCAACGGCCATCACACATCTCTGCCTGACTCATCTAGTATGTCATAGGCATCAAACCCGGTACCTCCTACCTGCACAAACTAAGAAGAGCCCTTTGCTCATGGGAATGAGCAGCACCCATAAAACGGGTAGTCCGTATGCTATGTACTGAGCAAGGTAACCATATGGGTAAGGCCATTCAAGAAAATAGACAAGTAAGGCATACAAAGCATACTTCAAGTTCATATCATCAAACTAGCTTAGACTAATATTTCTATCTTACACATTTCTCATATTAATTATGCATGAGTACTTGAACTCTACTATTTTTGTTGGTGGACCAAAAATAATCTACAGGACAAAATGCACCTGACCACTATTATAGCTGGTGGACTGGAGTCACTCCATAGGACAAAACACACCTGACCACTATTATAGCTAGTGGACCGGAAAATCAACGTCACTTGCCCTGACTCACGTAGTGTTCCAGTATAATTAATTAGTATCTATTCATGTCTTATTACCATGTAAATTTTGGTTTATCTAGCCCAGAATCCTCCACTATTATACCCGGTGGACCAAAAATACTCCACATGGTAGAACGCACCTAACCACTATTATAACCGGTGGACCAAAAAATATATCCTCACTGGGCCCAGCTCGATAATCTTTCACTTTAAGTGTTTAGTGTTTTATTTATATCTTATTTCCCACACAACCCCGACTAGACAGGAATGACCCACTAGACTTCACCTACTTAGCTTCCCAAAAATCCTATCCCATATCTTGGGACTTCTACACCCTCTAGTAGGTCCAGACATTCCTCCCCACTCTTTCCTCATTACCACGAACACCTAACTTCGAGACCCACTTTTCATATCTCGGAGTCAACTCACAGGGAAACCCTAATTTGGCCTATATGGCCCAACCTTCCTCTATCCCACTTAACTCATGCTCCTTTTCCCCTAACTCATCAACTCACTTGATTCATCCCCAATCACCCCACTTTACTTCCCATTTTACATATGTGGCCATGAAACCCTAGTTGGCCATCCCAAAACCCTGGCACCTCTCTTTCCTCATACGATGTTATCCCTTCATCACTCTTACTTACCATCCCCTCTTCCACACGACACATATCTAACACAACCTATGACCCCGAAACATTCTCCCCATCTTTTTCCCACTCACCATGAGAACCCAAAACTTTTCTACACATGGTTTAAGGCATCACTCTTGATAATTTTGTTTTGACTCCTCTTTGCTCTCTAGGGTTTTCCTTTGAAACCTAAATCTGACCTATGTGGCCTCACTTCCCTTCATCCTACACAATCCATACTCTTCCTTATTACTGAAACCATCACTTCCCTCAAACCATTAATTAGTGATATCA